>CM054138.1:28492815-28500315 GCA_028751875.1 Rapana venosa
TTGGCTTCAGTGCAGTCAGTCCCCCAGTTCACCTGGGATAAAAATAAATAAAAAGGGGGAGCACTTTTGTGACAGGTACTGAAAGGAATGAAAAGAGACAGAATCGGGAAAAAGAACGATTTTTTTAAATTGCTATTCCTAGCTCACTCCATTAAATCTTTCCTAACTAGAAACCGAGCCATATTCAATTTGAAAAGGTGATAATTGTCCAATTGCCTTTTTAGTAACAGATGTGTCCGTATTCATTTATTTTGAAGGCTGGACACAGACAGATTGGGGGGGGGGGGGGGGGGGGGGGGGGAGAAGAAGGATTTTTTAAGGGGCTGTTGTGCCCTGCATTAAAATACCTAGCAGAGACCAATCAATTTTATTCTTAAAAAAAGGATTTTAAATTGTCAAGTTGCATTCAAAGTAATTTATGAGTTTGGTTTAGTTGAAGCGAACACACGCACGCACGCACAACAAAGCAAGGGGGCGCGTACAAAGCACCCCACACCACCACAACACAACACAACACAACAACACACACACCCACACACACACACACACACACCAAAAAACACACAAAAAAACACGCAAACACGCATGCACGAACGCACGCGCGTTATCTTTCTTTAGTAGTTCGTGACATCTCCATCAACAGTTGTCAAATGGAAAACGGTGTATTCTCGACATGTTCACACCGATCTCTCATTCCTGCTCCTTCCCCACTGTATGTGTGTGTGTGTGTGTGTGTGTGAAAGCGCAAGCGCTAAAGCCAACAGTTAGTTCTACACACAGAAAATAGATACATGGACTACGGGATAGCTCAGTGGTCAGAGCACCCGCCCACTCTCTCCAAACTAAAGTTCAGCGGCATTGAGTGCTTTTGCATCGCAGATTGGTGACTGACCGTTCGTGCACCTTGGCTTCAGTGCAGCCAGTCCCCCAGTTCACCCAGCTGTAAATGGGTACCTGCCCTCTTTAGGGTCAGGGAAGGTAAAGCAGCGAGGGAGAGGAGATGGGCGTCGCCCTCAAGATGATGCTGGCTCCTAGAGAAGCTGAGGTCTCAGACTTTTCGTTCAGTCTTCTTCTTAGTCCTTATAGCTCCTACCGGAGCATAGGGCCTCATTTTCGTTCAGTGACGACTGTATAAGTTATGGGACACATTTATCTTACTTAATACATATTGCATCAGTTTGTTTTGAATCGTATTACATTTCAAATTCGATTTCCAGCACTTAAAAGAAATCTGCAGTCTGCTGTGAAACGAAAGAAAACAAAGCTCACAAACATACACACCTGATCTCATACATAAACAAACACATACAGGAGAAGGTTTAAAATATATTAGAAAAGATTTGAAAGGTTTTTGCTATGCTGACCACGCCAAAACACTTCCCACATAAAAAGAAACCGAACGGGATTTTACACCCTTTTTTGTCGCTGTTGTTGTAGCTGTAGTTTAATCATGGAGTAAAACAAATTAAACAAATCATTTTCAACCAAGCACTAAAGCACGTCAAATCGAAAATTGAATACCCCCAAAGCAAACAGCACACAAAATATGATCGCTTCAAAAAAAAAAAAAAGCCAAACCATACAACAAAAACAACAATCAAACCCCACAAGCAAACAAACAAAAACACTAATGCACTGCTAGCGATGGGCTGCTGTCGCTTCGAAGTCTTCTTCGTGTGTTGACATTCCATCTTCTTCGCAATTTACACCTTCACACCCTCGCCAACACTTTCAGCTCCCCTCCCCTCCCCACCCCAACCCCTCTCACCGCGCCAGTGACCCACCTTCCACCCACCCGCCGACCCACTCACACGTTCTACCCCCTTCCCTTAACCCCCCCTCCTCATCTCCCTTCCTGCTATCTCATTCCTCCTGCTCCTCCCTTCAGCAATTGTGTTCTTGGACAAACAGATGGAGCATCTTCATACAGCTCTTCATTACTTCTATTCCCTGACCCTTGAGCATTCTGACACTTCACCTGCTCGTTTCTTGAAATATTTCCATCACACAGAGAGAGACAGACAGACAGACAGACAGGCAGAGGCAGAGACAGAAACAGAGACAGACAGACCCAGATACAGACATACAGATACAGAGACAGACAGACAGACACAGATACAGACAAACAGATACAGAGACAGACAGATACAGAGAAAAGAAAGACATAGACAGACAGAGAGACACAGACAGACCCGACAGACAGAGAAACAGAGACAGAGGACAGGGCACAGATACAGACAGACAAACAGATACAGAGACAGACAGAGATACAGAGAGAAAAAAAAGACATAGACAGACAGAGATAGAGAGAGACACAGACACAGACAGACAGACAGGCAGGCAGACATATGGATGGATGGATGGATAGCGGACGGACAGACGGACAAACAAGTCAGACAGACAGGCAACCAGAAAACCAGACAGACAGACAGACTGACTGACAGACAGACAGACAAAAATTCAGACACAGCAAGACAGGGACAGGTTAAAAGATTGAAATGAAGAAAGTGGACAAATGTCAAAAGGACAGACAAATTAGCAGACATGCAGTGCCTGGCTCAAATGTATCCGATTTTTCCATTTTTCCATCTATTCGCCCATTCTCCTCCACAATCTCTCTCTCTCTCTCTCTCTCTCTCTCTCTCTCCACTCTCTCTCTCTCTCTCTCTCTCTCTCTGGCTTTTTTTGTGTTTTGTGTGACTGTGTGACTGTCTTCCCGTCTGTCTGTTCTGTCTGTCTGTCTGTCTGTCTGTCTGTCTCTCTCTCTCTCTCTCTCTCTCTTTTCTCTCTCCTCTCTCTCTCTCTCCATCCTCTCACTCTCTCTCTTCCCTTCTCCTCTTTCTCTCTGGGGGACGGAATAGCCTAGTGTTTAGAACATTGCGCTCGCAATCTGATGACCCGGGTTCGATTCCCGCCCCTTGTGCGAACTCACGCAGAACATCTTGCGCACACGTTAAAATCCTGTTCCACTTTTCGTAAGAGTAGGCCATTGTGTGCCAGTGGGAACAGATGACAACATTTACAAAACCGCATACACACGGGAACTGGATTAAAAAAAACCCACAATAGTGCGTATTCCATTATCCTCGATATAAAAGATATAATATAAAAGAATAAATAAATAAATATAGGAATCTCTCTCTTACATTGAACAGTAATGGATAATGCAGGATATCGTTGTCATCATTGTTGAATAGTTGGTATGTTTGTACTTAAAAATCTTCCCTGACATATTGATTGATTCTGCAGTTAGTTATCCTAATTATATATGTTTTTTTTCGGAGTAGATGATTTGTACTCTTGATCCAACCTTAAAAAAAAATATTTAAAAAAAATATTTATACCACTTTAAGTCACAGCAGATTTCTTTGCGTGAAATTTGGGCTGCTGCCCCCGGGGAGAGCGCGTCGCCACAAGAGCAGCGCCGCCCTTTTGTTGTTGTTGTCTGCAACTGTGTTTGTTTCCCTATCAGAGTGGCTTTTTTCTAAGAATTTTGCCAGGGACAACTCTCTTGTTGCCGTGGAAAATAGCACTTGCATGAGAGTTCGTGCGTATGCTTACACACAATATTTATGTGCATGCGCGCGGCCCGCACACACACACACACACCATCATCATCATCATCACTCCTATTTGCTGCTGCTTCTCATCTCCCGTTCCTCACATGTTGACATTCCATTCTCCTCGTTATTTACACCTTCTCCCCCCCTCCCCCCCCCCCCCCCCCCCCGCCTCCTTCCCTACCTCACCCACCCCCCTTTCCTTACCCTCATCCCCCAACCCTCACCACTCCCTCCCCTTACTTCCATCTCATTCCTTCTCCTCCTCCCTTCAGCAATTCTGTTCTTGGACAAACAAATGAAGCATCTTCATGCAGCACTTCATTACTTCCTTGCCCCTAGCGAGTGAGCATTCTGACACTTCACCTGCTCATTTAATGAAACATTCCCATATTATCAGAGAGAGAGACAGACAGACAGACAGAGACAGACAGATAGACAGAGACAGAGAAAGAGGGAGGAGGGGGAGGGAGGGGAGGGGAGAGGGAGAGAGAGAGAAAGAGAGAGAGAGAGACAGACAGACAGACAGACAAGACAGAGAAAGAGAGAGAGAGAGGAGGGAGAGGGAGGGGGAGAGAGAAAGAGAGATAGAGAGAGAGAAAGACAGACAGATAGACAGACAGACAGAGACAGAGAAAGAGAGACAGACAGACAGAGAGACAGAAAAACAAGATCAAGATGGCGGAAGCGTTCAGAGGCTAAAGCAACGCTCTGCTGGATGATCGCCTTTCTATAAAAAGGATGACAAGGCTGACCAGATCCAGAAGCCTGGGCGGGGTATTTACATCACAAGCCTGCCAGCGACACCAAAGACAGCCGACAGAAGAAGGACACAACGCACCACCAGCAACGACGAGTCAGCGAAGGACTCCGAGCTCCAGCCTGCCTCCACCTCTGGAAACCCAAAAACTTGGATACGGAAAACCAACCGACATCTCCAGAGACACCAGTGGGGTGAAATAAAAGATCTAAAAATACTTGTTGCCTCACTGTGTGAGAAAATAAGCTCGCTGGAAAAAACGTATTTAAAACCCGCCCAAAATCAACATGATTGCTGCAACACCTGTCAAAGACACGTTTATGTTGACAAGAGACCCAGAAAGACAGAGATCTACTGAAAACACCTATCCAGGTTCTGTCAGCTGCAAACCATTCCTGGGAAAAAAGCACCAGCCAAAAAAGACGTTCAAGGCTGTGCAAACAAAGAAAGAACAAAAAGCCAAGTCAAAGGCAGTCATTTAAAAACGAACGCAGCAAATGACGTCAAGATTGTGACTGACGTCAACCCACCATCTCCTAAACTAAAGGAAAAAACACCTAGTTCCAAACAGAAAGAAGAACAACAAGACCCTACCTCAAGTGGTGTTTCTTCACGACTCTGTCATGAAGGGGTCAGTTTCTGACAGACTAGGCTTTCCTATGGTTTTAAAAAATGTTTCCTGTAAAGCCCAAAAAAGAAAATTACAACCAACCCTGGGGCACGCAATTTCCAATCTGACAAACCTGTGGATGCTATTTGTCGTCCACTGTGTATTAATGGGCATCAAGACCCCTGAAACCCAAGAAAGTAGTACAAGAAATACAAACGATCTGTATAAATTAGATTATTACTGACCACCCTAGAACAAAGATCGTTGCCAGCAAAATTGCCCCCGTTCGAGACCTAAACTTAATGTCAGAGGGAACTTTTTAATGGGAATGATCAGTGCTGAACTTCATGATGTTGCTAATGTTTCTTTAGTTCACCATTCCAATCTTCCCACTAACACCCGGATGTTAAAGGATGGACTACACCCCTCACGGAGAGGATCCAGTGTGCTGGCAGTCAACGTGGGCAGACACGTCCGTCAGCTTTTCTGGCAGACCCCGAGGAAGACCAGGAGACAGCCAACTGTGCAATCACGCAGCAGGAACTTTCCAGCGTTCTCCAGAGTTCTTGCCTCCAGTTGGAGACAGGGGCCCCTGGGGGAACATGTATGGGTATTAGGAGAATGGTTCTGAACGTTTATGAACTGATTGACAAATGTTTAGAGATTTAATTATCCCATTAGATTGTGATCAATTTGGGTTTCCTTTTGATCGTCCTTCATTGCTGAATAGTCTATTTGTAAAAGTTGTAGCTGCTATCTTGAATTGTTTCTTATTTTTTTATTATTAATTTATTTAATTACTTAAGTTTTCCATTTCTACTTTGTTATTGTTTGCATTCTCTTGTTTAATATTACTTTTCCGTCTAAAATCACTAAATGTGAATAGACGTTAAACTGAAGAACACACAGAAAAACAGAGAGAAAGAAAGAGAGAGAGGGGGAGGAGAGGGAGAGAAAGAGATAAAGATAGAAGAGAGAGAGAGAGAGAGAGAAGAGAGAGAGAAAGGGAGAGACAGATACAGACAGACAGACACAGAGACAGACAGGCAGGCGGACGCACAGACAGAAAGAGGTAGAAGTCAGAGAGAGAGAGATATCTGAGAGAGAGAGAGAGAGATGGGAGGGGCGGAGGGAGACAGATACACACACAAACACACACAACACACAAACACACACACACACACACACAAACACACACACACACATACAAACACATACACACGCTCTTACTTTTTTGGCGGTCTGAACTGACAATTCCTCATCAACGTTATCATCATCATCATCATCACCATCATCATTGACAACATCATAATCATCATCGTCATTATCACTAGCATCACAGTTATCAACAACAAAACCAGCAGCAGCAGCAGATGCAGAAGCAGGAGCGGCAGCAGCATTATAACCGATCAATCTATATTTCAATTCTGCTAACAATGGTCATTGTCATTACAGCAATTTCAAGGTTGTCATCATCATCATCATTATCATCATCATCACCATCACCATCACTGCAGTTGACAGCTAGTGTGTGTTCCTCCTCCTCCTAATCATCGACCTTATTTTGTCACTACAAATTGTTTTTCTGTTACCCAAAACAACATGCAAGAAAAGTAGCCAACCAACCAACCAATCAACCAACCAAATCAACTGAAATTTGTCTGAAGACGGTGTATAGCTGCCTATGTGGCGAGCCAGGTACATGCAAACTTATCGTCCAGTGTTGTGTACTTTCAATCTCACATTGATTCCCAGGTGGGATGAGTGAGTCAAATCAGAGTGCTTGTTCTGGATGAACCCCAGGGAAATAAGCTAAAGAACCAAAAAAACAACAACCCACAAATCAATAAATCAACTAACCAAGGAACCAACTAATCAACCAACAATAAATCATTCAATGAACCCTTCAACAGCCCATCCATTCATCTATTCAGCAATCCTGTAGTCATTATCCAAAGTATATAACATTTTTTGTGTGTGTTTTTAAAGCCATTTACAAGCGCTTCTGCTCCAATCGATGTTTATTGCTTTTGCTGTCAATCATTCTGTGGACCAATCATTTTGCAAGCTGACAAGAAGGCCCCAAATAGCCACCGGTCAACACATAGGCCGGCACATGACTGACGTGGATGCAAATGAAAAAATTGACAAGACCAACAAAACGGGAAAAAAAGGAAAAGAAAAAGACACAAAAACGTAAACGAGCCAACACATAACAACAACAACAATAGCAGCAGCAGAAGCAGCAAAATGTAATGTGCCGTCACATTCTACTGTATTGTCTGGAGTGAAGGACAAGTTAATGTCAGCCTCTGTGGAGATGAGTGAGATGGTGTTCAAGACAAAATGATCTTTAAGAAGGGTAACAGAGTAAGCTTACAAACTTTGTCACCCTGCTCTCTCTCTCTCTCTCTCTCTCTCTCTCTCTCTCTCTCTCTCTCTCTCTCTCTCTCTCTCTCTCTCTCTTCTCTCTCTCTCTCTCTCTCTCCTTTAAGCAGTCATAGATCATTACTGATGTCACCTTCTTTCCGTGAGTGGGTTACGGTTTGATTTAAGGTTTATAATCATGA
>CM054138.1:28505315-28507815 GCA_028751875.1 Rapana venosa
ATCCTATCCCTGCCACAGCCTTGTTAACCTTCGTATAATAGTCATCTTGCTTGCCACCTTCGTTCGGCTAGGCTGCAGGGGAGAGAGAAGACGGTAGGGAGGGAGGGATGGAGAGAGATAGAGAGAAGAGAAGGGGGGGGGGGGGGAGGGCAGAGGGAGGCAGAGAGAGACAGAGGGCAGAGATAGAGATAGAGAGACAGAGAGGCAGTGAGAGAGGCAGAGAGACACAGAGAGAGGCGAGAGACACAGAGAGAGGCAGAGAGACAGAGAGAGAGGCAGAGAGACAGAGAGAGAGGCAGAGAGACAGAGAGAGCAGGCAGGGAGACAGAGAGAGACAGAGAGGCAGACAGAGAGAGACAGAGAGGGCAGACAGACGAAAGAGAGACACAGAGAGAGAAGAGAGGCAGAGAGACAGAGACTGAGACAAACAGAGACAGACACAGACACAAAGAGAGGAACAGACATATGGAAGAGAGACAGACAGACAAAGAGACAGAGGGGAGAGAGGCAGAAAGACAGAGACAGACAGACACACAGAGACAGACAGACAGAGAAACAGAGAAAACCAGAAAAGAAATAGAAAGACATAGGCAGAAACGCAGAAAGAGAAACGGTTACATACAGACAGACATACATACAGTCACAGCAGAAAAAAAACCCAAACTGCAATAAAACAGACAAAATTAATAAACTGGCACCAGTACATGTCTGTATGTATATATATATATATATATATATATACACCACACACACCAACACACACACACACACACACACACACACACACACAACACATATATATATACATACTCGACTACCCTACCCTACTGTACCCGGGTCGGTACACAATCATGCGATGCGTATCTGCACAGCAGGTAAGCATGCAAAATGTATCTGACATGACTTTGGCTTTTATTTTTTAGCCTGACCTCGCCCTGGGGATTTTTGTCGGTTTGGGGGGGGGGGGGGGGGGGGGGGGCGGGGGGGATGTTGTTGGGTTGGGTTTTTTGTTGTTGGGTTGGATTTTCCTTGTTTCATTCCCATGCTAGAGCTCGGAGGTTCACCAATGGTGGGATTTTGCGTTGGTTTGGTGGGATCGGTGGTTAGAGGTAACGGGGCCCGTCTAGGAAAACGAAAAGTCCGGGTCGGAAGTGGGGCGGTGGTTTTTACCCCTTTTGGACCCCAAAAATTTCCCCATCCATTAGACCATGAGTGGTGGTCTTGGGGGCTAGTCTTTCGGATGAGACGATAAATCGAGGTCCGTGTGTTACACAAATTATTTAGCGCACGTAAAAGAACCCACGGCAACAAAAGAGTTGCCCCGGGAAAAATTTGTAAAAAAAAGCACTTGATGGGGAAACAATACAGTTGCAGAATGAAAAGAAAAAAAGGGTGGGTGTCTTGGGCGACGCGTTCCCCCGGGGGAGCACCCCGAATTTACGGAAAAAAAATTCGTGATTAAAAGTGGTATGAAATGAATCGACCTTTGGTTTGTTTTTTTGGTCCAAATGAAGGAGCCATTTTTTATTCAGGAATCGATTTTGTTTTCGCTTTTCCCCAAAAATGTGAGTATTTGCCCCAAAAAATTTAAATGTTGGGTATCTTCGCTTTCGAAATTTCGCCAAAACGCTGACGTAAATTAGGGGAAAGAGAACGGGCGGAGCAAGATGAAATTTCTGCCTTTTAAAAGATTTGGCCATGGGAAAGCGGTGGGGACGAAAAGGGAAAGGAGCCCCATCCTAAAGGTCGTAGGGGGGTGAGACGTCAGAGACTCCTTTTTAGGGGGGCATATTGAGGGGGGTATCTTTCCCCCTCGGCTTTCCCTTCCCTCCCCTAAAGAGGCAGGTACCATTTCAGGGGGGAAACTGGGGGGGCTGATAAAGAAGGTGCGCAAAGGTCCCATAACTGGTAAACCAGTCGACGTGTTAATTTTGGGGGGGGAAAGCAGTGCTCCGCCCAGAGCTTCCGTTCATGAGGAAAGGGACTTTTTTTGGTTTGGTTTTGTTTATTAAAATTGCTGTTATAGTATGTGTTAAGAATCATCAGAAGCAGAATCGGTATCTTAATGAGGGCCCAGAACAAAATTGTGATAAAAACTACAAACATCACAACTAATACCAAAACAAACACACACACACACACACAAAAACCTCTCATTGGTGGTAAAACTAGGTAAAAGGAGGAATGAAACAAAAAAAAAAAAAAAACAAAACAAAACAAAAAAAAAAACCCAAAAAATAGCCCAATGGACTCCGGGAAAAGTAGAAAACAGTCCCCAATCAAAACTGGTAAAAAAAAAAAAACCAAAAAAAACCCAAAAAAAAAACCCCCCCCCCAAACCCCTGTTAAAGAATTTAAAGGAAAAGACTAAAACCCCCCCCCCCCAAGTACTCTTCTCTCCTTCTCTCTCTCTTTCTCTTTTTCTTTCTTTCTCCTTCCTTCTTTTCTCCCCCCCTCTCTCTCAATCCATTTGACTTTTCAAACCGCTAGGCTTTTCCCG
>CM054138.1:28512815-28527815 GCA_028751875.1 Rapana venosa
CCGGGGGCCTGGGTTTATAGTCTCTCCGAAGGTTTTTAGGGAGTGGAGCTCTTTTGTAATCCAGGGGAAAATACCCCTTAAAGGGAAATCGAAGGGTCGTCGTTTGCGAGAAAAAAAGTTCTACATGGGCTACCCCTTCCCGGTGTGTGTGTGTGTGTGTGTGTGTGGGGGTGTGTGTGGTTTTGTTTGTGTGTGTGTGTTTTTTGTGTGTGTGTGTTATGGTTGTGCTGTTGTCTATCTGTCTTTTGGTCTTCTGTCTGTATAAGCGCCTGCGATTTTAGAGATGATCCTCAAAATCATCCAAACAATGAATAAATCGATCTAAATAGCCATTGGGAAGTCGATTTTTGGGAGTTTACAGGGGAAAAAAAAGCTGTTTTTTTTCCCTCGATTTTCTCCCATAAAAAGTTTTGGAGGCAAAGGGAATGTGTGTTTGTTTTCCCCAAAGGATTTGATTTTATTTTTTTGCATTTTCCTTTTTGTTTTTTCCTTCTTTGATTGGCGTTTTTAGAAAGAGTGGAAGGGGGGGGGGGGGGGTTAGAAAAAAGGGAAAGGGAAAAATAATTGGCACACAGAGAGAGGTATTTTATTTTTTGTGTGTGTGTTTTTGTGTTTGTGTATACGCGCGCGCGAAAGCACACAGAACATCTTGGCACATGTTAAAAACCCCCTTCCCCGTTTTTGAAAGGTGGCCATGGTGCCCATGGGGGCAATGACAAAATGTACAAAAAAAACCCCTAGCAAATACAGGACTGGATGTAAAAAAACCTGGGGGTGTTTTTTCCATTTTTATCCCCGATATATAAAATTAAAAAAAAAAAACAAAAAAAAACACACACACACATACACACAACAAACCACTCACAAACCAAACCAAACACCCCCCCCACCCCCCATACACCCCCTCATCAACTCACTCACACTCCCACCCCAAAAAACACACTCACAACAACCACTCAACCCACACACTCACACACCACACTCACAACCCCACACACTCTCACACAACACACTCACCACAACAAAACCAGAAAGAAAAAAAATTCCCCCCCTTGTATCTTCCAACCCGCCCCCGCAAAGAAAAAAAAGAAAACAAACACACCCCCAATAAAAAGCCCAAAAAAAGCACTATTCATCCACACGTCCCACAAATTGGCCCCTGTCAGCCTTTCCCAAAAATTATGCTTCCTTACTTTTAAAAATGTATCCTGCCCTTCAGCATCCTTCCTACCAAACCTTGTCTCCAGAGCTTTTGACGAAAAGATGAAAAATTATGAAAATTTTTAATCAGGAGGAACTATGCCTTTTTTCCTGTCTGTTGTCTGTTGTCGTTTTCTGTCTGTTGTCTGCTGCTTTTGCTCTTCTCTCTCTCTTCTTTCCCCCCTCTCTCTCTCTCTCTCTTCTGGCCTTTCTGCCCTTATTTGTTAGTAGAGTTTTGGTTGGACACCTTTAGAGTGGGTTATTTTTTGGGTGGTGTTTTTTTTGGGGGACCAGGAATGACTTCGGCATATGCGCGAGCCGAGGGGCCGAAGGATGGGGGAGGGTTTTCCACGGCATCGCTTTTTGTTCTCCCCCACACCCCCCAGGTTCCGAGACTATGATGATGGTGGTGGGGAGTGTTTTGGGGGTATGTTGGTGGTAGGTTGGGGGTAGTGTTTTGGGGTGTGTGTTGGTGGTGTGTTGGTGGTATGGGGGGGGTTGGTTGGTGGTGTGTTGGTGGTAGGTTGGGGGTGGGGGTGGTGTGTTGGTGGTTGTGTTGGGGGTAGTGGTGTGTTGGTGGGGGTAGGGGTTTTGGTGGTAGGTTTATGGTAGTGGTGGTGGTGGTGGGGGTGGTGGTTATTTAATTTTTTCTACATCTTCTTTTTTCCTTACCGATCGCACCCCTTGTGTGTGTGTGTATGTTTGGTGTTTGTGTGTGTTACACTAAGCTATGCAATGTGTTACAGGGAAGGTGTGTTAGTGGGTTGTTGTTGTCTTCTTGCTTTTTCGTCCTTCCACTTTAATGAATTTCGACAGGGGAAAGGAAGATGAAAAGTTTTTTTTTAAAGGGAGGGAGTAGTGTTGAATGAGCTGTGTAATTTTGCCGTCAGCTCCTGGGGTTTATCCCAGTTCTTTATTAAACCATTGACGCTGGGGGGAAAGCAAAGTGAGGGGGCTTATGACCGTGGCTTTCCCACTCGGGAAAATTCCCCCTTTTTAACTTAGTCTTTAGTGATAGACTATGACTCTCTGCTAGGAGGGTTGACTCGACAGTATGTGCTGGCCGGGGGGGTAGTTGGCCTTTGGAGAAAACTCCAACGCTGACTGTCCTTCTGCCCACTTGGCCCGGGGAGTGGGGGTGTTTGGGGCAAGGGGTCTCCCCTATAATCAAATTTTTGCCCAATTTTCCCAAAAAGCAGCTGCTCCTTGTGTTTTTGGGGTCATCGTCGAAAACCCGGGGAAAATACAAAAAAAAACAAAGTTCGAGTGGTCGTAGAAAGAGTCGGGTGGGGGGGGGGGGGGGGGAGAGAGAAGGAGAGGAGGGGGAGAGAGGAAAAGAGAGAGAGGGAAAAGAGAGAGAGAGAAGACAGACGGGCAGGAGACAGAGAAAACACGCACTGAAAAAGGGGGCAGGGAACTGAGATACAGAAGAGAGACAGAGACAGACAGACAGCAAAAGACAGGCAGAAGGCAGGGAGACAGAAACAGCAAACGAGAACAAAGACGCTTGTGGTGTATGTTTGTGTGTGTTTGTGTCTCGTGTGTGGGCACTTGGGTTTTTGTGGTGCATGTGCGTATGTGTGTCATGCATCACAAGGTGTGCAACTAGGTTAACCCGTGTATCTGTGCAGTATATATAAGAAATAGATAGATAGTTTTCTCTCATATAAATAAAATAATAAAATAATGTAGGGTTTATTAGCCTGAATCTTGTAAACAACAAATCAAAGCGCTAGATTTTTATTCATACCATTTTTAAACACGGAATTTCTCCCCGTGAAATTCGGGGTCTCTCCCGGGGGGAGGGGGAGAAAAGCGTGCCACTTTGCGGCGCCACCCTTTCACCCTTTTTTTTTTTTTGCACGTATTTGTTTCCCCATCAGAGTGGTTTTTTCTAAATTTTGCCAGGGACAACTTCTTGTTGCCCTGGGGTTTTTTTTTTGTGCGCTAAATAATTTGTGTAAAACACGGACCTCGGTTTATCGTTCATCCGAAAGACTAGCGCCCAGACCACCACTCATGGTCTAATGGATGGGGGAAAAATTTCCGGTCCAAACGGGGTACGAACCGCCGCACACTTCAGACCCGGACTTTTCGCTTTCTAGACAGGCGCGTTACCTCTAGACCACCGATCCACCATATATTTATATATATATATACACGTAACAGATTATCATATCCCACCACAGATAAACGAGCAATATTATGCCTGCGAGTCTAGCGTTATGTGCTTAACCTTTTTCTCTTTTTTTCAAAAGCGCACGCTTACCCGACCGCGTGAGTGAATCAATCGATGTAAATAGCGAGCCACGTACATGCATGGTGTCGATGTGTGTGAGATTTCGCAGGGACAGATTAAAAAGCCGATCCTCCGTGATGTTATGTTCCATCTCACAATGTTTGACAGGCAGGGGGGGCGGGGGGGGGGGAGGTGTTGTTTCCAAGGAATCCCATTTGTGGCATGCAAGTTTACCTTGTCCTTTCTTTCCCTGTTTTGGAGCTGGGCAATTATGTTATAAAGAGTTGTTGATATACATCAGAGAGAGAGAGAGAGATGATGAGAGAGAGAGAGGGGGGGGGAGGAGAGAGAGAGAGAGATGGGGGAGGGAGAGAGAGAGAGAGATGGGGAGGGAGGGATGGAGAGAGATATGGGGTAGGAATGGATGGATGGAGAGAGAGATGGGGGAGGGAGGGATGGAGAGAGAGATGGGGGAGGGAGGGATGGAGATAGAGAGATGAGGGAAGGAGGGATGGGGAGAGGATGGGGGAGGGATGGGAGAGAGATGGAGAGGGAGGATGGAGAAGAGAGATGGGGGAGGGAGGGATGGAGAGAGATGGGGAGGAAGGAGGGATGGAGAGAGAGAGATGGGGGAGGGATGGAGAGAGAGATGGGGAGGAAGGGATGGAGGGAAAGAGAGATGGGGAGGGAGGAAGGAAGGAATGAGAGATATGGGGGAAGGGATGGAGAGAGAGATGGGAGGGGAGGGAGGAGAGAGAGATGGGAGGAGGGATGGAGAGAAAAATGGGGAGGGGGGGGGGATGGAGGGATGGGGGGAGGGAGGGAGGAGAGAGAGAGATGGGGGAGGGGGGGGATGGAGGAGAGATGGGGAGGGAGGGAGGGAAAGAAGATGGGGGGGAAAGGAGGGTTGGAGAGAGAGATGGGGGGGGATGGAGGAGAGAGATGGGGGGGGAGGGATGGTGGAGGAGGATGGGGGGGGGAAGGGGAGGGAGAGAGGATGGGGGGGGGAGGAGGGGGGGAGGGGGAGAGAGAGAGGGGGGGAGGGGGGAGGAGGGGAGAGAGAGAGGGGGGGGGGAGGGGAGGGGTGGGAGGTGGGGGAGAGAGAGGGGGAGAGAGAGAGAGGGGGAGGGAGGATGGTGAGAGAGAGATGGGGAGGGAAGGATGGAAAAAGAGAGAGAGATGGGGGAGGGAGGGATGGGGGGAGAGGGGGGAGGAGAGAGAAGAGAATGAATGATGAAGAAGAGAGAGAAGAAGAGAATTTTTGAGGAAGGTAAGCAAATGGGGGGAGGAAAAGGAATAGAGAGAGAGAGAGGAGAGAGGGGAGAGAGGAGAGGAGAGAGAGAGAGAGAGAGAGGGGGGATGGGGGAGGGTAAGCTCAAATGGTGGGGGGGGGGGGGGAAGGGGAGAGAGTTACTGGAAATTATTTAGTTGTGTTGCAAGAAGGGATTTGAGAGAGGAGAAGGGAGGAGAGAGAGGAGGGGAGGAGAGAGGGATAGGGAGAGAGAGAGTGGGGAAGGGAGGGATGGGGGAGAGAGAAGGACAAGAGAGGCGTAGGTACAGAATGGGGGGTTGGGGGGGGGGGGGGGGGGGGGGGGAGAGGAAGAGAGGAGGGGAGAGATAGAGGAGAGTATATTTTAGCAATTATGTTATAAAGAGTTGTTGGTTTACACACAGAGAGAATATGGGGGGAAGGAGGGAGGGAGGGAGAGAGTGGGGGGAGGAGGAGGGAGGGGAGAGAGAGAGAGCGAGGGCTAAAAGAATGGTGGAGGGGGGAGGGGGGGGAGAGAGAAAAAAAACATCACTTTGCCAGTGTACCTACATCCTGTTCATGCAAAGATAAATACACACACAAAAAAGCTAATAGCTCCACACACACGTGACCATAAAAGTAGCCTCTGCCAGCTTCTCCCTTTTCTTTCTTAGAAACCCTGTTCCGTTTTTCGTAAGAGTAGGCCATAGTGTTCTGGTCGGAACAGATGACAGAATTTACAAAACCACATACACACCGGAACTGGATGTAACCACAAAAAAAGCACCTAAGTGCTTATTCCATTATCCTCGATATAAAAGAATTTTTAAAAATTTAATCTAAAATTTCTTCAGTTTTCCATCTTTCCCGTCTTTCCCATCTTTTCAGTTTGTATTTCCCCTGGCTTTTTAAAGAGCAGTTAAAAAATTATGAAGATTTCATCTGGGAAAAGGTGGGGTGGGTTTTTTTTTCTTTTTCTTCTGCTGTTTTCCCATTATTTGATAGACAACAGTGGTTTGTTTGGGGAGGTTTTTTGTTTGGCTTTTTTTCCCGGAAATTGCATAAGCTACAACTTTTTTTCCCTCTTTTTCTTTTCTGAATTTAACCTCATCTCTGTAAATCAAATCTCCTCTGTGTGTGTGTGTTTTGTGTGTGTGTGTGTGTGGTGTGTGTGTGTGTGTGTGTGTGTGTGTGTGTGTGTGTGTGTGTTTGTGTGTGTGCCTAAGAGAGTGTACAGTACGTATGTGTGTTGCGCGCGTGAGTGGGTGAGTGTGTGTGTGTGTGCGTGCGTGTGTGTACGTGTGAGTGTGTGTGTGTTGTGAGTGTGTGTGTGTGTAAGTATGTGTGTGAGTATGTGTGTGTGAGACAACAGACAGACAGACAGATAGAGAGGCAGATATATAGACAGAGACACAGTGACACAGAGACAAAGAGAGGGAGCAATTTTGTGCCAAAAAAACTGTATTCATCCCTGTATTAAAAATTCAGCATATGTGTGGTGTGTGTGTATGTGTGTGTGTATGTGTCTGTGCGAGCACACGCGGGCGCGTGAGTAGCTGCACAAATATGAGACAGAGACAGCGACACAGAAACAGTGAGAGACAGAGAGAGAGAGAAAGGTAGCATTTTGTATTTTTGTAAAGTACATATCCATGCATAAGCAATTCAGCGTGTATGACTCTGTGTGTGTGTGTGTGTGTGTGTGTGTGTGTGTGGTGTGTGTGTGTGTGTGTGTGTGTGTGTGTTGTGTGTGTGTGTGTGTGTTGTGTATGTATGTATGTATGTGTGTGTGTGTATGTAGTATGTGTGTGTGTGTGAGAGAGAGATATTTTGCAGGAGCGCACGAGTTTTCCAGAAATGCGGATCTATAGACAAACAGCCCTTTGCCCGTAGCAACAACAAACAAAAATGAATCGATCCAAAATTGCTGCTGCGGGGGTGCAGTGTCGATTTGTGTGAGATTTGCACAGACAGGCGGGGAGGACAAAATAAAAACAACAACAACAACAACCTGTTCCTCTCTTTGTTTTTCCTTGTCCATCCTCCCTCCCACTCACTCAATGTTTGACAGGCAACGTGGCATTTCTACACATCCCATGTGTCGCAGTTTACCGTGTCTCTTTTTTTTTTCTGTCCGTTTGTAAAAGGGGCGTTTACATCACATCAAGAACTTCGGATGAGACTATAAACCGAGGCCCCGTGTGCGAACGCATGCAGAATATCTTGCGCACACGTTAAATCCTGTTCGGCTTTTCGGAAGAGTAGGCCATTGTGTGCCGGTGGAAACGGATGACAAAATTGACAAAACTGCATACACACCGGGACTGGATGTAAAAAAAAGCACATGAGTGCTTATTCCATTATCCTCGATGTATAAAGAATAAATAAAAAATAAATAAATAGAACTAATTACGCGGACGTTATGGCCGAGTGGTTAAGACCTTTCGGTTTCGATCTTTGGTTCTATGAAGTCGTGGGTTCGAATCTCGGCAACTGTCTGGTGAATTAAGAGTGAGGGGGGGTTGTATTTTTACGATCTCCCAGGTTAATTTCAAGCACAGACCTGCTAGTGCCTTACAATCCATTTGTGTGTAGATAGATAGATAGACAGACAGACAGACAGACAGACAGACAGACAGACACATAGAAAGATAGATAGATATACATGCAGAAGATCACAGATGCACGTTAAAGCTCCTAACATTTATGTCAGTGTTCGGTGGGTTACGAAAACACGAACATATACCTAGCATACATACATTACTGAAGTCGGAATGCGATTACCTTCATGGTGGGCAAAATCGGTTGCATACGCAAAATCTGACCCATTGGTGAGAGGTTCACTTCTAGGCGAGGAACGAAAAAAACTATATATATATATATATCAATAGTTGTTAACATTACAGAGAAGGATAATGACACAGGAGGGTGACAGATACGTAGACAGACAGGACCGGCAGAGAGAAGCAAAGAACAGAGAAAGAGAAAGAAAGAGAGAGAGAGAGAGAGAGAGAGAGAGAGAAGAGAGGAGAGAGAGAGAGAGAGAGAGAGAGAGAGAGAGAGAGAGAGAGAGAGAGAGGGAGGGAGGGAGAGAGAGAGAATAGAGAAGAGAGATACAGGAAGAACAGGACAGACAAGGATAGAAAGACAGAGAGAGAGAGAGAGAGAGAGAGGAGAGAGAGAAGAGAGAGAGAGAGAGAGAGAGAGAAACAGACAGATAGACAGACAGACAGACAGATAAGACAGAGACAGACATACAGAGACACAAAGAGAAAGAGACAGACAGACAGATAGACAGACAAACAGACAGAGACACAGAGAGACATACAGACAGAGAGACATACAGACAGAGAGACAAGAGACAGACAAACAGACAGAGAGAGACACACAGAGAGAGACAGAGACAGACAGATAGACAGACAAACAGACAGAGACAGAGAGAGACACAGAGAGAGACAGATACAGACAGACAGAGACAGAGACAGACAGAGAGAGACAGAGACAGACAGACAAACAGACACACAGAGAGACAGGGACATAGAGAGAAAGAGACAGACAGACAGATAGACAGACAAACAGACGGACAGACACACAGAGACAGAGAGAGCGACAGAGACAGACAGCAGACAGACAGACATTGACACACATTCAGACACAGAGCAAGTGACAGACACAGAAAGGCGGAATGTAAAACAGACTCCGTTTATCTCGTTATGGTTGAAGTTTTGTTGGTTGTTTTTTTTTCCGACATCATAGGTTTTTGTTTCGCTAAGGTGTCGTTGCGTGCATGCTAGTATTCTTTGTTTTCTTGGGGTTTATTTTTTCGTTCCTCAGCTAAAACTCCGAGGTTTACCAATAATAGGTGAGACTTTGCGTATGGGACCGGATTCGAGGCTACCATGAGGGTAGCCGCATTCCGATTTCGGAGAAAGATCTGCTAGTCTCTCTCTATATTTTTTTTTTGTATTGAGAGTCACTACAGAGACCCGAACGAGTGATTAAAGATCTCGTAGAAAGACTTGAATGTGGACGAAGGCACTGGCATATCTACACAATTGATGTGGGAGACTTTTTTTTTTTTTAATCTACCTTAAACTATAATCTGCGAGGCATCGCCTCAGAAACTTCAACCAGGTTTTGTTGGTGGTGTTGTTGTTGTTGTTTGCTGTTGGTGGTGGTGGTGGTGGTGGTGTTGTGCGTTCCTCAGCTTAACCACTCTAGGTTTCACCCAGAATGTGCACTCCTGACTCACTCATCCCACCTGGGAATCACTGTACTGAGATTGAAATTGTACACTGAGTGAGACGTTTGCGTGCGTGACCGTGTCTAACTACCTTGCCATATATAGGCAGCCATACTCCGACTTCAGATGATTTTTTTCTTCTCCTTTAAAGGATAGTGCAGGTTGTTTATGTTAAGAGCTTGTCACGGCTGAAGGCAATCTCAACACAACATTTTACAATATAACAACATTTCGGTGTAGGCCTTGGCATAACATTTGCTGGCATCAATAACTAACAAACAGTTTGGCCTGGGCCAGATTTCAACCAGTAAAGTCAAGAGCTTTGGTTAAGAAAGCAACAGTTTAGCCATCCGACCACAGGAAAATAAATACCTCTAAAAAAAACTGGACGGGATAGCCTAGTGGTTAGAACATTGCGCTCACAATCTGACAACCCAGGTTCGAATCCCGTTCAATGGGGATTTTTTTCCCCTGGAGATATAATCAGTGCTATCTCTACTCTCCCCAAAAGTCCTTCGGGTGGGACTATAAACCGAGGCCCCGTGTGCGAACGCACGCAGAACATCTTGCGCGCACGTTAAATCCTGTTCCGCTTTTCGGAAGAGTAGGCCATTGTGTGCCGGTGGGAACAGATGACAAAATTTAAACAAACCGCATACACACGAAGACTGGGTGTTAAAAACAAGCACATGAGTGCTTATTCTATTATTTTCGATATAAAAGAATAAATAAATAAATGAAATACATTTTAAAAACACACACACACTCAACTTTCGAGTAAAAAAATAAAATCAACTACAAAACACCATTTCATCTTTTAATTTCCGTAGCTCCAAATTCCAAAGTCCCGTCTTTTCCCCATCTTTTTATCATCTTCCCCCTCCCTCCCTCCCTTCCCCCTACCTCTCCCCGCTCGCTCTCTCTCTCTCTCTCTCTCTCTCTCTCTCTCTCTCTCTCTTTTCTCTCTCTCTCTCTCTCTCTCTCTTCTTTTCTCTTGTCTTGTCTTGTCTTGTCTTCTCTCTCTCTCTCTCTTCTCCTCTCTCTCTCTCTCTCTCTCCTCTTCTACTCTCTCTCTCTCTCTCTCTCTTTCTCTCTTGCCTGCTTTTCAGTGTGTGTGTGTGTGTGTTTGCGTTTTGTTTTCTATGGAAATCTATGTCATTATGCACATTTGTTCCTTATTATTTATCTCCTTTTTTTTCGAGGACTGGATGTAAAAAAGCAATGTGATGCTTAATCTATTACCCTCTGAACAATTAAAATTGTTAAATTTGTTCAAAGTTCAAATTGTTCTCTCTCTCTCTCTCTCACTCTCTCTCTCTCTCTCACTCTCTCTCTCTCACTCTCTCCTCTCACTCTCTCTCTCTGTCCCCTCTCACTCTCTCTCTCTCACCTCTCTCTCTCACTCTCTCTCTCACTCTCTCTCTCACCCTCTCTCTCTCTCTCACTCTCTCTCCACAGAATTGCACACAGAGAGAGCAAAACCAACAGTGGTAGTTCCCTCTCAGTAGTAGTGTAAATTATTCACTTCGTCAGATCTGGTAGGGTAACATCAGAGAGAGAGAGCGAGTTCAATAGAAAAGGAAGATGCATTTTTAAAGTAACGCACACTCGCACGCACATAAAGCAGACGATGGCAGGCTAACGTATAATATATGCGTGTGCATTCACACCTACACTGTCTACGATGGTAATGTGCTCGGGTGTGTGTATGCATGCACGTAAGCTCCTATGATCGCACTTACGCACACATACAAACGCACTTACGCACACACATGCAGACATACGTACATACATACATACATACATACATACACACTCACTCACGTACACGAACAAACACACACATTCACACACATTCACACACGCACGCACACACACATTCACACGCACGAACACACACACGCACACGTTCACTCACACACTCACCTGGGCGTGCGCATGTATGCATGCACGCATGCATATATGCACGCATGCGCGTACGAAAATACATATGTACCAAACACACACACACACACCAACACACACACACACACACGCGCACACACACGCGCGCGCACGCACGCGCACGCACGCGCACGCGCACACACACACACACATACGTTCACTCACTAACCTGTTGTTCAGCCACTTCTGCTCTCTTCTGTGTAGCACTCAATCTTGACTCTAAGTCACTCATCTGAAACATACAGATACCAACAAGGTAAACATGATATTATCAAAACAATATAAAAAGAAAAATGTCAACATCATCATTATCAAACCAATGCGTAATAACAAATTACCAAAATAATCGATAACAAAAAGTGAACGTTTTAACAGAACATTTTATATATAGCAAGTAGACTATGTACAACATCTATAACATCTAAGATTAAAAATAATAAACCATTCTATCGAAGCAATTTGTAATTTAAAAAAAAGTATGTATGTATCAAGACAAATGTATCCTAAAAATAACCATTATATCAATCTAATCTGCCACAGAAAGGAAGCGTTATGTAGAAAACAAATTCTATTACAAAAAGTAAATCATATCAACACAATCTAAAATAAATATTATGCGTTACATCAGCATCTTTAATAACAGAAAGTAATCATTATTATGTTAAAATAACTTTTCACATAAATTTTTAAAAATCATATCAAAACAACCTCACACAAAAATCCAGGTGTTATAAAAAAAAGTTTACAAATATCAAAAATCATATCAAAACAACCTCACAGAAAATTCCAAGTGTTATAAAATTATCACACAAAAAACCCACACTACACTCTAACACAAAATAAAAGCACTGTCTGTACCTGTATCAAAATGAACCTGTCACAAAATAAATAAGCACTACTACATCACAACCGTCTCTATTGCACAAACGCAAAAACCCAAAGATGACAGACAAAAACGACTCAAAAAGGAAGAAAGAAAGAAAGAAAGAAAGAAAGAAAGAGAGAAAGAAAGAAAGAAGGAAAGGAAGAAAGAAAGAAAGGAAAGAAAGAAAAGAAAGAAAGAAAGAAAGAAAGAAAGTAAGAAAGAAAGAAAGAAAGAAAGAAAGAAAGAAAGAAAGGAAGAAAGAAAGAAAGAAAGAAAGAAAGAACTAGTTTTCAATGTAGACTCTAAATCACACATCAGAAATATTTACGCATTAAAATAAAGTAAGCGAACAGATTTTGTACCCACCGTACGCAAGAATAACAAGAAAGAATATATATATATAAATGCGAGGCGTGAGGGGGGTGGGGGTAGGAGGGGGAGAGAAGGGAGGCAGCAAGACAAAAATGCTGCAGAAAATGAGGAAGCAAAAAAAAAAAATTAAAAAGGAGAAACACACAAACACACACACACAAAACACACACACACACACACAAACACACACACACACACAAACACAAACAACAAACACACACACACACACACACACACACACACACACAACACATACACACACAATTAAAAAAAATAAAGATAAAACAGTGGATTTTTTTCTTTAAAAAAAAACAACAACACAAAAAAGGCACACACACAAATTAATTAAAAAGGAGAAACACACACAAACACACACGCACGCACAAAACACACACACACACACACACACACACACACACACACACACACACACACACACACACACACACACACAAGAAAAAAATAATAAAGCTAAACAGTGGATTTTTTTCTTAAAAAAAGTAAAACACAAACACACACACACAAAAGGCACCAAAAGTAGATT
Source organism: Rapana venosa (assembly GCA_028751875.1). NCBI lineage: Eukaryota > Metazoa > Mollusca > Gastropoda > Neogastropoda > Muricidae > Rapana > Rapana venosa. Next base: position 28,525,472 of record CM054138.1, read on the forward strand.
CTTTTTCTTCATCGTCGTCCAGTACTTAGACAGCAGCTACGTACTGTTGAATGACAGCCTTTTACAGCATTTCTCTGTCGGTCTGTCAGCTTGTCTGTCTGTCTGTCTGTCTGCCTGTCTGTCTGTGTACGTGTCCCTGTCTGTCTCTGTCTCTCTCTGTCTCTGTATCTTCTGTTTATGTCTCTCTCTGTCTCTGTTTTCCACACAAACACACACACACACAAACCACACACACACATGCAACCCCCCCCCCCCCCCCGACACACACACACACACACACACACAACACACACATATACACAAACTACACACACCATACACACACACTCACACACACACACACCCACACACACACCACACACAAAAATCACAAACACACACACACACACACAACACACACACTTACACAGACACACACTCACTCTCTCACACACACACACAAACACACACACACACACACACACACACAAAACACACACACACACAAACCACACACACACACACACACACACACACACACACACACACACACACACACACGCACACACACACTCACACACACACACTCACACACTCTCACACACACACACTCCCACACTCCCACACTACACCCACCCAACACACACACACACACCACACAACACACAAACTACACACACACACACACAAACACACACATACACACACAAACACCACACACACACACACACACACAACACACACACACACACACACACACACACACACACACACACACACACCCAACAAAGAAGTAATTTTGAGCACAGCAAGACATCTGGTAAGAGAATCACAGAGAGTGTTGACAATCACAGACGTCCATTCCCTTTTCTTTTTTTTTAACTATATCTTGAAAACAAACGCTATAAAGGCCACACACCACAATCAATAAACAATATCTTTTAACAGAGTAGTATTATTATTCGATTTTTTCCCCTTTTGTATTGTTCATTTTGGGGGGGTTGGTTGTTTTTTTTGTTTTTTTGCTGTTGTTTTTGTTGGGGTTTTTTGTATGTTTTTGTTGTTTGGTGTTGTTGTTTGGTTTTGTTTTGGTTTGTTTTTTGGGGGTTGGTTTTTTTGTTTGTTTGTTTGTTTGGTGGTTTGTTTGTGGGGGGTTTTTTTTGGGGGGAAGGTGATCGTGTTTGTATTGTCTGTTTATATCTTTTATTCCACAAAAAGTAATAGATCAGCGTCATCAAGCATTCATTATCGTTTGACGCTATCAATATCAATTTCCATAAATCTCTCTGTCTCTCTCTGTCTGTATGTCTCTTCTCTCTGTCTCTGTCTCTCTCTTGCCCACCGCACATACACGCGCACACGCGCACACATGCACCCTAACGCTCATGTAAACAGTTGCTCAAAAAAATCATGCACCTTAACGCGTATGCGCGCTCGCGCGAGCGCGCACACACACGCACACACACACGCACGCACACACGCGCACACACACGCCCACGCACGCACGCACACACACACACATACACACTAAAATCACTAGATGTGAATAGACGTTAAACTGAAGATATCACACACACACACACACACACACACACACACACACACACGCACACACACAAGCACACACACGCACACACACACACACTCTCTCTCTCTCTCACTCACTCACACACACACACACACACACACACACACACACACACACACACACACACACACACACACACACACATTGTACTGGTATTCCCTCACAAACCTTAATCAGAAATGACGTTCAATCAAAAAATGAAAACAAAAAAAAACCAATACAAAAGAACAGCCCCTCATCTCCAACACTACCCCCACTCGCTTCCTAGTCATAACGTTATTTTTATATCCCCGAGGTCATTCTGAAGAGAGCTAGATGGTTTAAGGAGAGCCCAATTATGATAAATCAAAAAAAGGAAGGAAGTCAGGAAGGAAGGAAGGAAAAGAGGAAGACAGGAAAGAAGACAGACAGACAGACAGACAGACAGACAGACAGAAAGGAAGGGAGGAAGGAAGGAAGGAGGGAAAGAAAAAGAAAAAGAAAGAAAGAAAGAAAGAAAGGAAGGAAGGAAGACAGACAGACAGAAAGACAGACATAAAGAAAGAAAAGAAAGAAAGGACAAATAAAGGAAGAAAGAAAGAAAGAAAGATAGAAAGAAAGAAAGAAATATAGAAAGAAAGAAAGAAAGAAATGAATGAAAGAAAGAAAGTAAGATATAGATAGAAAGAAATATAGATAGAAAGAAAGAAAGAAAGAAAGGAAGGAAGGAAGGAAGAAAGAAAGAAAGAAAGAAACAAAGAAAGAAGGAAGGAATGAAGGAAGAAAGAAAGAAAGAAA
>CM054138.1:28530315-28541633 GCA_028751875.1 Rapana venosa
CATCGTCTGTCTATCTGTCTTTTGGGTTTGGGTCGTCGGTCGGTACTCTCTCTGTCTCTCTTCTCCTATTCTCCCCCCCTCTCTCCCCTTTCCCCCCCTTCTCTCCATAAATCTTCGTCTCTGACCTGATTCGTCTTTCTGTCTCGGTTTGTCTGTCTGCTGCCTTCTCTCTTTTTCCCTCTCTCTCTCCCCCTTCCCCTCTCTCCTCGTCTCTCTCTTCCCCCCTCTTCTCCTCTTCTCTCTCTCTCTTTTCCTCTCTCTCCCCTCTTTTCTCACTCCCCTCTCTTTCTCTCCTCTCTCTTCCCCTCTCTCTCTTTCTTCACACACACACACAATTTACCTCAAACAACATCCGAAAATATGTGATCATTTGTATATTTAGGTTTAAAAAAGAAGGAAAAAAACAGAAGAAAAACGTTTCGCTTAGCGCTTGGCTTTATTTCATTTCTATCAATTTTGGGGAGGTATCCTGAATTTCGCCTGTCTATTGTCTCCCTCTGTGTGTGTGGGGTTTGTGTGTGTGTGGTGTGTGTGTGTGTGTGTGTGTTGTTTTGTGTGGGGGTTTGTGTGTTTTTGTGGTGTGTGAGTGAGTGTTTTTAAATGGTGTGTTGTGTGTCTGTCTGTCTACCTGTTTCTGTTCTCGTGCTGTGTTATTATCTATCATCTATCTATCTATAAAATTTAAAATATAATATATATATTTTTTATTATAAATAATATCCCCCTCTCTCCTCCACAGTCGTCTCTGACTGTGTGTGTGGTGGTGTGTGTGGTCTTCGTCTGTCTGTCTGTCGTCTGTCTGCTGTCTCTCTCTCTCTCCCCTCTCTCTCTCTCTCTCTCTCTTCTCCCCTCTCTCTCCTCCCCCCTCCCCTTCTCTCCTTCTCTGTAGTCCTTCCGATGAGACTATAAACCGACGCCCGGTGCGAACCACGCAGAACATCTTGAGCACACTTTAAAACCCGGTCCGCTGTTGGGAAAGATAGGCCTTGTGTGCCGATGGGAACGGATGACACAATTTACAAATTTCATACACAGGGGGCGGTAAAAAAAACAAAGCACTAGGGCTTTTCCATTATCCTCGAAATAAAAAAATAAAAGAAAGTAAAAAATCTTTTCTCTTCTGTCCTGTCTTTCTCTCTCTGTCTCGTCTTCTCTGTCTCTCTCTCTCTCTCTCTCTCTCTCTCTCTCTCTCTCTTCCTTCTTCCCCCTCCTCCTTCGTTTCTTGATCTCTCTCGACAGAAGAAAACCAAAGGACTTTAAAAATACCCATCCCTTTTTTTGACCCTTTTTTGGTAACGGAATAAAAATGCCAAACATAAAAGTCTTCCCTTTCTCTTAACTTTACCCTTTTCCCCTGGTTTTTTTCGTCTGTCCCCTGTGCGTCTTTTTGTCCTCTCTCTTCTGTCTCTGGTGGGGTGTGTTCTCTCTCTCTCTTCTCTCTCCCTCTCCTCTCTCTCTCCTCTCTTCTCACGCGCGTGCTCAAAACAAAAAAAAAACACGCGCACACACCAACACATCTCTTCTCCCCACACTCCACACACCAATCCCACTCTACACCATAAAACAAAACACCACCACACACCAACCACCCCCACCCCAAAACAAACGAAACACATAACACACTACACCACAACCAACACACACACTACAACACAAACACACACAAACCCACACACACACACACACACACACTTCGTCTAACATCACTTTAAGTGAACAATGTAAAATCGAAGCACCACACCCAACACACAACACACACACACAAACACACACAAAAAACCACACACACACACCAACAACAAAACAAAAACACACAAACACACACACAAACACGCACACAAAACAAAAACACGTACACACAACCCCACACACAAACCAAAAACACACACACAACCACACACACACACACCACACACACACACACACACACATCCCATCAGGTGGCGGTGGTCTAGAGGAATGCGCCGTCAAAAACGAAAAGTCCGGGGGCGGAAGTGGCGTTTCGAATCCCCGTTTGGGCCCAAACTTTCCCCCCATCCATTAGACCATGAGTGGTGGTCCGGGCGCTATTTTTCGCAGAACGATAAACCGAGGGCCCCGGGTTTTTACTCAAAATTATTTACGCACGTAAAGAACCCCCGGCAAAAAAAGAGCGTCCCGGCAAATTCTTTGAAAAAACCCCTCCGATAGGGAAAAAAATACAGATCTCCCCCCCCTTTACCCTAAAAAAAAGGGTGGCGTGCTCTTGTGGCGACGGCTCTCTCCCGGGGAGAGCACCCGAATTTCAAGAAGAAATAAGGAATGAAAGTGGTATAATAAATAATAATAAACAAATAAATCCGCTCGCTTTGTTTTGACAGCAAAAAATCCAGGCTTTTACAATCACCACTTAGTTCATATTCATCCTTAAGGCCGGGGAAACCATCATTCTATCTTTGTTTGTTTGTTGTTTGTGGTTTTCCTCGTGCGTAAGCCTTTTTTTTTTGGGAATAGAACTGAAAATTTCATTCAAAGGCCGAGAAATTTTAATTACGACAAAATCCATCCGCTAACATCAAAATTTCAACAAAAAACAAAACAAAGGGAGGTTGTTGGGGGGGAAAAAGGGAAAAAATTACAAAGATATACGGGCAAAATATCAAAACAAAGTCAAAATTTTACCCGCACTCCCCAAAAAGTGGCAATAGGACATTTTTGAAAGGGAAGATAGTTCTAGAAAAAAAAAGGTTTTTCTATTCTTTTTAGGTGTAGGGGGGTGGGATGAGGGGATAAGAAAAATTTTTTTATTTTTTAGTATTTTATTCGAGGAAATAGAATAAGATCATGTGCTTTTTTACAATCAGTCCCCCCTGTGTATGGGTTTGTCAATTTGCATCGTTTCCACCGGCACGCAAAGGGCCCTTTTCTGCCCAAAAGCGGAAAAGGGCTAACGTGTGGCGCAAGATGTTCTGCATGCTTCGAACAGGGGGCCCGGGTTTTATAGTCTCTTTCCCCGAAGGATTTTAGAAAATTCCCAAGTTTCGATTTTTTTGTCAAACTGGGAAGAAAGGGAAAGGGGTTTGGGAATCGAACCCAGAACCTCACGGTTAAACCCCTTTTGGCCGCGATTTCGATAAAAATGTGCAAAAATTTGGGAGCGTTTTATAAAGAAAAACCCGGGAAAATGCTGTTTTTTGATAACAAAACCGGCAACTACAAACCACACGGGCGTACCATACAAGAAACACTTACGTGAGTGCATAAAAACGCGAGTGCACAAAAAACACACACCCCAACACACACTCTCTCTCTCTCTCTTTTCCTTCTCTCCCAAAAATCTTCCTCCCCTCTCTCCTTCCTTTTCACTCTTTTCCCCCCCCAAACCTCCCTTTCTCCTCCTCTCTCTCCCCTCCCCTTTTTCCGAAACAAAAAGGGAAATGCGGGTTAGAAAGGGTTTGCTGAAAATTTTTGCATTTAAGTTTAAAAAATGTCATTTTACTGGCCTTCCAGCAACTGTAGTAACAAACCAAAAAACGCCCTCCCTGATCGACAACGCCCCAAATCGAGCGGGAAACCCGCGGGGGAGAGCGGCAGCTTTTGTTTTCCTTTTGCGACTAAAGGGCCGTTGAACAAGCCCAGTATAAACCAGAAATGGTGGACCCAGTGCGGAATCGTAATTCGGGGATTTTAAATTTTTTCGCAAAAGTGCCCTTTCCCCCAAAAACCCGGGGTCTTTACGCCCAAAAAGAAAGACAACATCAAGAAAGACGGGCAAGTCGTCAGTTTTAAAAAGGACAGGTTTTGGAAGACCCGGGGGTTGTCTGACAGTAAAACTCCCTGCATCGGGAGAGAGTGGATGCGGGAAATCAAAACAAGCCACGTGTACACAGAGCTGGGGTTTTTTTGACAGTGCAGTGAATGTCCCCACCCACACTAGATTTTCTTTGATTTGCCGGGTGAACCAGCAACGACATAAGATCGGGGGGTTTTCTAAAGGCGTCTATGGCAAAGGGGGCTGACAGTTGGCTGCACATGGATGACTCTCATACGGTATTGTGAAACAGTATGTGTCTACTCTAACGACAAACGTGGCAGCGTAGTTTAAAGGGCCCAAAAATTTAAAACCCAACAGGGTTTTCAAAAAAGGTTTGGTTTGGTAAAATAGTTGGGTTTAAATAAAAACTTGGATTTTGTGAATCAATGACATCCCCCGGAAAACCCTTTTTGGGGAATTTTAAATCCCTGGCGAGGAATCTAAGGGGGTGTTTTCGGGTACATCAAGCAAAAAAGGGGAAAAACATTTTCCAAAGAAGGGTTCAGGCTTTGGCCAAGCCTTGGGGGAAAGGGGGGAAACGGGTGCGACTAACCACAACACAAAAGCGCCCAGGGGTGGCGATTTTCTGAGCGGAATTTAACATAAATCTTGGGGGACCTAAAATCCCGGTTTCCTTCCTGGGCTGCCCAAAACCCAAAAAAAGGGCGACCCGCGGGCTGTAAGGCTGGGAAAAGGGGAAAAGGGGGTTTTGGTTTTGGGGGGGGGGGGGAATTTTGGGGGGAAAGGAAAAAATTTGTATGGGGGGAATTTTTGAGGGGTTTAAAAACCAATTAGGGGGGAAATGGTTTAAAGGAAGGAAAAAACCCGGGTCGCGTTCGAAAATCGTCGTTCCCCGAACCCGCGCTATATGGCTTTTTGCTAAATTGCAATAAATTGTGTGTTCTCTTTTTCTCTCTCTCACACACTCTATCTATCTCCCCCTCCCCCCTCCCAACCCGGGCCCGGGGGAGGGGGACGGGACGAGAAATTTTTAAAAAAACGTGCAAAAAAGCGCTGCAAAATTTTTGGGGGCTTTAAGCTTCAAAAAAATTTAGTTAAATGGCCTTTTCCCCAACTTTAACAAAAATTGAAAAAGCCCTTGGGTGAACGGGCAAAAGTCCTACCCAGCTGGAAAGCGCGGGGGAGAGCGGCAGCGTTGTCTTTCGTTTCCCACTGAAACCAAGTTGAAAAATTTAAATAAACCAAAAAAAATGGCGGACCCGTGCTGAATCGTAATTTTTGCGAGTTCATTTTTTTCGCAAGAAGTGCCCTTCCCAAATCCGTCCCTGACGTCCAAAGGGGTAAACAACAACAAGAAAAGGGCAGGCAAGTTTGTCAGGGGTGACAAGGACAGTGGTTTTGGGAAAACCGGTGTTGCTGACATGACCCCTGCCCGTGAGAAAAGTGGAAAGCCGAATCAAAACAAGCCATTTTGTACACAGAGCGTTGTTGACAGTGCATGAAATTTCCCCCCGGGGCCCCACAAAATCCTTTAATTTCCTTTTGAACCAGCAACAGAAAAGTAAGATCGGTTTTGTCTTCTGAGGCGTCTGATTTATCAGGAAGACTGACATTGGGTGCAAAAAGTGGTGTGACTCTCAAACTGGGATTTTGAAACAGTATGTTTTTCTACTCTAACTGGGCAAAAAGGGTGCAGCGAAAATTTTTGGACAGCAAGAGAAACCAAAGGTTAACGAAAAGGGGGGTTTGGTACAAAAGTTTGGTTGAAAACAAAAAACATTGGAGTGTGAATCAAAAAACATCAAACCCCGGAAAACTCTTGGAAAGGAGATCCGGCGAGGAAACTAAGTGTTATTCTGGTACATCAAACAAAAAGAGAAAAACAAAGTTCCAAAGAACGTGTCAGGCTTGCCAAACTTCGTAAAGGGAAACAGTGGGACTAAAACACAACACAAAAGCGACAGTGGGGCTATGCTTGAAACAGGAGTTTACATCATCTTCGGGGGCCTGATCCAGTCTTACCCTGGGCTGGGCTTTTTTACTTACAACCTGAAAATTTCGCTGGCGTAGACTTTGGGAAAAGGGTAGGCTGGTTTTAAAATTTTGGGGCACTTTAGACACAGAAAAAATTAAACGAATCTTTATTTAACAAACCACAAATGCCATGGTTTTCCATGTCTTGTTAAACCCCGTCCCCGTTCCGGGTATCTCGTTTTTCCGGGGGCCACCCAGCGCTATATGGGTTGAACGCTAAAAAAAGCAAAAAATTTGTCAATTGTCAATTTGTCAATTGTCTATCTATCTATCTAAACTATCCTCTCTCCTCTCCTCTCCTCTTTTTATCCCAAATCTCGTCTCTCCCTAAAATCTTTTTCCTCTCATCTCTCCCTCTCCCAACCCTTTTTCTCTCCAAAACCCCTTCCCATCCTTTTACCCTTTTCTTTCGGGCTGGGCTGCTGTCTCTCTATCTCTCTCTTTCTCCTCACAAAACCCTACCCCATACACACCCCACCGCCCGCACACATAACACCAATTTTCTCTCTCATCTATCTGTCTCGCTCTCCCCTCTCTCTCCCTCAACCCCCCCTCTTCTCCCCTCTCTCCTCAACCCCTCTCTCTCCATCTCCCTCTCTCCTCCCCTCAACCCCCGTCTTTCTCAAATCCCTCTCCCTCTTTTTCCCCCTCTTCCCCCCCTCTCCTCTCAAAAACACACATGGCTACCCCACCCCCCCACAACACAAACACACCAAACCCCCCCCCCCCAAAAACCCACAAACACACCCAAACACAAACCCACAAAACACCCCCAAAACCCCAAAACATTTAAAAAAGCACAACCCCCCACACCCACACATACCAAACCCACACACCCACCCAACACACGCAAACACACCCACAAACAACACTACAACACACCCAAAAACTAACACAACAAAAAACACACTAACACACACACCCCCCGCCCCCCCCCCCCCCCCCACCCCAAACCCCCCCCCCAAAACACATACCCCAAACCCCTTGAATGAATTTTTTTCCACGACACAACGATGGGTGTTTTCCCGTAATGCCACTGACACGAAACGTAAAAAGGACCAAAAAAAACAGAAAATACATCCATTTCCCCCTCTCCAACCATCTTTTTATTAAACACGCATACTCATCAAAAAAGCCCGCCGTGTGTTTAAACCTTTTTTTCTTTCTTTTTTCAGGAAATTAGCAGGGTTTTGGGGTCCCGGGGTGAAAGAGAGAGGGAAAAAAAAAGAAAAGGGGAGAGGGGGGGGGGGGGTCGGTTTTGGGTGAGTATGGTGTGGTGTGTGGTGCGGTGTGAGTGGGGGTGCGGATGGGGGAATGTGTTTTTGTGTGTGGGGTGTGAAAGCTTTTGTGTGGTGTGTGGGTGTTGTGTTTTTGTGGTGTTTTGTGTTGTTTTTGTGAATTTTGTGTGTATGGTAAGTGTGGTGTTTTGGTTTTGTGGGGGGTGTATGGTAAGTGTGTGTGTTTTTTTTTTGTGGTTTTGGGTGTTTTGGTTTTGTGTTGTGTTTTTTGTGATGTGGGGTTTTTGTTTTTGGGGTGTTTTTTTGTGAGTGTGCGTGTGGGGTGTGAGTGTGTGTGTGTTTAGTGGGGTGTGTGCGTTTGTGTGGTATGGGGTGTGCCCTGGTGGTTGTTTTTTTTGTGTTGTGTGGTGTGTGCGCGCGCTTTTTGTTTTTTTTGGGGTGTGTGTATAATAAAGTGGCGGTTTTTTTGTTTTATGGTGTGTGTAAGGTGTTGTTTTTGTGGTTTTTAAATTGGTGGGTGTGTGCCTCAAAATTTTACAAGCCCGAAAGCGGGTTTTTGGGGAGGGCCCATATAACATATCAACTCAAAAAAAGGGCACCCCCAAATACTTCGCAAAAAACCCAAAAGGGAAAAGAGTAGAGTAGTATTAGTAAAATAGTAGTATAAATAGAAATAGAAAAAGTGTATAGTTAGTAGTAGTAGGTAGAAATAGTTTTCAGTAAATAGTTAGTTGGGAGAAATAGTAGTGGCAGTAAATAATAAATTATAATTAGTAGAAGTGGGATTTGTAGTAGAAGCGTAGTAGTAGTGTATAAAGGTATTTGGTAGTAGTGGGAGTAGTAGTAGTAGTAGCATAGCAAACAGTAAGTAGTACAGTAGTAGTAGTAAATAGTAGTTTGTATTAGTATAGTAGTAGTATAAATTAATAGTACGACTACACTGAGGACGAAGCATGGGAAATTTTTGGGCCCGGCCTAAGGCCGAAAAAGCATTGGGTATCCCCGCGCTGCTCTACACACACAACTCTTCCTCTTCCTCTCATTCAAAAACAAACGCGTTTTAAAAGAGCAAACCGTTAGGGAAAAGGCCCCCCGGGGCCCGGGAAAATTTTTTAAGGAACAGGGGGGTAGCCCGGCCGGGGGGGGGGGGGCTGGCCAGGGCCCCCCCCCTGGCCCCCCGGGGGGGGGGGGGGGGGGGCCCCCCAGGGGGCGCCCCCCCCCGGCGCCTCGGACCCGGGCCCCCCCGGCCCCCCCGATGGCCCAAAAACCCGAACCCCCCCTTTGGGTTTAAACCACCCCCCCACACCCCCCCCAACAAACACCACCCCACCCTCCTCACTCCTCTTTCCTAAGTCCCCTCCTCGCCTCTCTCCTCCTCCACCCCCCCCTCGGCCCCCCTCCCTCCCCTGGGGGCCTGTCTCTGTCTGTCCCTGTTCCCCTCTTTTTCTCATATTTCCAAAAAGGGGGCGGGACTGGATGTAAAAAAGCACATGGGTGCTTATTCATTATCCTCGAAAAAAAATAATTTGTCATTGTCAGGTCATTGGCAGACAGACAAAACAAAACACAACACACACACCACCACCACCACCACCACCGCCACCACACCACACACACAACACACACACAACACACAAAAACCTCTCTCACACACATAAAACACAACACAAAACACACACACTTACCCCAAAACACACACACAACACCCCGCCTCCACCCACCCCCAACACACACACACACACACACAACCACACAACACACACACAACACCACACACCCCCACACCCCACCCACACCCCACACACCACCCCACACCACCCACAACCCACACACCCCCACACACCCCAAACGAATCAGACAAGAGACAGAGACAGAACAGATGGAAGGCAGAGAGACGCAGACACAGGAAGAGAGAACTTTTGGGAGGCGGACAAGGAAGGTAGAGAAGGGTAGGGGTGGGGGAGGGGGGGGAGGAAGGAGCGGCCAGGGGGGGGGGGGGGGGGAGGGGGGGGAAGGGCGGGGGGAGGAGGGGGGTGTGGGAGGGGCGGGGGAAATAGGGGGGGAATGGAGGAAAGGTCGAAGATTGACGGAAAAACAAAGACCACTAGATACCAAGCAGAGAAGGAAGACAGCCGTGCTTCTGACGACTTAGTGTTGGCACCACACCACACAAACACAACCCCACATCACACACATACACACCATCCCACCACCACACCACATACACACACATACACACAATAAAACCACACATCCCACACACTTACACACACAACACACCCATACACAACTAAACCACAAACACACACACCAACATACACCACATACAACATACACACCACAAACACACACAAAACAAACCAAACAAACACACCACACAACACACACACCACACAAACCATACACACATACAACCCCAACCAACACACAACATACACACACAAACACACACCCACCACACATACACACACACAAAACAAACAAACCACACACAAACAAACACACACCATACACACACACACACAATACACCATACACCCCACCACATACACCACACATCCCACACACATACACACACACATACACCACAAAATACACACACCTCAAATCACACTAAAAATACACCACACATACAAAAACATCCCCAACACACACATACACACAACACTATACACACATAACACCACAACATCCCCACATACACACACTACACCCCTCAAACACACATCACACACCATACAACACATAAAAAACCACATACCACACACTACCACACACATACAACACATACCACATATACCAACCCCCTACACACACCCGCGGCCAAACGCGCGCAGCGCACAACGGACGCAAGCAGAGAAAGGGGCACACTCACACACACATACACAACGCATGGCCGCACGCACACCACTACACAAAAACACTGCACGCGCGCGCGCGCACGCACTAACCCACACACGAACCCGCGCACGACACACGTTGATTCACTCTTTCGGGAAGGGACGCAAAAACTGAAAACTAAACACACACCCACCACACCCACACACACCCACACACACACCACACACACACAAACATACAACACACTACACCTACACACATACACACACACACATACACACACCACACAACAAAACACACATACACACACACATACACACACACACACACACCACACATACACCGCACTACAAACAACGCACACATACACACCATACACCACATACACATACATACACAACAACACACACAAAACACAACACACACCCCCAACATACAACACACACACACAAACAAAAACACACACAAAAAAACACACACATAACACACCAACACATACACACACATACACACACATACACAACTACCACACACACATACCACACTCACACACACATACCAACACAACACCAACACACCACACAAACCACCACACACACAAACAAACACACACAAACAAACACACAAAACACACGCACAAACACATACCACACATCAAGACACATACCAACATACACCACATACACACACAAAAACACACACATACAACACACTTTTAACACACTACCAATACTACACACACATACACACACATACATCAATCATACCACACACACACATACACCACACATACACACACAATACATACACACACATCATACACTACCACCAACACACACACAAAAACCAACTACACACACATACTCACACAATAACACCGCGCGCGCACGAAGCGCGCAGGGCGCACACACGCCGCACGCAAGAAAACACACACACCCCACCACACAATACTACCAGACACCACGCACAACCCAACACACACACACCACCCCCATTACACACACGCACGCAAAACACACACATGCACACGCATGCCCCCCCCCCCCCCCCCCCCCCCCCCCCCCCCCCCCCCCCCCCCCCCCTCACACACACAACCACACCAACCGTTTTTTTAACTTTTCTTCCAAAAAAACCTTTTCCCAAACACACGATGGAAGAACCGGTTTTTAAATTGTTTTTCGTACTTTTTTCCCAATACCTCTGCTGCACTGCACTGCACTTTACAGGCACGCGGACGTGCGCTTGCGCGCTCCAACACCACACACACACAAGTTAAAACACGGGGGCACACACACACAACCACACACACACAACGTGCCGAAGGGACTCCTCGTGGTTGGAGAAAGAGAGAGAGAAAAGGGGGAGAGGGAGGGGAGGGGAGGGGGGGAGGTTGAGGGGGGGGAAAAGTGGAAAGGGGGGGGGTTTGGAAGGAGGGAAAAAAAAAAAAAAAA
>CM054138.1:28542133-28544633 GCA_028751875.1 Rapana venosa
GAGAAAGAGAGAGAGAGAGAGAGAGAGAGAGGAGAGAGGAGAGGAGAGAGGAGAGACAGAGAGACAGAGAGAGAGAGAGACTGAGAGAGAGAGAGAAAGAGAGAGGAAGAGAGACAGACAGAGACAGAGAAAGAGAGAGGAAGGGAGAGGGAGAGAGAAAGAGAGAGACAGAGACAGACAAACAGACACACAGAGAGACAGAGACAGGTAGGCGGACGCACAGACACAAAGAGGTAGAAGTCACAGAGAGAGAGAGAGAGAGAGGAGAGAGAGAGATGAGAGAGAGAGAAGAGAGGAGAGAGAGAGAGAGAGAGAGAGAGATGGGAGGGGCGGAGGGAGTCAGATACACACACACACACACACACACAAACACAAACACACACACACACACATAAACACATACACACGCACTTAGTTGTTGTTTTTTGTCTGAATTGACAATTCCTCATCAACGTTATCATCATCATCACCATCATCACTGACAACATCATCATCTTCATCATCGTCATTATCACTAGCATCACAGTTATCAACAAATAACAAACAGCAGCAACAGATGCAGAAGCAGAAGCAGCAGCAGCAGCAGCATTATCATCGATCGATCTATATTTCAATTTTGCTAACAATGGTCGTTGTCATTACAGCAATTTCAAGGTTGTCATCATCATCATCATCATCATCATCACCACCACTGCAGTTGACAGCTAGTGTGTGTTCCTCCTCCTCCTCCTCTTAATCATCGACCTCGTTTTGTCACTACAATCTTTATTTCTTTTATCCCCACTCAACATGGAAGAAAAGTAGCCATTCAACCAACCAACCAATTAACCAACCAACCAAATCAACCAACCAGTTTTTGTCTGAACACGGTGTGTGGCTGCCTATGTGGCCAGCCAAGTACATGCAAACTTCTCGTCCAGTGTTGTGTACTTTCAATCTCACAGTGATTCCCAGGTAGGGTAAGTGAGTCAGATAAGAGTGCTTGTTCTGGATGAATCCCAAGGAAATAAGCTAAAGAACAGAAAAAAACAACAATCGGTGGTCTAGAGGTAACGAGCCTGTCTAGAATGCGAAAAGTCCGGGTCGGGTGTGTGCGTGGTTCGTACCCCGTTTGGGCCCGAAATTTTTCCCCATCCATTAGACCATGAGTGGTGGTCTGGGCGCTAGTCTTTCGGATGAGACGATAAACCGAGGTCCCGTGTGTTACACAAAATTTTCAGCGCACGTAAAAGAACCCACGGCAACAAGAGAGTTGTCCCTGGCAAAATTGTTAGAAAAAAGTCACTCTGATAGGGAAACAAATACAGCTGCAGACCAAAAGAAAAAAAAAGGATGGCGCTGCTCTTGTGGCGACGCGCTCTTCCCGGGGAGAGCAGCCCGAATTTCACGCAGAGAAACCTCGTGACTTCAAGTGGTATAAAATAAAATTTGTAAAAAACCCACAAATCAATAAATCAACTAACCAACCAATCAACCAACCAACTAACAATAAATCATTCAATGAACCCTTCAACAGCCCATCCATTCATCTATTCAGCAATCCTGTAGTCATTATCCAAAGTATATAACGTTTTTTGGTGTGTGTGGTTTTTTTTTTAAAGCCATTTACAAGCGGCTTTGCTCTAATCGATGTTTATTGCTTTTGCTGTCAATCATTCTGTGGACCAATCATTTTGCAAGCTGACAAGAGGGCCCCAAATAGCCACCGGTCAACACATAGGCCGGCACATGACTGACGTGGATGCAAATGAGAAAATTGACAAGACCAACAAAACCAAAAACAAAAAAAAGACAAAAAAACGTACACGAGCCAATACATAACAAAACAACAACAACAATAGCAGCAGCAGAAGCAGCGGCAGCAAAATGTAATATGCCGTCACATTCTACTGTATTGCCTGGAGTTAAGGGACAAGTTAATGTCAGCCTCGGTAGAGATGAGTGAGATGGTGTCATGTCAAAATGATCTTTAAGGAGGGTAGCAGAGTAAGCTTACAAACTTTTATTTTCATCCTGCTTGTGCTCTCTCTCTCTCTCTCTCTCTCTCTTCTCTCTCTCTCTCCTCATCGTCTCTCTCTCTCTCTCTCTCCTCTCTCTCCTCTCTCTTCTCTCCTCTCTCTCTCTCTCTCTTTTCTCTCTCTCATGCCGTCAGCGCCTGGGGTTTATCACAGCTCTAGATCAAACCATTGGCGCTGGGAGCAACAGCAAAGTGAGAGGCTGTATGACCAGTGGCTTTCCCATTCATGGAATTCCACTTTACAGCTTAGTCTTTAGTGATCGATTATGACTCTCTGACTAGGAGGCTTGACTCGCACAGTCCTTATGTGCTGCAGCCCTGGGGGCTGGTTGGCCTTTGGAGAACATCTCCAACGCTGACTGTCCTTATGCCCACTTGGCCGAGAGAGTGGGGATGTACTGTGGGCAAGGCATCTCCACTATAATCAAATTTCTGCCCAGTTTCCGATCCAGCAGCTGCCTCCTCTGCTGTTTCGGAGGTCAT
>CM054138.1:28549633-28557133 GCA_028751875.1 Rapana venosa
CCTACCCCTCCCACTACCCCACCCCCAGCCCCCAACCCCTCCATCCCCACCCTCCTCTCCTCCCAAGTACTCCATTCTCCCACCCCCTTTTCATCCTCCCTCCCCCCACCCTCCAACCCCCCAAGTGCGATACTCTTGTTACCTTTGACACACAAACTCTCTCTCTCTCTCTCTCTCTCTCTCTCTCTCTCTCTCTCTGTGTTTTGAAAAGGGTTATTTCCCCTTGTTTTTATTGTGAGACTGTATAAGTATTGGGCTATTATTATTAAGATGAATCCCTAACGGGCGGGGACTGGATGTAAAAAAGTACATGTGTGCTTATTCATTATCCTCGAAATAAAAGAATTTGTCATTGTCAGTTGTCATTGTCTCTCTCTATCTCTCTCTCTCTCTCTCGCTCTCTCTCTCTCTCTCTCTCTCTCGTCTCGCTCTCTCTCTCTCTCTCTCGCTCTCTCTCTCTCTCTCTCGCTCTCTCGCTCTCTCTCGCTCTCATCTCTCTCTCTCCCTCTCCCTCTCTCGCTCTCTCTCTCTCTCTCTCCTCTCTCTCTCTCTCTCTTCTCTCTCTCTCTCTCTCTCTCTCCTTTGGTCGGCAGTTACAGGTCTCTCTTTCCCCTTCCTATCCTATCCCTGCCACAGCCTTGTTAACCTTCGTATAATAGTCATCTTACTTGCCACCTTCGTTCGGCTAGGCTACAGGGGAGAGAGAAGAGGGTAGGGAGGGAGGGAGGGAGAGAGAGAGCGAGAAAGAGAGCGAGAGAGAGAAGGAAGGGGTGGGGCAGACAGAGAGAGATGGCAGAGAGAGAGAGAGAGAGACAGAGAGGCAGTGAGAGAGGCAGAGAGACACAGAGAGAGGCAGAGAGACAGAGGAGAGGCAGGAGAGACAGAGAGAGAGGCAGAGAGACAGAGAGAGAGGCAGAGAGACAGAGAGAGACAGAGGTAGACAGAGAGAGAGAGAGAGGCAGACAGACAGAAAGAGAGACACAGAGAGAGACAGAGAGGCAGAGAGACAGAGACTGAGACAAACAGAGACAGACACAGACACAGACACAAAGAGAGAAAGACAGACATATGGACAGAGAGACAGACAGACAAAGAGACAGAGGGGAGAGAGGCAGAAAGACAGAGACAGACAGACAGAGAGAGAGACAGAAAAGAAACAGAAAGACATAGGCAGAAACACAGAAAGAGAAAAGGTTACATACAGACAGACATACATACAGTCACAGCAGAAAAAAACCCACCAAACTGCAATAAAACAGACAAAAATTAATAAACCTGGCACCAGTACATGTCTGTATGTTATATATATATATATATATATATATATATATATATATATATATATATTATATTATATATATATATATATATATATATACATACTCGACTACCCTACCCCCTACTGTACCCCGGGGTCGGGAACACAATCATGCGATGCGTATCTGCACAGCAGGTAAGAATGCAGAGTGTATCTGACATGACTTTGGCTTCATTATATTATTAGCCCTGACCTCGCCCTTGGGGATTTTTGTCGGTTTGGGGATTTTTGTTGTTTTGGGGGATTTTTGTTGTATTGGGGATTTTTGTTGTATTGGGGATTTTTGTTGTTTTGGGGATTTTTGTCGTTTTGGGGATTTTTGTTGTTTTGGGGGATTTTTGTCGTTTTGGGGATTTTTGTTGTTTGGGGGATTTTTGTCGTTTTGGGGATTTTTGTTTTTGGGTTGGGTTTTTTGTTTTTTTTCATTCCTAGGCAAGAGCTCCGAGGTTCACCAATGGTGAGATTTTGTATATGCGACCGGGTTTTTTGTCTCACTTTGAAGGTAGCCACATTCTGACTTCAGAAATCGATTTCGTTTTACGTCTCTTCACTAAATGTGATTGATGTTAGACACAGAAATGTATGCTTGGATATATTCGCGTTTCCGTAATTCACCGAACGCTGACATGAATTACGGGAGCAAGATGAATCTGGCGGAGCAAGATGAAACCTGTTCTGCCTTTGAAAGAGTAGGCCATAGGAAGCCGGTAGGAACAGTAAAGGTACAGGTGTCCCATAACCTCTAAGGTCGTAGGGGAGCGAGACGTCAGAGACCTCACTTCTCTAGGGCCAGCATATTGAGGGCGGCGCCCATCTCCTCTCCCTCGCTGCTTTTACCTTCCCTGACCCTAAAGAGGGCAGGTACCCATTTACAGCTGGGTGAACTGGGGGAGCTGTACTGAAGTCAAGGTGTGCAAACGGTCACCCATCCAACTGGTAACCACGCTCGACGCTGCTTAACTTGGCTGGGGGAAAGCGAGTGCTCCGACCACTACATACACACACACGCACACATACACACAAAAACCCTCACCATTGGTGGTGAACCTCATAGCTCAAGCCGAGGAATGAAACAAAAAGCAAAACAAAACAAAACAAGAACAAAAAACCAAACTAGTCTCAACTGGACTCACAGAGAAGTAGAGACAGTATCAACGTCAACCACTGGTTAAAAAAACCCACCCCACCCCCAAAAAAACCAAAAAAAAACCTCGCTACACACACACTTAAGCGAAGACTGGAACCCCCCACCCATACGTACTCTCTCTCTCTCTCTCTCTCTCTCTCTCTCTCTCTCTCTCTCTCTCTCTCTCTCTCTCTCTCTCTCTCTCTCTCAGATTACCATTTCGACGTTCTAACCGCTAGGCTATTCCGTGCAGAGGGAGTTATCCAGGCGGAAACTTGTTCGTCTTGTCAGGTCGATTTGACAGCCAGTATTTTCTGCTCAACAATCGAAGAAATTGCTTCTTTTTTTCCCCCCACACAATTCGTGCGGTATCCCCATCTTTATCTTCTCTCACCTACCATAGCAGATCTCCTGGTGCTTTCTTCTCCTCTCTCCTCGTTACCTTTTATACACACAGAGACATATGCACGCGCGTGCATGCGCGCGCGCGCACACACACGCACACATACGCGCGCACACACACACACACACACACCACCACACACACTACACACACATATATATATTGCACTCACGCACACTCCAAAGCATGAAGGCAGGTAGGCATGCATATATTCAGACTCACAGAGACACGCAGAGGCACACATCAAGACATGCGCAAACATGCGCGCATGCATACACACGCGCGCATACACACACACGCACGCAAGTATTCTCTCTCTCTCTCTGTCTTTTTGTCTGTCCGTCTATCTCTCTATGAAAGATGAAGCTGTCTTGTATAAAATAAAAACAAACAACAAACAAAGAAATAAGAATGAACATTGCCTTTCTTTTTTCGGGGTTGTGTGTGTGTATGTGTGCGTGCGTGCGTGCGTGTGCGTGTGTGCGTGCGTGCGCGGCGCGCGCGTGTGTGTGTGTGTGTGTCTGTCTGTTTGTCTTTTCTGTGATTGTCATTTTCTTTTTCTTCCTTGTTCTTTACCTTTCTTTCTTTTTTTCGGATTGAACATCAAACAAGTTGGGACCAATGAAGAGCATTGAACTGGTTTTGTGTCAACTTTCGTTTTGTTTTGTCTTGTCTTTGTCTTTGCCTTTGTCATAAAGACTGACAACAATGATAACAAGGTGATATCAGTGGGTCGGCTGGAATAATAATAAAAGGAGTCACTGGGTTGTTGTTGGGTTTTTTTGCCTTGCTCTTCAGCTACAGATTTCAGGTTCACCAATGCATTGGAGAGATTTTTTTTTGCGTATGCGACTTTTTGGCCTACTATTCAAGCAGCAGCATTCTGTCTTCAGGGACGATGGTGTCTAAAACCCTACACCAGTGAGTATGAGTAAATTGATAAATAAATAAATAAAAACTAAACTACTGCTACTGCTGCTACTGCTGCTACTGCTGCTGCTACTGATACTACTTCCACTACTACTACTACTACTACTACTACTACTACTACTACTACCACCACCGCCACCACCACTACTACTACTTCAACCACTACTACTACTACTACTACTACTACTTTTACTACTACTACTACTACTGCTGCTGCTGCTGCTGCTACTACTACTACTATTACTACTACTACTACTACTACTACTACTACTACTACTGCTGCTGCTGCTGCTGCTGCTGCTGCTGCTGCTGCTGCTACAACTATTACTGCTGCTGCTGCTACTGCTGCTGCTGCTGCTGCTTTTGCTTTTGCTGCTGCTGCTGCTACTATTGTTCCTTAAACAACAACAACAACAAGCATACAACATTTAAACTTGAAGAAGAATTGTTTTTATATAAAACAAATAATTAAGTATACTTAAAGTTGAAAAAACGAAACAACTGCAAATAAACATCAACAATTTTTTAAAACCTTACAAACTTGTGGATTCTAAAACACAACACCTGCATAACTATTCTGGCATTTAGCAGAGCACGGAGAAGACCAAAGTGAAGATTAAAAGCCGTGTAAGCATCAAAGACAAACAAGTAAACAGAAGCAATCGAAAACAACAACAACAACAACAAATCCGGGCCCAGAAAGGTCACACACTCCGCTAGAATGTCAACGATTCTCCCAATCATCTGATGACTAAAGGTGACGCTCCCCCACAAAATGATTCGTATTGCCCCAGAGGTCAATTTGTTGGTTATCGGAATGTTGTCAATCTGCAGTAAAAGGGCTATTCAATATCACCCCAAAAAACCCAGAATGAAAATCGGACAATTCTACCAGGCAAAGAATAAGTGTGAGCTGTGATGGGTGAAGGGGAAATAGTGTTAAAACTTTTTTTAAAATCAAAATGTTTTGTCATGTTTGGGTGTGTTTTTTAACGTAAAGTTACTTGTGATATTTGTATTGATTGTGCTGATGATGTGTTTCATGAGATGTGATTGAATTATTGTTGTGTTATGATTTTGCTTTGCTACTCTTAACCTTTACTGGTTTGTGCGTGCACACGCGCATGTGTGTGTATAATTATGTGTGTGTGTGTGTGTATGTGTGTGTGTATGTGTGTGTGTGCGTGTGTGGATGGGTGGGTGCGGGTGTGTGTGTGACGTAGATTGTTGTCGGCTTTTAAAATACTGTATGCATGCTGTGTGATTATTATTTTAAAATGCCACTCGTAATTTCTCTAGTTGAGACATTAAAGTATTCTTGAGTCTTGAGTCAGTTATTTCAAATTGAAATGACAGACAGCGGGAAGAGACAAAATTGAGAAAGTGACAAGGTTAAGCATAATTTCTGATGAGGGCTTCGGTGTTTTTTAAAACCAGTTTTAGAGCAGAACGAAACAAACTTACATCTGGATATTTCAATACAAAGTAGAACAGTGGCTTTAGCTTTAAACTCGATCAAAATCTCAAAATCGACAACCTCACCCCCCACCTGCCTAAAATTAACTCCTAGCAGAAAATTGGGTCAAGGTGCAAAGCAACTCATTCTGTGGTGGAGTGTCACATTTATTATTATTATTATTATTATTATTATTATTATTATTATTGTTGTTGTTGTTGTTGTTGTTGTATTATTATCATTATTATTATTATTATCATTACTATCATTATTAAGCTTAGTTTCTCTCCTCAACTTCGACTCAATAGGTCATGAGCGTTGGTCTAGGTGACATGCACTTTTTTCAAATGACAATTAACAGTATACTTTTTTGTTCTTCTTCTTCTTCTTTTCTCAAAGGCACAGCAAGATGAGGACGTGTCTGCAACATACCCGTTATTTCACAGCGTTTCTTCCTTTTGACCGTTGCAATTCGAAAAGCAAAACGCATCTGTGTGTGCGTCGAACGCAGAACGCATCTCTCTCTCTCTCTCTCTCTCTCTCTCTCTCTCTCTCTCTCTCTCTCTCTCTCTCTCTCTCTCTCTCTCTCTCCCCTCCCTCCCTCCCTCCCTCCCTCCCTCCCTCCCTCCCTCTCTCTCTCTCTCCTCTCTCTCTCTCTCTCTCTCTCTCTCTCTCTCTCTCTCTCTCTCTGGGAACGGGATAGCCTGGTGGTTAGAGTGATGTATTCGTGATCTGCTGATTCTCGTTCAAGAAGATTTTTCCTCTGGAGTTAACATCAGTGCCGATTCCACTCTCTCCAAAAAGTCCTTCGGATGAGATTATAAACCGAGGTCCCGTGTGCGAACGCACGCAGAACATCTTACGCACATGTTAAAACCTGTTCGGCTTTTCGTAAGAGTAGGCCATTGTGTGCCGGTGGAAACGGATGACAAAATTTACAAAACCGCATACACGCGGGGACTGGATGAAAAAATCACACGAATGCGTATTCCCTTATCCTCAAAAGAAAAGAATAAAATTTTAAAAATAAATAAGTAAAAATTTATTTGTGTATGTGTGTGTCCCTGTGGTGGCTTTAAATTAACCTTGTCCATCTTTTCTATAAAAAAAAAAGGAAAGACTAGCTTGGGCCAGTGAAATGGATGACACACGCATACCACCACCAGCGTATACACCTTGCTCTCTACAAAGCAAGAAAGATGGGCTATGCCGGGTTCAATATACCAGTGACACCACACTGCCTGAAGAGAGTTATGTGCAAGAATCGACCGACTTCTCGAGAAAGTATGGGAGAAGTCAGAAGTCATTTAATACTGCAGACAATGCCAACGAGAGAACTGTTCCTGGCAAGCTTTTGCAGAGACAACCACAGGGGAAATAACGGTACATGAAAACTGTATGTGTGTGTGTGTGAGAGTGGAGTGGAGTGGAGTGGAGTGTGTGTGTATGTGTGTGTGTGTGTGTGTGTGTGTGTGTGTGTGTGTGTGTGTGTGTGTGTGTGTGTGTGTGTTGTGTGTGTGTGTAGTGTAGTGTAGTGTAGTGTAGTGTGGTGTGTGTGTGTGTGTGTGGTATTGTGTGTGTGTGTGTGCAGTGTGTGTGTAGTGTGTGTGTGTGTAGTGTGTGTGTGTGAGTGTAGTGTAGTGTAGTGTAGTGTGTGTGTGAGTGTAGTGTAGTGTAGTGTAGTGTGTGTGTGTGTGTGAGTGTAGTGTGTGTAGTGTAGTGTAGTGTAGTGTGTGTGTGTTTGTGTGTGTGTGTGTAGTGTAGTGTGGTGTAGAGTGTGTGTGTGTATGATCTTCAGTTTAACGTCTATTCACATTTAGTGATTTTAGACGGGGAAAAGTAAAATAAACAAGAGAATGCAAACAATAACAAAAAGTGTCAAATAACAGTACTTAAAAACTAACTTTAACATACTACAAAAACTGAATTATCGGACTTCTTATCAATCCTAACACAATGTCCAACAGTAACGATGGTTCAGACAAAATCTGATCCAGTGATAAACCTGGTATAGCAGGTAAAAATGCTTTTAAATGTCCACAATCAAAAATAACATGACTATTGGTAATCTTCTCCCCACAAATACAGTTTACATCTTTCACGTACTTTGACCTGAAAGCATTTAGTTTAAATCTGTACATAAGGGATAACATATTTCTACGATTATACCAACCATAGACTTTGTTAGAAATGAAAGCATTTCGAAAATCTATCACATTGCTTGTACAGCCATTATAAAGACAATAGCCAGAATCATATATTTTCTT
>CM054138.1:28569633-28574633 GCA_028751875.1 Rapana venosa
CAATAATAGGTGAGACTTTGCGTATGCGACCGAATTCGGGGCTACCATGAGGGTAGCCGCATTCCGACTTCGGAGAAGGATCTGCTAGTCTATATATATATTTTTTTTTGTATTGAGAGTCACTACAGAGACATGAACGAGTGATTGAAGGTCTCGTAGAACGACTTGAATAGGTACAAAGGCACTGGCAAGTCTGCACAACTATTGATGTGGGAGATCATTTTAAAAAATCCAGCACCTCAGAGATTTCAACCAGTTTTTGTTTGTTGGTGGTGGTGGGGGTGTTGCTGTTGTTGTTGTTGGTGGTGGTGGTGGTGTTGTGCGTTCCTCAGCTTAACACTTTAGGCTTCACCCAGAATGAGCACTCTTGACTCACTCATTCCACCTAGGAATCACTGTGAAACTGAAATTGTACACTGAGTGAGACGTTTGCGTGTATAAATACCTCGCCATATAGGCAGCCATACACCGACTTCAAATGATTTTTTCTCTTTAAAAGAAGAGTGCAGGTTGTTATATTAAGAACTTGTCGCGGCTGAAGGCAATCTCAACACAACATTTTACAATACAACAACATTTTGGTGTAGGCCTTGGCATAACAGCTGGCATCAATAACTAACAGAGTTTGGCCTGGGCCAGATTTCAACCAGTAAAGTCAAGAGCTTTGGTCAAGAAAGCAACAGTTTAGCCATCCGACCATAGAAAAAAAAACAACTCTAAAAAAAACCGGACAGGATAGCCTAGAGGTTAGAACATTGCGCTCACAACCTGACGACCCAGGTTCGAATCCCGTTCAATGGGGATTTTTCCCCTGGAGATATAATCAGTGCTAACTCCAACCCCCCCCCCCCCTTTCCCCCCCCCCCCTCCCCCCCCCCAAAAAAAAGACTTTCGGATAAGATATGAACCGAGGCCCCGTGAGCGAACGCACGCTGGACATCTTGCGCACACGTTAAATCCTGCTCCGTTTTTTTGAAAGAGTAGGCCATTGTATGCTGGTGGGAACAGATTACGAAATTTACAAAACCGCATACACACGAGGACTGGGTGTAAAAAAAACAACAACACAAGCACATGGGTGCTTATTACATTATCCTCGATATAAAAAGAATAAATAAATAAATAAAAATAAATTACATTTTAAACACACACACATACACAACTTTGGAGTAAAAAAAAAATCATTTACAAAACACCATTTCATCTTTTAATTTCCGTAGCTCCAAATTCCAAAGTCCCGTCTTTTCCCAGCTTTTTTATCATCTTCCCCCTCCCCTCCCTCCCTTCCCCTTACCTCTACCCTGCTTTCTCTCTCTCTCTCTCTCTCTCTCTCTCTCTCTCTCTCTCTCTCTCTCTCTCTCTCTCTCTCTCCCTCTTTTCTCTTCTCTTCTCTCCTCCTCTCCTCCCTCCTTCTTCTTCCTCTCTTCTCTCCTCTTCTCCTCTCTTCTCTTCTCTCCTCCTCTCTTCTTCTCTCTCTCCTCTCTTCTCTTCTGCTCTCTCTCTCTCTCTCTCTCTCTCTCTCTCTCTCTCTCTCTCTCTCTCTCTCTCTCTCTCTCTCTCTCTCCCCAACAAAATGGTGTATGGTGAATTGGGTAGGTATTTTATATTAATTCTTATACTCATGTTATTAAATACTGGTTTAAGTTACGACAAATGAGTTCAAACAGATTGCCATACAATGCCTACCAAATGCTATTGGAATTAGATAAAAATGGAAAAGAATGCTGGGTATCAAAAATAAGAGAAATTTTGTGCGAAACAGGATTTGTTACAACAAGGTGTTGGTGATGAAAAGGCTTTTTTACATGTATTTAAGCAAAGATTAGTAGACATGTTCATTCAAGAGTGGCATGGAACCATAAGAGATAAAGAGAGGTATGAAAATTATAGATCATTCAAAACTATCTTTGGAAAAGAGAAATACATTGACTTTATAGATACTTACTGTTTTCGAGTTGCTATTACACAGGTTAGATTAAATGTTTTGCCTCTTATGAATAATGTTCATAGATACAGTATTAATGATCAAGAAAAGTTCTGTCCATTTTGTAAAACAATAGTCGAAAACGAAGCCCATTTTTTGTTCGAATATCCAGTGTACTCAGATCTAAGGGATAAGTTTTTGGCCGAATGTATTAATATACCATTGTCAGTTTTACTTATAACATCAAATAGAGAACGTAGTCATTATTTATCCAGATATATTTTTCATTCTATTAATAGAAGGAAGAAATTGCTGTGTCAAAATATCAGTTAATGATGGGTGTGTTAAAGCTGTGTATTCACATGTATGATACAGATCCTGAATCGTAATGTTGCATTTTAATTCATACCGATTTTTATGTCTACTATCTAAAATATTGATGCAGTATGACATGAATGTGAATCAAATGCTAACCTTGTTTGAGATATGAGCCTCAAAGGATCGGTTGTTGGTTTTCATGTTTGATTACAGTTTGCATACCAATATATTGGTTTTCCTCTTTCCCCCAAACTCCGTGTATTGTGGCCTAAGGCCAATGTACATATTAAAACTGTTCAGAGTTCAGAGTTCAGAGTTCTCTCTCTCTCTTCTCTTCTCTTCTCTTCTTCTCCCTCTCTCTATTTTCTCTTCTCTTCTCTCTCCTCTCCACTCTTATCTTCTCTTCTCTTCTCTTCTCTCTTCTCTTCTCTCTCTCTCTCTCTCTCTCTCTCTCTCTCTCTCTCTCTCTCTCTCTTCTCTCTCTCTCTCTCTCTCTCTCTATTCCTTCACACGTGCTACTCAAAGCTACAATATCTACTGATAGACATAATTTATCACGATTTATTTTTTTATGCAACCAACAAAAAAAGTAAGATAACTTTATACAAATGGATCCTTATATTGATGAAAACTACATTCAAAACATTGTCGATTATGACGAACGTGATTTGATTTGTGATGAATATTAAAGAAATGGGTGATGTAATTTCTTTATTATTGCTGATATATCATTTCATATTTGTATACATTGACAGTAATGTGTTTATAACACTCATGTCATATGTCCACTCCATACGCCCATCATTCCTTTGTATTGTGGCCTAAGGCCAATGTACAGTAAAAGTCTGAAGTCTGAAGTCTCTCTCTCCTCTTCTCTTCTCTTCTCTCTCTCTCTCTCTCTCTCTCTCTCTCTCTCTCTCTCTCTCTATCTCTCTCTCTCTCCCTCCCTCCCTCTCTCTCTCTCCTCTTCTCTTCTCTTCTCTCTCTCCCTCTCTCTGTCTCTGTCTCTCTCTCTCATCAATCATAACTTGGATTGTGTCATTGTAGTCAATGGTCAGGACCAAGGGCGGGATGGACCAAAAAGTATGTGGATGTTCATTTGTAGCCCTTAGATATAAACATCATCATCATCATCATCATCATCAACACCATCACCACCAGCTTCATTTTCTTTCTTCTTCTTCTTCTTCTTCATCATCATATTCTTCTTCTTCTTCTTCTTTGCCGTCGTCGTCGTCGTCGTGTTTCATATCAGAACTGTCCCACCTTCACTAACCAATGTCCCATCACCCTGCCAAACTATATGACCTCTGTGCGTGTGTGTGTGTGTGTGTGTGTGTGTGTGTGTGTGTGTGTGTGTGTGTGTGTGTGTGTGTGTGTGTGTGTGTGTGTGTGTGTGTGTTGTGTGCGTGTGTGCGTGTGGGTGTACGTGTCCGTGCTTTTTGAAAAACTGGTTTTGACTATTGTAATTTTTATTTCATAGATTTGGTCTGCAGCGTACCATGTTTGTAATATCTGTTTGTTTAAAACTATTGATTGTTTGTTATTGGGTGCATGACTGTGTGCTTCGTCCTTCGGATGAGACTATAAACCGAGGCCCCGTGTGCGAACGCACGCAGAACATCTTGCGCACACGTTAAATCCTGTTCCGCTTTTCGTAAGAGTAGGCCATTGTGTGCCGGTGGGAACAGATGACAGAATTTACAAAACCGCATACACACGGGGACTGCATGTAAAACAAAAGCACATACGTGCTTATTCCGTTATCCTCGATATAAAATAATAAATAAATAAATACATTTTTTTTAATGTGTAAGAATAGGTTCAATGCAAGCGCTTTGATTTGTCTTTGCAAGATATAGCGCTATACGAGTTCCATTTATCATTATTATTATCATTTCTTCTTCTTCTTCTTCTTCGCTCTCTCTCTCTCTCTCTCTCTCTCTCTCTCTCTCTCTCTCTCTCTCTCTCTCTCTCTCTCTCTCTCTCTCTCTCTCTCTCTCTCTCTCTCTCTCTTCTTGCAGATGTGAGCATGTGAAAATACTCACAACATAAAATAATTATTCAGTACACAATGAAGAGCACAGATAGATTATGGATATGAAAACAACAACAACAACGAAAGAGCATATATTACAATACAGGAAAGGAATGATGTTTAGATACATCAACACTCAATTGTACATGTTCTCTCTCTCTCTCTCTCTCTCTCTCTCTCTCTCTCTCTCTTTCTCTCCTCTCTCTCTCTCTCTCTCTCTCTCTCTCTCTCTCTCTCTCTCTCTTCCTCTCTCCAATGTGGACTTTGCAGCAGAATTGCACACAGAGAGAGCAGAACCAACAGTGGTAGTTCCCTCTCAGTAGTGGTATAAATTATTCACATCGTCAGATCTGGTAGGGTAACATCAGAGCGAGCGAGCGAGTTCAATAGAAAAGGAAGATGCATTTTTAAAGTATCGCACACTCACAGCACATAAAGCAGACGATGGCAGGCTAATATATATATGTCTACGATGGGAACGTGCTCGGGCGTGCGCATGCATGCACGCACGCTTGTATGCACGCACGCAAGCACGCACACACGCACGCACGCACGCACACTTACACACACATACATACATGCATACATACATACAATCACGCACACACACATTTACACACACACACGCGCACACACACATTCACACGCACGAACACACACACGCACACGTTCACTCACACACTCACCTGGGCGTGCGTATGCATGCACGCACTCATCCAC
>CM054138.1:28579633-28589633 GCA_028751875.1 Rapana venosa
GTAAGATAGATAGAAAGAAAAGAAAGAAAGAAAGAAAGAAAGAATGAATGAAAGAAAGAAAGTACGATTGATAGAAAGAAAGAAAGATTGATAGAAAGAAAGAAAGAAAGAAGGAAAAGAAAGAAGAAGGAAAGAAAGAAAGGAAGGAAGAAAGGAAGGAAGACAGAAAGACAGACATAAAGAAAGAAAAGAAAGGAAAGAAGAAAGAAAGAGAAAGAAAAGAAAGAAGAAGAGAGAGAGAGAGAGAGAGAGAGAGAGAGAGAGAGAGAGAGAGAGAGAGAGAGAGAGAGAGAGAGAGGGAGAGAGAAAGAAAGAAAGAAAAGAAAGAAAGAAAGAAAGGAAGGAAGGAAGGAAGGAGGGAAGAAAGAAAGAAAGAAAGAAATGAAAGAAAGAAAGGAAGAAAGAAAGACAGAAAGAAAGGAAAGAAGGAAGGAAGATAGAAAGAAAGAAAGAAAAAAAGAAAGAAAGTAAGAAAGAAAGGCACACACACAAACAAACAAACAAACAAATAAACAATCAAAACAAATAGACAAACAAACAGACAATCAAAACAAACAGACAAACATTCAAAACAAACAAACAAACAATCAACCAAACAAAAGCGTGATACAAACAAGATCAGGAAACACTTGTTGCTGTTGTCATAACAACACTTTAACTTGTCATAATGCTCCTATTCTTCCATCTTGTTTCGTTTGTTTTGCTTTGTTCCGTTACTATACTCTTTATCATGTTTCTTTTCTTCTTCGTTGCTTCTGGTTTGTTTATTTTTCATTAGTTTTAATGGATTTGGCATTATCAGCAGTCCTTTTTTGCTTGATGGTTACTTCGTTTTTGTTCGATTATTTGTTGTTGTTGTTGTTGTTTGTTTGTTTTTAATTACTTTATCGATTGGCATTATCAGCATTCTGTTCTGCTTTAACATCATCCATATCAATTACCATAAATTATTTTTTCTCTCTCTGTCTCTCTGTCTCTCTCTCTGTCTCTCTCTCTCTCTCTCTGTCTCTCTCTCTCTCTCTCTCTCTTTTTCTCTCTCTGTCTGTCTCTCTCTCTGTCTGTCTATCTGTCTCTGTCTATCTCTGTCTCTCTCCGACTCTGTCTGTCTCTCTCTCTCTCTCTCTCTCTCTCTCTCTCTCTCTCTCTCTCTCTCTCCTTCGTAGTCCTTCGGATGAGACTTTAAACCGAGGTCCCGTGTGCGAATGCACGCAGAATATCTTGCGCACAGATTAAAACCCGTTCCGCATTTCGGAAGAGTTAAGCCATTGTGTGCCGGTGGGAACGGATGACAACATTTACAAAAATACATACAGACGAGGACTGGATGGGGGGAAAAAGCAAACGAGTGCTCATTCCATTATCCTCGACATAAAAAAAAAAATAATAATAATAATAACAATAATAATAACAATAATAATAACAATAATAATGATAATAATAATAATAATATATGGAATTTATGTAGCGCTGAATCTTGTAAAACAAACAAATCGAAGCGCTTTAATAAAAACACATACACACAACACAAGACAACACACACACTAACACATACACTACACACACAACACCACAACACACACACTACACTACACAACACCAACACACAAAAACACACAAAACACACAACACAACACACATACACACACAATACAACACAAAATACACACACAACACACACACAACACAAACACACACACACACACACACACACAACACAAACAACACACACAACACACACACACACACACACACACACAACACACACACGCACGCACGCACGCACGCACACACTCAGAGGCAGGGATTCTCCAACAAGATCAAGAAGCATTATAAAAGATCCTAACCAAATTCGAAGCTAAAATGACTAACCAGATAAAAGAGAGCTTGGCTCTCTACCGGTTCTATCAGCATCAAAAGCCATGAACATATTTTTCTGACATATTTTTCTGTCTGTCTGTCTGTCGGTCGGTCGGTCGGTCGGTCGGTCGGTCTGTCGGTGTGTCGGTCGGTGAGTCGGCCAGTCTGTCTGTCTATCTGTCTGTTGGTTGGTCGGTCGGTCGGTACTCTCTGTGTCTCTCTGTCTCTCTATGTCTCTCTCCCTCTCTCCCTCTCCCTCTCTCTCTCCATCAATCTGTCTGTCTCTGACTCTGATTCTGTCTCTCTCTGTCTCTGTCTGTCTGTCTGTCTGCCTCTCTCTCTCTCCCTCTCTCTCTCCTCTCTCTTCCCTCTGTCTCTCTCTCTCCCCTCTCTCTCTCTCTCTCTCTCTCTTCTCCTTTCTCTCTCTCTCTCTCTCTCTCTCTCTCTCTCTCTCTCTCTCTCTCTCTCTCTCTCTCTCTCTCTCCTCTCTCACACACACACAGATGTTACTCTCAAACAACATCCAGAAGAATTATCGATGATCAGTTGTATAATTTAGAGCTTAAAAGAAGAAGGAAAAAAAACAGAAGAAGACGATTTCGCTTCAGCGCTTGGCTTTATTTCAGTTCTATCAATATTGGAGGCTATCCTGAATTATCTGCGCTGTCTATTTGTCTCCCTCTGTGTGTGTGTGTGTGTGTGTGTGTGTGTGTGTGTGTGTGTGTGTGTGTGGTGTGTGTGAGTGAGTGTGTTGTAATGTGTGTGTTGTGTGTCTGTCTGTCTATCCGTCGTTTCTGTATCTCTGTGTCTGTGTCTATCTATCTATCTATCTATTATATATTATATATATATATTTTATATAATATATATATATATATATATATATATATATATATTATCTCCCTCTCTCTCTCCATCAGTCTGTCTCTGACTGTGTGTGTGTGTGTGTGTGTGTGTGTGTCTGTCTCTCTCTCTCTCTCTCTCTCTCTCTCTCTCTCTCTCTCTCTCTCTCTCTCTGTAGTCCTTCCGATGAGACTATAAACCGACGTCCCGTGTGCGAACGCACGCAGAACATCTTGAGCACACGTTAAAACCCGGTCCGCTGTTCGGAAGAGTAGGCCATTGTGTGCCGATGGGGAACGGATGACACAATTTACAAATTTCATACACACGGGGACTGGGTATAAAAACACAAAGCACATGAGTGCTTATTCCATTATCCTCGAAATAAAAGAATAAAAGAAAGTAAAAAATCTCTTTCTCTGTCTGTCTCTGTCTCTGTCTCTCTCTGTCTCTGTCTGTCTCTGTCTCTCTCTCTCTCTCTCTCTCTCTCTCTCTCTCTCTCTCTCTCTCTCTCTTCTCTCTCCTCTCTCTCTCTCGTTGTCTTGATCTCTCTCGTATCAGAAGAAACACCTAAAGGACTATAAAACGTACACCATCCTTGTTTGACCTTTCCTGGTAACGGCAATAAAAAATGCCAGAACATAAAAGTCTTATCTCTCTTTCTCTTAACGTTTCAATCCTTTCCGCTGGTTCTTTCTGTCTGTGTGTGTGTCTGTCTTTCTGTCTCTCTCTCTGTCTGTCTCTGTGTGTGTGTCTCTCTCTCTCTCTCTCTCTCTCTCTCTCTCTCTTCTCTCTCTCTCCTCTCTCTCTCTCTCTCTCACGCGCGTGCTCAAACACACACACACACGCGCACACACACACACACTCCTCTCTCTCCACACACTCCACACACACAATCCACACTCTACACACATACAAACAAACACACACACACACACACCACCACCACCACCACAACAACAACACAACAGAACACACATACACACACTACACCACAACACAACACACACACTACACACACACACACACACACACACACACACACACACACACATTCGTCTAACATCACTTTAAGTGAACAGATGTAAAATCGAAGCACACACACACACACACACACACACACACACACACACACACACACACACACACACACACACACACACACACACACAAACACACACACAACAAACAAACAAACAAACACACACACAAACACGCACACAAACAAACACACACGCGTACACACAACCACACACACAACACAACACACACACACACACACACAACACACACACACACACACATCTCCATCAGGTGGATCGGTGGTCTAGAGGTAATGCGCCTGTCTAGAAAGCGAAAAGTCCGGGTCGGAAGTGTGCGGTGTTTCGAATCCCGTTTGGGCCCGAAACTTTCCCCCCCCATCCATTAGACCATGAGTGGTGGTCTGGGCGCTAGTCTTTCGCATGAGACGATAAACCGAGGTCCCGTGTGTTACTCAAAAATTATTCAGCGCACGTAAAAGAACCCACGGCAACAAGAGAACTGTCCCTGGCAAAATTCTTAGAAAAAAAACACTCCGATAGGGAAAAAAATACAGATCTCCCCTCCCCCTTCACCCTAAAAAAAAGGGTGGCGCTGCTCTTGTGGCGACGCGCTCTCTCCCCGGGGAGAGCAGCCCGAATTTCAAGCAGAGAAATATCGTGAATGAAAGTGGTATGAATAAATAAATGAATAAACAAATAAATCATGCTCTGCTTTGTCTCTGACAGCTAAAAATCCAGGCTTTTACAATCACGCACCTTAGTTCATATTCATCCATTAAGCGGGGAAACCATCATTCTATCATTTTGTTTGTTTGTTTGTTTGTGTGTTCCTGCGTGCGTAAGCCTTTTTTTCGGTAATAGAACTGAAGATATTTCATTACAACGGCTCGAGAATTCAATTACGACAAAATCCATCCAGCTAACATCTAAATTGCAACAAAAAAACAAAACAAAGGCGAGGTTGTTTGGGTGGGAAAAGGAAAAACTTACAAAGAATATACGGTCAACATATCAAAAACAAAGTCAATATTTTACCCGCTACTCCCCAAAAATGTGGCACATAGGACATTTCTTGAAGGGAAGATAGTTCTATAATAAAAAAAAAAAAGGTTTTCTATTCTTTTTAGGTGTAGGGGGGTGGGGATGAGGTGATAATGAGAATTTTATTTATTTATTTATTATTTTATATCGAGGATAATAGAATAAGCACTCATGTGCTTTTTTTACACTCAGTCCCCGTGTGTATGCGGTTTTGTCAATTTTGTTATCTGTTTCCACCGGCACGCAATGGCCTTCTCTGCCGAAAAGCGGAAAAGGATTTAACGTGTGTGCGCAAGATGTTCTGCATGCGTTCGAACACGGGGCCTCGGTTTATAGTCTCATCCGAAGGACTTTGACATTCAGTTCGATTTTTTTGTCAAACTGGGAAGAAAGGGCAAGGCTGGGAATCGAACCCAGAACCTCACGGTTAACTCGTTGGCCGGCGATTTTCGATAAGATGTGCTGAAAATTGGAGCGATTATGATGATAAACCAGGATATGCTGTATTTGATAATCATACAGGCACTACGAACGCACACAGGCGTACGCATACAAGTACACTTACGTGAGTGCATGCAAACGCGAGTGCACACACACACACACACACACACTCTCTCTCTCTCTCTCTCTCTCTCTCTCTCTCTCTCTCTCTCTCTCTCTCTCTCTCTCTCTCTCTCTCTCTTCTCTCGAAACTAAAGGGCGTGCTGTTAGTAAGCTGCTGCAAATTTTTGCATTTAAGCTTCAAAATGTCAGTTACTGGCCTTCCAGCAACTGTAGTAACAACTTTAAACGCCCTGCTGATCGACAACGTCCTATCGAGCTGGAAAGTCGCGGGGGAGAGCGGCAGCGTTGTCTTCGTCTTGCGACTGAAGCCAGTTGACAAGTCAGTATCAACAGAAATGGCGGACCCAGTGCTGAATCGTAATTCGCGAGTTCAGTATTTTCGCAAGAAGTGCCCTTCCCAAATCCGTCGTGACGTCCAAAGAAGTAAACAACATCAAGAAAGACAGGCAAGTCGTCAGTGTGACAAGGACAGTGTTTTGGAAGAGCGGGTGTTGTCTGACAGTGACTCCCTGCATCGTGAGAGAGTGGATGCAGAATCAAAACAAGCCAGCGTGTACACAGAGCTGTGTGTTGACAGTGCAGTGAATGTCCCAGCCACACTAGAATCACTTGATTTGCCGTGTGAACCAGCAACAGACAGCAAGATCGGTGTGTCTTCTGAGGCGTCTGATGTGCAGGAAGAGCTGACAGTTGGCTGCACAGTGGATGACTCTCATACTGGTATTGTGAAACAGTATGTGTCTACTCTAACTGACAAACGTGTGCAGCGTAGATTAAGGGACAGCAAGAGAAACACACGGTTTCGAAAGGTACATAGTTCGGTTGATCAAAACATTGTGATGTGTGAATCAGATGACATCACCCTGGAATACTCTTGGAATGGAGATCCTGGCGAGGAATCTAAGTGTGTGTTCTGGTACATCAAGCAAGAAGAGAAAAACATGTTGCCAGAAGAACGTGTCAGGCTTGCCAGACTTCGTAAAGGGAAACAGTGTACTAACACACAACACACAGCGACAGTGGTGGCGAGTGCTGAGCAGGAGTTACATCATCTTCGGGACCTGATCCAGTCTTACATGGGCTGACTTCGTCTTACATGGGCTGACTTCGCTGGCTGTAGACTGGAAAAGGAAAGGCTGGTTTGAAAATTGGGACACTTGGGACACAGACAATAATGTATCGAATCTTGATGTACATACCACTACTGCCATGGTTTCCATGTCATTGTAATCGCGTCGCGTTCGATATCGTCGTTACCGCGCCGCAGCGCTATATGGCTTGATTGCTAAATAGCAATAAATTGTGTGTGTCTCTCTTCTCTCTCTCACACACTCTATCTATCTATCTATCTATCTATCCTCTCTCTCTCTCTCTCTCTCTCTCCTCTCTCTCTCTCTCTCTCTCTCTCTCTCTTTCTCTCTCTCACTCTCTTCTATCCTTTTCTCTTCTCTTCTCGTCTGTCTGTCTGTCTCTCTCTATCTCTCTCTCTCACACACATACACATACACACGCACGCGCGCGCACACATACACACAATCTCTCTCTCTATCTATCTATCTCGCCTCTCTCTCTCTCTCTCTCTTCTCTCTCTCTCTCTCTCTCTCTCTCTCTCTTCTCTCTCTCTCTCTCTCTCTCTCCCTCTCTCTCTCTCACACACACATGCATACCACACCACACACACACAAACACACACCCGCCCACACACAAACACACCCCACACACACACGCACAAACACACCCACCCTACACACACAAGCACACCCACACACACACACACATACGCACCCACCCACCCACACCCACACACACGCGCACAAACACACACACAAACACACAATACCCCCCCCCCCCCACCCCACCCCCACACACACACACATACACATCCTCCTTGAATGATTTTATTCCACGACTCAACGATGCTGTGTCCAGTATTGCCACTGACACGAAACGTAAGAGGACAAACAGAACAGAAAATACACGCATCTCCCTCCATCCATCTTTTGATTAAAACAGCGCATCACTCATCAAATGAGCCAGCCGTGTGTTTTTCCTTTCTTTCTTTCTTTCTTTCTTTCTTTCTTTCTTTCTTTCTTTCTTTCTTTCTTTCTTTCTTTCTTTCAGGAAATCAGCAGGATTGGAGTCAGTGAGTGAAAGAGAGAGGGAGAAAAAGAGAGAGAGAGAGAGAGAGAGAGAGGGAGGGGGGGTCGATGTGGGTGAGTATGTTGTTGTTGTCTTCGATTTTACGTCTGTTCACTCTCAGTGATATTAGACGAGAAAAAAAAACAAAACCACATATATACAAGGGTGTATGAGTATTGAGGTGGTGGTGGAGGCCCTACTGAAAAAAGCGAAGGGGGAAAAGTGGGTGAGTATGTGTGTGTGTGTGTGCGTGTGTGTGTGCGTGTGTGTACGTGTGAATGTGTGTGTGTGAGGTGTGAATGCGTGTGTGTGGTGTGTGGTGTGTTGTGTGTGTGTGTGTGTTGTTTGTGAATGTGTGTGTATGGTAAGTGTGTGTGTTTTGTTTGTGAGTGTGTGTATGGTGTGTGTGTGTTTTGTTTGTGAGTGTGGTGTGTGTTGTGTGTGGTGTGTTGTTTGTGAGTGTGGTGTGGTGTGTGAGTGTGTGTGTGTGTGAGTGTGTGTGTGCGTTTGTGTGTGTATGGCGTGTGCATGGTGTGTGTGTGTGTGCGCGCGCGTGTGTTGTTTGTGAGTGTGTGTATAATATGTGTGCGTGTTTTGTTTGTGAGTGTGTGTATGGTGTGTGTTGTTTGTGAGTGTATGTGAGTGTGTGTGTGCCTCAAATTATACATGCAAGAAAGCGGTTTTTTTGGGGGGAGGGCACATATAACATATCTAATTTCTAGAAATGAACACTAAAAAGGTAAAGGTAAAGGAGTCCCATAACCTATAAGGTCGTAGGGGAGCGAGGCGTCAGAGACCTCACTTCTCTAGGGCCAGCATACTGAGGGCTGCGCCCATCTCCTCTCCCTCGCTGCTTTACCTTCCCTGACCCTAAAGAGGGCAAATACCCATTTACAGCTGGGTGAACTGGGGGAACTGTACTGAAGCCAAGGCGCGCAAACGGTCACCCATCCAACTGGTAAAATAGTAAACTCATCTCTTCAGTCAGGAAATTTTCCATCAGCTCTTAAAACAGCAATAGTCACACCTCTACTGAAAAAGCACGACCTCGATCCCAACATTCTGAAGAATTATAGGCCTGTCTCAAACTTACCCTTTGTCTCTAAAGTACTAGAAAAAGTTGTTCTCAAACAGCTCAACAGTCACCTTCATTCCAATGATCTTCTTCCCTCTTTTCAGTCTGCCTATCGCCCCAACCACAGCACCGAAACCACCCTAGTCCATACTTTAGATACACTTCTACTTGCTTTTGATGCAGGAAAAATCTCCCTCCTCATTATTCTTGACTTATCTGCAGCCTTTGATACCATAGATCACTCAATTCTTCTTTCTCGCCTCCAAAATACGTTTGGTATTAATGGCAGAGCCCTCACCTGGTTTACTTCATACCTCACAGACCGGTTCCAGAAAGTTATTGTAAACAAAATTCAATCAAAACCTGTCAAAATGGAATGTGGAGTCCCGCAGGGATCAGTCCTGGGCCCTGTTCTCTTTACTCTCTACACTGCTCCACTCTCACATATAATAAACAACCACCCTATTGATCATCATTTCTATGCCGATGATACTCAGCTTCAGTGCAGCGATACTGTTGAAAACTTGCCTTCCCTCCTGACAAATATGTCCTACTGCCTTCAAGACATTCAAAACTGGATGACTCAGAACAAGTTACAACTTAATGCCGATAAAACCGAAGCCATGCTCATAGGGACCCAATATAAACTTTCCTCTATCACAAAAACTTCAATAGAATTCGGCAATACGTCAGTTCCTTTGTCCAACTCTGTGAAGTATTTAGGAGTAGTTCTTGACAACACATTCTCTATGAAAAAATTCATTACCCAGACCTGCCAGTCTTGCTACTATCAATTACGGCGCATAAGCGCGATTCGCAAGTATCTGTCCACTGATGCAACTTCCAAGCTTGTCACATCTCTCATTCTTTCACGTTTAGACTAATTTAATTCTCTTTTGGCTGGCCTACAAGCATCATCTATCCACTCTCTTCAACGCATACAAAACTCTGCAGCTCGACTGGTCCTAAAAAAGAAAAAATCTGAACACATCACTCCTCTTCTGCGATCTCTTCACTGGTTGCCTGTTTCACAAAGACTGGAGTATAAAATCAATACCCTCTGTTTCAAATGTCTCCACAAATCTGCACCCTCTTATCTCTGTAACTGTCTTCACCTGTACACTCCATCCCGTTCCCTTCGTTCAGCCGCAGATACTTTGTGCTTTCGAACACCCAGATTCAAACAAACCACTGTTGGCCGTCGCTCCTTCTCTGTTTCTAGTCCATCCACCTGGAATGACCTCCCTCTTTCACTTCGTCAAAAGCCTTCACTTGATTCCTTCAAATTCAGCCTCAAAACACACTTATTTCCTACCTGAGACTTTCCCCCCACATATCTGTCCCTAATTTTCAACAGCATCTTTCACCTTCTAAGTGTTGTTCCGTGTGTGTGTGTGTGTTTGTGTGTGTGTGTGTGGTGTGTGTGTGTGTGTGTGTG
>CM054138.1:28594633-28597133 GCA_028751875.1 Rapana venosa
CTAAAAAAGACATTCAGGTCAGAACAGTTACATACATGGGAGTTCTTCCTTATTGTTCTAAAAAAAATTAATAATAAACAAAAATGAGCTCGTAACAACTGCTGGTAAAACGAGACTCAGTTCAAAGTAATAGAATACGTCCCCCCCCCCCCCCCCCCCCACCCCCCAAAATTGTTCAAGTTCAGTAATTGTAACAACAATGAGAGTGAGAGAGACAGAGACAGAGAGAGAGAGGGGAAGGCGGGAGAGACAGAGACACCGAGAGACAGAGAGACAGGGACACAAAGAGAGGGAGAGAGAGAGAAGGGGGAGAGACAGATAGAGAAAATGAGGGAGAGACAGAGACAGAGACAGTAATTGTAACAACAATGAGTGAGAGAGACAGAGACAGAGAGAGGGGGGGGAGGCGGGAGAGACAGAGACACAGAGAGACAGAGAGACAGGGACAGAATACTCTGCAGGCATTGCACCACATCAGCAATAATTCTTGAAGAGCGACATAAAAAAAAGGAATCCTTTCAAATACTGCAGTAAACTTTTTCAATTCGCGAAACGTGAAGGAGAAAAAAAGACGTCTCGCGTATCCCAATTTGGCAGATAAGTTGATTGATTTATAGATATTGCACGCTGTTGACTTTGCCGTGATTTATTACTACCGGCTGCACAGTTCTGTGTCTGTCTGCCTGTCTGTCTTTCTGTCTGTCTGTCTGTCTGTCTGCCTGTCTGTCTGCATGTATGTCTGCATGTCTGCATGTATGTGTGTATGTATGTAGGTCTGTCTTTCTGTCTGTCTATCTGTCTCCCGCCCCTAAATAAGTAGATAAATGAATCTCGTTCAAGAGGATTTTTCCTCTGGAGTTAACATCAGTGCCGACTCCACTTCCCCCTAAAGTCCTTCGGATGAGACTATAAACCGAGGTACCGTGTGCGAATGCACACAGAACTTCTTGCGCACACGTTAAAACCCGTTCCGCTATTCGGAAGAGTAGACCATTGTGTGTCGGTAGGGACGGATGACAACATTTACAAAACTGCATACACACGGGGACTGGATGGAAAAAAGCACACGAGTGCTTATTCCATTATCCTCGACATAAAAGAATAAAGAAACACACACACACACACACACACACACACACACAACACACACACACAACCCTGCACACACATACACACACATACACACAGATATATATTGTACACTGTTCACCTTGCTGTGAATTACTATACTGGATACACAGTTCTCTCTATCTGTCTGTCTGTCTCCCGCCCCTTAATAAGCAGATAAATGAATGAATAAATACATAAATATACAAATACACCCAAGCCCAACTCGAGCCACTAACTCACCAAAAAGAAAAGCGCATCAGCTGAAGTCGAACTTCATTCCAAACTTTCCACTTCTGCCAGAAAAAAAAATCCCCAAACAGTCAATCACAAAACACCTCCTCCACCAACCATCACCGCGCCACCACACACACACACAAAAAAAACGTTGAGACACTGCTTCCCAAAACACTTCACATCAAAAACAAGATGAAAAGTTGACAGGAAAACAAAAAAACATCCCTCGACACAACCTATATCCTTCTTCCCTGGACCAACCTATCAAACAAGCGCAGCCGTGACATACTCACACAAACACTGAACACTCTCCCTTCTCACTGTATCCCCTTCTTCGAAAAGTTCACCACATTGCATCACCACCACGAATTCTAACCTCACAGAATAGGGATAAACGAGAGAGAGAGAGAGAGAAAAAAAACAAATGCAGAAGAGACGAAAACTGGAGAGAGAAAGAGAGCGAATCTGGGAGAGAGAGAGAGAGAGCGAGGAGACGAAAAACTCCCTCTCATCACACCAAGCAACAGGAGCAGACCAAACCTCGAAAAAAAAGCCAGCAGTACACAAGACAGAGAGAGAGGGGTGGAATGAAAGTGTTAGCCTAGCTAGGCTTTAGACCTAGTAGGTAGCTAGTAGCAAGCAGAAGGCGTGAACAAGCGAGCGCAACTCGAATGCAACAGTGCAGAGCCGATGCTCTGATAAACCCACTGTGATTGCTCATCTCTCGTGTCCTCCCCCTCCCCCCCCTTCTCTCTCTCCTCCCCGCCCTCCCGCCTCCTTATTCCCCCCTAACCCCTTACCATCTCCCATCCCCCCCACCTTCACCCCCACCCCCTGAAGCACGCTTTGGAAGAGTAGGGGCAATGTTAGGAAGGAGAAAAGGAGAGGAGGAGGAGGTAACACGATCGATGCATGCAAGTTGCTGGAACTGAATACGATGCGTTTTGGGGCGGTTTAGGATAGTGACGGTGGTGGTGGTAGTGGTGGTGGTGATGGTGGTGATAGAGGAGGAGGAGAGTGGAGGGTGGGAATGGGGGGGGGGGGGGGGGAATGCAGAAGGGGAGGGGTAGCGCTAACGGCTGAGTGGATCCAATTATTCGCGATACAGTATTACGGATTGATGGCTAGGAGATGGGAAAGGAAGAAGCTGACGAAG
>CM054138.1:28607133-28609633 GCA_028751875.1 Rapana venosa
TCTCTTTATCTCTCTCTCTCTCTCTGTCTATCTCTGTCTCTCTCTCTCTCTGTGTCTATCTCTGTCTCTCTCTCTCTCTCTCTCTCTCTCTCTCTCTCTCTCTCTCTCTCTCTCTCTCTCCTGTTAAGTCTATGAATCTTCCACTTGTTGACTCTCAGTTACTGTTATGTTTAACCCCACCACAATCTTTTGCTGTAGTCTTTGAAGAAAAAGTCATAACGGTAGATATCACAAACGTAGGTTTCTTTGCTGTACCACCAATATTTTTTACGAAATCTTCCTGCTGCAATTTCAACCATACGTCTCCACAGACAGATCTCCTACGATGGCAAATTCAGTCAATCCAATGCTCTGTGGGCTGCGAATGCAAGAATGCACAGGAAGGATTGCAAGACTGACCAGTGCACTGTCTTTTGGAATGTGTAAGTCTACACGCCGCGATTTAAAAATCACACTTTTCCATCTGTTTTTGACTCTTATATTAATACCGCACGTATAAAGGCATCCAGAAAAAAAAAAACTTTTGTGAAAGTCTAGCCTCTGACTCAAAACTCGTGTGATTTTGAACAAATTTGGCAGGTTTTATTCACTTTTTTTTTCTTCAGCAAACACTGTACCCCCTTAGTCTTTTG
The DNA here is from genome assembly GCA_028751875.1 of Rapana venosa. NCBI lineage: Eukaryota > Metazoa > Mollusca > Gastropoda > Neogastropoda > Muricidae > Rapana > Rapana venosa. Next base: position 28,607,766 of record CM054138.1, read on the forward strand.
TGGTCTGCTAGCTTCCTTATCGCAATATGCACGCGCGGGGTCAACGCTGTAGGAATACAGGCAAATCTCATGTTGATTATTTCCAACCGTTTCGTGACTACCTGGTATTGGTCTATGTCCTCAATCCCAAAAACAAGCACACGGTGCATTTTTTCATACTTTAAAAAAATCGGTGAAAATTACCATATCTTTTTTCGACTCGCACTCACTACAACATACACATGCCCGAAAGTATTGCGGTGTGTCCCGTAAACTTTTTGTATTGTGTCAGAGTTTTTTTTGTAGCGATTAAAGCCTAATGAAATTGTTAACCCATGTGACTTTTTTTTAAAGGAAAGTTGTCCCAAAGCCTATGGGTCGTGAGGAGGGGGGATCAGAGACCTCAATTCTAAAGGGGCCCAGTTTTTGGGGGAGTCCCCCATTCCTCTCCCTCGCTGTTTTCCCCCTGACCCTAAAGAGGACAGGTATCCATTTACGCGGGGTTTAAAAGGGGGAAAGGAACTGTACGGAACCCTAGGCGGCAAACGGTCCCCCATCCAACTGGAAAAACCCACGCTCAACGCTAAAGTTAACACGTTCTAAACAAAGGGACATCACACACGGGTTTTTTATTCTTAAATTTGATTTTTTTTTAATTTAATTCTTAAATTTAATTGAATTAAACACACAGAAAAACACACACACACACAACACACACACCACACACACACAACAAAAACACAATTCGACTCTAAAATATTTCTAGAAAAAAAAATGTTCTCAGACAGTACTTCACCCCCACACTATCATTATCTATTATCATCCCTTTTGGGCCCCAAAGGGGAAGCGTTGTCGTTAGCAGAACCCAGATTGATTGCAGGGAAGGAAGGGAGGGGGGGAGGAGTGAGTGGGGCCGGATAATTTATTAATTTACCAGACGAAGCGGAGAGAAGGGGGGCTGAAGACAGCACGATTTCAGGGGTAAAGGCGTTTTCGGCTGTTCCTAACGGGTTCGTGCTTGACCTCACTGCTGTTCGTTCCCATCGTTTGGGTTTTTTTTGTCTGTTGTTTCTGTCTTGGTGGTTGGTTTTGGCTCTATCTGTGTGTGTGACTGTTGGGGTGTTATGGTGTGTGGTGGGGTTGGGTTTTGGGGGGCGGTTTGTGTGGTGTTTTTTTTGGTGTGCGTGTGTGTGTGGGTGTTTGTGTGTGTGTGTGTGTGGTGGGGTGTCTGTCTGTCTGTGTTTTTTTGTGTCTGTGTCTGTCTGTCTTTGTCTTTCTCTCTCGGTCAGTTTTGTTTGTCGTCTCTGTTTCTCTCTCTTCTCTATCTCTCTCTCTCTCTCTCTCTCTCTCGTGATAATACGCTAGAAAATACGCATATACATGTGTGCATGCATGCACACACGTGTCCTTTATTTTTATTCATGTGAGAGAGAGAGAGATCTTCAGTTTTAGCAGTTTTAGAGAGAGTTAGTGTGTGTGTGAGTGCGGTGTGTGCGTGCACGTGCGCGCATGTATGTATGTATGTATGTGAGCGTGCTTTTGCTCTTGCACACACGTTCACACTTGCATAGACGATTACTTCACACACACACACACAAAACTTTACCTTACAAACATCACCACAGTGACAGTTTCTGTCTTCTTGCCAATGACGGATGTTTCAACCTAATTTTGTTTCAATTTAAATATCTCAAAGGCACCCCTCCTTCATTTTAATTACTGCCACCACCTGAGTTTGGCATAACTCTTATTCTCATGGCATTCCGTTTGAAAGTTTTAATTTTTTTTAAAAGTGACCGACATTATTTTGGCACCCTGCTCTCAAGACTCTCACACCAGCGCCCTCCCCACCCCCACCCCCACCCCCACCCCCATCCCTCCCCGACCCC
>CM054138.1:28622133-28642133 GCA_028751875.1 Rapana venosa
CGAGAGGTGGAGAGAGGGAGGTGGGAGGAAAGAGGGGGTTGGGGCGAGGGGGTAGGGAGAGGAGAGATGGTGGGGGTGGTATGGGAATGAGGGAAAACGAAAGAAAACAAGGAAGTATGCGAGAAAAAGAAAATAGTGAGGTAGATGGAGGAAAAAGGAGAGAGAGAGAGTGGAGAGAGAGGAGAGAGAGAAGAGAGAGAGAGAGAGAGAGGAGAAAGAGATGGAGAGAGAGAGCATGAGAGAGAGACAGACAGACAGCAAGACAGAGAAAGAGAATAGGAGACAGAAGAGGCGAGAGAGATGGAAGAGAGAGGGAGAAAGCGATGAGATCAAGATAAGAAGCGATAGGTTGGGTCCAGACCGACAAACACGAGGAAGGACAGAGGGAATAATGTTTAGAGATATTGCATTACACACTGAGAAGTAAGGACAGAGAAACAGACAAATATAGAGCAAAGGGCATTTATCTTTCCCTAATTCGAATAAACACTCGTCCATGTATGTGTTAAATGGCTTTTTTTTTCCAAAACGCACGACACATCACCATGCTATAATAATTACAGTTTTACTATGTTGATGAGAATATCTAGTTGTGTCAACACACGTGTGATGAATATTGAATACAACACACTGTTTCTCAGACCTGTCATTTTCAGGCTGATCAGTCCGGTGTTTTGCTGGCAATTTGTGTCAGGAAAAAGGGCAGGACTCTGTCTGTGTGCTCTGCTTGGAAGATAGACAAATCACATCAGAAAGCATTTTTGTGATTCGAAGCGACGAGAAAAAAGAGGAGATGTTTAGAGGGGGGGGGGGGGAGGGAGAGCGAAAGGGAGGAAGGGAGGGCGAGAGAGAGAGAGTGATGAGAGAGAGAGAGAGAGAGAGAGAGGAGTGTGGAATGAGGAATAGAAAGATAACAAGAAAGTGCGAGAGGAAAGAAAGAGGGAAGGTAGATGGAGACAAAGGAGGAGAGGGAGAGGATGGGTCGAGGGACGTAGAAGAGAAAGAGAAAAGGAGAGAGCGAGGACAGAGAGAGAGTGGAAGAGGGAGGAGGAAGAGAGAGAGGAGAGAGACGAGGAGAGAGGAGAGAGAGAGAGGAGGAGGTGGACTGATGGATTAGAAAGAAAAAAGAATCGTTGAGAGTGAAAGAATGAGGGGAGGTAGCTGGCGAAAACAAAAAGGGAGAGAGATGAGAGAGGGAGGGAGAGGAGAAGAGGGAGAGTGAGATGAGAGAGGACAGGCAGACCGACAGACAGAGACCGAGACTCGGAGACAGCGGAGAGAGCGGTGGAAAAGAGAGGTGGGAGAAAGAGAGAGATCAAGAAAGTAAGGCGAGGGCAGAAGACACACACAGAGAAAGCAGAGGGAGAATGGTAGAACTATGACTTAATGCAGAGAGGTAAACGACAGAGCCACAGACACAATATCGGAGCAAAGGGCAATTGATCTTTCCCTAATTCGAATAAACACTCGCCCATGTATGTGTTAATTAAAATGCTTTTTTTTTCCAAACACCGACACATCACATGTATTAGAATATTAACGTATTACCAATTGTGGATGAGAAAACCAGTTGTTTGTCAACACACGTGTGATGGAATATTGGAAAACAACACCACTGTCGCTTTTTCTTCAGGCTTGTATTTTTCAGGCTGAACAGTCCGGTGTTTTGTGGCTATTTGTGTCAGGTAACAAGCGGCAGGACTCTGTCCTGTGTGCTCTGCTGGAGATAGACAAATAAGAAGCCTATGAGAGTCGAGAGAGAGAAAAAAAAAGAATGAGGTTTAGAGGGGGGGGGGGGGGGTAGGGGAGAGAGAAGGGAGGAGTGGAGGGAGAGAGAGAGAGACGAGAGAATAGAGAGAGAGAGAGAGGAGAGAAGGGGTGGAGATGAGAAATAGAAAGAAAACCAAGAAGTGAGAGAGAAAGTAAAGAACGGGCGGAGGATGATGGAGAAACGGAGAGAGAGAGACAGAAAGAGCGAGTGAGGAGAGAGACGAGAGAGGAGAGAGAGAGCTCGAGAGAGATGGAGAAAGAGAATCGGAGGACAGAGTGAGATGGAAAGAGAGGAAGGGAAGAGATGAGAGAGAGAGAGAGAGAGAGAGAGATGAGAGAAGAGAGAGAGTGAGGAGACCGGACAGACAAACACAGAGAAAGGACGCGGGGAAGACTGGTAGAAGGTGGCACATATTGAATTACACCAGAGAGGTAAAAGACAGGAGAAACTGACAAAGAGCGAGCAAAGGGATGTATCTTTCCCTGATTTGAATAAAACACGCGTCTATTTTTCTGTGTTTACATGGGGGGTTTTCCACTACATGTCACTGCTATAATAATTACCGTGTTCCAAGTGATGCGAATACCCAGTTGATGTCAACACAGGTGATGATATTCTTGTGTACACTTACCTTATAGTTCGGTAATTTTGTCGCGTAATGCTTGGGTATTTTTTTCCCATGCTATGATTATTAGAGGGCTTATATCTTAGTTTGGTTTTTAGTGCTTTGTGCCAGGGAAAGCCAAGGGCGTTCCTGTGTGTGTTTGACTGGAAGATCGGGAGAAAAAAGAACAGCCGGTAGAGAGAGGAGAAGAGGGAGAGGAGAAAGAGGAGAGAGAGGGTGAGGGATGAGCGAGATGAGAGAAAGAGAAAGAGTGAGCGGGGGAGGGCGGGAGAGAGAGGCGTGGAGAGAGAGAGAGAGTGAGAGAGAGAGAGAGTAGAGAAACGAGAGAGAAGTAGAGAAGCGTGAGGGAGCGAGAGAGGGAGCGAGGAGCGAGAGCGGAGAAGCTTGAGAAGAGGGATTGTGTGAGAAGAAGAAGGAATATAAAAAAGTTGAGAGATGCAAAGAGGGCGAAGGAGAATGGGAGGAGACAGAGAGCAGCAGATAGCCAGATAAATGGCGAGACTTACAAAGAGGAGACAGAGAGATTCCAGAAAGAGACAGAGAGAGAGCATAGACTGACCAGGAGAGAAGACAGACCAGACAGACAAAAAACAGACAAAAGAGATAGAAAAGAAAGAATGACCAGAAAAAGGTTGTGGGAGTTACATGAGAGGACTGAGAGAGGAGAGAGAGACAGAGAAAAGAGATGGAAAGCGACACAGAGACACAGACCTAGAGACAGACAGACAGACAAAGAGAGGAGCAAAAGTGATTCATTCACTTTTCTGTGATTTGAATACGCATGTCTATATCTCTGTTCATGGATTTTTCACCACACGTTGCCTCCACCGACTTCTAATAATACAGAGTTACCAAGTTGCTGAAGGAATACCCATTGTGTCAACACACTTGTTGATGGAACTATTATTTATGTACCCTGGATGCTTGTTTTTCATGGCCTATTATCTATTAGAGGCTTTTTTCTTTAGTTCTGTTTTGTTCTATGGTTAGCACTTTGTGCCAGGAAACAAGGACACGATTCTATGCATGTAGTGGTGTTTGACGGGGAAGTTGGGAGGAAAGAAAAAGACACTAAGACCTGAGGGGGATTGATGAGAGTCCGAGACAAAAGAGAGAAGAAGAGAGACAGAGAGACATGAGAGATAGAGAGAGAGAGAGAGAGCGGGGGTGGTGGGGTGTGGAATGGAATGTTGGTGTGGAGGGATGGAGAGAGGAGGGATGGACCGGAGGATTGAGGTGGATATTTTAGTTAGAGGGAGATATGGTGGGAATGTTATGTGAAGGGAAGGGAATGTGTTTGTGTGTTGTTGTGTGTGTGTTCGTTTTGTGTGTGTTTGTGTGTGTTGTTACTTTGTGTGTGTGTGTTGTGTTGTGTGTGTGTTATGTGTGTTGTGTGGTTTTGTAGTCTTGTTGTGGTTTTGTTTTGGTGTTTGTTTTGGTGTGTGGAAAAGAATCAAAAAGACAATAAAAAAATTTAAAAAAATTGATTGCATTATATCAGAACAACGGATGGAAGGTCGTGGGTTCGATTTCCCATAAGATAGTCATAGGGATTTTTCGAACTCGCTCGGCCTCCTACCAGAGTGAGTGTGCTGGGGCTCAGTGGAAGGACTTGGGACCACACAGTCGAGCTTCATCCGCTAACGGATGCAAGTTGAGTTTGATGTGTGTTGCTCTCAAATTACCTGACAACACTGCAGGTGTCAGGATCTCTCGGGCCCGGTTTGACGCCGCGCGCGGGATGGATAGATTATGATAGTATAGCGTTATTTTTAGATTTCGTATGATATAGAGTACAACCTGTAAAGTCGTTATTCTCCCAAGCATATGCACTTCCACACCAATCATTTTACGTTCATCCTCATTGTCATTGAATCATTATGCACATAAAAAAAAAATTAATACCTCTGATTCGGTGGTATAGGTGTCCAGTTGGTTCTGGTATCTGTTGCCTCAGATTCGGTCAGCCATACACTTCTGTGCATTTGTGGTGAGTTTGTTCAAAGCCTTTCGGGTTGGAGGTTCCACGGGGGACAGTCGTGTGAGGACACGTTGTGGCTTGTTGGGTGTGGTTGCCCACCAAGGGTGGGCAAATCACTCCCGTCTGGGTCTCCGCGAACTGCAGTAATATGTCGTTAGTAGGGGGGCTTAGTTAGTGTGGTGTCTTAGTCCTGAATGCGTAATGTTAGCTCAGAAACAGGCACCATTGAACACCACAAGTGGACCCAGCAGCAGTGCAGGGCCCTCCCCTTCTGGTGGTGGCCCCACGGGGCCTGCTGATAGTGATGGGGCTCCCTGTGGACCTTCGACTCTGAGGATGAGACATAACAAATTGGGTATGGTTGTGGCGGGGGATAGGAATTGAGCCGGGTGAGAACAGCAGGAGGGGACGTCACAGAAGATGAGGCCAGCAAAAAAAAAAATCCAGGTTATTGACCCAAACATAATAAAATATCATTATGATGATTGCAATTATATATGAAGCACTTAAAGAATACTTAACCAAATGAGCAGGTTGTGTGCCACATTTTTTGCGTCGTATCATGTAATGTGTTCAGGGGGAAAAATTCGTCCAATTTTTAATTAAAAAAGTAAAAAATCCTTGATCATGGCAATTCAAAATGAAGAGGGGCAAAGAAAAACGATAGAGGAAGTAGTTTCACTTCGTGAGTGTGTTGTTTGTGCGTGTTTTTGTTTGTGCAGTTGTTGTTTGTGTGAGGAGATGGAGAGATGAGATTAGTAGTATATGGCTATCTTAGTGGTAGGCTTACCACAGTCGTATTTGCCAATTCATACCATGAAATACACCACACACACACACACACACACCACCACCACCACCCTTACCCTCACACACAAACACCACAACAACCCCACATACACACACACATCCATAATCCATCTCTAACCTATTCCACAGGCTACAAAGCTCAGAATAGTTAACTAGGCTCTAAACTCTCTCCAGCTTTTCAAACCATACCAAACACAAGCAAGCTGGGTGCAGATCAGAGTCCATTACCCAGTTAATGAGGGATGGACCTCACCACTGAATTGCGCTATAGGCCTTCTACTAGGCTAGCAAACAAGCCGAGAGTAGAGAGAGGTGAGAGAGGAGGCCTTGTTTATGCAACGTTCTGTAGTGTTCTGTAGCTAATGCTCCTGTAACCTATAATATTGTGTACTACTACTAATAGCGCCAGACCATTCATGACTTAGAACGGCTGCGGCCTTCTTCCTTTGTTCTCTTGCTTGTAGCCTTCTTTCCGCCGCAGTACACTGCATTCTAGTTCAGTACAGTACAGTACAGACAGGGACAGGACGTAAAGTAAAGGTAAAGGCAATAGGTCCCATAATAACCTATAGGTCCGAGGGGGAGCGAGGCGTCAGAGACCCTCATTCTCTAGGGCCAGCATATTGATGGGCGGGCCGCCCCTATCCTCCCACGCTGTTTACATTCCCTGACCCTAAAGAGGGCAGGTACCCATTTACAGCTGGGTGAACTGGGGGAACTGTACTGAAGCCAAGGCGCGCAAACGGTCACCCATCCAACTGGTAACCACGCTCGGCGCTGCTTAACTTGGCTGGAGGAAAGCGAGTGCTCCGACCACTGAGCTATCCCATCCCCAAGGACAGTACAGTACAGAATAATACAGTACAGTACAGTACAGGCAATCTGCGCTGGTTAGTTTTGAACTGAGGCAGTGGTAACAAGGCCATCAAGGTCACAGAGAGAGAGAGAGAGGATAGGAGAGAGAGAGAGAGAGGAAGGAGAGAGGAGGAGAGAGAGAATGGAGTGGACGGGGAGAGAGGAGGGGGGGGAGGAGGGGGAGAAGGCGGCCGAGAGGAGAGGGGGGTAGGGGAGAGAGAGGGATAGGGGAGAGAGAGGGGGGGTGGTGACGAAGAGCGAGGTGGAGGCGTTCGAGAGAGGAGAGAGGAGAGAGGGGAAAAAGGTGTGGGGGAGAGGAAGTGGAGCGGAGCGAGCGGAGAGAGATTTCGAAAAAGCCGATTGAGAGAGAGGGGGAGGGGAGGGGGGAGGGGGAGAAAGTAGAGAGGGGGAGGGGGCGAATGAGAGAGAGGGGTGAGGGATGGAGATAGCGAGACACACAGACCGACCAGACAGACAACAGACACGAATGGCAGAGAGGCAGAGGAACAACACATTCAGAGATAGTAAAAAGTTTGACAGAGGGGGTTTTTAGAGAGAGAGAGAGGGGGGGGGGGAGGAGAAAGACACAGAAGGCAAAAAGCCAGAGGATGAATTATCTCGCACAGTACAGTTATCACGATATGACAGACCGGTCCTGGGGCAAGCCAGACACGACAGGCATCTCCAGTCAGGTATGCAGACAGCCAGAACAGACAGGACAGACACAAAAAACAGTAGTTGGGTGAGAAAAACCAAAGTAGTCCCCGGAATTGGGAAGGAAAAAAAAAAAAACTTTGCTATCGATTTCAGCCTGCAGCGCCAATATGATATGACAGACAGACACCGACAGGCATACAGGACAGACCAAGATACATATATACCGCCCAGATATGCAGACAGACAAAAGTCCCTGAGAATTGGGAAGAAGAAAATGGACTTTGATATCGATTTCAGTTGCTAGTCCTATTGGTATGACCAGGCAGACATTACTGAGACACAGACAGAAAGACAAACAGACACCAGACACAACAGACAGACAGGTAGAAAACAGATAAACAGTACAGACAGTGAAGACAATTACTGGACACTGAGAAGGAAAAAATAACTTTCAATATCGATTTTCTGCTTGCCGTACAATATGATGTGCAGCCAGCACCAGACATACGACACAGACAGACAGGGCAGACAGGTATACAGACGACCTACATATATTACGACAGACAGACAGACCAACTTCTAAAAACTTTTTAGAAAAAATACCCTTTGTATATCGATTTTTCAGCTTGTTGTATAGTAAGAAATCATACTTTTCCTACACAAAGCACAGCAAGATAACCCCCCCAAAAAATACACACACAGAGGAGGAAAACCATGGCAAAACGCGTTAATAAGACCAAAAAAAAAATATTATGTAACCTTTTTTTTAAAGCACGAGGAAAAATATCTGTTTATTGTTAAGGGTAAAAACATGCACATTTTGTCAGACCTTATAGACTGCCCGGACAAACAGCAATAACACAACAAATGGCTTCTTACCATGGTTTATATATTTATCCGAAGATGTTTTGTTTTGTTTTGTTTTGTTATTATTTTTGTCCTTGGTTCGTATGTTTTTGGAAGTTGCTGCTTTCTGCTGCTGATGCTGCTGCCGCTGCTGTTGCTGCTGCTGCTGCAGCTGCTGCTGCTGCTGTTCTTGTGCTTATTTCCTGTTTCCGTTTTCCTTTTTGTGGAGAATTGTTTCTTCCTTTCTATTGGGATCGCGGATTAATTAATAGCTGGCTGGTGGTTAATTGGTTGGTTGGCTCTGGTTGGTAGTCTGGTGGCTTACAGCTTGTTGCTCAAAGACCTGTAGAGATTTCTGTTCTTAATTTGTTGTTGTATCATTATATAATCACACCATACACATAAGCACGGATGCGCGCGCGTTCGCAAGGGCACCACGCTCTTGCACCTCATACACACACATGCCGCACACCTGCACAGAGCACATACACACACCTCCTCAAGCGACCAACAAGGGAGGGACAGGATTAGCATCGTGGTTATAGAACATTGCGCTCGCAATTTGACGACCGGGTTCGATTCCGTTTCAAGGGGATAATATTTCCCTTGAGTTAACATCAGTGCAGGACTCACCTCCAAAAGTCTTTCGGATGAGCTTTAAAAACCGAGGTCCCGTGTGCGAACGCACGCTAGAACATTTGCGCAACCTTCCAACCTGATCGTCTTCTTTTCGCAGCGTGTCCAATGTGTGCTGTGGGACGAGATGACAATATTTCACCAAAACGGCCATACAGACTGGGCTCTGCATGTAAAAAAAAACAAAAAGCACACCAAGTTCTTAGTTCCATTATCCTCTATCTACCCTGAACAATCAATCACCTATAAATAAAAAATAAACTCACACACACACAGTGCCCAAATAAAAACAAGGAAATTGGAGGAGCAGATAGAGAACAAGTTCAAATAAAGATCTGGCATTGCTCTCGGCAATTATCGACATAATTACCGGCCTTTGCTCCTTTTTTTTGTTGTTTTGTTGTTGTGCACGGTGTAGACCTTTAAGCTCGTGTCTTCAGACTGTCAAATCGAGTTATATCTCATTAGTTTAATAGTCTGGGAGCTCGTACGTGCCCATGCTCATTTGACATAATTTAAACACGCAAAGATAAAAAATAAAAATTGTTATGCCGGCGCACCAACTAACACAACATACTGTGGAGAAATGCGCACGGTGCACACACACCCCACAATAACCCCAACGCCGTGCCCCTCAATACCCACACGCATGCACACCACAATACACCATACGTGAATGCGGTCCCACGCACACCACGCGCTCGCTCGCACACACACCATACACATACACGTACGCGTGCGTACACAAACACATCCACTCCAAACATACATACATAGGCATACATAAATACAAGCATTACATAATACTTTCATACATACATGGAAGCATACATACATACATCCATACATACATACATACTACATACGTACGTAGTACGTAGTACGTACATACATACATACATACATGCAAGCATACATCCATATACAAACCTTACCTACATACATACACATACATACATACATACTACATACTCACATATTACACGCATACTGAGAAACCAAACCAGACAGAACAGTCACAGAGACACAGACACAGACACACAGAGACAGTGACAGTCCACACAACAAGCGGACCATACTCCCTCTCCCTCTCCTCCCCAATTCCTCATATTACACACATCCCTAGCGAATTCATTTTCTGAAAACTTTTCCTTCACTTACCACGGGGGCCAAAATAAAAAGAAATCTACCTTTCACTCTCTTTGAACCAAGGGATTTTTTCGACACTGGCCATGTAATTTTGTCCTTCTGGACTTGTGCCCAACTTCTGCGTTAGTTGACGATTTTATTTTGTTCTTTTCTTGTGTTGTATCATCACTTTTAATATGCAATTTTGTTGCTTCTTTTTTCGGGGAGGTTGGTGCCATTGTTAATACGAGATAAATGTGTTTTTTATAGTCCTTTTACAATGTCATGCCACTACACACAAAAATTTGAACCCCCGTGGGCAAATAAAACATAAGGCCTCTGTCTCTGTTTGGTCTGTCGGTCTGTCTCTCTTCTTCTCTCTCTCTCTTCTCTCTCGCTCTTCTATCTCTCTCTCTCTCTCCTCTTCTCTCTCTCTCTTTCCTATGTCTGTCTGTCTGGTGGTCTGACTGTCTGTCTGTCTGTCTCTACTCTACTCTCTGTCGGTCTTGTGGTCTATTTCTCTCTCTCTCATCGCGCTCTCTCTCTCTCTTCTCTCTCTCTCTCTCACTCTTCTCTCTCTTCTCACTCCCTACTCCCCTCTCTCTTCCCTCATTTTAAAATATTTCGAGGTCGAGTTCTCTCTCCCCCCCCCTTTCTCTTCCCCCCCCTTCTCTCTCTCTCTCCCTCCCTTACCCCTCCCCCTCTCTCTCCCTCTGGTTTGTCTCTCTCGCTCCCTCCCTCCTCCTCTACTCTCTCTCTCTCACCTTTCTCTCTCCCTCTCCTCTCTCTCTCTCTCTCTCTCTCTCTCTGCTCTCCTCTCTCTCTCTCTCTCTCTCTCTCCTCCCTCCCTCTCTTCTAACATTAAACATTCGGTTCGCGTTCTCTCTCAACCCCCCCTCTCTTCCCTCCTCCCTTCCTCCCTTCTCTTCCTCTCTCTCTCCCCTTCCACCCTCTATCTCTCTCCCACTCTCTCTCTCCATCTCTATCTTTTTTTCGTTCTGTATTAGACAAGAGTTTTGAAGAGTTACGGGGTAGCGGAGTCAGGTGGGAAAGAAAACAAGATTAAGAGCACCTTTGATCGGGGTCTGTGAGTGTGCTTGAACCCTGGCCGAATGAAACTGGGCAATCAACGGTGGGGCCCACGATAATAACGCATTTATTTCCTACATTGCGAATGAGAACATAACGAGACACTGGGTGGCAACTCACTCCAGTCTGGCTCCGCGACTGAGCTAATACTGTCGTTAGTAGGGGGGCTAGTTAGGTGGTGTTCCTGGCGTACATATGTTAGCTAGAACAGGCACCCACTGAACACCCCCAAAGTGACCCAGCAAAGCGTGCGGGGCGATCCCTCTGGCTGGTGGTCCCACGGGGCTGCTAGTGAATGGGCTCCTTGTGGACTCGATTCCTGAGGGATGAGACATAAACGAATCTGGGCATGGTAGGTGGCGGGGAGATTGGAAATGTGGGGCGTGGGAACAGCAGGACGGGGAGGGAACGTCACAGAAGATGCTGGCAGCTAAAAATAAAATAAAAAATAATAATTGAGGACAGGCCAGAACCACAGACAGAAAGGAAGGAGAGGAAAAGAAGGACCATACAAAGATATTAAAACAAAACAGACAGATATTTAAAAAACCAGACTAGACAAGTCAAGTCAAGTCAAAAACATTTAATCATCCCACCGAAGGGCAAAATTACTGAGACTGGACATGTCAGACACATTGATACGTATATTATTACGAAAGACACAGAAAAATACATTTCAAAATTGGTAATAAACGTCCAAGATAGCTTCCAAAACAAACAAACAAAAAACCAAACAAAAACGAATACACAATCCACACATGCACAAAAGACCAGACAGGACATAAGAAAACGGAGAAAAGAGGCTAGACAGCCAGCCAAGAGTTCAGATCAAAGACTCGTAATTATTGAATACAGAAGTCATGATTCAGAGAAGGCCTCAGCAAAACGGAAAACGAGCTTCATCATCACTGTGTAAGGAGGACAGCCAGAAAAACGATGATTGATTTTCTTTAAAAAAAGTCTCTTCTTTTAGCGCCCTAAAGCCTAAGTCTGATTTAAACATCGAGAAATATCACCTTCCATTGAAAAACCCTCAGTCCTCTTTATCGGGCATAATCTCTGTATGTATGTTTGTGTGTCTCTCTTCTTCTATGTGTGTGTTGTGTGTTGTGTGTGGTGTGTGTTGTGTGATGAGTGTGTGTGTGTGTGTGTGTGTGTATGTGTGATTGGCTTGTAAGTGTGTGTGTGTGTGTGTGTGTGTGTATTCTGCTGGAAGATAGACAAATAAGAAAGCATAGAGAGTTGAAAAGAGAGAAAAAGAGAGAGGGAGAGAGGGAGGGAGGGGGGAGAGAGAGGGGGGGGGGGGGAAAGGGGAGAGGAGAGAGGAAAAGGAGAGGAGAGGGGGGGGGGGGAAGAGAGAGAGGAGAGGAGGGGGAATGGGGAAATAGAAAGAAACAAGAATGGGGGGGAAAAAAGAAAGAGGGGGGTAGATGGAGAAAAGGGGGAGAAGAGAGGAGAAGAGAGAGAGAGAGGGGAGAGGAAGAGAGGAAAGAAAAAAAGGGGAGAGAGAGAGGGGAAAGAGAGAGAGCAGAGAGAAAGAGAATAGGAGACAGGAACAGAGGGAGGGAAAAAGGGAGAAGAGGGGGAAGAAAAGGAGGAGGAGAGAGAGAGGGAGAGAAAGAGAAGAGAGAGAGGGGGAGGGCGGACGAAAAAAAAAACGGGGGAAAGACAGAGGGGGGAATGGTTTAGAAATATTGAATTAACCAGGAGGTAAAAAAAAAGAAGAAGAAAAAAAGGGAAAAGAAGGGGCAAAGGGCATGTATTTTTCCCAAATTTTTGAAAAACACAGTCTTTTTCTGTTTTTAAAGGGGGGGTTTTTTTCCAATACATGTACCCCTTAATAATTACGTGTTCCCAAAGTTGATGAGAATCCCCAGTTGGTCAACACACGTGTGAGGGACTATTCTTTTGTACCCTGGTGTTTTTTTTTCCATGCTTTTATCTATTAGAGGTTTATTTCTTAGTTCTGTTGTTCTGTTAGCACTTTGTGCCGGAAACAAGACACGATGTGTATGTGGGGTTTTTGACTGGAAGATGGGAGAATAAGACAGCGGGGGGAGAGAGAAAAGGGAAAATAGGAGAGGAGAGAGCGGTGGTGGGGTGTGGAAGGGGAGGAAGGAGGGAGAGGGGGGGGTAGGGGAGTAGGGGGGGAATGTGTGTGTTTTGTGTGTGTGTTTTGTGTGGTTTTGTGTTGTAAAAAGAATCAAAAAGTCAAAATTTAAAAAAATTGATTGCCATTAAATCGAACAACGGAGGGAAAGTCTTTTGGGTTCGTTCCCATAAGAGCATAGGGGTTTTTTGGACCCCGCCCGGCCCCTACCAGAGTGAGTGTTGTGGGCTCAGGGGGAAAGACTTGGACCACCAGTCGAGCTTACCCGCTTAAGGGAAATGCGATTTTGAGAGTGTTGTCAAATTACCTGACCAACACTGCAGGTGTCGTTTCTCGGGCCCGGTTGCGCCGGGTATTTTAGATAGTAAGCGTGGTAAAAACCCTGTAAAGTAGTCTCAAAGCATATGCACTTCCACCCAGCTATTACGTCACCCTATTGTCTTGTATTAGCAATATAAAAAAAATATTACCTCTATTGGGTGGTATTTGGGTTGGTATCATGGTGACCTCAGATTCGGTTCCCCATCACTTCTGTCCCTGTGGTGAGTTTTGTGTAAAACCTTTGGGGTTGGGGTTCAGGGGGGACAGTCTTTGGAGGGACGTTGTGGGGGTTTGCCACCTGGGTGGGCAACTCACTCAGTGGGGTCCGCGATGAGCTAATATTTGTTGTAGGGGCTTGTGGGTGGTGTCCTGCGTATGTTGCTCAAAAAGGGACCATTGAACCCCCCCAAAGTGCCCCCAGCAGGGGGGTTGCGGGCCCCCCTCTGGTGGGGGCCCCACGGCGGCTGATAGTGAGGGCTCCCTGTGGCCCTTCGACTCTGAGGAGAGACAAAAACAATCGGGTTGGTTGTGGGGGGGGGGTTTTGGGAAGGCGGGTGAGAACAGCGGGGAGGGGGGGACGTCACAAAGATGAGGGGAGAAAACAAAAAAAATCAGAAAAATTTATTTGACACCAAACATAATAAAATATCTTTTGATGATGATTATATTAAAAGCACTTTAGAAAATTTAAACAAATGAGTATTTGGGGACCACATTTTTTGCGTATCATGTCAAAGTGTTCAGGGGAAAAAAAAATCCCATATTTAATTAAAAAAATAAAAATCCTTGTCACTGGCCCCAATTTTAAAATGAAAGGGGAAAAAATAGAAAGGGGTTTCACTTTTTGGTGTGGGTATGTGCTTTTTTTTGTGTTTTGTGGGGAGGAGAGGAGAAAAAAAGTTTGGAATGTGGCTATCTTAGTGGTAGGTAACACAGTGTTTGCCAAATTTATCCCTTGAAATACACAAAAACACACACACACACCCCCCCAACCACACTACCCCCCCACAAACAACACACACCACCACACACCAACACACACACACACCACATACCCCCCACCCTCCACCACCCCACACAACACACCACATAACACACACCATCATCCAATCTCTACCCATTCCAACAGGCTACAACCCCAGATAGTCACTAGGTAATCCTCCGCTTTTTCCCGACCATACCCCAAAAAAGAAGCTGGGTGCAGGTCCCTTTCCCCCGTTAATGAGAGAGGGGGGATCAGCACTGATTTGCCCCTATAGGGTTTATAGGCTAGCAAAAAAAAGGCGAGGTGAGGAGGGAGCCCTTGTTTATGAACTTCTCCGTTTAAACGTACTGTAGCCTAAAAGCTCCTGTAATATAAACTTGGTACTACTTATAGCGACAGACCCCAGAATTAGAAGGCAGCGGCCTTTGTTCTCTTGTTTTTTTCCTTCCCTTTCCCCGCCCGTCATACAGTTTAGTTCGTGTACAGTACCGACGGACAGGACGTAAAAGGGAAAAAGGGAAAGGGTCCCATAACTATAAGGTCATAGGGGAGCGAGGCGTCAGAGACCCCACTTCTCTAGGGCCAGATTTTTAGGGCGGGCCCCATTCCTCCCCCGGGCTTTACCTTCCCTGCCCAAAAAGGGCAGGTACCCATTTAAGTGGGTGAACTGGGGAACGTATGAAGCCAAAGGGGCCCCAAACGGTCACCCTCCAATGGTAACCCCGTCGGCGTGTTTAAATTGGCTGGAGGAAAGGGGCTCCGACCACTGAGCTATCCCGTCCCCAAGGACAGTACAGTACAGTTTTAAACAGTACGTACAGTACAGGAATCTCGCTGGTTGTTTGAACTAAGGGAGTGGTAACAAGGCCGTTATGTCACAGAGAGAGGGGAAGGAGATAGAGAGGAAAAGAGGAGAGAGAGAGGGAAGGGGGGGAGAGGAGGAGAGGGGAAAAGGGGAGGGGAAAAGAGAGAGGAGAGAGAGAGAGAGAGAAGGGGAGAGAGAAGAGGAGAGAAAGAGTTGGAGTGGACGGGAGAGAAGAGGGGGGAAAGGGGAGAGAGAGGGGGTAGGGGGGAGAGAGGGGAGAGAAGGAGAGAGGGGAAGGGGGGAGAGGGGGGAGAGAGAGGGGGAGGAGGGGGGGAGAGACAGGAAGAGAGGGGGGAAAAGGGGGGAGGGGGGGGGGGAGAGGGGGGAGAGAGAGGGGGAGAGGGGGGAGGAGAGGGGGGAAGGGAGGGGGAAGGTGGGGGGAGAAAGGAGAGAGAGGGGAAAAAAATGGGGAAGAGGAGAGCGAAAACGATAGAGAGAGGGGGGAGGAGGGGGAGGGGGGGAAAGAGAGAGGGGGGGGGGAGAAAGAGAGAGGGGGGAGGGGGAAAAGGGGGGGGATAGAGGAAGACGCAGCAAAAAGACGAAGGGCAGACAGGAGAGAGACAGACAGAGGGACAACCCATTCAGAGATAGTGAAAAAGTTGACAGAGGGGGAGAGAGGGAGAGGGGGAGAGGGAGACAGACCGACGGGAAAAAGCCAGAGATGATTTCAGTCGCAGTACAGTACGATATGACAGACGACAGGCGCCCGCAGGGCAGGCATACATCAGGTAGGCAGACAGACAACAGACGACAGACACAAAAAACCAGTTGAAAACAAAGTCCTGGAATTGGGAAGGAAAAAAAAAAATTTGCCTATCGATTTCAGCCTGCATGCAATATGATTGACAGACAGACCACGACAGGCTACAGACAGACAAGCATACATTATAAGACAGATATAGAAGGGAAAAGTCCCCGGAATTGGGAAGAAAAAAAAGACTTTGCTATCGATTTCAGCTTGAGTACTATATGGTAGAAGGCAGACATACAACACAGACAGCAGACAAAAGACCAGACAAACAGCAGACAGGGAGAAAAAAACAATAAACAGACGACAGACAGAAATTCCCGGAACTGGAAGAAAAAAAAAACTTTCAAAATCGATTCTGTTGCGTACAAAATGAGTGACACCAGACATAAGACCAGACAGACAGGCAGACAGGTATAAAAGACAGACTACATATTAAGCAGACAGAAAACAACTTCCCCAGAACTTTGAAAAAAATACCCCTTTTTATATCGATTTCTTGTGTATGTATGATATCATAATTTCCTACACAAAACAAGCAAGATACCCAAAAAAAACAAAACAACAACACAGAAAACCATGGCAACGCGTAATAAGACAAAACAAAAATTAATATACACGCTCTTTTTTTTTTAAAGCACGAGGAAAATAATCCTGTTTATTGTAAGGGTAAAACATGCACAGTTTGCTCTGTCCTTATAGACTACAGACAACAACAGCAACAACAACAAAAAATGCTTCTTACCATTGCGTTTTTTCGAAGTTGTTTTGTTTTGTTATTACTTTTTTCCCCTTGGTTCGTATGTTTTTGGGAGTTGCTGCTTCTGCTGCTGCTGCTGCTTCTGCTGCTGTTCTTGTGCTTATTTGCTGTTGATGTTTTCCTTTTTCGTGGAGGAATGTTCCTTCCTTTCTCATTGCTTAGCTGATTAATGGATGGATGGATGGATGGTTAATTAGTTGGTTGGTTGGCTGGTTGGTTGGCTGGCTGGCTGGCTTACACGCTTGCTTGCTCAAAGACATGTTGAGATTTATGTTCTTAATTTGTTTTTGTATGATTATATAATCACACACATACACACAAGCACGGATGCGCGCGCGTTCCCACGCACACGCATGCACACATACACACACACATGCAGCACACACACACACCTCCAGCAGACACACAGGGGGGACGGGATAGCCTAGTGGTTAGAACATTGCGCTCGCAATCTGACCACCCGGGTTCGATTCCCTTTGAAAAGGATATTTTCCCCTGGAGTTAACATCAGTGCAGACTCACTCTCCCCAAAAGTCCTTCGGATGAGACTATAAACCGAGGTCCCGAGTGCGAACGCACGCAGGACATCTTGCGCACACGTTAAATCCTGTTCCGCTTTTCGGAAGAGTAGGCCATTGTGTGCCGGTGGGAACAGATGACAAATTTACAAAACCGCACACAGACGGGGACTAGATGTAAAAAAGCACATAAGTGCTTATTCCATTATCCTCGATATAAAAGAATAAAATATAAAAAGAATTAAAAAAATAAACATGTTAAGATTTATGTTCTTAATTTGTTTTTATATAATTATATAAACACACACGCACTCAAACACGGATGCGGGCGCGTTCGCACGCACACACGCACACACGCATACGCATACACACACACACACACACACACAACACACACACACATACACACACACAAATAAAAACAAGGAAATTGAGGGGCAGATAGAGAACAAGTCAAATAAAAGATCTGGCATTGCTCTCTGCAATTATCTAGATTACCGGCCTTTGCTCCCTATATTTTTTGTTGTTGTGCACTGTGTTGACCTTTAAGCTCGTGTCTTCAGAATTGTCAAGTCGAGTTATATTTCATAGTTTAAGTCTGGCTGCTCGTGTGCCCATGCTCTTTTGACATAATAAACACGCAAAAAATAAAAAATAAAAAATTGTATGCGCGCACCATCTAACACACACACGTGAATGCGCACGTGCACACGCACACATACACACACGCATGCACACACATACACATACGTGAATGCGCGTCCACGTTCACGTGCGCGCACACACATACACACACATATACGCGTGCACACACAAACTAACACACTCACATACATACATAGGCCTACATACACACATGCATATATGCATACATACATACATGCATACATACATATATACATACATACATACATACATACATGCATACATACATACACACAGATATGCATGCACACACATATACACGCATCACACAGAGACAGAGAGATACAGACAGACAGAGAGACAGACGAGACACAGAGAAAGAGACAGTCCACAAACAAGCAACCATATCCCTCCCCCCACCCCCCCCCCCCCCCCCCCCCCCCCCCCCCCCCCCCCCCCCTCCCCCCTTCCCAACTCCTCATATATACACACATCCCCCTGCGAATTTCATTTCCTCACAAACATTTCCTTCACTTCCCACGGGGGCCAAAAATCTCCCTTGTCACTCTCTTTGAACAAAGGATTTTTTCAGAACTGGCCATGTAATTTTGTCCTCTGGACTTGTGCCCAACTTCTGGAATAGTTGACGATTTTAATTTGTTCGTTTGCTTGTTTTGTATCATCCACTTTTAATATGCAATTGTGTGTGCTTCTTTTTTTAGGGGAGGTGTGCCATTTAAATCGAGAGAAGTAGTTTTATAGTCCTTTACAATGTCCATGCCACACACAAAATTAATATTGAACCCCCGTGGCACATAAGACTCTCTGTCTCTGTCTGTTTCTCTCTCTGTATGTCTGTCTGTCTGTCTGTCTGTCTCTCTCTCTCTCTCTCTCTCTCTCTCTCTCTCTCTCTCTCTCTCTCTCTCTCCTCATTAAAATATTCGAGTTCGAGTTTGAGTTCTCTCTCCCCCCTCTATCTCCTCTCTCTCTCTCTCTCTCTCTCTCTCTCTCTCTCTCCTCTCTCTCTCTCTCTCTCTCTCTCTCTCCCTCCTTCCCTCCCTCCCTCCCCCTCTCTCTCTCCCTCTGTTTCTCTCTCTCTTCTCTCTCTCTCTCTCTCTCCTCTCTCTCTCTCTCTCTCTCTCTCTCTCCTCTCCCTCTCTCTCTATCTCTCTCTCTCCCTCCCTCTCTCTCTCCCTCATTAAAATATTCGAGTTCGAGTTCTCTCTCCCCCCTCTATCTCCCTCCCCCCCCCTCTCTCTCTCTCTCTCTCTCTCTCTCTCTCTCTCCCTCCCTCCCTCCCCCCCACTCTCTCTCTCCCCCTCTGTTTGTCTGTCTGTCTGTCTGTCTGTCTGTCTGTCTGTCTGTCTGTCTGTCTCTTCTCTCTCTCTCTCTCTCTCTCTCCCCTCTCTCTCTCTCTTTTCTCTCTCTCTCTCCCTCCCCTTCCTCTCTCTCTCCCTCATTAACATATTCGAGTTCGAGTTTCTCTCCACCCCTCTCTCTCCCTCTCTCTCTCCCTCTCTCCCTCCCTCCCTCCCTCTCTCTCTCCCTCCCTCCTTCTCTCTCTCCCCTCTCTTCCCCTCTCTCTCTCCCCTCACCCCTCTCTCTCTCTCCCCTCTCTCTCTCCATCTCTCATCTTTTTTCGTTCTGTATAGACAAGAGTTTGAAGGAGTTACGGGGAAAGCGAAGTCAGGTGGGAAAGAAAAAAGAAAGAGCACCTTTGATCGGGCGTCTGTGTGTGGTGGCTTGAACCCTGGCTGAATGAAACCTGGGCCATCAATGGTCAGCACGACGCATAATAACGCATTATATTCCTACATGTGCGAAGAGAAAATAACGAGACAGTCGGGTGGGCAACTCACTCAGTCTGGCTCTGCCACTGAGCTAATACTGTCGTTAGTAGGGGGGGCTTAGTTAGGTGGTGTCCTGCGTATTATGTTAGCTCAGAACAGGCACCACTGAACACCACCAAAGTGACCCAGCAGCAGTGCAGGGCCCCTCTGGCTGGTGGCCCCACGGCGGCCTGATAGTGATGGTGTCCCTGTGGACCTCCGACTCTGAGGATGAGACATAACGAATCCCGGTATGGCTGTGGCGGGGAGATTGGAATGAGCGGCGTGGGAACAGCAGGACGGGGAAGTCACAGAAGATGAGGCAGCAAAAAAATAAAATAAAAAATAATAATGAGACAGGCATATCCACAGAAGAAAGGAAGGAGAGAAAAAGAAGGAAACATACAAAGATATTAAAAACAACAACAGACAGATTTTAAAAAACAGACAGACAAGTCAAGTCAAGTCAAAAACACTTTAATCATCCCACGAAGGGCAATTACGATACTGACATGACAGGCACATTGATACGTATAATTATCTACGAAAGACACCAGAAAAATACATTTCAAATTGGTATAAACAGCCCAAGATAGCTTTCAAAACAAAACAAACCAAAAACCAAACAAAAAACGAAACATCAATCACACATGCACAAACAGACCAGACAGACATCAAGAAAAACGGAGAACAAGAGCTAGACAGCCAGCCCAAGAGTTCAGATCAAAGAATCGATAATTATTGACATTCAGAAGTCAAGATTCAGAGAAGGCCTAAAGCAAAACGATAACGAGCTTCATCATCACTGTGTAAGGAGGACA
>CM054138.1:28654633-28657133 GCA_028751875.1 Rapana venosa
TTCTCCTGCTTCTTCTTCTTCTCTTCTTCTTCTTCTTATCCTTCTTCTTCTCCTTCTTCTCTTCTTCTTCTTCGTCTTCGTCTTCTTCTTCTTCTTCTTCTTCTCCTCCTTCTTCTGCTTCTTCGTCTTCGTCTTCGTCTTCTTCTCCTTCTTCTCTTTCTTCTTCGTCTTCTTCGTCTTCTTCTTCTTTTTCTTCTTCTTCTTCTTCTCCTTCTTCTTCTCCTTCTTTCTCCTGCTTCTTCGTCGTCTTCTTCTTTTTCTTCTTCTTCTTCTTCTTCTCCTGCTTCTTTCTTCTTCTTCTTCTTCTTCTTCTTCTTTATCCTTCTTCTCTCCTTCTTCTCCTTCTTCTTCTTCGTCTTCGTCTTCTTCTTCTTCTTCTTCTCTCCTTCTTCTGCTTCTTCGTCTTCGTCTTCGTCTTCTTCTTCCTCCTTCTCTCTTTCTCTTCTGCTTCTTCGTCTTCTTCGTCTTCTTTCTTTTTTCTTCTTCTTCTTCTTCTCCTTCTACTTCCAATGTAATACCTCTTCCAAAGAAACCCAATCCTTCTCGGCCTAACGATTTTAGACCTGTAGCTCTCACATCTCTTGTGATGAAAACGCTGGAAAAGATTGTAAAATCTCTCATTCTTTCTGCTACAGAGAAAGACCTTGACCCACTGCAATTTGCATACAGGTCTCGAAGGGGTGTCGAAGATGCCAAACTATTCATTTTGAACAAGTTGTATAGCCACTTGGAAACACCTGACTCTCATGCCAGAATATTGTTCGCTGACTTTAGTTCAGCTTTCAATACAATGCAGCCTCACGTTCTGGTTAACAAAATAATCTCAAAATTTGACGTAGACAATCAACTTGTTCGTTGGCTGATTGAATTTTTAACCAACAGACCACAGCGTGTTTTGGCCAACAAAATATCTTCTTCGGTTAGATTTACCTGCACTGGTTCTCCGCAGGGTTGCGTCCTCTCACCACTTCTGTACATTCTATACACAGATGATTGCAGAAGCAACTATGGAAATTCCTTTCTGGTAAAGTTCGCAGACGATAGTGCTCTGTTATCCCTCTTATCCGGATCAGTCTTAGACCATGGTCCAGCCCTCACCGAGTTCGTACACTGGTGTGACGAGGCCTATCTGGAGCTAAATGTTTCTAAAACTAAAGACCTGCCTATCGACTTCAGAAGATCAGGGCATACTCCTAAGAATATTATTATCCATAATCAAGAGGTTGAAAACGTTTTGAACTATAAGTATCTGGGAACTGTTTTTGACCACAAGTTAAACTGGGACGTTAACACTGACGCTATTGTCAAAAAGGGACAACAACGTCTGTATTTTCTGAGGAAACTGAACTCATTTTTTGTAGACAAAAAGATCCTTTCCTTGTTTTACAAGTCTTACATAGAGAGTGTTCTAAGTTTTGCTTTCATTTGTTGGTACAATAACCTTAGTGTTAAAAACAAGAATGGCCTGCAGAGAATTGTAAGAATCTGCTCAAAAATAATTGGAAAAGAACAAAGAGATCTCATGTCGTTCTGCAATCAGCAGCTTGTACGCAAAGCCACAGCCATTTTGGCTGATCCTTCTCATGCTTTGTTTCCAGAATTTCAAATGTTGCCTTCGGAACGCCGTTTTCAGTGTCCCATCAGCAAAACCAACAGAAAAAGAAATTCTTTTGTGCCAGTAAGCATTCGACTTCTGAATTCACAATGATGTTGACTACCTAGTTCTTACATTTCTCTGAATTATCTGCCTGATTGTCATTGTTACGAGTGTAGTCAATACATAATTGTGTGTGTGTGTGTGTGTGTGTGGGTGGGTGCGTGGGTGTGTGAAATAAGTCTGTGTTCTAGTCAACTGTCTTAAAACATTGAATTCATATATTGGTGTATGGTGTGGGTGTGCGTGGGCGTATTCGCACACACACGTACGTGCGTGTGTACGTGCTGTGTATATGCGTGCGTAAAAATAAGTTTTTATGTCTTCTAGTCAATGGGTTTAAAATTGTGTTCACAATTGATGTTTGTGCGCATGCGCGCGTGTGTGTGGTGTGTGTGTGTGTGTGTGTGTGTGGTGACATTTTATTTGAAAACCAATATGAAATATAGCTTTTGTGTCTTTGATATATTTGATGAGTATCAATCTGCCTGTCAGTATTGTAATTGCCCTTCATGGGATGATTAAAGTGTTTTTGACTTTGACTTGACTTTGACTTGACTTCTCCTTCTTCTCCTGCTTCTTCGTCGTCTTCTTCTTTTTCTTCTTCTTCTTTTTCTCCTTCTTCTCCTTCTTCTTCTCCTTCTTCGCCTTCGTCTTCTTCTCCTTCTTCTCCTTCTTCTCCTGCTTCTTCGTTTTCGTCTTCGTCTTCTTCTTCTTCTTCTTCTTCTCCTCCTTCTTCTTCGTCTTCGTCTTCTTCTCCTTCTTCTCCTGCTTCTTCGTCTTCTCTTCTTCTTCTTCTTCTTCTTCTTCTTCTTTTTTCTCCTCCTCCTCCTTCACTTGTTTGAA
>CM054138.1:28662133-28664633 GCA_028751875.1 Rapana venosa
GCGCGCACGCATGTGAGTGTGCGTGCGCTCATTGTGTGTGCGTGCGCGCGCATGTGTGTGTACGTGCGCGCGCATGTATGTGAGTGTTTGTGTGTGTGTGTGTGTAGGTGCGCGTACACAGAGGTGTTTGTGTGTCTGTGTCTGTGTGTCTGAGTCTGTTTCTATATGTGTCTCTGTCTGTATAGCTGTCTGTCTATATCTTGGTATGTGTGTGAGAAGCATCCCTGTGTATGCGTGTGTTTGTGTTTGTGTGTGTGTGTGTAAGTGTGTGTGCGTGTGTGCGTGTGTGTGTGTGTGTTTGTGTGTGTGTGTGTGTAAGTGTGTTCTTTCTTCAATTTTACGTCTCTTCACTCATAGTGATATTAGACGAGTGTGTGTGTGTGTGTGTGTGTGTGTGTGTGTGTGTGTGTGTGTGTGTGTGTGTTTGCGTGCGTGCGCGCGGGCGTGTATGTTAGCATGTTTATTCCACCGCCTCTACACACAGTGTGTGTGTGTGCCCACAAAGCACAAACTTTATGCGGTGATAATGAATACAGGCCTATAAATATTTGATAACTCATGGTGCCTTGTTTGTGTGTGGGGTTGATGGGATGCAACAGGCTAGAGTTATGAACTATATACGCGGGGTTGTGTTGGTTGTTTTGTTGTGGGAGGTTTTGGCCTTTCTGTCTGTCTGTCTATCTGTCTGTTTGTCTGACAGTTTCTCTATCTGTCTGCCCGTCTGTAATTCCAACCATACCACATCACATAATACCAAACAACACACCACAACACCAAACCACAACACCAAACACCACACCACACCTCACCAGACCACACCACACCACACTACACCACACTACACCACACTACACAACACCACACCTCACCAGACCACACCGCACCACACCACACCACACTACACCACACTACACCACACTACACAACACCACACCTCACCAGACCACACCACCCTACACTATGCCACACCACACCACACAACACCACACCACACCACACTACACCATACCACCCTTTCCACACCATACCATACCATACTCTACTATACTATACTAAACTATACTATACTACACTATACGATACTATACTATACTATACTACACTACACTATACCATACCATACTATACTACTATACTATACTATACTATACTATACTATACTATACTATACTATACTATACTATATTGTATTTAGGCATGTTTTATAAATAAAAGGCAATCAAAGCAAAGAAACAACCCCCCACAAAAATCATCAATACATCAATTCAGTTTCTGCCTCTCAGTATTACCAAAACAAACACACACAAAACCCCTGGCTTTCCAAAAAGAAAAAAAAAGAGACGGACAAAAAAATGGAGACGGAACAAAGAATAAAATCAAGAAAAAGCAAAAACAACAACACAAAACACAAAACAAACAAACAAAAACAAGAAAGAATGGAACAAGAATAAACGAAAGAAGAGACATTTGTCTTTACAATGCCTTCCAACTTTATAAATCTTCTTCTTCTTCTGCTTCTTCTTCTGCTTCTTTTTCTTCTTCTTTTTCTTCTGCTTCTGCTTCACTTCTGCTCCTTCTTCTCCTTCTTCTTTCCCTTCTTCTTCTTCTTCTTCTTCTTCTTCTTCTCCTTCTTCTTCGTTCTTCTTCTTCTTCTTCTTCTTCCCCTCCTCCTCCTTCTCCTTCTTCTTCTGCTTCTTCGTCTTCGTCGTCTTCTTCTTCTTCTTCTTCTTTCTTCTTCTTCTTCTTCTTCTTCTTCTTCTTCTCTCCTCCTTCTTCTCCTTCTTCTGCTTCTTCGTCTTCGTCTTCTTCTTCTTCTTCATCTTCTCTTCCTTCTTCTTCTTCTCCTTCTTCTCCTTCTTCTGCTTCTTCGTCTTCGTCTTCTTCTTCTTCTTCTCTTCTCCTTCTTCTCCTGCTACTTCTTCTTCTTCTTCTTCTTCTCCTTCTTCTCCTTCTCCTTCTTCTTCTTTCTTCTTCTTCTCCTCCTTCCTTCTTCTTCTTCTTCTTCGTCTTCTTCTTCTTCTTCTTCTCCTCTTCTTCTCCTTCTCTCTGCTTCTTCGTCTTCTCTTCTCTTCTTCTTCTTCTCCTTCTTCTCTTTCTTCTCTTCTTTCTTCTCTCTTCTTCTCTTCTTCTTCTTCTCTTCTTCTCCTTCTTCCTGCTTCTTCTCTCTCTTCTTCTTCTCTTCTTCTTCTTCTTCTTCTTCTTCTCCTCTTCTCCTTCTTCTCTTCTCCTTCTCCTCCTTCTTCTTCTCTTCTCTCTCTCCTTCTTCTCTGCTTCTTCGTCTTCGTCTTCTTCTTCTTCTCCTCCTCCTCCTCCTCCTCCTCCTCCTTCACTTGTTTGAAACGAATTTTTCTTCCCCTCCCCACTCTTTCACCCCAACATCCTCTTCCTTCTTTATCGTTCAACCGCAAACTCGCCAGGAATGTGACAGACATAGTGAAAAAAATTAAAGAATAAAAATGAAAATTGATGATGAAAGAGAAAGAAAGAGAAAAAAAGGGAA
>CM054138.1:28667133-28672133 GCA_028751875.1 Rapana venosa
GACAGAAACAAGGCAAAGTGCAGCACTTTCTAGTGCAGTATTTTTTTTCACCATCTGTCAACCTCTGTATTCCTTCTTTTTCATTGAAAACACACACACACCACACATTATACATACACACACATTAACACAAACACACACACACACACGCACATATACATACACATTTACACCCGCACACACACACTTACACACACGCACACACAAAACTTACACACACACACACACTTACACACAAAAACACACTCACACACTTTCACACACACACTTACACTTACACACTCACACTTACACACACACTCTCTCTCTCACACACCACTCTCTCTCTCTCCTCTACACACACATATAACACACACACTTTACACACACACTTACAAAGCACACACTTAAACACACTACAAACACACACACACTTACACACACACATTATACACACACACACACTTTTCACACACAAACACCCCTCACACACACTTAAAACACTCACACACTTACACGCACACACACTAAACACACACTTACAAACACACTTACACGCACACACACACACCATAAAATACACACACACACTTACACACACACTCTCCCACACACACACACTTTCACACACACCTTAAAACACAAAACTTACACACACACTTACACACACACATTTACACACACACTTACACACACGCACACTTACACACACACACTTACACACACACATACACAAAAAACTCACTTACACACACACACCTCCTCACATACACACACACACTTACACACACACTTAAAAACTACACACACACATTTACACACACACTTACACAACCCCACCCCTTACACACACACACACTCACACAAACACACACATTACACTTAAAAACACATTATACTCACACACATTTACACACACACACTTACAACACTCACACTTACACACACTTTAAAAACACACTTACACCACACACACTTACACACACACACTTACACACACTTGCACCACACACACACACACACCCCACACACACACACACAACACACACACACACCACACACACACACACACTCACTTTTCGTCTTTTCTCTTTCGGGTTTTTTTTTTCTTTTCTTTTTTTGATGCAGATTTCTAAGTAGCGCAAGAACCGGTATTATTTCCATTTCCGATGAACTGGAAGACATTTACGACCTCCAGAAGACTGTAAAACGCACGTGTGCGTGAGAGAGCATGCAGTGCCTTTTGTGTGTGTGCGTGTGTGTGTATGTGTGTGTGTGTGTGTGTGTGTGTGTGTGTGTGTAGGTGTGTGTGTGTGTATGTTTGTGTGTGTGTGTGTGCTGTGGTGTGTGTGTGTTGTGCGTGTGTGCGTGCGTGCGTGTGTGTGTGTGTGTGTGTGAGCGCGTGTGTGTAAGTGTGTGTGTTTGTGTGTGTGTGTGTTTGAGTGTGTAAGTGTGTGTGTGTGTTGTGTGTGTTGTGTGTGTGTGTTTGTGTGTGTGTGTGTTGTGTGTGTGTGTTTGTGTGTGTGTGTGTGTTTGTGTGTGTGTGTGTGTGTGTGCGTGTGTGTGTGTGTGCGTGCGTGCGTGTTAATTGTATTTATTTTATTTATTTATTTACTTATTCATCTATTCTTTTATATCGAGGATAAGGGAATAAGCAATGATGTGCTTTTTTTACATCCAGTCCCCGTGTGTATGCGGATTTGTGAATTCTGTCATCTTTTCCCACACAATGGTCTACTCTTAGAAAAAGCGGAACAGGGTTTAACGTGTGCGCAAGATGTTCTGCGTGCGTTCGCACACGTGTGTGTGTGTGCGTGCGTGCGTTGTGTGTGTGTGTGTGTGTGTATGTGTGTGGTGTGTTGTGTTGTGTGTGTGAGTGATCGATCTTGTGTGTGTGTGTGTGTGTGTGTGTGTGTGTGGTAGTGTGTGTGTGTTTGTGCGTGTGTGTAGTGTGTGTTTGTGGTGTGTGTGTGTGTGTGTGTGTGTGTGTGTGTGTGTGTGTGTGTGTGTGTGTGTGTGTGTGTTAATGGAGAGAAAGAGATTGAGATGAGAGAGAGAGAGCGCGCGAAAGAGAGAGAGAGAGGGAGGGGGGAGGAGGGAAAGATGATGAAAGAGAATGTTGCAAACCAATTCTTTTCTTAATATACAGAAATAGCCGCACACATGCACGCACACACACACGTGCCCGCTCTCTCTCTCTCTCTCTCTCTCTCTCTCTCTCTCTCTCTCTCTCTCTCTCTCTCTCTCTCTCTCCTCTCTCTCTCTCCTCTCTCTCTCTCTCTCTCTCTCTCTCTCTCTCTCTCTCTCTCTCTCTCTTCTCT
Organism: Rapana venosa; assembly: GCA_028751875.1. NCBI lineage: Eukaryota > Metazoa > Mollusca > Gastropoda > Neogastropoda > Muricidae > Rapana > Rapana venosa. The sequence continues at coordinate 28,669,434 of CM054138.1, forward strand.
GTTTAAGGGGGACGGGATAGCCTCGTGGTTAGAACATTGCGCTCGCAATCTGACGACCCGGGTTCGATTCTCGTTCAAGGGGATATTTTCCCCTGGAGTTAACATCAGTGCAGACTCCACTCTCCCCAAAAGTCCTTCGGATGAGACTATAAACCGAGGCCCCGTGTGAGAACGCGCGCAGAACATCTTGTGCACACGTTAAATCCTGTTCCGCTTTTCGTAAGAGTAACCCATTGTGTGCCGGTGGGAACAGATGACAGAATTTACAAAACCGCATACACACGGGGACTGGATGTAAAAAAAAAGCACATTAGTGCTTATTCCATTATCTTCGATATAAAAGAATAAAATAAAAAAATTAATAAAATAAAAAAAAATTAAAATGTCTTTCTCTCTCTCTCTCACACAGAAACTGAAACTCTGAAACTCTGAAATGATGTAATGTACATTGGCCTTGGACCACAATACATTTGTTGGGCTTGGGATAGAACAATGGGTTCATTCATATCATTGGCAAAGCAAATACACAGAGAAAGATAGAGAGAGAGAGAAAAGTATATCGAGCAATGGCGTGCGGATTACTAGACGGGGAGAAAGCAGGTACTAAAACAAATACAAGAAAGGTGTCCCATAACCTATAAGGTCGTAGGGGAGCGAGGCGTCAGAGACCTCACTTCTCTAGGCCAGCATATTGAGGGTGGCGCCCATCTCCTCTCCCTCGCTGCTTTACCTTCCCTGACCCTAAAGAGGGCAGGTACCCATCTACAGCTGGGTGAACTGTGGGGGAACTGTACTGAAGCCAAGGCGCGCAAACGGTCACCCATCCAAGTGGTAACCACGCTCGACGCTGCTTAACTTGGCTGGGGGAAAGCGAGTGCTCTGACCACTGAGCTATCCCGTCCCCATATAAAAGATAAAGAAAGCAAAACACAGAGAGAGACGAGAGAGAGAGAAACAGAGAGGGGGGGGGGGGGGGAGGCAGACAAACAGAGAGACAGACAGACAGTCAGACAGTCAGACAGACAGACAAGTAGACGGACAGACAGACAGACACACCCACAGACTGAGAAGGGACAGGGGGCGGGGAAAGAAGAGAAATGGCCAGTGATTTGTACAGCTGACAAAATTAATAAAAGAAAGAAAGAAAAAGAAAGAAAAAGAAAGAAAAAAAGAAAGAAAGACACAGACAGAAACAAAGAAAAACTCAGAAAGAAAGAACCAAAGAAAGAAAGAAAAGAATAGAAAGCAAGAAAGAAAGAAGAGAATAGAAACAAACAAACAAAAAAAGAAAGAAACAAACAAACAAACAAAGAAACAAACAAAGAAAGACACACAGAGAAAGAAAGAAACAAACAAGGAAGAAGAAAAAAAGGGGAAGGAAGAGAAGAAAAGGAGATGAAGAAGAAGAAGAGGAGATGAATGAAGGAGATGAGGAGGACATCGACGAGAAGAACAAGACCAACAACAACAAGAAGGAAAAAAAAGAAGAGGAATCAGAACTAGAGAAACAAAGAGGAACAGCAGAAGAAAGAAAACCCATGAAAAAACACAGAAAGACTAGAGGAGGAAGACAAAGAGGAAGATGGAGAGGTGGATAGGAAGACGAAAAAGAGAGAGAGAGAGAGAGAGAGAGAGAGAGAGAGAGAGAGAGAGAGAGAGAGAGAGAGAGAGAGAGGAGAGAGAGAGAGAGAGAGGAGAGGGAGAGAGAGGGAGGAGGAGGAGGAGGAGGAGTGGGAGATTTCAAAGGAAGATTCTATAAAACTGGAAAATGAACGGAAAAAAGATAATTAAAAGAAGAAGAAAACGGGAAAATTCTAAAAGTTCCAAATAACCAAGCTTGTCACGCACACACACACGTGTGCACGTGTAAGCACGAAATTGGAAAAATGATAGATGCTTTACCCGTGTAATACAAAAAGGTAATGTTACAAAAATGAGACAAAAAGTACATCATATTAGAGAGAGTGGGGAGGAGAGAGAGAGAAGAGAGAGAGAGAGAGAGAGAGAGAGAGAGAGAGAGAGAGAGAGAGAGAGAGAGAGAGAGAGAGAGAGAGAGAGAGAGAGAGAGAATGTGAAAGAAACCGAGCACACTCGCAAAATGAAAAAAAGGAGAACAAAGGGAGGACAGACGACTAAGAAAGAAAGAAAGAAAGAAAAGAGGAAAAGAGAAGAGGGCAAAGAGAAGAGATGAGAAAAAGAAAGAAAGTAAATAAGACAAAGAGGAGGAAAGAAAGACAGACAGACAGACAGAGAGGCAGACAGACAATAGAAAGAAAGAAAGAAATGAATGAATGAATGAATGAATGAATGAATGAATGAATGAATGAATGAATGAATAAATGAATGAATGAATGAATGAATACTTTTGGTATAAGAAAAAAGTGATTTTTAAAAGCACAATCACACTTATACTTATCACACATTCACAAAATAATATTCTCTTTCTGTCTCTCTCTGTCTCTGTCTCTCTCTCTCTGTATGTCTCTCTCTCTTTGTGTGTGTCTGTCTCTCTCTTTCTCTCTCTCTCTGTCTGTCTCCTCTCTCCTCTCCTCTCTTTTCCCCTCCTCTCTCTCTCTCTCTCTCTCTCTCTCTCTCTCATTTGCTCTCTTTCGGTTCTGGTTTCATAATCATGACTTGCATGTGTCTGAGAGGAGAGGTATTTCTGCAGGTTTTTTGCCTGACATTCCTGAAGAAAGTTAT
>CM054138.1:28682133-28687133 GCA_028751875.1 Rapana venosa
CCCCCCTTCCTCCCTCTCTCTCTCTCCCCTTCCCTCTCTCTCTCTCTCCCCCCCTTCCCTCTCTCCCCTCTCCCTCTCTTTTTCCCTCTCTCCCCCTCTCTCCTCCTCTCTCTCTTCCCTCCTTCCCCCTCTCCCTCTCTCTCTCTCTCCTCTCTCTCCCCCCTTCCCTCTCTCCCTCTTCCCCTCTCTCTCTCTCTGTCACACGCAAAACTGCTGCAGCACACCTCTCTCTTTCACACACAAAAAAAAAAAAATACACCACTCTTCTCTTTTCTTCCCCTTCTCTCTCCCTCGCCCCCCCCCCCTCTTCTTCTCTGTCTCCTTCTGCACGCACACACACGAATGCACACACCTCTCTCTCACACAACACACACCTTTCTCTTCTTCCCCTCTCTCCCTCCCTTTCTTCTCTCTCTCTCTCTCTCTCCCTATCTATCTTTCTCTCCGTCACACCACATACACACAAAGCCCAAAAAAAACCCCCACTTCTTTTTTCCCCTCTCCCCTCCCTCTCTCCTCTGTGTCACACACACAATACATACACACAGACAATAACGAACCACACACACACACTACACACCACAAACTAGAAACACCCGGGTGTACAATAACAAAGACCCACAAGCAGGTGGGGTTGGGAAGTGACAAATTTCATTACAAGGCAAACCCGGGCAGCCCCCCAAAAAGAAACAACCTCGCCAGACACAGCTACACCCCCACTCCAATAACTGTGTCTCTGCTAAACCCCGCTGGGGAAAATCAGCCATAGTAAAACTTAATGTGTTGCTTTATTGGGCTTCCACACACATGAAGTCTTGTTCAGGAACATTCACAAAAGCTGTGACGATTTCTTTTAAAAAAAACACACACATCGGGCGTCACACCACAAACACACAACACATTTGGCCAAAGGGAAGAAGAGAATCTAACTAACTCTGGGGGTTTTTTTTATATTCTTTTATATCGAGGATAATGGAATAAGCACTGATGTGCTATTTTTACATCCAGTTCCCGTGTATATGCAGTTTTGTCAATTCTGTCATCTGTTTCCATTGGCACACAATGGCCTACTCGTACGAAAAGCGGAACAGGATTTAACGTATGCTCAAGATGTTCTGCGTGCGTTCGCACACGGGGCCTCGCTTTATAGTCTCATTCGAAGGACTTTTGGGGAGAGTGAAGTCTGCACTGATGATAACTCCAGGGGAAAATATCCCCTTGAATGGGAATTGAACCAGGTTGTGAGATTGCGAGCGCAATGTTCTAACCACTAGGCTATCCCGTCCCTGTTCCGTCCTCTATGAACCACAAAGAAGACAAATGAGAAAACTATTCTTATTCTTTTTACTCTGAGACTTAGAGGATAGAGAGAAACAAGCTTTGCAGTAACACTGACAATGAAATGAATAAGAACATTAAATGAATAAGATTTTGTCCATTTCGATAAAAGATCGAAATGTAATCTGATTTCTGATGTGTGTGAATTCCTTTTTTGGCCTGGTTCAGAATGAGATTGGGGCATGGGATAGCCCAGTGGTTTGAACATTCACACACTCCACCCTCCCTTTCCTCCACCACTCTCTCTTGCCCCCTACCCCACCCCACCCCCATGCACAACTAGAAACACCGGCTGTACAATAACAAAGACCCAGCAAGCAGGTGGAATTGGAAAGTGACAAATTTCATTACAAGGCAAACCCGGACAGCCCCCCAAAAAGAAACAGACCTCGCCAGACACAGCTACACCATCCACTCCAATAACTGTGTCTGCTGCTGATACCAGCTGGGAACATCAGCCATAGTAAGCTAAATGTGTTGCTTGTATTGGTGCTTCCACACACAATCATGAAGTCTTGTTCAGGAAAATTCACAAAAGCTTTAGCAGTATTTCTTTGAAAAAACACACACACATGCGCGTGCGTACACACACATGCGCGTGCGTACACACACACACACACACACACACACACACTATTGGCAAGGTAGAGAGAGAGGATCTAAATAACTCTTTTTTTAAATTCTTTTACATCAAGGATAATAGAATAAGCACTTATGTGCTTTTTTTACATCCAGTCCCCATGTGTATTCGGTTTTGTAAATTCTGTCATCTGTTTCCACCATCACACAATGACATACTCTTATGAAAAGCGGAACATGATTTAACGTATGCGCAAGATGTTCTGCATGCGTTCGCACATGTGGCCTCAGTTTATAGTCTCATTCGAAGGACTTTTGGGGAGAGTAGAGTCTGCACTGATGTTAACTCCAGGGGAAAATATCCCCTTGAACGGGAATTGAACTGGGTCATCAGATTGCGAGCGCAATATTATAACCACTAGGCTATCCCGTACCTGTTCCGTCCTCTATGAACCACAAAGAAGACAATTGAGAAAAATAGTCTTACTCTTTTTATTCTTTTTACTCTGTGACTCATCGGATACGAAGAAACAAGCTTTGCAGTAACGCTGACAATGAAATGAATAAGAACATTAAATGAATAAGATTTTGTCCATTTCGCTAAAAGATCGAAATGTAATCTGATTTCTGATGTGTGCGAATTCCTTTTTTGCCTGGTTCAGAATGAGATTGGGGCATGGGATAGCCCAGTGGTTTGAGCATTCACACTCTCCACCCTCACTTTCCTCCACCACTCTCTCTTGCCCTGTCCTCCACCCTACCCCCACCCCCATGCCCAGCTAGAAACACTGGCTGTACAATAACAAAGACCCATCAAGCAGGTGGAATTGGAAAGTGACAAATTTCATTACAAGGCAAACCCGGACAGCCCCCCCAAAAAAGAAACAGACCTCACCAGACACAGCTACACCATCCACTCCAATAACTGTGTCTGCTGCTAATACCAGCTGGGAACATCAGCCATAGTAAGCTAAATGTGTTGCTTGTATTGGTGCTTCCACACACATAAAGTCTTGTTCAGGAAAATTCACAAAAAGTTGTAACAGTATTTCTTTGAAAACACACACACACATGTGCGTGCGCTCGTCCCCCCCCCACCCCCCCCACCCCCAACACACACCCACACACTATCGGGAAGACAGAGAGAGAGGATCTAACTAACTTTTTTTCTTTTTTTTATTCTTTATATCGAGGTTAATGGAATAAACACTTATGTGCTTCTTTTACATCCAGTCCCCATGTGTATTCGGTTTTGTAAATTCTGTCATCTGTTTCCACCATCACACAATGACCTACTCTTACGAAAAGCGGAACAGGATTTAACGTATGCACAAGATTTTCTGCGTGCGTTTGCACACAGGGCCTTGGTTTATAGTCTCATTTGAAGGACTTTTGGAGAGAGTAGAGTCTGCACTGATGTTAACTCCAGGGTAAAATATCCAATTGAACGGGAACTGAACCAGGTCATCAGATTGCGAGCGCAATGTTATAACCACTAGGCTATCCTGTACCTGTTCCGTCCTGTATGAACCACAAAGAAGACAAATGAGAAAACTATTCTTCTTCTTTTTACTCTGAGACTTACAGAATATGGAGAAACAAGCTTTGCAGTAATGCTGACAATGAAATGAATAAGAACATTACATGAATAAGATTTTGCCCACTTCGCTTAAAGATCTAAATGCAATCTGCTTTCTGATGTGTGCGAATTCCTTTTTGGCCTGGTTCAGAATGAGATTGGGGCATGGGATAGCCTAGCGGTTTGAGCATTCACACACTCCACCCTCCCTTTCCTCCACCTCTCTCTTGCCCCCTCCTCCACCCTACCCCCACCCCCATGCCCAGCTAGAAACACCAGCTGTACAATAACAAAGACCCAGCAAGCAGGTGAAATTGGAAAGTGACAAATTTCATTACAAGGCAAACCCTACATACAGCCCCCCCCCCAAAAGAAACAGACCTCACCAGACACAGCTACACCATCCACTCCAATAACTGTGTCTGCTGCTAATACCAGCTGGGAACATCAGCCACAGTCAGCTAAATGTGTTGCTTGTATTGGTGCTTCCACACACATAAAGTCTTCTTCAGGAACATTCACAAAAAGCTTTAACAGTATTTCTTTGAAAACACACACACACACACACACACACACACACACACACACACACACACACACACACACACACACACACACACACACATGAAGTCTTCTTGGGAAAGTTTAGAAAAGGCTGTAATGTTATTTGAAGTAATAAAGTGAAAAATTTAGAAATTCAAACAAAACAACACCAACAAGCTAGTTGCATTGAGGTGTTGTTTTTTTTATTCAACAATGGTTTGATTAGTTAATTAGCTCTTGTCATGGTGGTGTTGGTGTTATATTGTTGGTGTTTGTTGTTACTGCAGTTTTGTTTAAGTGATAGTGTTTTGTACTGCTTTTTTGTCCTGCTTTTTTATAATTTGAAGTTATTTTGTTGTTGCTGTTGCAGCTGCTTCTGCTGTTGTTGATGTTGGTCCATGTTCTTGTTGGTTTCTGTTGTTTTGTTTGTGTTACTACTGTTATTGTTTCTTCTGGTTGTTGTTGTTGTTATTGCTGATCCTACTGCTGCTGCTTCTGCTGCTGATGATGATCATGATGATTATCACACACACACACACACAAACACACATGTACACACACACACGTTCACACACACAAACATACACGTACACACACACACACACACACACACACACACACACACACACACACACACACACACACACACACACAACTAGAAACACCGGCTGTACAATAACAAAGACCGAGCAAGCAGGTGGAATTGTAAAGTGACAAATTTCATTACAAGGCAAACCCGGACAGCCCCCCAAAAAGAAACAGACCTCGCCAGACACAGCTACACCATCCACTCCAATAACTGTGTCTGCTGCTAATACCAGCTGGGAACATCAGCCACAGTCAGCTAAATGTGTTGCTTGTATTGGTGCTTCCACACACATGAAGTCTTGTTCAGGAAAGTTTAGAAAAAGCTCAAATGTTATTTGTTTGAAACCACACACACACACGCACACACACGCAC
>CM054138.1:28692133-28722133 GCA_028751875.1 Rapana venosa
ATAAGTCAACTCCTGGCCGTAAAATGAGAGATGAACTCGAGTTTTATTTCTTGTGCAGGTTTTTTTTGGTAAATTTATAATGTAGTACAAATCGAGAATAGGGTTCCTTCAGTTTGTCAATGCAGATAAGACTGAAATGCCTTCTGAGATTCAGCACATTCCAAAAAGACATTCAAGAAATTAGACTCAATGTTTTAACTATGTGGAAAGAGTTTTAAATAGAAAGTGTTAGGGGTGTTGCTTTTGTTTGTTAGTTTGTTCAATCGTTTGTTTGTTAGATTGATTTTTTTTTGGTTTGGTTTGGGTTGTTTATTCTTCCTCGGCTAGAGCTCCTATGTTCACCTATGATGAGATTATGCGTATGACACCGCCATTGCCCATCATGAAGGTAGCCACATGTCGACTTCAGGGAGTTCTTTTCTTTGTTTAATTTTTTTTCTTTTAGTTTTTAGACTTTTAATTCCTTGAGGATACGTTGGGGCACTGTGCTGAACGTTTCAGGTGCGGTGCCATAGCAAAGTTGAACTTGGTGGAGCCCATCCCTCTCCTAGTAGCAGTGTGCATGCTAGGCATCCTCGTATCATCCGCCAAGCGGCAATAGCTGGCATGCTCTTCTGCAAAAGATGCATGGGGTTTTGAACGCGAGCACATTCACAGAATGTTCATGATGCGTTGGCACAAGAGCTTTCGGTTTATAGGTCTGGTCTGATGGACTTTCAGGGGAGTCAGTATCAATGTCAACTCAGGGAAAAAATTTTTTAAAAAGCTCATTCGAGAACTCGAACCTACAGATTCAGCTACCATTTTATCTCGAGTACATCATTCTAACCACTGGACTATTCTGCACCCCATACTTTATGCTAAATTGAAAAGACCCAAAATGAAGCAATCGAGAATCAATAAGACTTTAGGTGGAGGGATAGCCTAGTGGTTAGAGCGTTTTGCTCGTGATCTGACGGCCCGGGATCGAACCACCACAGATGGGCTAGGCGCCTGTTTTATGGAATTTGACCCTGAAGGGGACGGGATAGCTCAGTGGTCAGAGCTCTCGCTTTCCCCCAGCTAAGGTTAAGCAGCATCGAGCGTGGTTACCAAGTGGACGGGTGGCCGTTTGTGCGCCTTGGCTTCAGTACAGTTCCCCCACTTCACCCAGCTGTAAATGGGTACCTGCCTTTTTTAGGGTCAGGGAAGGTAAAGCAGGTAGGGAGAGGAGATGGGCGCTGCCCTCAATACGATGGCCCCTTGAGAAGCTGAGGTTTCTGATGCCTCGCTCCCTTACGACCACATAGGATATAGAACACCTTTACTTTACCTTTTTACCCTGGAGTTAACGTCAGTACGGACTCCACTCCATCAAAAGTACTTCGGATGAGATTATAAAACCGAGGCTCCCCGTGCAACCACACGCAAAACATCTTGCACACACGTTAAAAACCCGTTCCACTTTTCGGAAGAGTATGCCATTTGTGCCGGTGGGAACGGATGGAAGAATTTACAGAACTGCATGCACATGGCATGGGAACTGGATATAAAAACAAAAAACAGAAAAAGCGCATGAGCGCTTATTCTATTATCCTCGAAATAAAATAATAAAATGCGCAATAGCACACACTCACACACATCACATCTCTCTGTCTCTCTGTCTCTGTCTGTCTGTCTGTCTGTCTGTCTGTCTGTCTGTCTGTCTCTGTCTCTCTCATCTCTCTCTCTCTCTCTCTCTCTCTCTCTCTCTCTCTCTCTCTCCTTCTCTCTCTCTCCATCACAGAGAAAAGAGATAGCAGTATCGAAACCATTATATTTTTTCCTAAGAATTAAGAGCTTTCAAATATTGCATGTTTTCACACACACAACACACACACACACACACACACACACACACACCACACACACACACACACAGATACACACACTCACACACTTTCATATGGGGCGAAGGCCTTTCGTGAATAAATTTTGTATTTCATCTCTCTCTCTCTCTCTCTCTCTCTCTCTCTCTCTCTCTCTCTCTCTCTTTCTCTCTCTCTCACTCTCTCTCTCTCTCTCTCTCTCTCTCTCTCTCTCTCTCTCTCTTCTCTCTCTCTCTCTCTCTCTCTCTCTCCCTCTCTCTCTCTCTCCTTCTCTCTCCCTCTCTCTCTTTCTCTTGCTCTCATTTCCAACTCATTCCTCTCTCCCTCTTCCCATTTCTGAGAGCAGCCTTGCGCACAGAAACCTGAGCTGAACCCTAGATAGCAAGACTGCTCTAAGCTTCATGCGCTAGTGCGTGCAGGCACAGAGAGAGAGACAGAGACAGAGTGACAGAGAGACAGAGAGAGACAGACAGACAGAGGGACAGAGACAGACAGACAGAAAGACAGAGGGACAGAGAGGAGAGGGACAGAGAGGAGAGAGAAAGAGAGAGTGTTTTTCTTTTATTTTTTTCTTCTTTTATATCAAGGATAATGATATAAGCACTCATGTGCTTTTTTTTTACATCTAGTCCCCGTGTGTATGCAGTTTTGTCAATTCTGTCATCTGTTCCCACCGGCACACAATGGCCTACTCTTACGAAAAGCGGAACAGGATTTAACGTGTGCGCAAGATGTTCTGCGTGCGTTCGCACACGGGGCCTCGGTTTATAGTCTCATCCGTAGAGTGAGAGAGACAGACAGGCATACAGACAGACACAGATACACTAAGTAAAAAAAAAAGAAAAGAAGAGGATACGTGATTTTTTTTAAAAACCCACATCACACACTTTGAACAGGAATAAGAATTTTTTTTTTAAAGAGAAGAAGAAAGAAGAAGAGAAGAAGAAGAAGAAGAAGAAGAAGAAGAAGAAGAAGAAGAAAGAAGAAGAATGAAGAAGAAGAAGAGGAAGAAGAAGAAGAAGAAGAAGAAGAAGAAGAAGAAGAAGAAGAGAAGAAGAAGAAAGTAAAAAAAAAACTCTTTTCAAGGACGAAATTCCAGTGATCATCCTTGTTTCAATTCTCGTTTCTGTGACAAACTGTTTCTGGAACGCTTTTAGAAGATCAGTGAGAAATTCACAGAGAGAAAGAGAGAGAGAGAGAGAGAGAGAGAGAGAGAGAGAGAGAGAGAGAGAGAGAGAGAGAGAGGAGAGAGAGAGAGGGAGAGAGAAAGAAAGAGAGAGAGAGAGAGGGAGAGAGAAAGAGAGAGAGAGAGAGACAGAGAGAGAGAGAGACAGAGAGAGAGAGAGAGACAGAGAGAGAGACAGACAGAAAGCAAACGAAGAAGCCAACAACTTGAACCAAAAACAACAACAACAACCAGCAGTAATTGCTTCTAGAATAGGTGGCTCTAACCTGATTTCTCTGCTGTTTTCTATCGGCACACTTCGAGGCCAACAAAATGACGAAAAAACAAGATTTTGTTTTCCTTTGAAATAAAACACCACGGACAAAGGCGGAAGAGATAAAAGGCGGATAGAAAGAGAAGGGGTGGTGGTGGTAGTGGTAATGAGATTGTGAGGGTGGTCGTGGAGGTGATTGGTTGTGATTTGGTGGTTGTGGTGGGAAGAGGTAGGTATGGGACAGTGGGTTGCTCATAGGGAAATAGAAGTTAAGTCATGTAAACATTCCCCTCTTATTCTCTATTTCTATGTCTATTTGTCGGTTAGTCAGTCAGTATATTTCTCTCTCTCTCTCTCTCTCTCTCTCTCTCTCTCTCTCTCTCTCTCTCTCTCTCTCTCTCTGGCCACTTTGGGCAATGACAATAAATTGTCAAGCGTCAAGCGTCTCTCTCTCTCTCTCTCTCTCTCTCTCTTTTCTCTCTCTCTCTCTCTCTCTTCTCTCTTTCTCTCCTCTCTTCTCTCTCTCTTTCTCCTCTCTCTGTATCCCCTTTCTTTTTCTCACTCGCTAAGCTAAATTCGAACCCTTCTCCCCTCCCCCCCCCCCACCCCCCCCCCCCCCCCCCCCCCCCCCCCCCCCCCCCCCCCCCCACCTCAATCTCTGCTCGCTCTCCATTTAGAACCTAAACAGCATCACCATGTCCCCGCCCCCTCCCCCCCCCCCCCTTCCCAATCTTTCAAGTCTTTTATCAAAGGAAACACAAAGCGAGCTTTGGACTACAAACACAAAAAATAGAAACCCAAAAAGAAACCCCCCAAAACACCATCAATGCACTCCACAGATTCTGTGTCTTTTTTTTTGTAGACCCAAACACAAAGTGACCAAGTTTCCATTCCAAGGGAGGCTTGAAGCTTCCTTTTCCGTGAGGATTGGCCACCAGACAATCCCCTGTTCATGACATTGGGGACACTGGAGGCCTGTAGTTAGAAGCCAGCTTCTATTAGAACTACGTTTCAAATCAGAGAGAGAAAAAACTGGGACAGGGAAGAGAGAGAGAGTGATAGAGAGACAGAGAGAGGACACAGAGAGAGACAGAGAGAGACAGAGACAGAGAGAGATAGAGTGTTAGACAGAGAGAGACAGACAGAGAGACAGAGAGACAGAGACGGAGTGTGAGACAGAGAGAGAGACAGACAGACAGACAGACAGACAGAGAAGGGGGTGAACAGAAACAAAGTGTGACGGAGAGAAATTGAGGAGCAGGTGGACAGATAGAGACAGAGAGAGAAGACGGGTGGTGGAAAGATTAAAGTAGAGAGAGAGAGAGATGGGGAGAGAACACGAGAGAGAGAGAGAGTGGGAGAGTGAGAGGGGGGGGGAGAGAAAGAGGGGGAGAGAGAAAGAGGGGGAGAGAGAAAGAGTGGGAGAGAGAGAGAGGGACAGAGAGAGGGGAGGGGATAGAGAGGGAGAGAGAGAGACACACACACACACAGAGAATATGATGAGAAAAATGAAAAAGAGAGAGAGTGAGAAAAAAGAGGGGGGGGGGGGGGGGGGGAAGAGACACACACACAGATAGACAGTTCAACCAAAAACAGAAAGACACAAAACACACAGATAGAAAGACAAAGTTAGAGAGACAAGAGATGGAGAGAGAGAGAGAGGAGAGAGAGAGGAGAGAGAGAGAGAGAGAGAGAGAGAGAGAGGAAGAGAGAGAGAGAGAGAGAGAGAGAGGACAGACAGACAGACAGACAGACAAGACAGAGACAGAGAGACAGGGAGGAAGAGAGAAAGAGAGAAAGAACAGGAGGACAAAAACCTGGACAAAAGCCAGAACGTACAAAAGGGAACAGGCACAGAAACGAAATTTCATTGGCCATCCTTTATCCATTCCTCACTGTTTGTTTGTAACAAACCCGTTGCTGCCATGTTTATAAATGAGCATAAAAACCAACTAACCAAACAAAAAAACCAAAACCAGCAAAGGAACAAACAAACAAACAAATAACAATCAAAGCGCCTGTAATTTGGTGGGCTCTATCCTAATTTTCTAAGAAGTTTTCGTTCAGGGCAATTCGAGGGGTCAACAAAACGACCAGGAACAAAACCAAACAAAAAACCACGCAGGATGTGTGTGTGTGTGTGTGTGTGTGTGTGTGTGTGTGTGTGTGTGTGTGTGTGTGTGTGTGTGTGTGTTGTGTGTGTGTGTGTTGTGTGTGTTGTGTGTGTGTGTTTTGTGTGTGTGTGTGTGTGTATGTGTGTGTGTGTGTGTGTTGTGTTGTGTTGTGTTGTGTTGTGTTGTGTTGTGTTGTGTTGTGTTGTGTTGTGTTGTGTTGTGTTGTGTTGTGTTGTGTTGTGTGTGTGTGTGTGTGTTAGCTGCGTGTGCTTGAAATGAAGGATAATGGACGAGGCTTACGAGATTTAAAAAAAAAACTCTCTGGAAGAGAAAAGTGATGATGGTCATGGTGAGTGGTTGCGGTGAGATGGGGTGTGATGTGGTGTGGTGTGATGTGGTGTAATGTGGTGGTGATGTGATGTGGTGTGATGTGGTGGTGATGTGATGTGGTGGTGGTGTGATATGATGTGATGTGGTGATGGTATGGTGTGATGTGGTGGCGGTGGTGTGATGTGATGTGGTGGTGGTGGTGGGGGTGTGATGTTATGGTAGTGGTGTGATTGTGGTGTAGTGTGATGTGATGGTGGTGTGATGTGATGTGGTGGATGGTGTGATGTGATGTGGTGGTGGTGTGATGCGATGTGGTGGAGGTGTGATGTGGTGGTGTGATGTGATGTGGTGGTGGTGTGAAGTGATGTGGTGGTGTGATATGATGTGATGTGGTGGTGTGATGTTTATGTGGTGGTGGTGTGATGTGGTGGTGGCGTGATGTGGTGTGATGTGGTGGTGTGATGTGGTGTTGATGTGGTGGTGTGATGTGGTGATGTGGTGTGATGTGATGTGGTGTGATGTGGCGCGGTGTGATGCGGTGTGGTGGCGTGATGTGGTGTGATGTGGTGTGGCGGCGTGATGTGGTGTGATGTGGTGGCGTGATGTGGTGTGATGTGGCGTGGTGTGATGGCGGTGTGGTGGCGTGGTGTGGTGTGATGTGGCGTGATGTGGTGTGATGTGATGCGGGGTGTGATGTGATGTGGTGGTGTGGTGTGATGTGTGTGGGTGTGGGGGTGTGTGATGTGATGTGGGGGGTGTGATGTGGTGGTGTGGTGTGATGTGGTGATGGTGTGGTGATGGTGTGGTGATGGTTGTGTGGTGTGGTGTGATGTGGTGTGGTGGTATGATGTGGTGTGGTGTGGTGTGGGGGTGTGTGATGTGGGGGTGTGATGTGATGTGGTGGTGTGATGTGATGGTGGAGGTGTGATGTGATGGTGGGGGTGTGATGTTGCAGTGGTGTGATGTGGTAGTGGTGGTGCTGTGATGTGGTAGTGGTGGTGTGTTGTGATGTGGTGTGGAGGTGTGGTGTGATGTGGTGGTGGTGTGGTGTGATATGATGTGATGTGGTGGTGTGATGTGGTGTGGCAGTGTGATGTGGTGTGATGTGGTGTGGTGATGGTGTGGTGATGGTGTGATATGCTGTGATGTGGTGTGGTGTGATGTGGTGGTGGTGTGGTGGAGGTGTGGTGTGGTTGTGGTGTGGTGGTGGTGTGATGTGGTTGTGTGATGTGATGTGGTGGTGGTGTGATGTGATGTTGGTGGTGCTGCGATGTGGTGGTGGTGTGGTGTGGTGGTGGTGTGATGTGGTGGTGGTGTGATGTGATGCGGTGTGACATGATGTGGTGTGATATGATGTGATGGTGTGATGTGGTGTGGCGGTGTGATGTGGTGTGATGTGTGTGTGGTGATTGTGTGGTGGTATGGTGTTATATGATGTGATGTGGTGATGGTGTTATATGATGTGATGTGGTGGTTGTGTGGTGTGATGTGGTGGTGGTGTGGTGTGATGTGGTGGTGGTGTGGTGTGATGTGGTGGTGGTGTGGTGGTGGTGTGGTGTGGTGGTGTGATGTGGTGGTGTGATGTGGTGTGGTGGTGTGTGATGTGATGTGGTGGTGCTGCGATGTGGTGGTGGTGTGGTGGTGGTGTGATGTGGTGGTGGGTGATGTGGTGGTGTGATGTGATGTGGTGATGGTGTGATATGATCTGGTGGAGGTGTGATGTGGTGGTGGTGTGATGTGGTGGTTGGTGTGGTGTTGTGGTGGTGTGATGGTGGTGTGATGTGGTGGTGGGGGTGTGATGTGATGGTAGTGTTGTGATGTGGTAGTGGTGTGATGTGGTAGTGGTGGTGCTGCGATGTGGTAGTGGTGGTGTGATGTGATGTGGAGGTGTGATGTGATGTGGTGTGATGTGGTGGTGGGGGTGTGATGTGATGGTAGTGGTGTGATGTGATGTGGTGGTGGTCCGATGTGATGTGGTGGTGTGATGTGATGTGGTGGTGGTTGTGATGTGATGTTGGTGTGGTGTGATGTGGTGGTGGGGGTGTGATGGTAGTGGTGTGATGTGATGTGGTGGTGGTTGATGTGGTGGTGGTGTGATTGTGTGATGCGGTGTGATGGTGATGTGGTGTGATATAATGTGATGTGGTGGTGTGGATGCAGTGCGGTGGTGTGGTGGTGGTGTGATATGATGTGATGTGGTGGTGGTGTGGTATGGTGTGATGTGATATTGTGTGGTGTGATGTGATGTGGTGTGGTGTGGTGTGGTGGTGGTGGTGGTGTGATGTGATGTGGTGATGGTGTGATGTGATGTGGTGGTGGTGTGATGTGGTGTGTGGAGTTGTGATGTGATTTGTTGGTGGTGGTGTTATGTGATGTGGTGGTGTGATGTGGTGATGTGATGTGGTGGTGTTATGTGATGTTATGGTGTGATGTGGTGTGGTGGTGTGATGTGATGTGGTAGTGTTGGTGTGGTGTGATGTGATGTGGAGGTGTGATGTGGTGTGATGTGGTGGTGTGATGTGATGTGGTGGTGTTATGTGATGTGGTGGTGTTATGTGATGTGGTGGTGTGATGTGGTTGTGTTATGTGATGTTGTGGTGTGATGTGGTGTGGTGGTGTGATGTGATGTGGTAGTGGTGTGATGTGGTAGTGGTGTGATATGATGTGATATGGTGGTGGTGTGGTGTGGTATGGTGTGATGTGATATGGTGTGATGTGATGTGGTGTGGTGTGGTGGTGGTGGTGTGATGTGATGTGGTGGCGGTGTGATGTGATGTGGTGGTGTGATGTGGTGTGTGGAGGTGTGATGTGATTGAGGTGGTGGTGTTATGTGATGTGGTGGTGTGATGTGGTGGTGTGATGTGATGTAGTGGTGTTATGTGATGTTGTGGTGTGATGTGGTGTGGTGTGGTGGTGTGATGTGATGTGGTAGTGGTGTGATGGTGGTAGTGGTGTGATGTGGTGGTGGTGCTGTGATGTAGTGGTGGTGTGATGTGGAGATGTGATGTGGAGATGTGATGTGATGTGGTGTGGTGTGATGTGGTGGTTTGATGTGTGATGCGGTGTGTGATGGCGATGTGGTGTGATATGATGTGATGTGGTGGTGGTGTGATGCGGTGGGTGTGATGTGGTGGTGTGATGTGGTGGTGGTGGGTGGTGTGATGTGGTGGTGGTGGTGGTGTGATGTGATGTGGTGTGGTGGTGTGTGATGTGTGATGCGGTGTGATGGCGATGTGGTGTGATTTGATGTGATGTGGTAGTGGTGTGATGTGGTAGCGGTTTGATGTGATGTGGTGTGTTGTGATGTGGTGGTGGTTGTTAATGTGATGTGGTGGTAGTGTGATGTGATGTGGTTGTGGGGGTGTGATGTGATGGTGGTGGTGTGATGTGGCAGTGGTGTGATGTGGTAGTGGTGGTGCTGTGATGTGGGTAGTGTTGGTGTGATGTGATGTGGAGGTGTGGTGTGATGTGGTGTGGTGTGATTGTGGTGGTGGTGTGCTGTGTTGTGATGTGGTGGTGTGATGTGGTGTGATGTGATATGGTGTGATGTGGTGTGATATGTGATGTGTTGATGTGTGGTGTGGTGTGATGTGGTGGGTGGTGTGATGTGTGATGCGGTGTGATGGTGATGTGGTGTGATATGATGTGATGTGGTGGTGGTGTGATGTGGTGGTGGTGTGATGTAGTGCGGTGGTGTGATGTGGTGTGGTGGTGTGATGTGGTGTTGGTGTGATATGATGTGATGTGGTGGGCGGTGTGGTGTGTATGGTAGTGTTGTGTGTGGTGTATATGTGATTGTGGTGTGTTGTGGTGGTGGTGTGAGTGATTGTGGTGGTGTGAATGTGATATGGTGGGTGGTTGTGATGTGAGTGTGTGGAAGGTGTGGTGGATTGTGGTGGTCGGTGTGATGTGATGTGTGCTGTTGATGTGGTATGCGCTGCGCTTAAGTGATGCGCGCGCGCTGTGATGTGTGTGTGCGTGTGGTGTGATTTTGTGATGGTGAGGTGATGGTGTGATCTGAATGTGATTTTGGTGTGGTGTGATGTGATGTGGAGTGGTGTGTGATGTGATGTGGAGTCTGTGATGTGATTGTGGTGTGATGTGGTGGTGGGGGTGTGATGTGATGGTAGCGGTGTGATGTGATGCGGTGGGGTCGATGTGATGGCGGTTGTGATGTGTGTGGTGGTGGTGTGATGTGGTGTGGTTGTGATGTGGTGGTGGGGGTGTGATGTAGGTGGTTGTGATGTGAATGTGGTGGTGGCTGATGATGGTTGTGATGTGCTCGCGCGCGGCGCGCGCGCCATGTGTGATGTGATGTGGTGGTGCGCGGATGTCGGTGGTGGTCGTCGGTGGTTGGGTCGATGTGGTGGTGGTGGTGATGTGGTGGTGTGAATGTGATGTGGTGATGGTGTGATATGATCTGGTGGAGGTGTGATGTGGTGGTGGTTGATGTTGGTTGTGGTGTGTGTGGTGGTGATTGTGGTGTGGTGGTGTTGTGATGTGGTGGTGGGTGTGTGTGATGTGATGGTATTGTTGTGATGTGGTAGTTGCTGTGATGTGGTAGTGGTGGTGTTTTTTTGCCCTGCAATGTGGTAGTGGTGGTGTTGATGTGGATGTGGAGGTGTGATGTGGTGTGGTGTGATGTAGTGGTGGGGTGTGATGTGATGGTAGTGTGTGAAGTGATGTGGTGGTGGTCCGGATGTGATGTGGTGTTGTGATGTGTATGTGGTGGTGGTGTGCTGTGGTGTGGTGTGATGTGGTGGTGGGGGTGTGATGGTAGTGTGTGATGATGATGTGGTGGTGGTTGATGTGGTGTAGGGGGTGTGATGTGATGGTGGTGGTGTGTGGTGGCAGTGGTGTGATGTGGTCAGTGGAGGTGCTGGTGTGGTAGATGGTGGTGTGTTGTGATATGATGTGGTGTGATGTGGTGGTGTTGCTGTGTTGTCTATTGTGGTTGTGACATGCCTAAGTGTGATGTGGTTGGTGGCGCGATGTGGTGTGAGTGATATGATGTGATGTGGTGGATTTATGTGATGTGGTGGTGTGATTCATCGTGATGTGGTGGTGTGATGTGGTGATGATGTGAAAGTGATGTGGTGGTGTGATGTGATGTGGTGGTGCTGCGAAATGGTGGTGGTGTGGTGGTGGTGTGATGTGTTGGTGGTGTGATGTGGTGATGTGATGTTGATGTGGTGATGGTGTGATTGAGCTGGTGGAGGTGTTTGTGATGTGGTGGTGGTGTGATTGTGGTTGTGGTTGTGGTGTGGTGGAGATGTGGTGTGGTGGTGGTGTGATGTGGTGGTGGGGTGTTGTGATGGTGATGGTAGTGTTGTGATGTGGTAGGCTGTGAGTGTAGTTGGTGTGTGCTGCAATGTGGTATAGTGGTGGTGTGATGTGATGTGGAGGTGGGATGTGTGTGGTGTGCTGGGATGTAGTTGTGGGGTGTGATGTTTGGTTGGTAGTGTGTGATGTGATGTGGTGTGGTCCGATTCCGATGTGATGTGGTGGTGGTGAGCTGTGATGTGGTGGTGGTGTGATGTGGTTGTGGTGTGATGTGGTCGGTGGGGGTGTGATGGTTAGTGTGTGATGTGATGTGGTTGTGGTCTGAGTGGTGTGGGGGTGTGAGGTGATGGTGGTGGTGTGATGTGGCAGTGGTGTGATGTGGTAGTGGTGGTGCTGTGATGTGGTAGTGGTGGTGTGATGTGATATGATGTGGTGTGATGTGTGGTGTTGCTGGTGTTGTGTGGTGTGATGTGGTGGTGGCGCGATGTGGTGTGATGTGTTATGATGTGATGTGGTGTGAGATTATGTGATGTGGTGGTGTGATGTGATGTGGTGGTGTGATGTGGTGATGATTGTGAAGTGATGTGGTGGTGTGTGATGTTGTTGGTGGTGTGACGTGTGGTGTTATGTGATGTGGTGGTTGTGTGATGTGGTGGTGTGTGTGGTGTGATGTGGTGGTGTGATGTGGTGGTGTGATGTGGTGTGGTGTGATGTGCTGTGGGTAGTGGTGTGATGTGGTGAGTGTGTGTGTGGTGGTGGTTGTGTGTGGCAGTGGGTGATGTGGTAGTGTTGGTGTGATGTGATGTGGTAGTGTTGTGTGATGTGATGTGATATGGAGGTGTTGATGTGGTGTGGTGTGATGTGGTTGATGGTGTGGTGTGGTGGTGTGATGTGGTGGTGTTATGTGATGTATGGTGGTTGTGATGTGATGTGGTGTTTGATGTGGTTGGGTTATGTGATGTTGTGGTGTGATGTGGTGTGGTGGTGTGATGTTGGATGTGGTTAGTGGTGTGATTGGTGTGGTGGTGTTGAGTGTTGTGGTAGTGGTGTGATGTGGTGGTGCTGTGATGTTGTTAGTGGTGGTGTGATGTGATGTGATTGTGGGATGTGGTGTTGATGTGGTGTGATGTGGTGGGGGTGTGATGTGATGGTAGTGGTGTGTGATGTGATGTGGGTGGTGTCCGATGTGATGTGGTGGTGTGATGTGATGTGGTGGTGGTGTGGATGTGGTGTGGTGTGATGTGGTGGTTTTTTGGGGGTGTGTGTAGTGGTTGTGATGTGATGTGGTGGTGGTCGATGTGGTGGTGTGATGTGATGTGGTGGTGGTGTGATGTGATGTGGTGTGGGCTGCGATGTTGGATGGTGTGTGGTGGTGTGTGATGTGGGTGGTGGATGTGTGTGGTAGTGTGATGGATGTGGTGTGGTGTGATATGATCTGGTGGAGGTGTGATTGTGGTGGTGTGTGATGTGGTTGTGGTGTGGTGTGTTTTGAGGGTGATGTGGTGTGGTGGTGGGTGTGATGTGGTGGTGGGGGTGTGATGTGATGTAGTGTTGTGATGTGGGTAGTGCTGTGAGTGGTAGTGGTGGTTCTGCAATGTGGTAGTGGTGGTTTGATGTTGATGTGGAGGTGTGATGTGGTGTGTGTGATGTAGTGGTGGGGGTTGTGATGTGATGGTAGTGTGTGATGTGATGTGGTGGTGGTCCGATGTGATGTGGTGGTGTGATGTGATGTGGTGGTCGTGTGATGTGGGTGTGATGTGGTGGTGGGGGTGGAGATGGTAGTGGTGTGATGTGATGTGGTGGTGGTCTGAGTGGTGTGGGGGTGTGATGTGATGGTGGTGGGTGTGATGTGGCAGTGGAGTGATGTGGTAGTGGTGGTGCTGTGATGTGGTAGTGGTGGTGTGTGTGATGTGATATGAATGTGGTGTGTTGTGGTGGTGTGCGTGTCGTTATGTGGTGTGATGGGGTGGTGGCGCTGATTGTGGTGTGTTGAGAGTATGATGGATGTGGCTGTGATATTATGTGATGTTGGTGGTGTGATGTTGTCAGAGGTGGTGTGTTGTGGTGATGATGTGAAGTGATGTGGTGGTGTGAGTGATGTGGTGGTCTGCGATGTGGTGGTGGTGTGGTGGTGGTTGTGATGTGGTGGGTGGTTTGTGTGGTGATGTGATGTGATGGTGTTGGTGTGATATGATCTGGTGGAGGTGTGATGTGGTGGATGGTGTGATGTGGTTGTGGTGTGGTGTGGTGGTGATTGTTGTGTGGGGTGGTGTTGATGGGTGGTGTTGGGGGTGTGATGTGATGGTAGTGTTGTGATGTGGTAGTGCTGTGATGTGGTAGTGGTGGGTGCTGCAATGGGTAGTGGTGTGTGATGTGATGTGGAGGTGTGATGTGTGTGGTGTGTGTGATGTAGTGGTGGGGTGTGATGTGATGGTGTGGTGTGATGTGATGTGGTGGTGGTGGTCCGATGTGATGTGAGGTGGGGTGGGGTGTGATGTGATAGGTTGTTGTTGTGATGTGGTAGTGCTGTGATGTGTATTGGTGGTTTGCTGCAATGTTGTAGTGGTTGGTGTGAGTGATGTGGAGGTGTGATGTGGTGTGGTGTGATGTAGGGTGGGGTGTGTGGTGATGGTAGTGGTGTGATGTGATGTGGTGGTGGCCGATGTGATGTGGGGGTGTGATGTGATGTGTGGTGGTGTGATGTGGTGTGGTGTGATGTGGTGGTGGGGGTGTGCTGGTGGTAGTGGTGTGATGTGATGTGGTGGTGGTCTGATGTGGTGGTGTGTGAATGTGTTGATGCGGTGTGATGGTGATGTGGTGATGTTATATGTGATGTGGTGGTGGTTGTGATGCAGTGCGGTGGTGTGGTGGTGGGTGTGATATGATGTGATGTGGTGGTGTGTGGTATGGTGTGATGTGATATTGTGTGGTATGTAATGTGAGGTGATGTGGTGTGGATGTGGTGGTAGGTGGTGGTGGTGTGATGTGATGTGGTGATGGTGTGATGTGATGTGGTAGGTGGTGTGATGTGGTGTGTTGGAGTTGTGATGTGATTGTGGTTGTGGTGTTATGTGATGTGTGGTGTGTATGTGTGGTGATGTGATGTGGTGGTTGTTATGTGATGTTATGGTGTGATGTGGTGTGGTGTGTGATGTGATGTTGTAGTGTTGTGTGGTGTGATGTGATGTGGAGGTGTGTATGTTGGGTGTGATTGTGGTGGTGGTGATTGTGATGTGGTGTGTTATGTGATGTGGTGGTGTTATGTGATGTGGTGGTGTGATGGGTTGTGTTATGTGATGTTGTGGTGTGATGTGGTTGTGGTGGTGTGATGTGATGTGGTAGTGGTGTGATGTGGTAGTGGTTGTTGATATGATGTGATATGGAGTGGTGGTGTGGTGTGGTATGGTGTGATGTGATATGGTGTGATGTGATGTGTGGTTGTGGTGTGGTAGGTGGTGGTGTGATGTGATGGTATGGTGTGATGTGATGTGGTGGTGGTGGTCGTTGGAAGTGAGGTGGGGTGGGGGTGTGATGAGATGGTAGTGTTGTGATGTGATGGTAGTGTTGTGATGTGGTTAGTGCTGTTGATGTGGTAGTGTAGTGGTGGTGCTGCTGCATTGTGGTAGTGGTGTGGTGTGATGTGATGTGGAGGTGTGATGGGGTGTAGTTGTGTTGTAGTGGTGGGGTGTGATGTGATGGTATGGTGTGATGTGATGTGGTGGTGGTGTGGTCGATGTGATGTGAGGTTGGGTGGGGGTGTGATGTGATGGTAGTGTTGTGATGTGGTAGTGCTGTGATGTGGTAGTGGTGGCGCTGCAATGTGGTAGTGGTGGTGTGATGTGATGTGGAGGTGTGATGTGGTGTGGAGTGATGAGTGTGGGGTGTGATGTGATGGTAGTGGTGTGATGTTGATGTGGGTGGTGGTCGTGTGATGTGGTGTGTGATGTGTTGTGGTGGTGGGTAGTGATGTGATGTGGGGTGGTTTGTGTTGTAGGTGGTGGGGGTGTGATGGTAGTGGTGTGATGTGATGTGGTGGTGGTTGATGTGGTGGTGGTTGTGATGTGTGATGCGGATGTGATGTGATGTGGTGTGAATAATGTGATGTGGTGGTGGTGTGATGCAGTGCGTGGTTGTGGTGTGGTGTGATATGAGTGATGTGGTGTGTGGTTGTTGGTATGGTTGTGTGTGATATTGTGTTGGTGTGATGTGATGTGGTGTGTGGGGTGGTGGTGGTGGTGGTGTGATGTGATGTGGTGATGGTGTGATGATGTGTTGGTGGTGTGATGTGGTGTGTGGAGTTGTGATTTGATGTGAGTGTGGTAGGTGGTGTTAAGTGATGTGGTGGTGTGATGTGGTGATGTGATGTGTGGTGTATTATGTGATGTTGTGGTGTGATGTGGTGTGGTGGTGTGATGTGGATGTTAGTGTTGGTGTGGATTGTGCTGTTGATTGTGGAGGTATTGTGATGTAGGTGTGGATGGGTGGTGTGATGTGATGTGGTGGTGTTATGTGATGTGTGGTGTTATGTGATTGGTGGTGTGATGTGGTTGTGTTATGTTGATGTTGTGGTGTGATTGTGGTGTGGTGGTGTGATGTGATGTGGTGTGGTGTGATGTGGTAGTGTGTGTGATAGGATGTGATATGGTGGTGGTGTAGTTCATGAGTGTGGTATGGTGTGATGGTGATATGGTGGTGTGTTGTGATGTGGTGTGTGTGGTGGTGTGTGAGTGTGATGTGATGTGGTGGCGGATGTGATGTGATGTGGTGGTGTGATGTGGTGTGTGGTGGTGTGAGTGAATGAGGTGGTGGTGTTATGTGATGTGGGGTGGTGCTGATGTGGTGGTGTGATGTGATGTAGTGGTGTTATGTGATTTGTGGTTTGGATGTGGCTGTCCCCATTGTGGTGTGGTGGTGTGATGTGATGTGGTAGTGGTGTGATGTGGTAGTGGTGTGATGTGGTGGGTGGTGCTGTGATGAAGTGGTGGTGGGATGTGGAGATGTGATGTAGGAGATGTGATGTGATGTGGGTGGTGTGATGT
Organism: Rapana venosa; assembly: GCA_028751875.1. Taxonomy (NCBI): domain Eukaryota; kingdom Metazoa; phylum Mollusca; class Gastropoda; order Neogastropoda; family Muricidae; genus Rapana; species Rapana venosa. Next base: position 28,708,186 of record CM054138.1, read on the forward strand.
GGTGGTTTGATGTGTGATGCGGTATGTGTGATGCGATGTTGGTGTGATCATGATGTGATGTGGTGGTGGTGTGTGAGGTGATGCCGGTGGTGTGATGTTGGTGGTGTGATGTGGTGGTGGTGGTGGTGTGATTGTGTGCGCGTGGTGGTTGCTGTGAGCGCTGATGTGGTTTCGGTGGTGGCCCTGTGATGTGTGAATGCGGTGTGATGGCGATGTGCGTGTGATATGATGTGATGGAGGTAGTGTGTGATCGTGGTAGCGTTTGCTGTGTTGTGCGCGCGGCGCGTGTGTTGGTCGGTGGCTGGTGCTAGTGTGTGTGATGTGGTGGTATGTTGATGTGATGTGGTTGTGGGGTGTGATGTGATGGTGGTGGTGTGTTGTGGCGAGTGGTTGTGATGTGGGTAGTGGTGGTGCTGTGATGTGGTAGTGTTGGTGTGATGTGATGTGGAGTGTGGTGTGATGTGGTGTGGTTGTGATGTGTGGTGGTTGTGCTGTGTTGTGATGTGGGGTGTGATGTGGTGTGATGTGATATGGTGTTGATGTGGTGTGATATGTGATGTGTTGATGTGGTTGTGTTTGTGATGTGGTGGTGGTGTGATGTGTGTGATGCGGTTGATGTGATGTTGATGTGGTGTGTTATGATGTGATGTGGTGGTGGTGTGATGTGGTGGGTGGATGTGATGTAGTGCGGTGTGTGATGTGGTGTGGTGGTGTGATGTGTGGTGGTGTGTATGATGTGATGTGGTGGTGGTGTGGTGTGTTAGGGTGTGATGTGATATGGTGTGATGTGGTGTGGTGGTGTGATGTTGTTGGTGGTGTGTGTGGTGATGTGATGTGATGTGGTGATGGTGTATTTGATCTGGTGGAGGTGTGACTGTGGTGGTGGTGTGATGTGGTTGTGTTTGTGGTGTGGTGGTGATGTGGTGTGGTGGTGGTGTGATGTGGTGGTGGTGGAGTGATGTGATAGTAGTGTTGTTGATGTGGTAGTGCTGTTTGATGTCGGTAGTGGTGAGCTGCAATGTGGTAGTGGTGGTGTGATGTGATGTGGAGGTGTGATGTGGTGTGGTGTGAGGTAGTTGTGGGGTGTGATGTGATGGTAGTGGTGTGATGTGATTGTGGTGGTGGTGGTCGATGTGATGTAGAGGATTGGGTGGGGGTGGGGATGTGATGTGATGGTAGCTGTTGTTTGATGTGGTAGTGCTCCGTTGATGTGGTACGTGGAGGGCTGCAATGTTGGTAGTGGTGTGTGATGTGTGATGGGAGGTGTGATGTGGTGTGGATGTGATGTAGTGGTGGGGTGTGATGGGCATTGGGTCTCGTGGTGTGCAGTGATGTGGTTGGTGGTCGATGTGATTGTGGTGGTGCGATGTGAAGTGGTGGTGTGTGATGTGTGTGGTGTGATGTGGTGGTGGGGGTGTGATGGTAGTGGTGTGATGTGATGTGGTGGTGGTCTGATGGTGGTGTGGGGGTGTGATGTGAGGGTGGGTGGTGTAGATGGGCAGTGGTGTGATGTGGTAGTGGTGGTGCCTGTGATGTTGGTAGTTGGTGGTGTGATGTGATATGATGTGTGTGATGTGGTGTGTGTGCTGTGTTATTGGTGTGTTGTGATGTGGTGCTGATATTATGTGATGTGGTGGTGTGATGTTGATGTGGTGGTGTGATTGTGTTGATGATGTGATGTGATGGTGTGGTGTGTGATGTTGTGGTGGTGTGGACGTGGTGGTGTTATGTGATGTGGTGGTTGTGTTGTGGGTGGTTGTGGTGTGATGTGGTGGTGTGATGTGGTGGCGTGATGTGGTGTGGTGTGATGTGATGTGGTAGTGGTTGTGATGCGGTAGTGGTGTGGTGTGGGTTGGTGGTGTTGTTGTGGCGTGGGTGTGATGTGAGCAGTGGTGGTGCTGTTGATGTGGTAGTGTTGGTGTGTTGTGATGTGATGTGGGAGGTTTGTGATGTGGTGTGGTTGATGTGCGTGATGTGTGGTGTGTGTGGTGCTGGTGTGATGTGGTGGTGTTATGTGATGTGGTGGTGTGATGTGATGTGGTGGTGTGATGTGGTGTGTTTTATGTGATGTTGTGGTGTGATGTGGGTGTGGTGGTGTGATGTGCTGTGGTAGTGGTTGTGATGTGTGGTGGTGGTGTGTTGTGATGTGGTAGTGGTTGTGATTTGGTGGTGCTTTGATGTTTGTGGTGGTGTGATGTGATGTGATGTGGAGATGTTGGTGTGTGTATGGTGTTGATAGTGGTGGTGGTGTGATGTGTGATTGCGGTGTGATGGTGATGTGGTGTGTTATGATGTGATGTGGTGGTGGTGTGATGCAGTGCGGTGGTGTGTGTGGTAGTGGTGGTGTGGTGGTGGTGTGATATGATGTGATGTGGGGATTGGTGTGTATGTGTGTGATGTGATATTGTGTGGTGTGATGTGATGTGGTGTGGGGGTTGTGGTGGTGTGATGTGATGTGGTGATGGGTGATGTTGATGTGGTGTGGTGTTGATGTGGTTGGTGTTGAGTTTGATGTGATTGTGGTGGTGGTGTTATGTGATGTGGTGGTGGTGTGAAGTGATGTGGAGATGTGATGTGATGTGGGGGTGTGATGTGGTGTGTGTGATGTTGGTTGTGGTGTGATGTGGGATGCGGTGTGATGGTGATGTGGTGTGTGATGTGATGTGGTGGTGGTGTGTGATGTCGTGGTGTGAGTGTTATGGTGTGATGTGATGTGGTGGTGGTGTGATGTGGTGTGTGGAGTTGTGATGTGATTGTGGTGGTGGTGTATGGAAATTGTTTGGGGGGGTGGTGGTGGTGAGATGTGATGTGGAGATGTGATGTGATGTGTGGTTTGATGTGGTGTCGTTGTGAGGTGGTGGTGGGTGTGATGTGTGATGCGGTGTGATGGTGATGTGGTGTGATGTGATGTGGTGGTGGTGTGATGTAGTGCAGTGTGTGTGATGTCTGGATGGTGTGCTGTGTTGTGATGTGGTGTGATGGTGGTGGTGGTGTGATGTGTGTGTGATGCGGTGTGATGTTGATTGTGTGTGATTGATGTGATGTGGTGGTGGTGTGATGCTGTTCGGTGGTGTGATGTGGTGGTGGTGGTGTGGTGGTGGTGTGCTATGATGTGATGTGTGGTGGTGTGGGTTATGGTGTGATTGTGATATTGTGTGGTGTGATGTGGAGTGGTGTGTGGTGTGGTGGTGGTGTGATGTGATGGGTGATGGTGTGATGTGATGTGGTTGTGGGTGGGGGTGTGATGTGATGGTGGTGGTTGTGATGTGGCAGTGGTGTGATGTGGTAGTGGTGTGCTGTGATGTGGTGGATAGGTGTTGTGTGATGTGATGTGGAGGTGTGGTTTGTGATGTGGTGTGTGTGATGTGGTGGTGTGTGCTGTGTTTGTTGGATATTGTTTGGTTTTTTGGTTTGGGGGGTATTGGGGGGGGGATGTGGTGTGATGTATAAGGTGTGATGTGGTGTGATATGTGGATGTGTTGATGTGGTGCTTTCGTGGTGTGATCTGTGAGTGCGCGGGGTGTGCATGGGTGATGCGGTGTGTTGGTGATGTGGTGTGATATGTTGTGATGTGGTGGTGGTGTGATGTGGTGGTGGTGTGATGTGGTGGTTGGTGTGATTGTTTTGTGCGGTGGTGTGATGTAAGTGGTGGTGTGATGTGGAGATGTGGTGTGGAGATGTGATGTTGGTGCGATGTGGGTTGTTGGTGGTTTGATGGGTGTGATGCGGTGTGATGGTGTGTGTGTGTTTTGATGTGAAGTGGTGGTGTGTGATGCGGTGGTGTGATGTGGGTGTGTGATGTGCGTGGTGGTGGTATTGTGGTGGTGGTGGTGGTGTGATGTGATGTGGTGTGGTGGTGGTTGATGTGTGATGCGGTGTGATGTGATGTGGTGTGATATATGTGATGTAGTGGTTTGTGATGTGTGTAGCGGTTGAATGTGATGTGGTTAGTGTGGTGTGTTGTGGATGTTGGAGGTGTGGTGTGATGTGTGTGTGGTGTGATGTGGTGGTGAGTGTGCTGGTGTTGTGATGTGGTGGTGTGATGTGGTGTGATGTGTTTTATGGTGTGATGTGTGTGATATGTGATGTGTTGGTTGTGGTGTGTGTGGATGTTGGTGGTGTGTGATGTGTGATGCGGTGTGATGGGATTGTGGTTTGATATGATAGTGATGTGGTGTTGTGATGTGGTGGTGGTGTGATGTAGTGCGGTGGTGTGATTGTGGTGGTGGTGTGTTATGTGGTGGTGGTTGTGAATGATGTGGATGTGTGGTGTGATTGTGTGGTGGTGTGATGTAGTGCGGTGGTGTGATGTGGTGGTGGTGGTGGTGTGATGTGGTGGTGGCGCGGCGCGCATATGATGTGATGTGGTGGTGGTGTGTTGTGTAGGGTTGATGTGATTGGTGTGATGTGGTGTGGTGTGGTGTGTTGGCTGGCATCGCGCGCAGCGCGCGCGCTCGCGTGATGGCGCCGTAGTTGGACTGTGTGTGAATGTGATTATGGTGGTGGTGTGAATGTGGTGTGTGAGTGTGAGGTGATTGTGGTGGTGGTGTGATGTGATGTGGTGTGCTGTGATGTGATGTTGATGTGGGCGGTGTTATATGATTGTAGTGGTTGTGAATGGAGTGTGGTGGGTGTGATGTGGTAGTGGTGTGATGTGGTAGTGGTGTGATGTGGTGGGTGGTGGTGTCTGAGATGTAGTGTGGTGGATGTGAAGTGATTGTGGAAGGTTGGTTTGGTTGTGATGTGGTGTGTGGTGTTTTGTTGTGGTCGGTCGTGTGTGACTGCCCGGTCGTGATCGCGCGCCGTGGTGATGTTGTGTAATATGTGATGTGGTTGTGTGTGATGTAGTGTGCGGTGGTGTTATGTGGTGGTTGTGTGATGTGGTGGTGGTGTGGAGTGGTGTGTGTGCATATGGATGTGATGTGGTGGCGGTGTGGAGTGATTTGGTGTGATGTGGTGTGAATGAGATGTGATTGTGGTGTGTTGTGGTGGTGTGTGATGTGAATGTGATGTGGTGGTGGATGTTATATGGTGGTGGTGTGATGTGTGTGTGGAGTGTGATTGTGATGTGATTGTGGTGGTGGTGTGTTGTGATGTGGTGCTGTTGATGTGGTATGGGGTTATGTGATGGGGTGGGTGTGTGAGTTGATGTGGGGGTGTGTGATGTGATGAGGTGATGCTGCGATGTAGGTGGTGGTGTGGTTGTGGTGTGGTGTGATGTGGTGGTGGTGTGATGTGGTGGTTGTGATGTGATGTGGTGTTGGTGTGATATGATGTGGTGGTGGTGTGGAGTGGTGGTGTGATGTGGTGTTGGTGTTGATGAGGTGGTGAGTGTGATGTGCGTGGTGGGGTGTGATGTGATGGTAGTGTTGTGATGTGGTAGTGGTTGTTGATGTGGTTAGTGGTGGATGCTGGAGATGTGATAGTGGTTGGTGTGTGTGATGTGACGTGGAGGTGTGATGTGGTGTGTGATGTGGGGTGGTGTGATGTGGTGGTGGGTGTGTGATGTCTGATGCTAGTGGTGTGATGGGATGTGGTGGTTCTGATGTGATGTGGTGGTGTGATGTGATGTGTTGGTGGTTGTGATGTTTTGATTTTTTGGGGGGTGGTGGTGCTGTGATGTGTCGTGATGTGGTGGTCTGATGTTGGATGTGGTGATGTGATGTGGTGGTGGAGTGATGTGAATGTGGTGGTCTGATGTGGTGTGATGTGGTTGGTGGGGGTTGTGATGTGATGGTAGTGGTGTGCTGTGATGATGTGATTTGGTGGTGGTATGATGCGGTGTGGGGTGTGAGTGTGGTGGTGGTGTGATGTGGGCAGTGGGGTGATGTGGTAGTGGTGGTGCTGTGATGTGGTAGTGATGTGTGATGTTGATATGTGGTGTGGTGTGTGATGTTGTGGTGGTGTGCTCGTGTTGTGATGTGTGTGGTATGTGGTGGTGGTGTGTGTTGGTGTGATATGATGTGATGTGGTGTGTTATGTGATTGTGCGATGTGGTGTGGTGATGGTGTGATGTGATGTGGTGTATGTGATGTGGTGGGTGTGTGTGATGTGGATGTGTGTGTGATGTGGTGTGGTTGGTGTGATGTGGTAGTGGTGGAGTTGTGATGTGGTGTGGTGGCTGTGCTCGGTGATGTTGTAGTGTTGTGATCCTGTGGCAGTGGATTGTGTGTGGCAGTGTTGGTGGATGTGGTAGTGGTGGTGCTGTGATTGTGGTAGTGTTGTGTGATGTGATGTGATGTGGAGGTGTGATGTTGTAGTAGGTGTGAATTGTGGTGGTGGTGTGATGTGGGGTGGTGGTGTGGTTGGTGGTGTGATGTGGTGGTGTGATGTGATGTTGGTTGGTGGTGTGATGTGATGTGGTGGTGCTGCGGATGTGAGGTGGTGGTTGCTGTGATGTGATATGGTGGTATGAGATGGGGTGGTGATGTGATGTGGTTGTGGGTGTGATGTGTGTGGTGTGGTGTGATGTTGGTGTGGTGTGGTGATGGGGTGGTGATGGTTGTGATCTGATGTGATGTGGTGGTGTGGTGTGATGTGGTGGTGGGTGTGATGTGGTGGGGGTGTGATGTGGTGTGGTGTGATGTGGGGTTGTGATGGATGGGGGTGTGATGTGATTGGTGGTGGTGTGATGTGTGATGTGATGTTGGTGGTGTCTGCGATGTGGGTGGTGGTGTGGGTGGTGGTGGTGGTGTTGTGATGTGGTGGTGTGATGTGATGTGGTTGTGGTGTGGGATTTGTGTGGTGTGGTGTGATGTGGTGGTGTGTTGTGGTGGTGGTGTGGAGATGGTGGTGGTGTGGTGTGGTGGTGGGGGTGTGATGTGGTGGTGGGGGTGTGATGTGATGGTAGTGTTGTGATGTGGTAGTGGTGTGATGTGTAGGGCGGTGTGGTGTGTGGTGTGATGTGATGGTGGTGTGATGTGATATGGTGGTGGTGTGATGTCGGTGTGTGGAGGTGTGATGTGATTGTGGTGGTAGTGTGATGTGATGTGTGGTGTGTGATGTGGTGTTATTTGTTGGGGGGTGATGTGGTGTGGTGTGAGATGATGTGATGTGGTGGTGTGGATGTGGTGTGGTGATGGTGTGTTTGATGTGATGTGTGGTGTGGTGTGATGTGGTGGGGGTGTGAATTGTGGTGGGGGTGTATGTTGTTGTGATGTGATGTAGTGGTGTGTATAGTGTGGTGTTGTGTGTGCGGTGTGTGATGTGGTGGGGGTGGTGATGTGATGTGGTGGTGAGTTGGTGTGATGTGATGTGGTGGTGGGGTGTGATGCGCCGCGTTGTGTGACGGGGTGTGGTCGCTAGTGTGATTGTGATGTGGGTGGTGATGGTGTGGTGATTGGTTTGATATGATGTGATGTGGTGGTGGGGGTGTGATGTGATCGGTTGGTGATGTGATGTTGCAGTGGTTGTGATGTGGTAGTGTGGTGCTGTGATGTGAGTTAGTGTGTGGTGTTGTGATGTGATGTGAAGGTGTGGGTGATGTGGTGGTTTGTGGTTGGTGTGATTGTTGGTGTGTATATGATGTGGTGTGGCGGTTGTGATGTGGATGTGCAGTGTGATTGTGTGGTGATGGTGTAGTGATGGTTTGTATATAATGTGATTGTGGTGGTGGTGTTGATGTGGTGGTGGTGGTGTGGTGGTGGTAGGTGTGGTGTGGTGGTGGTGTGGTGTGGTGGTGGTGTGATGTGGTGAGTGTGTTGTTGATGTCGGTGGTGGTGTGATGTCGCTCGTGTGGCGGATGCTGCGATGTTGCGTCGCGCGCGCGTGTGGTGTCGGTGGTGGTGTGGGTTGTGGTGGTGTGATTCTGGTGGTGGTGTGATTGTGGTGTGTGATGTGATGTGGGTGATGGTTGTGATAGGATGTGGTTGGTGGTGTGATGTGGTGGGTGTGTGATGTGGTGGTGTGTGATGTGGTGGTGGGGTGTGTGATGTGATGTAGTGTTTGTGATTGTGGTAGTGGTGTGATGTGGTAGTGGTGGTGCTGCGAATGTGGTAGTGCTGGTGCTGATGTGATGTGGTGGTGTGATGTGGTGTGGTTGTGATGTGGTGGTGGGGGTGTGATGTGATGCTAGTGGTGTGATGTGTTGTGGTGGTCTGATGTGATGTGGTGGTGTGATGTGATGTGGTTTGGTGGTGTGATGTGATGTGGTGGTGCTGTGATGTGATGTGATGTGGTGGTCTGATGTGATGTGGTGATGTGATGTGGTGGTGGTGTGATGTGATGTGGTGGTCTGATGTGGTGTGGTGTGATGTGGTGTGGGGGTGTGATGTGATGGTAGTGGTGTGATGTGATGTGGTGGCGGTCTGATGCGGTGTGGGGTGTGATGTGATGTGGTGGTGTGATGTGGAAGTGGTGTGATGTGGTAGTGGTGGTGCTGTGATGTGGTAGTGATGGTGTGATGTGATATGTGGTGTGGTGTGATGTGTTGTGATGTGGTGGTATGTGGTGTGTGGTGTGATGTGGTGTGATATGATGTGATGTGGTGTGATATGTGATGTGGCGATGTGGTGTGGTGATGGTGTGATGTGATGTGGTGGTATGTGATGTGGTAGTGGTGTGATGTGGTGTGGTGGTGTGATGTGGTGTGGTGGTGTGATGTGGTAGTGGTGGTGTGATGTGGTGTGGTGGTGTGATGTGATGTTGTAGTGGTGTGATGTGGCAGTGGTGTGATGTGGCAGTGGTGTGATGTGGTAGTGGTGGTGCTGTGATGTGGTAGTGTTGGAGTGATGTGATGTGATGTGGAGGTGTGATGTTGTGTGGTGTGATGTGGTGGTGGTGTGATGTGGTGGTGGTGGTGTGGTGGTGGTGTGGTGGTGGTGTGATGTGGTGATGTGATGTGATGTGGTGGTGCTGCGATGTGATGTGGTGGTGCTGCGATGTGATGTGGTGGTGTGGTGTGGTGGTGGTGTGATGTGGTGGTGGTGTTATGTGGTGGTGGTGTGATGTGGTGGTGTGATGTGGTGGTGTGATGTGATGTGGTGATGGTGTGATGTGATGTGGTGGAGTGTGTGATGTGGTGGAGGTGTGATGTGGTGGTGGTGTTGTGTGGTGGTGGTGTGGTGTGGTGGTGGTGTGATGTGGTGGTGGGGGTGTGATGTGATGGTAGTGTTGTGATGTGGTAGTGGTGTGATGTGGTAGTGGTGGTGGTGCGATGTGGTAGTGGGGGTGTGATGTGATGTGGAGGTGTGATGTGGTGGTGTGATGTGGTGTGGTGTGATGTGGTGGTGGGGGTGTGATGTGATGCTATGTGTGTGATGTGGTGGTCTGATGTGGTGGTCTGATGTGATTTTGTGGTGGTGTGATGTGATGTGATGTGGTGGTCTGATGTGATGTGGTGGTGTTATGTGATGTTATGGTGTGATGTGGTGTGGTGGTGTGATGTGGTGTGGTGTGATGTTGTGTTGGGGGTGTGATGTGATGGTAGTGGTGTGATGTGATGTGGTGTTGGTCTGATGTGGTGTGGGGGTGTGATGTGATGGTGGTGGTGTGATGTGGCAGTGGTGTGATGTGGTAGTGGTGGTGCTGTGATGTGGTAGTGGTGGTGTGATGTGATATGATGTGGTGTGGTGTGATGTGGTGGTGGTGTGCTGTGTTGTGATGTGGTGGTATGTGGTGGTGTGATGTGGTGTGATATGATGTGATGTGGTGTGATATTATGTGATGTGGTGATGTGGTGTGGTGATGGTGTTGATGTGATGTGGTGGTGTGATGTGGTGGTGTGGTTGTGTGATGTGATGTGGTGATGTGGTGATGTGATGTGGTGGTGTGATGTGGTGTGGTGGTGTGATGTGGTGTGGTGGTGTGATGTGATGTTGTAGTGATGTGATGTGGCAGTGGTGTGATGTGGTAGTGCTGTGATGTGGTGGTGGTGGTGCTGTGATGTGGTAGTGTTGGTGTGATGTGATGTGGAGGTGTGATGTGGTGTGGTGTGATGTGGCGGTGGTGTGCTGTGTTGTGCTGTGTTGTGATGTGGTTTGGTGTGATATGTGATGTGGTGTGATATTATGTGATGTGGCGGTGTGCTGTGATGTGATTTGGTGATGGTGTGATTTGGTGATGGTGGTGATGTGTGGTGATGATGTGATGTGGTGGTGTGGTGTGATGTGGTGGTGTGATGTGGTGGTGTGATGTGATGTGGTAGTGGTGTGTTTGTGGTAGTGGTGTGATGTGGTAGCGGTTTGATGTGATGTGGTGTGTGATGTGGTGGTGGTGTAATGTGATGTGGTGGTAGTGTGATGTGGTGGTGGGGTGTGATGTGATGGTGGTGGTGTGATGTGGCAGTGGTGTGATGTGGTAGTGGTGGTGCTGTGATGTGGTAGTGTTGGTGTGATGTGATGTGGAGGTGTGGTGTGATGTGGTGTGGTGTGATGTGGTGGTGGTGTGCTGTGTTGTGATGTGGTGGTGGTGTGGTGTGATGTGATATGATGTGATGTGGTGTGATATGTGATGTGTTGGTGTGATGTGATGTGTGTTGGTGTGATGTGGTGGTGGTGTGATGTGATGTGGTGGTGTGATGTGGTGGTGTGGTGTGATGTGGTGGTGTGATGTGGTGGTGTGGTGTGATATGGTGGTGTTGTGTGATGTTGTGGTGTGATGTGGTGTGGTGGTGTGGTGTGATGTGGTAGTGGTGTGATGTAGTGGTGGTGTGATGTGATGTGGAGATGTGATGGTGGTGATGTGGTGTGGTGTGATGTGTGGTGGTGTGATGTGTGATGCGGTGTGATGGTGATGTGGTGTGATATGATGTGATGTGGTGGTGGTGTGATGTAGTGCGGTGGTGTGATGTGGTGGTGGTGGTGTGATGTGGTGGTGTGTGATATGATGTGGATGTGGTGGTGGTGTGGTGTGGTGTGATGTGATATGGTGTGATGTGGTGTGATGTGATGTGGTGTGGTGGTGGTGGCGGTGTGATGTGATGTGATGTGGTGGTGGTGTGATGTGATATGGTGGTGGTGTGATGTGGTGTGTGGAGGTGTGATGTGATTGTGGTGGTGGTGTGATGTGATGTGGTGGTGCTGTGATGTGATGTGGTGTTATGTGATGAGGGTGTGATGTGGTGTGATGTGATGTGATGTGGTGGTGTTATATGATGTGGTGGTGTGATGTGGTGCGGTGGTGTGATGTGATGTGGTAGTGGTGTGATGTGGTAGTGGTGTGATGTGGTGGTGGTGGTGCTGTGATGTAGTGGTGGTGTGATGTGATGTGGAGGTGTGATGTGGTGTGGTGTGATGTGATGGTGTGGTGTGATGCGGTGTGATGTGGTGGTGATGTGGTGTGATATGATGTGATGTGGTGGTGGTGTGATGTAGTGCGGTGGTGTTATGTGGTTGTGGTGTGATGTGGTGGTGGTGGTGGTGGTGGTGGTGTGGTGTTGGTGTGATATGATGTGATGGTGGTGTGTGTGATTAGGTGTGATTGTGTGTGGTGTGATTGTGGTGTGTTGTGGTGGTGGTGTGATGTGATGTGGTGGTGTGATGTGATATGGTGGTGGTGTGATGTGGTGTGTGGAGGTGTGATGTGATTGTGGTGGTGGTGTGATGTGATGTGGTGGCGCTGTGATGTGATGTGGTGTTATGTGATGGGGGTGTGATGTGGTGTGGTGTGATGTGGTGTGATATGGTAGTGTGGTGTGCTTTGGGGTGGTGTGGTGATGGTGTGGTGATGGTGTGATCTGATGTGATGTGGTGGTGTGGTGTGATGTGGTGGGGTGTGATGTGGTTGGTGTGTGATGTGGTGTGGTGGTGTGATGTGGTGGTGTGATGTGGTGGGGTGTGTGATGTGATGTGGGGGTGTGATGCGATGTGGTGGTGGGGGTGTGATGTGATGGTGGGGGTGTGATGTTGCAGTGGTGTGATTGGTAGTGGTGGTGCTGTGATGTGGTAGTGGTGGTGTGATGTGATGTGGAGGTGTGTGTGATGTGGTGGTGTTGTGGTGTGATGTGGTGTGATGTGATGTGGTGTGATATGATGTGATGTGGTGGTGTGATGTGGTGTGGCAGTGTGGTTGTGATATGATGTGATGTGGTGGCGTGATGTGGTGGTGTGATAGTGATGTGGTGATGTGGTGATGTGATGTGGTGGTGTGATGTGGTGATGGTGTGATGTGGTGTGGTGTGATGTTATGTGATGTGATGTGGTGGTGTTATGTGATTGTGGTGGTGTGATATGGTGTGGTGTGGGATGTGATGTGATGTGGTAGTGGTGTGATGTGGTAGTGGTGTGATGTGGTGGTGGTCCTGTGATGTGGTAGTGGTGGTGTGATGTGATGTGATGTGGAGGTGTGGTGTGATGTGGTGTGGTGTGATATGGTGGTGGTGTGATGTGGTGTGATGCGGTGTGATGGTGGTGTGGTGTGGTGTGATGGTGGTGTGATGTGGTGCTGGTGTGATATGATGTGATGTGGTGGTGGTGTGGTGTGATGTGGTGTGATATGGTGTGGTGTGGTGTGGTGGTGGTGTGATGTGATGTGGTGGTGGTGTGATGTGGTGGTGGTGTGGTGTGATGTGGTGTGGTGTGCGGGGTGTGATGTGGTGTGATGTGGTGGTGTGATGTGATGTGGTGGTGTGCTGTGATGTGGTGGTGTGATGTGGTGGTGATGTAATGTGATGTGTGGTGGTGTGATGTGATGTGTGTGGTGGTGTGATGTGATGTGGTGGTGGTGTGATGTGGTAGTGGTGGTGGTGTGATGTGGTGGTGGTGTGATGTGGTGGTGGTGTGATGTGATGTGGTGGTGTGATGTGGTAGTGGTGGTGGTGTGATGTGGTGGTGTGTGATGTGGTGGTGGTGTGATGTGATGTGATGGTGGTGTGATGTGATGTGGTGGTGTGATGTGGTAGTGGTGGTGGTGTGATGTGTATGGTGGTGTGGTGTGGTGGTGGTGTGATGTGATGTGGTGGTGGTGTGATGTGGTGGTGGTGTGATGTGATGGTGGTGGTGTGATGTGATGTGGTGGTGGTGTGATGTGATGTGGTGTGTGATGTGATTGGTGGTGTGTGTGATGTGATGTGGTGGTGTGATGTGATGGGGCAGTGATGTGATGTGGTGGGGCAGTAATGTGAGGTGATGTGGGTGGTGGTGTGATGTTGTTGTGGTGGTGTGATGTGGTGGTGGTGTGTGTGATGTGGTGGAGCAGTGATGTGAGGTGATGTGGTGGTGGTGTGATGTGATGTGGTGGTGGTGGTGGATGTGATGTGGTGGTGGTGGTGTCCATGTGATGTGAGGTGATGTGGTGGTGGTGTGATGTTGGTGGTGTGATGTGATGGTGGTGGTGGAGTGTGTGTGATGTGGTGGTGGTGTGATGTGGTGGTGTGGTGTGATGGTGTGGTGTGATGTGGTGGTGGTGTGATGTGATGTGTGGAGGTGGTGATGTGATGTTGGTGTGAGGTGGAGTGTGATGTGGTGGAGGTGTGATGTGATGTGGTGGAGTGTGGATGTATGTGGTGGTGGTGGTGTGATGTGGTGGAGGTGTGGTGTGATGTGGTGGAGGTGTGGTGTGATGTGGTGGAGGTGTCCATGTGATGTGGTGGTAGTGATGTGGTGTGGTGGTGGGGGTGGCGTAGTGGAAGGGGGGGGGGTAAGCAGCATTTCGTTTACAAGAAAACAGCAATTCTGTCACGTAATCTACTCATTCATTCTCTCTGACTCTGACTTCTCTCTCTGTCTCTGTCTGTCTGTCGTCTGTCTTCTCTCTCTCTCTCTCTCTCTCACTCATACCTCTCTCTGTCTCTGTCTCTGTCTCTGTCTCTCTCTCTCTCTCTCTCTCTCTCTCTCTCTCTCTCTCTCTCTTCCACCTTTCTCCCTCCCTCCCCCTCGAACCCTCTCTCATATCTCTCTCTGTCTCTGTCTGTCTCTCTCTCTCTTTCTCTTCCCACCTTCCTCCTCCCTCCCTCTCGCACCCTTCTCTCATTTCCCTCTCTCTGTCTCTGTCTCCCTCTCTCTCTCTCTCC
>CM054138.1:28732133-28737133 GCA_028751875.1 Rapana venosa
AAGACATAGATGAAGACGGCTTGCCGTAAATAAAGACATAGATGAAGACGGTTTGCCGTAGATAAAGACATAGATGAAGACGATTTGCCGTAGATAAAGACATAGATGAAGAGGGCTTACCATAGATAAAGACACAGATGAAGACAGCTTGCCATAGATAAAGACAGCTTGCCATAGATAAAGACATAGATGAAGACGGCTTGCCGTAGATAAAGACAGCTTGTCCTTAGTAGAAGACAGCTTGCCGTAGATAAAGACAGCTTGCCTTAGAAGAAGACGGCTTGCCCTAGATAAAGACAGCTTGTGAAGAGGCTTCCATAGATAAAGACAGCTTGCCATAGATAAAGACAGCTTGCCTAGATAAAGACATAGATGAAGACGGCTTGCCATAGATAAAGACAGCTTGCCTTAGAAGAAGACAGCTTGCCGTAGATAAAGACAGCTTGCCTTAGAAGAAGACAGCTTGCCGTAGATAAAGACAGCTTGCCTTAGAAGAAGACAGCTTGCCATAGATAAAGACAGCTTGCCTTAGAAGAAGACAGCTTGCCGTAGATAAAGACAGCTTGCCTTAGAAGAAGACGGCTTGCCATAGATAAAGACAGCTTGCCTTAGAAGAAGACGGCTTGCCCTAGATAAAGACAGCTTGCCATAGATAAAGACAGCTTGCCGTAGATAAAGACAGCTTGCCTTAGAAGAAGACAGCTTGCCATAGATAAAGACAGCTTGCCCTAGAAGAAGACAGCTTGCCATCCGTGCAGGGTTCTTTTCTGACTGGTATTTCATTCTTTCTTCCAGTTCTTATCTAAGAAAGAAAAAAAGAATGAATCAATGAATCAATGAAACAAACATGAATGAATGAATAAATGTATGAATGAATTCAAAACAGAACGACAGTAAGAAAAAATATATAGAAAGAAAGAAAGAAGAATGAAGGAAGGAAGGAAGGGAAAGAAGGAAGGAAAGAAAGAAAGAAAGAAAGAAAAGAAAGTAAGAAAGAATGAATGAATGAATGAATGAATGAATGAATGAATGAATGAATGAATGAATGAATGAATGACACACCGTGACACAAATATGCTTTAGAGACATGGCCCAATGAAAGAAAAATGTAATCAGAAAACAAGAAAGAATCTGTTAAAAAGTCCTTGTCTTCTTCAAAAGCAAAACAAAAGCAAGCAAAACGTGCACTAACAAACAAAAAAGAAAACAAAAGCACACACAAAAATAGCAAACAAAACTCATTCTTCTTCCGCAACAGATATTGTGAAGAGGGAGATAATTATTTTTTTTAATAAAGTAAGGAAATTGAAAATGGATATTTAAAAAAATGAACTGAAATAAAGTTATTAAAAATTTAATCAAGAAATTTTACATAAAAAGAAACAAAAACCACTGAAGAAAGAGAATTCTTCAAAAACAGATTTTTTTTTAAATAAAAAAATAAACATAAAAATTTAATAACCATAGATGTGGAAACTCATATTCTGATTTCCTGAAAGATTTACGTTTGGGTTTTTTTTTCTTTTTTATAGATCTTCTAAGACTGGGGTGGTTTTTTTGTTTGTTAGGGGGTTTTTTTATTTTTGTTTGGGTTTTTTTCTTTGTTCGTTAAGAAAAGACACTACCAATTTCAGAGATTTTCCCAGGCATACGAGCCCGACATAAAGAGAAAGAAGGGGAAAAGGTAGAAAAAAAGTAAGTGATGAATTAGGAAAAAAACCCACCAAACAACAAAACAAACACGAAAAACACCAACAAAAACTAGCAAAATAGATACCCCCCCCCCCCCCAAAAAAAAAAGAAAAGAAGAAACAAAGTTAACAAATACAGAAACAGGCAGCGTGATGAATTACATTTAAAAAAAACGAGCAACAAACTATTACACGGAAAACAACAAAAAATGGATACAAAAAAATAAAAGAAAATTAACACATGCACGAAACACGCTCAATGATGAATTAGATTTTTTTTTTAAATAATCAAAAACAACAAAATAAAAAAGGAAAACAAATACAAGAAAATAGCAGAATGAATACCAAAAAACCCCAAAAGAGCAAGGAACAGAATAAGCAAACATAGAAACGTGCTCAATGATGAATTAGATACAAAAGAACAATGAAATAAGCAACAAACAAAAAACAACAACACCGCAACTAGATATTTTTTTAAAAACCAGAAGGAGTAAATAAAGCGGATGAGAAAATGATCTATCAACACATCACACATGTCCCAAATGATGTCATTGAGTTGTTATTGTCTAACGAGCAAGTGAGTGTGTATTATTGAATGCGTTTAGGCATTCACTCTACGATGGTTGTATAAGTGTATTATACATACATACATACATACATACATACATACATACATACATACATACATACACACACATATATATATAATTATAGATAGATAGACAGACAGACAGACAGATAGACAGATAGATAGATAGATAGATAGATAGATAGATAGATAGATAGATAGATAGATAGATAGATAGATAGATAGATAGATAGATAGATAGATGATGGTTGTATAAGTGTATAACATATATACTGTATTGATTAGTGTAGTATTACATTGTATTGTATAGATCATATCGTATTGTATTGCATTGTGGAGAATTATAATGCATTGCATAGAAATTTACTGGACTGTATTATATTACATTATATTATATTATATCGTATCGTATCGCATCGCATTGCATCGCATCACATCGAATCGCATTCTCTTGCTCTGATAAATATTGGTTGTGTAGTCCCGCACTGCACGACACAGTATTACACAAACGTGTAAGCTTACCCACAATAATCCCCGTATACAATTCGACTCGTTCTTCCAAGAGCCAAATCATGTCGGCCATTAAAAAAAACCGATCTTCTCATGAAAAAAGTTTCCGAGTACAGCCTATTTCAAGCAACTCGCCAAATATAGGCAGCCATACACCCTACTTCAGAGGATTTTTCTTCCTTAAATGGATAGTAGGCTATATGTTTATGCTAGGAGCTTTTCATAGCTGAAGAAATTCTCAACCTACCATTTCCAAGCATAATTATCGACATTTTTTAATGAAGCCTCCTGCACTTTCCATACATCAACATCCTTACATCGACGTTTGCCTGCCAACAAGTAAACCCTGAGGCTCTGGGTTCGATTCCCAGCCTCGCCCTTTCTTCCCAGTTTGACTAAAAAAATCGAACTGAATGTCAAAGTCCTTCGGATGAGACTATAAACCGAGGCCCCGTGTGCGAACGCTTGCAGAACATCTTGCACACACGTTAAATCCTGTTCTGCTTTTAGAAAGAGTAGGCCATTGTGTGCCGGTGGGAACAGATGACAAAATTTACAAAACCGGATACACACGGGGACTGGATGTTAAAAAGCACCTGAGTGCTTATTCCATTATCCTTGATATTTTAAAAAATCATGTCATCTGAGCGCTTTGATTTGTTGGTTTACAAGATTCAGCGCTATATAAATTCCATACATGATTATTATTATTATTAACAGCTAACTAACAATGTTTTCGGTCTGGAACTATGCCTTGATCTGACCTTGCAGCTTAGCTTGCTGTTACTGGCGTTGCCAAGTGGTGTCCAGCAACATATTGGACTCAGTACAATGGTCAACAGGCAGCATCGACTGACCTTCCGCACCGAAGAGACTGAGGAGAAGCGCGGGGCCTTCTCTGGATGCCAGCCTGTTGGAGGTCCTAACACTTGGTGACAGCTCCCAGCAAGAAACTGTAGGTTGTAAGAGGGTGGCTGATAGATAAAACGAGTGTAGCTGTAGCCTTGTATGTGTGTGCGTGTAGGCGGGCTAAGAATAAGAAATGTATGTATGTCTGTATGTATGTATGCATGTATGTATGTTTGTTTGTTTGTTTTATACCACTTTAAGTCACGAGATTTCTCTACGTAAAATTCGGGCTGCTCTCCCTGGTGAGAGCGCGTCGCCACAAGAGCAGCGCCACCCTTTGTGTGTGTGTGTGTGATACTATAACTACCTTACTTGGAGTATTCAGCAACAATTGAAGGTCCGGTTGTCATTGTTTCCATTCTGTGAGATTGCAGCTAGCTATGTTCTCCGCACAGCGCTGAGCATCAAGCCGCTGTCTATCTCACCTTGAAAACCGAAGCAACTGATGTATGGCACTACAGTCCACAAATAGACTTTGTCGAAAGTGGATATGTATGTATGTATGTATGTATGTATGTATGTATGTATGTATGTATGTATGTATGTATGTATGTACGTTTGTACTATGTACGTATGTATATGTATGTGTGTAGGCGCGTGCGTGCGCGCGCGCGTGTGTGTGTCTGTCTGTCTGTGAAGCAGCTATCCGACGCCGTAAGAATGAGGCATCCTCCCCTCCCCTCTCCTCCCCTTACCCATCCCATCTTCCAAAACCTCCACCCTCCCCCACCCTTCCACCCCGCCTCCACAACAGGGAAAGAAAGAGGGTGGAAGGCGGCTAGAAGAAGAAGAAAAAAGAAACAGTCGATCAAAACAAACAAAAACAAAAACAAAAAACAACAAAAAAAGTAACACACACACAACCAAAGACACTGAACATACTAATTAACAAACAAACAAAAAATCGACCAAAAAAAAAACAACCAAAGGATTACATAAAAGTAGAGAGAGAGAAAAAAAAAGACAGACTGGCAAACAGATAGAGAAAAAGAAAGAAACAAACAAACAAAGACAGACAGACAGACAGATAGACAGTCAGACAGATAGACAGACAGAAAAAAGAAAGAAAGAAAGAAACAAACAAACAAAGACAGACAGACAGAAAGGCAGGCAGAAAGGCAAAAAGACAGACAGTAAAAGAAAGAAAGAAAAAAAGATAAATCAAGAAAAGAAACAAACAAACAAACAAACAAAACAAACAAAGACAGACAGACAGACAGGCAGGCAGAAAGGCAGAAAGACAGACAGACAGTAAAGAAAGAAAGAAAGAAAGAAAGAAAGAAAGAAAGAAAGAGAAATCA
>CM054138.1:28742133-28749633 GCA_028751875.1 Rapana venosa
GTGTGTGGGTGTGTGTGTGTGTGTGCGTGCGTGCGTGTGTGTGTGTGTGCGTGCATGCGTGCGTGTCTGTGTGTCTGTGTTGTGTGTGTACGTGCATGCATGTTGTATTTAAATATATGTGTGCATGCATGCATGCGTGCGTGCGTGCGTGCGTGCATACCCACGCCAGCGCGCTACCCCCCAATCTCTCACCACCCTCTCCTGACCGCTCACTCACTCACTCACTCCTTCGGATGAGACTATAAACCGAGGCCCCGTGTTCGAACGCACGCAGAACATCTTTGCGCACGCGTTAAATCCTGTTCCGCTTTTCGGAAGAGTAGGTCATCGTGTGCCGGTGGAAACAGATGGCAAAATTTACAAAACCGCATACACACGGGGACTGGATGTAAAAAAAAAAAAGCACATGAGTGCTTATTCCATTATCCTCGATATAAAAGAATAAATAAATAGATAAATAAATAGATAAATAAATAAAATAAATAAATAAATAGATAAATAAATAGATAAATAAAATAAATAAATAAATAAATAGATAAATAAACTCACCTTCTGTCCCAGTGTGTGGCGAATCCTGCCAGCCTGTTGTCGGAAGCGGTTGAGAGAATCTTCCAGAATCAGACACCGTTCTTTCCAGTTGACCCCCTCCCCCTCCTCCCCTCCACTCCCTGATCCCTGTCCCCCACCTTCCGCCCCTCCCTCCATCCTGCAGACACCTCCAGGTGGAAGGAGGAGGTCACAATAATGATAACGACGACGACGATAATGAGGAGGAGGAAGATGAGGAGGAGGAGAAGAGGGAGGAAGAAGAATACTCCAATATGGTCTCTGTGTGTGTGTGAGGAGTTATCCGCTACTTGCAAATCCAGAAAATGTCACTGATCAAGCAGGCAATGTGTATTGTCTAAGTGTTTGGTCAATGATGTTGACGATGAAGAGGAGGAGAATGGAGATGGACCACTTCTCTAAGATCTGAGAAAATTCCAGACAGAATCCCTTTATGTGGTCTCTGTGTGCATGTAGAAAGTCTTCAAGTGAAAAGCTTAAAACTCCACGGCAGTCAGAGATGCTATTCTCTCAGAAGCGAGATTTTTTTTTGTTCCCAAAGTGTCACTTTTTTGGTGCACAGAGTTACATGTTCTTATTCCATGTTGTCTCAAGAAGAAGTGAAGAAGGAGAACACTTCCCCGCGGCACTTCATTTCCGTCGAAAAATATTTTCAAATTCACACACTCACTTCACGTTGATGATGATATCAACGAGTATTTCTAGCTGATCAATCAGCCGATGCCTTTTTTGTTATGGGTATAACATTTTGGGAAAAAGTATAATGTGGAGTTTGAAAACTGAATGGTGACTGCTCTCACTTTTAAGTTTTACACTTTGTGTCATGATCACTCCTCAGTTTAACCATTTTAGTTTTCTGCCCAATGTTTGTTTCTTTTTCAGTAACACCAGTTGAAAATAAACCGACAAGTCCTTTATCACACTCAAGTCTTCGAACAGAACACAAGACCAGAGTTAAGACCTTAACTTCTGTTCAAGTTTCAGTTACGCAGTCGGAGAGACACGTTTTCTTTTGTGTTGGTTTGCCTTTTACATGTGATCTCATTCCGTAGAACCTAAGAGATGGGGAAAAAAAACAAGAACAAACAAATATTGATCAGACTTTTTTGTAACTAATTCATTTAGCTCAATTTGAGAACCAGGCTCTTTTTCTCCTATTACGTTGCTTTGTTAGTCAGAAAAAGAACTGAAAATTTGCCTGACTTGCAATTTGAGTCTAGGATCGAGAACCAATTCATCTCTTTGAATGAGTTACTTTGCTGACCAGAAAGCTAATCGAAAACTGGCTGGGCTTTCAATTTGAGTTACAGAAAAACAGAACGCTGTACATTCTGTAGGATGCTAGTTTTTTTGTTGCTTTAGACACGTTTCTCTTAGAGTGGTATTCAAAACCATTTCGAGCATAGTAGTGTGTGTGTGTGTGTGTGTGTGTGTGCGTGTGGTGTGTGTGTGTGTGTCGTGGTGGTGTGTGTGTGTGTGTGTGTGTGCGTGCGTGTGTGTGTATGTATGTATGTGTGTGAAAGCTCTTTGTCAAAATCGGATGATACCTACACTTCATTCAAAACCCAGACATGGGTTTATACAAACCTAATCATTTTTAGAAAGACAAAAACCTTTTCTGCAGCAAACAGATGGGGTTAATCTCACCGGCTACTATACTTATGTCACACAACACTTCTCAAACATCATTACTAGAAAATATGTTGTCTCATATCAATCATTTTCTCGGGAAATTTAGATAACCCAACTTCAATTGCTTCATTTTTTTAACTTATTTTCCTTCCATTGACACCTGCACTAGTTTTGTTAAAATATAAAACTTTAAAGTAAACATTTTTACGATCCTTGTGGGGTTTTATCTTTAAAGCTTAAAACACTGAACGCTTTCTTAACCACATAAACCTTTCTCGTTGACTATATCGGCATTACTGGAAAATATCCCATCTTTAAAACAATTACACACAAAAGCAAAGTTCCGCTTTTAAATTCAGAAGTTGTTCTGATAAACCCACTCTGAAATTCAATAGTGTGTTACCAAATCTGAGCTGAGGAGGGGGTAAAAAAAAACCTATTTGTGATGATTAAAAAACAATCAGACATTTTACTGAGTTGGCTAGATTTAGGCTACTTAAGCTGTGAGGTTCCAGTAGAATCAAACCCCCTGTTCACCTGAACTAAAATGCAGATACTACTGACCCAGCTACAGTGGACGAGGATATCAACCTGGTAATGCACCAACACTACGAAACAAGTTTACCAACACACACACACACACACACACACACACACACACACACACACACACACCACACACCACAACGTCTCAGCACACAAAAAAGCAATTTAAAAACAAAAACAACAAAAAATCACTGCTAAAATCTACTGCAACCAGAGAGGCTATCGGTAACCTTTGATGCCCGGTACTTAAACGTTACGTGTACTCAAGCATTACATTGGTGTGCCACTTCAACACTGAAATGCTCTTCTCGCATCCCTCGTGTTCTGATTAAACACAACGACGCAGTGTTCGAACCATTGGCGTTCCAATTACGCACAAAGGTGCTATTTTAATCTGTTGGTGTTGTGATAAAACACAGCGATGCACTCTCTCAACCAGTAAGGTTGTTTCAACAACAACAGAACCACTGATAATTTTACTAAAAGTTAAAAAATTAAAATGATAAATAAATAAAACGATGCACTTTCAAACTACCGACGTTCTACTTAAAACGTAGATGCACTTTTTCTGAAGATGCACTTTTCAAAATAATGACGTTCTACTTGATCTCAAAGATTCACTTTTCAAACTTCTGTGTCGACACACTTTTCAAAATAATGCCGTTCTACTTCTAACACGAAGATGCAATTTTCAAAATTCTGTATAGATGCAGATGCAGCTTTTCAAAATAACGGTGTTCTACTTACACACAAAGATGTACTCTTCAAAATGATGGTGTTATACTTACACACAAAGATGCACTTTTCAAGCTGCTGACGTTCTATATGAAGAGATGCACTCTTCAAACTATCGATGATTTATCTGAAACCACTGACTTTTCAAGCCACTGAAGTCCTATGTGAACACAGATACGCTCTGAAAACCACTGATATCCTGTTCGAATAGAAGATGCACTGCTAAAACCACTGACGTTCTGCTTGAACACAAAACTGCACTTTTCAAACCACTGACGTTCTATTTGAACAGAGATCACTTTTCAAACCACTGATGTTCTATTTCTTCTTCATCAAACGCAATTTTCAAACCGCTGACGTTGTTTGAAAAGAGATGCTATTTTCAAACCATTGACGTAGAAAGAGGGAGGAGGGAGGTGGAAAGGGATGGAAAAGACGCGGGCACTGGCAAGGATCCCCCTAAAGACGTCACGAGAAAGGGAGGCAATCCCATCCTGGGCAAGGGAGACGATCCTCAAGCAAGGTGGCGGTGATCTCTGGTTGGTGAAGAGTAGTGTTCATCAACATGGTCATCAGCCAGTGGTGGGTTGGAATTGGTACTGGTTCTGGGTCCATCTTTTCTGTGAAGAAGAAACAAATAGCAATTAATCAGCTTTGAAAGTACATGTTTAATAATTATGTACATGATAGATTCACCAATTTATAGGAATAAATCAATCGAGCAAAAAAATGGAGAAGAAAAATATCATACTCCCCATCTCAACACACACGGTGGTCTAGAGGTAACGCACTTTGCCCAGAAAGCGAAAATTCCGGGTTCGATCCCCGTTTGTACCCGAAATTTTTGCCCCCATCCACTAGACCGTGAATGGGGGTCTGGGTGCTAGTCTTTCTGGTGAGACGATAAACCGAGATCCCGTGTGTAACACGCATTTAACGCACGTAAAAGAACCCACGGCAACAATAGAGTCGTCCCTGGCAAAATGATGTGGGGAAAATGCCACTCTGATAGGGGGAAACATGCTGACAGGAAAAGAAAAAATAATAATGGGTGGCGCTGCTCTTGTGGCGACGCGCTCTCCCCGGGGAGAGCAGCCTGAATTTTAAAGCAGAGAAATCTGCCTTGACTTACAGTGTGATATACACGTGTGCATGAGCACGCAATTGTATTGTGAGTAAAAATCAAGTTATTGGGGGAGTTATTTGCTTGTTTGCTTTTTGTTAATGTGTTAGTTAGTTAGTTAGTTAGTTAGTTAGTTAGTTAGTTAGTTAGTTAGTTAGTAAATAAAGTTATATAGTTAGTTAGCTAGTTTTTGTTTTTTGTTTTTTTATTCTTTTATATCGAGTATAATAGAAAAAGCACTTATGTGCTTTTTTACATCCAGTCCCCGTGTGTATGCGGTTTTGTCAATTCTGTCAACTGTTCCTACCGGCACACAATGGCCTACTCTTACGAAAAGCGAAACATGATTTAACGTGTGTTAGTTAGTTAGTTAGTTAGTTAGTTTGTTAGTTTGTTTGTTTGTTTTGTTCTGTTTCTGTAGGGGTATTTTAATTTGTTGTTGTTCTTGATGGGTTTATTTTCTTTTGATGTTGCGTTGTTATTGCAGGAGGGGGGGGGGATTTTTCTCGCGGGAGATTTTGTTCTCCCTCACATGCTTTTGCTCTCTAATCAGCTTGTTTTTTCTAGGTTGTTGCTTTTGTTTGTGAGGATTTTTTTTGGTGTGTATTGCGTTTGCTTGTAATGTTTGTGTCTTCTTGTGTATGTCGCTGTCCTCTCTGTGCTCCTGTCAGTCTCTTCATCCCTAGGTTTACAGGGGATTTTCTGAGGCTATTGTCCTTTTTTAAAAAAAATATTTTGTTGTGGCTTTTCGTGTGTGTGTGTGTGTTTTGTTGTGTTTGTGTGTGATACTGCCATGCTTTGTTCTCTATCACTTTGTTTGCAGGTTTTGTTCTGTGTGTTGTGTGTGTGTTCGTGTGCGTGCGTGCGTGCGTGATGTGTTGTGTCATGCGCGCGCGTGTGTGGTGTGTGTGTTGTTGTGTGTAGCCTCTGTTGTGTGCGCGCGCGCGCACGCATGCGTGCCATGCGTTGTTGTGTAAGTGTGAGTGCATGCGTGCGCGCATGCGTGCGTTTGTGAATGTGTGTCTGTGCATGCATACGTGCGCGTGCGTGTGCGCGTATGTGTCTGGTGTCTGTGTGTAGGCGCGCACGCTGAATTTTCTGTCTGGAGTCTGTATGTTTCATGCGGTGGTGGTCTCATGGCTGACAGTTGTTCATCTCCGCATGTGTATAGGGGAAATGTCCCTTCCTCCACTATCTTCCAGGAAGGAAGGAGGATGGCAGGATGGTTAAGACGTTCGCCTGCCAACAAGTAAACCGTGAGGTTGTGGGTTCGATTCCCAGCCTCGCCCTTTCTTCCCAGTTTGACCCCAAAAAATCGAACTGAATGTCAAAGTCCTTCGGATGAGACTATAAACCGAGGCCCCGTGTTCGAACGCATGCAGATCATCTTGCGCACACGTTAAATCCTGTTTCGCTTTTCGTAAGAGTACGCCATTGTGTGCCGGTGGAAACAGATGGCAAAATTTACAAAACCGCATACCCACGGGGACTGGATGTAAAAAAAAAAGCACATAAGTGCTTATTCCATTATCCTCTATATAAAAGAGTAAATAAAATAAAAATTAAGAAATTGTCGTATGCCCACTCTGTATGTCCACCGTTCTTTTGTATTGTGGCCTACAGTAAAAATCTGAACTCTCCCCTCTCTCTTTCTCTCTCTCGCTCCTTCTCTCTCTCTCTCTCTCGCTCTCTTCTCTGTCTCTCTCTCTCTCTCTCTCTCTTTCTCTCTCTCCTCCTCTCTCTCTTCTCTCTCTCTCTCTTCGCTCTCTCTCTCTCTCTCGCTCTCTCTCTCTCTGCTCTATTCGCCTCTCTCCTCTCTCCTCTCGCTTCTCGTTCTTCTCTCTCTCTCTCTCTTTACTCTCTGCTCTCTCTTCGCTCTGGCAAACTCGACCGCCAACTCCTCACTGTCTCTCTCTCACTGTCGTCATCTCCTAACTCTGACACAGTCGCTCATCTCGACGTTCTCGGCCTCTCTCTCCCCTTCATCCCTTTCTTGTGTATGCCTGTCTTTTGTTGTCTCTGTGTCTTTCTCTGAACCACTCTGGTACATGTGGCTTTTAGCTCTAAGAGAGAGAGAGACAGACAGACAGACAGAAGAACAGAACAGAGAGAGAGAGGTACTAAACAACTGTACGTCGACCCTAAAGCACAGGAAAGACAGAAAGATGGAGAAAAGTACAGAAGGATTCGGGCAAGAATCTTCAATGTCAGTCGATTTTGGGAGTGTTCTTATGAAGGGTGTGAGAAGTGACTAGAGAAGGAGGAGGAGAGAGAGGAGGAGAGAGAGGAGAGAGAGGAGAGAGGAGAGAGAAGAGAGGAGAGAAGAAAGAGAGACAGAGAAAAGAACAAGAAGACAGAGACAGAGAGACAGAGAGAAAGAAGAAGAAGAGGAAGAAGAGGAGGAGGAGGAGGAGGAGGAGAGAGAAGAACAAGATGAACAAGAAGAACAAAAGAACAACAAGAACAAAAACAAGAAGAAGAAGAAGAAGAAGAAGAAGAAGAAGAAGAAGAAGAAGAAAGAAGAGAAGAAGAAGAAGAAGAAGGAGAGGAGAGAGAGAAGGAGGAGGAGGAGGAGGAGGAGAAGGAGAGGAGAAGAAGGAGGAGAAGAACAAGATGAACAAGAAGAACAAGAAGAACAACAACAATAACAAAAACAAGAAGAAGAAGAAGAAAAGAAGAAAAGAAGAAGAAGAAAAGAAAAGAAAAGAAGAAGAAGAAGAAGGAGAGGAGAGAGAGAGAGAAGAAGAAGAAGAAGAACAAATGAACAAGAAGAACAAGAAGAAACAACAATAACAAAAACAAGAAGAAGAAGAAGAAAAAGAAGAAAAGAAGAAGAGGAAGAAGAAGGAGGAGGGAAGAACAAGATGAACAAGAAGACACAAAAAGAAGCCATTACA
>CM054138.1:28754633-28757133 GCA_028751875.1 Rapana venosa
TAGAGACAGGGATTTATATACACCAGCACACACAAAAACAACACACACAAAAATTTAATTTAAAAATTGAAACATGTAGAGAAAAGGCTTATAATAATAAAAAATATTTCTTTAAAAAAAATATATTTACAAAAGTTTAAGGTACTCCATAATGAGCTCAAAAAAAAAAACCACGAAGAAAGAAAGCAAAAACAGCAAGACAGATAATCCGGAGAATGAAGTGGGAGGGCGGGGGGGTGGGGGGGGGGGGGGACCGGGGGCGGGTGGAGGGGGAGGGGGGGTTCTGCTAGGTCCGACTTTCCCAAAAGAACTTAACAAGAAAGTTTTAGTGAAGTGTTCGGTCAACAATACACATACATTTGTTATCATATAGCAACTCTTGACAACACCTTTTTGCCCTCCGCCCCCCCCCCCCCCCCCGCCCCCTACCCCACCTCTCTCTCTCTCTCTCTCTCTCTCTCTCTCTCTCTCTCTCTCTCTCTGTGTTGGGGGGTGGGGGGTGAACGGGATAGCTAGTGGTCAGAACATTGTGCTCGCAATCTGACGACCGGGTTTGATTCCCGTTCAAGGGGGATATTTTTTCCCCTGGAGTTAACATCAGTGCAGACTCCACTCTCCCCAAAAGTCCTTCGAATGAGACTATAAACCGAGGCCCCGTGTGCGAACGCACGCAGAACATCATGCGCACACGTTAACTCCTGTTCCGCTTTTCGTAAGAGTAGGCCATTGTGTGCCGATGGGAACAGATGACAGAATTGACAAAACCGCATATACAAGAGGACTGGATGTGTTGTTGTTTTTTTAAAAAACAACAACACATAAGTGCTTATTCCATTATCCTCGATATAAAAGAATAAAATAAAATAAATTTTATAAAAAGTCCCTCTCTCTCACTGAATGTGTGTGTGCACGCGCGCGTGCGTGCGTGCATGCGTGCGTGCGTGCGTGTGTGTGTGTGTGTGTGCGCGCGCGTGCATGCGTGCGTGCATGCGTGTGTGTGTGTGCGTGCGTTTGCGCGTGCGCGCGCGTGCGTGTGTGTGTGTGTGTGCGTGCGCGCGTGTGCGTGCGTGCGTGTGTGTGTGTGTGTGTTAGTGGAACCACTCAGTCTGCAAGTCCAGCATACCTCAGTCAAGGTAAAGGTACAGGGCCCGGTGTCAGAATTAAAGCACAGCCCTACTTCTATTCCTTTTACCAAGTGGCAGTAGGGTCAGTTCCTCTTACTTTCGATAGCTCCAGCTGGCTCCCTCAACCCAGTTAGGTTGGGATGGGATGGGATGGATAGCAGCTGAGAGTAGCTGAAAGTGAGGGGGGGGGGGGGGGGGGGGGAAACTGACAGCTGTGAAGAACAGAATATACACACATGCGCGCGCGCGCGCGCACACAATACACGCGCGCGCACTCACGCGCAAACAAACACAAACACAACACAACACACTAACACACACACACACACACACACACACACACACACACACACACAACACACACAACACACACAACAACACACTACCACGTACGTGAAAACACACTTCTTTGAAAAGAACGAAAGACAAAGAAACAAACAAACAAACAAACAAAGAAAGAAAGAAAAAAAAAGAAAGAAAAAAAAAGAAAGAAAGAAAAGAAAGAAGAGAAGAGAAGAAAAGAAAGGGAAAGAAAGAAAAGAAAAAGAAGAAAGAAAGAAAGAAAAGAAAGAAAGAGAGAGAGAGAGAGAGAGGACACAATTTGACACAATTTTATTGCTATTTAGCGATCAAGCCATATAGCGCTGCGGCGCTGGTAACAACGATATCGAACGCGACGCGATTACAATGACATGGAAACCATGGCAGTGGTGGTATGTACATCAAGATTCGATACATTATTGTCTGTGTCTCAAGTGTCTCAATTTTCAAACCAGCCTTTCCTTTTCCAGTCTACAGCAGCGAAGTCAGCCCATGTAAGACCGGATCAGGTCCCGAAGATGATGTAACTCTGCTCAGCACTCGCCACCACTGTCTCTGTGTGTTGTGTGTTAGTACACTGTTTCCCTTTACGAAGTCTGGCAAGCCTGACACGTTCTTCTGGCAACATGTTTTTCTCTTCTTGCTTGATGTACCAGAACACACACTTAGATTCCTCGCCAGGATCTCCATTCCAAGAGTATTCCAGGATGATGTCATCTGATTCACACATCACAATGTTTTGATCAACCGAACTATGTACCACCACCTTTCGAAACCGTTGTGTTTCTCTTGCTGTCCCTTAATCGACGCTGTACACGTTTGTCAGTTAGAGTAGGACACATACTGTTTCACAATACCAGTATCAGTATCAGAGTCATCCACTGTGCAGCCAACTGTCAGCTCTTCCTGCACATCAGGCGCCTCAGAAGACACACCGATCTTGTTGTCTGTTGCTGGATCACACAGTAGAACAAGTGAATCTGGTGTGGCTGAGGCATTCAATTCACTGCTGACACATAGTTTTTGTGTACACACTGGTTTGTTTTCCTTCTGTT
>CM054138.1:28759633-28762133 GCA_028751875.1 Rapana venosa
ATAGATATTGTTCCACAGCTAGAGCTCTGAGGTTCACCAATGGTGAGATTTCTGCATATGCGACCAGTTTTTCCCCCCAAACATGTATGTAGACACATTCCGACTTCAGGGATATGTACAGACATACATATACATGTGCTCACACAACCACGCGAGGAGTCACAAACATACACGTGTATGTAAACTATCAAAACATTTTTTTAAATGAGCAAGTATAGGAAAAGGAAGGATAAACAGCCAGAGAATTAAAAAACAACAACAAAACTATGACTTAAAAAATGACAAAGTAGGCTAAGCAACAAAACTATTATTTTCAGAGCCCGCTTACAGTATGTGCTGCTGTCTGAGAATCCATCGTCAAGGAAGAACTAACTGTCTGAAGCATTTCACAGTCACAGAAATAAAATAAACAGAGTTACTCTAAGACAAAATTGCTTGTGTGTGGTAGTGTTAGTGTGTGTGGGGGCTAGTGTGAGTATGAGTTCGTGTTGTGTGTGTGTGTGTGTGTGTGTGTGTGTGTGTGTGTGTGTGTGTGTGTGTGTGTGTGTGTGTGTGGTAGTGTGTTTAAGTGTGTGTGTGTGTGTGTGGTAGTGTGTTTAAGTGTGTTTAATGTGTGTGTGTGTGTGTGTGGTAGTGTGTTTAAGTGTGTGTGTGTGTGTGTGTGTGTGTGTGTGTGTGTGTGTGTGTGTGTGTGTGTGTGTGTGTGGTAGTGTGTTTAAGTGTGTGTGTGTGTGTGTGTGTGTATGTGTGTGTGTGTGTGTGGTAGTGTGTTTAAGTGTGTGTGTTAGTGTGGTGTGTGTGGGGGGGGAGGGGGTGAGGGGTGGGAAGGGCTTCGCGCGCGCGTGTGTGTGTGCGTGTGCGTGATATGTTTATATTCTTGAAATTTTTTTCCTACCCATTTAAATATTTTTAGACCTTAATAAAAAACAAAAATCGCAGAAGTGATTCTCTCTCTCTCTCTCTCTCTCTCTCTCCTCTCTCTCTCTCTCTCTCTCTCTCTCTCTCTCTCTCTCTCTCTCTCCCCCCCCCCCCCCCTCACACATGTGCACATTAATTCATATGCACGTACACGTACACAGCACATACACACACGCATATATACACACACACGTGTGTGTCCTCACATGCAGATGATGAAAACTTTTTTTTAATATAAAAAAGACACATTTAAACTCAGACAGACAAAAAACTCAAGAAAGCACAGAAAACACAATAATAATGATAATAATAATGTATGGAATTTATATAGCGCTGAATCTTGTAAAGCAACAAATCAAAGCGCTTACAGAAAACACAATGTGATATCAAAGACAAAGTAAACCTGACAACAAAACATCTTTTTTTTTTCCAGAACAGCATAATTATGGGTATCAAACCCACTGCATGTCCATCATCATCATCAAGAAATGTCCAGCATCATCATCATCAAGAAAGAATTGACAGGTCTGCGACAGTTCAGAACTACAGATTAGACTAAAACAAAATGCCTCTCGAGGGAAGTGTGAAGCAGAGTGTGGGATGATAAATTTTATTTATTTATTTATTTATTCTTTTATATCGAAGATAATGGAATAAGCACTCATGTGTGTTTTTACATCCAGTCCCCGTGTGTATGCGGTTTTGTATATTTTGTCATCTGTTTCCACCGGCACACAATGGCCTACTCTTCCGAAAAGCGGAGCAGGATTTAACGTGTGCGCAAGATGTTCTGCATGCGTTCGAACACGGGGCCTCGGTTTATAGTCTCATCCGAAGGACTTTGACATTCAGTTCGATTTTTTTTTTTTTTTTGGTCAAACTGGGAAGAAAGGGCGAGGCTGGGAATCGAACCCACAACCCCACGGTTTACTTGTTGGCAGGCTAACGTCTTAACCATCCTGCCACCTTCCTTAGTGAGAATGATGGTTGTGTTGCTAAGGATTTATGTCCATTATTTCTGTATGTGAGATTGTGGTATTAATGACCTCCTCATTCAGGCTCCTTCAGGCTGTAATTTAGAATCTCGTTTGTTGATTTTGATTTTGGTTTGATTCTTTGGTTCTGTGTGTGTGTGTGTGTGTGTGTGTGTGTGTGTGTGTGTGTGTGTGTGTGTGTGTGTGTGTGTGTGTGTGTGCGTGCGCGCGTGTGTGTGTGTGCGTGTGTGTGTGTATTTGTGTGGCTGTGTGTCTATCTGTCTTTCTATCTCTCTGTCTCTGTTTCTGTCTGTCTGTCTGTCTGTCTGTCTGTCTGTCTGTCTGTCTCTCTCTCTCTCTCTCTCTCTCTCTCTCTCTCTCTCTCGCTCTCTCTCTCTCTCTCTCTCTCTCTCTCTCTCTCTCTCTCTCTCTCTCTCTCTCTCTCTCTCCCTCTCTCGAAGTATATTAGTGAAATGGATACATATTGTTTTCGTGTTGCAGTTACTCAAGTACGATTGAATGCGCTACCACTAAACAATAATACACATCGCTATAGTAGTTCAAATGAAGATAAGAAGTGCCCTGTTTGTAAAGACCAAATAGAAAAT
>CM054138.1:28767133-28774633 GCA_028751875.1 Rapana venosa
AGTAACCAGTTTTCTTTCTTTTTTTTAAAGAGAATGTAGGAACTCAAAAAAATAGTCTACACTATCCAGCAACAAGCAACAACACTGCAGTATTTTAAAAAATATTTCAACTTAAATCTAGACCCAATACCAACCATCTTTCTTTTTCTTTTCTTTAAAGAGAATGCAAGAACTTAAAAACGATGGCTTCTGGAGTACAAGACGCTCAACAACAACAAAAAACCCAAACAACTCTGAATATGAAAGTACCACCCAAAAAAAATCGTAAAAACGTTAGTCTCTAAAGTAGAAAGAAGCATGACAAATTTTAAGATTTTTTTAAAGTGCAAAGAGTTCGCCAAACCTTGGGTTCGTGAAGTGCAACAAGTTCTTAAAAAACTTTTGGATTATGTTGTAGTACTAGATATTCGTAAAGCCTCCTTCAAATGACAACCACAAAAGTTTGGATTAGGTGTGCTAAACGTAATAGTAGATACTAGCCAGAAACTTGCGCACACGTTAAATCCTGTTCCGCTTTTCGTAAGAGTAGGCCATTGTGTGCCGGTGGAAACAGATGACAGAATTTACTATTTAAAAAACCGCATCCACACGTGGACTGGAAATTAAAAAAAAGCACATAAGTGCTTATTCCGTTATCCTCGATATAAAAGAATAAAATAAATAAAAAATTTAGAAACTGTCACACAGACTTATTACACTCAAACTCGCAGGTACGTAGTTAACACATGCACACTGGCTCTGTCTGTCTGTCTGTCTGTCCGTCTGTCTGTCTTTCTCTGTCTCTGTCTTTTCCTCTCTCTCTTGCCTTTTTCTATGGGTTTTTGTTGTGTTTTTATTAATGTGAATGTTTACTCTCTCTTTTTCTTGAAAGTTCTAAGTGATGCTATTTTGCTGTATGGTGATGTCACATCACTGTATGAGGTATGATATTCAGTAAGTTTTCTGCTTTCAAAAGTTTATCAACATTTTAAATAACTTTAAATTGGGAAGGAGACTATATTACTGACTAGTTTCAACCCATTTAGGATGCTGTAATCCTAAAATGATTCACCAGCTTCGTTTCATATACTGAACAGCACGGTAGGGTTATTTGTCATTCGGTTGGTTTGATTGTTTGTTTTCTTATTAAAGATTGCATTGCTGTCTTAGACTGCTCACAGTAAGTTAGATTCATGACACATAGCCATGATTCTCAGGACGTTTTTTCCGCATTTCTTCTTTCGTAAGTAATGCTGGTGCTTTGTGATCAAACTGGAATGAGTGAGCGTACAGTTACCAAGATAAAACCCTAAGTTGTTGACAGGGGAATGAATATGTGTACATACATAGAAGTGAAGCTTTTCAGCTGATTCAAAATTGTATGTGTATTGTGAAATCATTGTTCTCTTCCATTGTATAACTCCCCCCCCCCCCCCCCCCCCCTATCACTCCCTTTTGTTGTATTGTGGCCTAAGGCCGATGTACTATTAAACTATTTCAGAGTTCAGAGTTCTCTCTCTCTCTCTCTCTCTCTCTCTCTCTCTCTCTCTCTCTCTCCCTCTCTCTCTCTTTCCCCTTCGGATGAGAGTATAAACCGAGTTCCCGTGTGCGAAACGCACGCAGAACATCATACGCACACGTTAAAACCGGTTCCGCCTTTCGGAAGAGTAGGCCCTTTGTGCGGTTGGGAACGGATGACAAAATTACCAAAACCGAAAACACATGGGGGAATGAAAGCCTGAAAAGCACATGAATGCTTATACCATTGTCATCGAAATAAAAGAGCAAATAATTATATAATACATAAATAAAAGAGATAACTCTTTATCTGTCTGTCGAGCCAAGTCAAGTGAAAAACACTTTAATCATCGCATAATGGGCAATTACAATACTGACAAGGCAGATTGATACGTATCGTAATCTCGAAAGACACACACAAAAATGCTAAATTTTCATAGTGGTTAAACCATTCCAAAATAACTTCATCGAAGTCATCGAAATAAAAGAGCAGATAATTATATAATACTTCAATAAAATAGATCATTCTCTGTCTGTCTGTCTATCCGTCTGTCTGTCTGTGTCTGTGTCTGTCTGTCTGTTTGTCTGTCTGTCTCTCTCTCTCTCTCACAGACACAAAACACACACACACACACACATACACACACACACGCATGCACGCACGCACGCGCACAGAGAGAGAGAGAGAGAGAGAGGGAGAGAGGAGAGAGAGGAGAGAGGAGAGAGAGGAGAGAGAGAGAGAGAGAGGAGAGAGAGAGAGAGAGAGGCAGAAACAGAGACAGAGAGAGTTCCTGGACTCTCCCAAGATATTACTTTCTTTCCATACAAACGACATCCCCTCCTATAAAACCCCTAACATCAATAATTCATACTATGTATCTGCCTGCCCTTTTGACACTGGTCACGTCACGTATATACCCTTTACTTTCCAACTCTTGCTCTTGCTTTTTCGCTTTTTTACAACACAAAGCCTGACATCTCCTAATATAATATTACGCATGGCCTCTGCAGTCGGCTCCACCAATAATCAGTCACGAACGAATGAACCAACGAAGAAAAGCCGCCCGCACCTTAGGACCCTCGCACACACTAAAACAAACACACGGCTTGGGAGGAAGTGCACATCAGTTGCTTCCCCCTTTTCAGACACACAAACTAAGCGGAACCGACATATCACAGCTGACTGCATATGGCTTAATACCTATATAGCCTGCCCTCTTTACAAAAAAACCAAACCCATAGTATTTCTTTTACCACTGACAGAAAAACCCCAAAGGCCACTTATATTAACGTCAATACGCCAAGGCCGCCAACGCACGTATGTTCGCATGCATGCATGCATGCACGCTGGTAGTCTCGCGTGTATTGCTTGCTCCAAGCATTTGTGAGTCAAGACACACGCTTGCAGACAGACACACATAGAAAAAAACAACATCGTACTTAAGGACGACATGCATATAATAATTATGCGAATTTGATATGCTATGAAAGGTACACACGCAAGACAGGCAGATACTGGCACATATGGATACAAATAGGCAGCTTCCACGTGGGTTTTTTTGCATATTTATTTATTTTTATTTTATTTAGTCTTTTATATCGAGGATAATGGAATAAGCACTCATGTGCTTTTTTTACATCCAGTCCCCGTGTGTATGCGGTTTTGTCAATTTTGTCATCTGTTTCCACCGGCACACAATGGCCTACTCTTTCGAAAAGCGGAACAGGATTTAACGTGTGGGCAAGATGTTCTGCATGCGTTCGAACACGGGGCCTCGGTTTATAGTCTCATCCGAAGTCTCATCATACATACATACATACATACATACATACATACATACATACATACATACATACATACATACATACATACATGCACGCACACACGCACGCATGCATACATACATACATACATACATACATACATACGTACATACATACATACGTACATACATACATACATACATACATACATACATACATACATACATACATACATACATGCATGCATACGTACATACATACATACGCGCATGCACGTGCGAATGCGCGCACACACATCGGCACACACACATCCATCCAAGCATGTACCTGCGCACGTACAGGCGCACAGGCACACTTGTGTGCACGCAGACACACACACACCACACACACACACCACACACACACACACACACACACACACACCACACACGCACGCACGCACACACACACCTCTTCGGTGCAATGATAACAAATCGACACCTGACTAAATATTTCAAACCGAAACAGAAGAAACGCACAGAGCCGAAAAGAACCCTGACAGCAAGATGCCTTCATTTCACACCCCAATGATATGGCATCAGACAGATAGATAGATAGATAGATAGATAGATAGATAGATAGATAGATAGACAGATAGATAGATAGATAGAGACAGACAGACAGACAGACACAGATAGATAGATAGATAGATAGATAGATAGATAGATAGATAGATAGATAGATAGATAGATAGATAGATAGATAGATAGATAGATAGATAGATACGTAAGTAGGTAGGTAGGTAGGTAAGGAGGTACTTACGTAAATAGATATATAGATATCCAGACAGTCAGGACAGACAGACAGACAGACAGAAAGACTGACACGGAGAAAGACAGACAGACAGAGACAGACAGGGTGACAGGCAGACAGACAGACAGAGATGTGCACGCATATGTGTGTGCGTGCGTGCGCGCGTTCGTGTGTTTGTGTTGTGTGTGTGTGTGCTTGCACGCGTGCATGTCTGTCTGTATGTCTGTCTATCTATGTCTGTGTCTGTCTGTGTGTGTGTTGTACGACGGGACAGACAGAAATATATAAAAAAAAATTAAAAAGAAAATACACTCCCTATTTCCCCACGCACGCACGCTCGCACGCACACACCTCCACAGCAATAATGATAATAATAACAATCGTGCCACCTGACTACACATTGTCCATTGCAGCAGAAACAGACTGACCCGAAGAACCGAATCAAAAATCAGAAGGCAATCACTTCATGCGTGCCCTTATTTCTTTCTCCTTCTTTCTTTCTTTTTTTCTTTCTTTCTTTCTCTCTTTTTCTCCGGTGTGTGTGTGTGTGTGTGTGTGTGGTGTGTGTGTGTGTGTGTGTGTGTGTGTGTGTGTGTGTGTGAGTGTGTGTGTGTGTTGTGTGTGTGTGTGTGTGACTATAGCCTAAACTGATTTCAACTGAAACAAAGGAGCGAAACACTAGTAGTCTTACATTACAGTCCAGAAAGGAAAGTGTACATAGCAATGCATATTTGTGTGCATGAATACAGCCAGCCATCCCTTGCATGCCGCTAGCACACTCTTAACATTCGCTTATAAACACGCGTCCGCGCGCGCGCACATACACACACACGTACGCACGCACATACACAAGCACACACACACACACACAAACACACACCACGGAGGGAGGGAGTGAGGGAGGGAGAGAGAGAGAGAGAGAGAGAGAGAGAGAGAGGAGAGAGAGAGAGAGAGAGAGAGAGAGAGAGAGAGAGAGTGAGAGAGAGGAGGAGGAGAGGAGAGAGAGAGAGAGAGAGAGAGTGAGTTCGCTGAATTTCAAATCTGTATTCTGAATTAGCTAAACAAAAATTTAAATAAATAGATAAGATGAATTCATATTTTACTAAAAAAACAACCCCCCAAAATGTTGGATTTCTCGTAATCTATTTTTTCTTTCTTTTCCTTTTCATAAGATGAACAACTCACTTCTTGTCAATGAATCTAAACATTATTTTTTTTTTACTTCTTGTTCTTTTCCTGTATTGTGTAAATGCTCTTTCTATTTCCACATTCACAATTCTGTGAAAGTCATTTTGTAACGAATGACTTGTGTTGTGAGAATTTTCGCATGCCCACATCTGCAATTTGTAATATTGTTTAAATTCTATGTACCACAGGTGGTTTTTTCTTCAAATACATCTTGAATCTTGCAATGAAGGCAACAGCATTAGTGTAATGAAATGACTGACGTTGTGAGTATTTTCACACAGATCACATCTGCAAGATGTGATTTATAAAAAAAATTCTATGTAATACAGGGTTGTTGTTTTCTTTCTTGAAATAACCCTTGAATCTTTTCCAGGAAGGCAGCAGCACGTATGTATGCCACAGGCCCCCTAACTATGACGCAATATGGTACATGTTGCATAATATCAGGCTGTTTCTCTTCCCGCTTTTCCCATCACGTGTCACAACGGGCAAAACGGTTGAAGGATGCTTACAGCACAGATT
This sequence comes from Rapana venosa, assembly GCA_028751875.1. Taxonomy (NCBI): domain Eukaryota; kingdom Metazoa; phylum Mollusca; class Gastropoda; order Neogastropoda; family Muricidae; genus Rapana; species Rapana venosa. The sequence goes on from CM054138.1 coordinate 28,772,897, forward strand.
GGCGGCGAGACCTTCACACAGCCAGATGTGTGGCCAATGCTTTGAACATCCATTGCAGCAGAACACAACCTGATGCTGTAGTGATGCTAATGTTTCCGCGAATGGCAGAATGCTGACTTGATTCCTTTGTAGATGGTTATAAAAACAAAACAAAAAAGGAAAGGAGGGTATGTGTGAGTGTGTGGGAGAGAGGGAGAGAGAGAGAGTAAGAGAGAGAGAGAGAGAGAGAGAGAGTGTGTGTGTGTGTGTGTGTGTGTGTGTGTGTGTGTGTGTGGTGTGTGGTGTGTGTGTGTGTGTGTGAAGTCAAAGTCAAACTTTTATTTTCAGATGGTACATTGAATAAGCAGTGCATTTGCTTTTTCCATCAAGCCATCTATCTAATGTGTGTGTGTGTTCGTGCGTGCGTGTGAGTATGTGTGTGTGTTGTAATAAAGTGCATTAATTTGTTCATTAATTTTTGTTTTAAGTTTACCAGCAGTCCTTGATGACATTCAATGTCAATATAATTTAGAGAAAGAGAGAGATGAATAATTCTCTTCCATTACAACAATGATAACATATTAATGTCATTTCTCTGAATTCTTTAAAAATCGAGCTGTAGCGACATGTTCATTGGTAAAACACATTAAAACTACGAAATCCGAATGGAACATACTTTTTTTTAAAAAATTGTTTCTGGAAGCAAGACAGTTTCAAAGACATCTTAACGGGTTCAAATGATACCGATTATAAGAACATTTCATCCAGCAATCAATCTTTCTTTTCCAAACTCTAGGTGTTTCATGAAACATGTGCACCCATCCACACATGCATGCATATATATTATATATATATATATATATATATATATATATATATATATATATATATATATATATATAACCACTGAAACATACATGCATATATCACATCAACATTGGCACCACTAAAACATACATGCTTACACCACATACACACTGACACCACCAAAAAATAACATGCATATAACTCATAAACACTGACACAAACAAAAACACACATGCATACACCACATAAACACTAACACCACTCAAACACACACACACACATACACCACATAAACACTGACACCATCACTAAAACACATGTGTGTATGTTAGATTCTGTTAGAAATTGGGATTTCTATTATTATGTACTCAAGAATCATTTACATTTTCTTACAGTTATGTGCAGATTTAATTAATACATTAATCCCCTACCCCACTCCAGAAAATTCTCTCCCCCCCCCCCCCCCCCCCCCCCCCCCCCCCCCCCCCCCCCCCCCCCCCCCCCCCCCACTTACCTACACTTTTTTTTTCTTAATATGTCTAATATCACATTTAGTGAAGAGACGTAAAATGAAATCGAACATATGTGTACATCACATAAACACTGACACCATTAAGACATACTTTTGCACCCTCTCCACACATACACACACACACATACACTCGCTCTCTCTCTCTCTCTCTCTCTCTCTCTCTCTCTCTCTCTCTCTCTCTCTCTCTCTCTCTCTCTCTGTCTCGCTCTCTCTTCTCTTCTCCTCTCTTCTCTTCTCTTCTCTTAAATTGAAAAAACTAAATACCTTAAGTCACCAAGATGGCTTCAGATTTCACTCAAAGAGGCTGAATCTCTAATATCTATATATTTTGTTCCGTTCTCATACATTATTAGTCAGGTGGGATCTATAGCTCAGTCTCTACATTCAAAGCAAACAGTAGGTAAGCTTGCCACAAGCTG
>CM054138.1:28779633-28787133 GCA_028751875.1 Rapana venosa
CACACACACACAAAAAGCAGAGGAAGAAAATAAAAAGGAAAAGACACTTAACATTTCAACGTCAAAATTATCGAACCTTACCACAACAACGACAAGACAAACTTTTAAAACACTCCCCGGCAAAAAAAACTCGAAAACACATCACAATAAACCTACCTACCGCAACGTGAAGACAAGACACACGAACACACACACACACACACACACACCACACACACACACACCACACACACACACACACACACACACGTCCTTCGGATGAGACTATAAACCGAGGCCCCGTGTGCGAACGCACGCAGAATATCTTGCGCACACGTTAAAATCCTGTTCCGCTTTTCGTAAGAGTAGGCCATTGTGTGCCGGTGGGAACAGATGACAGAATTCACAAATCCGCATACACACGGGGACTGGATGTTATAAAGCACATAAGTGCTTATTCAATTATCCACGATATAGAAGAAGAAGAAGAAGAACAAGAACAAGAACAAGAAGAACAAGAAGAAGACGAACAAGAAGAAGAAGAAGAAGAAGACACACAGATAGATAGATAGATAGATAGATAGAGAGAGAGAGGAGAGAGAGAGAGAGAGAGAGGAGAGAGAGAGAGAGAGAGAGAGAGAGAGAGAGAGAGATTGAGAGAGACAGACAGACAGAGAGAGAGAGTGAAAGAGAGAAGAAGAAGAAGAAAAATGACTGACAAGACTTGGAACACTCAAGCTCCGAAACAAACCTATCTTCATAAACTTACCGCCACTACAAAACCACTCGAACGAAGGCCAAGAAAATAAATAGCCCGGAAAACTAATCACCACACACACACACACCACACACACCACCACACACAGGTATACACACACACCACACTGGCCCCATTAGCCTACCACCTCACAGAATCCATTTGTAAGAAAAGGCAGCACGGTGGGGTATGCCTTTATCTTCTCAACCTACTACTACCAACTTTCCCCTAAGTATTTAATAGTTCAGTATCCCTGAGCCAACTCAAGAGCTGTATCCCTTCAGGAACACACACACAAAACCACACACACACACGCGCGCGCGCGCGCGGCGGCAACACACACACACACCCGGGCCGCAGCGCACGCAGCACTTTGGGGCACATATGGGAATTTGGCCTGGGGGGGTTGGGGGGGGGGGGGCATAGAGAGAGGGAGAGGAGAGTGAAATGAGAAAGTGTGGGGGGGGGGGGGGGGGGGGGGAGAGAGGAGAGAGAGAGAGAGAGGGAGAGAGAGATGGAGGAGGGGAGGGGAGAGAGAGGCGAGCGAGGAGGTGGAGGAAGGAGCAATGTGGTATGTGGGTGTGTGGAAGAAAGAAAAAGAGAGGGGAGATGTGTGAGTGAGGTGATGCGTGCGTTGCGTGCGAGTGTGGTGCGCGGCGCATGAGTGTGTGTTGTAGTGTGGTGTGTGGTGTGTGTGTGTGGTGGGTGTGGGTGTGCGCCACGAGTGTCTGTGCGTGTTGTGTGTGTGTGGGGGGGGGGGGGGGGGGGGGGGGAGGGGGGAAGAGAAAAGAGACGACAAACAGACAAGAAGACAGGAATGTGTCGTGCACCAGTGTGTCGTGCGTGCTAGCGAGGGGAAAGTAGGGCGCGCCTACATAATGATATGTGTACGTGTGCGTACGAGCGTGTACATATTCGTACATCGTGCAGAGGTTATCGTGCGTGCTCACGTGAAAGGGTCCTGTGTTCTGCGTGTGGCGTGCGTGCGTGTGGGTGCGTGTGTGTTGGTTTGTTATGGTGTGCGGTGCGCGCGCGGTTTGTGTGCATGTGTGTGTGAGTCAAGTCAAGTCAAGTCAAGTCAAGTCAAATGTGTATTTCCAGATGGTACATTGAATAAATAAGCAACGCATGTGCTTTCTATTACCATCAAACCATCTATCTAGAAACAAAAAGTGAGTGTGTGTTTTATTTATTTATTTAGGTGTTTTTTTATAATTCTTTTATATCGAGGATAATGGAATAAGCACTCATGTGCTTTTTTACATCTAGCACCCGTGTGTATGTGTGTGTGTGTTTGTGTGTGCGCGCGCGTGCGCGTGTGTGCGTGCACGCGCGCGCGCGCGTGTGTGTGTGTGTGTGCGTGAAAGCAACTTGTTGATTTGGCTGGCAGGGGGGGGGGGGGGGGAGAGTAAGCCCCAACAAATGTGAGAGACAGGCCACAGTGGCACTAAAAATAACCTGGGCAGACGGCGCCTGAGTGAGTGAGTGAGTGGGAGGAGGGAGGGGGGGGGAGGGGGGGGGGGGGAGTGAAGAGGAGGGGTGGGGGTGGGGGGGGAAAGGGGGGGGGTGAGGCCAACAGCATCTTGTCAGTGCCACTACTCTACTATAGTAAAGTCGTGTTTGGGTTTTTTTTTTTTCTTTTCTTAAAAGTTGTTATTATTATTAGTCTTTGGCTTTGCTTTGCTGTTGTTTTTGTTTGTTTGGAGCTTTTTTAGTGGTTTGGTTGTCTGTTTAGGGGGGGGGGGGGGGGGGTGAGTGTCTGTTGTGTGTGAGAGGGGTGTGTGTATGTGTGTGCGTGCGTGTGTGTGTGTGGAGAGAGTGTTTTGTGTGTTGTGTGTGTGGGTGGTGCGTGCGTGGTGTGTGTGTGGGGTTTGTGTGTGTTTTGTGTGTGTGTGTGTGTGTGTGTGTGTGTGTGTGTGTGTGTGTGTATGTGTGCGTGTGTGTGTGTGTGTGTGAGAGAGAGAGAGAGAGAGGAGAGAGAGAGAGAATGTGTATGTGTGTGCGAGAGAGTGAGAGTGTGTGTGTGTTTGTTTAGGGGGGTTGGGGTGGGGTTGAAAGAGAGAGAGAGAAGAGAGAGAGGAGAGAGAGATGAGAGAGAGAGAGAGAGGAGAGAGAGAGAGAGAGAGAGAGAGTTTTATATTTCTTCACCTTGGGAGGATATGTGCATGATATGAGTGAGATGGAAGAATGTAAGCTCTATCTCTCTCTCTCAACACACTCTCTTCTCTCTCTCTCTCTCTCTCTCTCTCTCTCTCTCTCTCTCTCTCTCTCTCTCTCTCTCTCTCTCTCTCTGTGTCTGTCTCTCTTAGATCATTTTGGTTGATTGTATATGTTTACATCTGTTATTCTAGTAAATGTTTTTCATAAACATGCCTTTTTTATAAACTTTCCTTGACTGAGGGATGGATGCAGAAAACATTACCACAGTATGGTTTTATTCCTTTATACTGTTTTATACTGCTTCCTTCCTTCCTTCCTTTTCTCCACTCAAAATACAGAAACGAAAGGAGACAGGACCCTCTTCACACATGCAGCAATACTAAGCAATACAATCAGAAACAAGCATCAATCTCCCAACCACCCTTGTCTATGTTAGCCAACGCATAGGCCAAGCACCATCTTTCATTTTTGCCACTTCTCCTTCTGTTTTCCTATAATATCACTCTTTGCATTCATACCACACGAACTTAAAGCAGCCACAGAGATTTTTTTTTTATTTGATAATTTTTTGTGAGTGAAAGACTTACCTCTGACTCAAAACTCATGGGAGTTTTTCCCCCACGAATTTGGAAGGATTGATTTGTTTTTCTTATATTTTCAACAATGTACAGCCTCGACTCAGTCCTTTATCGTCTGCTAGCTTCCTAAGAACTACAATATGCATGCGCGGGGATCATCACTGTAGGAACAACAAGCAATCCTCATTTCGACGATCATTTCCAACTTTCTCCTGACTACCCGGTATTGTTCTACGTCCTCAATGTCTTCTTCTATACATGTGCATTTCTTTTGCATACTTTGGGGGAAGAAAAAATATCTGTGAACATCAGTAAACAAACATTCTGACGAGTACTCGAAGGCATGACCCGGAAGCTAAACGTGGAGTGTAGCCTGTTTAGCGTCAGGGAGAAAGAAATGGTTCACCAACTCTTGGCACCTCCTGCTTTCTTCAAATCAGGAATGAGGAAAAGAAAGCAAAAACCACAGTAACAACACAAAAACAAAAAACTAAGGAGAAGAACAAGAAAAAACGAAAACTAGACCAACTTGGAAAAGTACTTAATAAGATTGGCAGCAACAACTCATTGCCTGATCCTTTAGATATAACCGGGGACGGGAGAGCTCAGTGGTCAGAGCACTCGCTTTACCCCCATGCTAAAGTTAAAGCAGCATCGAGCGTGGGTTACCACTTGGATGGGTGGCCGTTTGCGCCGCCTTGGCTTCATTCAGCACAGTCCCCCAGTTCACCCAGCTGTAGTAAATGGGTACCTGCCCTCTTTAGGGTCAGGAAAGGTAAAGCAGCGAGGGAGAGGAGATGGGCGCCGCTCTCAATATGCTGGCCCCCTAGAGAAGTTGAGGTCTCTGATGCCTCGCTCCTCTACGACCTTATAGGTTAGGCCTATGGGACACCTTTACCTTTTTATCTGCAGCTGTTTATTGGGGATTATTTTTCGTTCCTCAGTTTGCTCAAGCTCAGAGGCTCACCAATGGTCAGATTTTTGAGTATGCGACTGTGTTTACCTTACCCACCATTCAGGTAGCCGCATTCCGACTTCAGGGATCTATCTAAATACGCCACTACTGGTGTGAATGCGATTTTTCTTCTTTTTTTTAAGTATGTTCTCATCCGTTCCTTAGTCATGCAATGGCCTACTCTTCCGAATTGCACAACGGGTTTTATCGTATGCTAAAGTTGTTCTGTGCGCGTTCGTACACAGGATCTCAGATTATAGTCTTATCCGAAGGAGTTTCTGGGAAGTGCAATCAGTACTGATGTTAATATCAGGGGAAATATGCTCTCTGTTATGTGCAAACATATGCGTTAGTATCATTTATCTGTTCCATTTATGTTTACTGCTTATGTGTGCACACACACTTGCGTATGCATCTGCGCATGTACACACACACACACACACACACACACACACACACACACACACACACTCTCTCTCTCTCTCTCTCTATGTCTGTCTCTCTGTCTCTATCTTTGTTTCTCTGTCTGTCTGTCTGTCTGTCTGTCTGTCTGTCTGTCTGTCTGTCTGTCTCTCTCTCTCTCTCTCTCTCTCTCTCTCTCTCTCTCTCTCTCTCTCTCTCTCTCTCTCTCTCTCCGCAAATGATATCTAAATAACCAATTAGCAATATGCTGTCGATGAAAGAATAAAATGATGGACTGGGTGGGCGAACTTTAAAGCAAATGGGATAAATGGATAAATGGAAAACTGACTGACTGACTGACTGACTGACTGACTGACTGAATGAATGATGATGAATGAATGAATGAATGAATGAATGAATGAAATTTTGTTTATTTTTTATCTTTCATTTCGAGAATAATGGAATAAGCACTCATGTGCTTTCTTTTTACATCCAGTCCCCGTGTGTATGCAGTTTTGTAATTAACAAACGAGTGAGTTGACCAATGAAGGAAGGAACGAACCCGAATTAATTTGTTTTTCGTTCCTCGACTGCAAGACCTCCGAGGTTCACCAACGGTAAGGTTTTTGCCTGCAAGACTGTTTTCACCCACCATTAAGGTAGCCGCATTCCGACCTGGGGGACAATAGTATGAATGAATGAATGAATGAATGAATGAATGAATGAATGAAGGAAGGAAGGAAGGAATGGATGGTTGGATTGAATGAATGAATGAATAATAAATGGAATGGATGAATGAATTAATGAAGGAAGGAAGGAAGGAAGGAAGGAAGGAAGGAAGGAATAGATGGATGGATGGATGAATGAGTGAATGGATGAATGAATGAATGAGTGAATGAATGAATGAATGAATGAATGAATGTATGGATGAATGAATGAATGAATGTATGGATGAATGAATGAATGAATGAATGGATGAATGAGTACCCTTTCAGGCGCCGTTGCCAGTAAGAGAAAAAGCAACAAATGGTTGCTGGCTCGCGTCTCTGGCAGAAGGAATAGCAGCAGGAGATGGAGGAGGAGGAATAGGAGGAGGAGGAAGAGATGGAGGCGGAGGAGGAGGAGGAAGAGATGGAGGGGGGGAGAGGAGGAGGAGGCGGAGGAAGAGGGAGGAGGAAGAGATGGAGGGGGAGGAGGGAGGAAGAGGAGGTGGAGGAGGAGGAAGAGAAGGAGGAGGGAGGTGGAGGGAAAGGAGGAGGTGGAGCGGAGGAGGAGGAGGAGGTGGAGTGAAAAGGAGGAAGAGGAGGGGGAGGAGGAGGAGGAGAGGGAGGGAGGAGGAGGGGTGGAGGAGGAGGTGGATGAAAAGGAGGAAGAGTAGGGGGGAGAGGAGGCGGAGGAGGAAGAGGAGGAGGAGGAGGCGGAGGAGGAGGAGGAGGTGGAGGAGGAGGAGGAGGAGGAGGAATGCAGAAAGAGGAATGGAGTTTACTGACGAGTGTTGGCATCACCAGCACAAGGCCCTAGCTTCTGACCGTCATTTGTACTGTATGTTGCTTTTGTGATATGACAGGGAGAGAGGAACAGGGAGAGGGGTGAGAGAGAGAGAGAGAAGAGAGAGAGAGAGAGAGAGAGAGAGAGAGAGGGGGGGTGAGAGGAGAGGGGGGGAGGACGATGAATGCAAATCGTTTTGAGGAAAGAATAAGCACCATGCACATGAGTCCCTGCACTAGGAATTTTATGATTTAAGATAAGAAAGAGACGGGAGGGATGAGGAGAGGTGTAGGGAAAGAGTAGAGAAGAGAGGAGGACAGAGAGGGAGGGAGAGAGAGAGGGGGAGAGAGAGAGGGAGGACAGAGAGAGGAGAGGAAGAGAAGGAGGAGAGAGGAGGGGGAGAGAGGAGAGAAGGAGGGATAGGAGAGAGGGGGGGAGAGAGAGAAAGGAGAGAGAGAGAGACGGGGGGGATGAGAGAGAGAGAGAAGGAGAGAAGGAGGGAGAGAAGGGAGGGGAGAGAAAGAGGAAGGGAGGAGAGATGGGGCGGTAGACGGAGGAGAGAGAAGAGAGAAAGGAGGGGAGAGAAGGGAGGGAGAGAGGGAGGGGAAGAGGGGAGAGGGGGAGAGAGAGGAAGGGAGAGAGAGAAAGAGAGAAGGAGAGGGAGAGAGAGGGTGGAGAGAGAGAGAAAGAGAGAGAGAGAGAAGGGAGAGAGAGAGCGGTGGAGAGAGAGAGAGAGAGGAGAGAGAGAGAGAGGAGAGCGAGGAGGAGAGCGAGAGAGAGAGAGGAGAGGGAGAGCGGAGAGAGAGCGAGAGAGAGAGACGGAGAGAGAGAGAAGGAGAGAGAGAGAGAGAGAGAGAGAGAGAGAGATTACAAGAGTCAAGGCAGCCAGACAGCCAGCCAGACAGACAAACGGGCAGACAGACATACAGAGAAAGACAGAGAGTGGAATGCGGATAACTAGTTCATGTTCAGGCCTTGGCCCCGTTACAAAGAGAAGATTGTACATCTTTGATCCGACTTCTAAAACTTACAACAACAAGCAATTATAAAGGAATCACAGAGAGAGAGAGAGAGAGAGAGAGGAGAGAGAGAGAGAGAGAGAGGAGGAGAGAGAGAGAGAGAGAGAGAGAGAGAGAGAGAGAGAGAGAGAGAGAGATTACAAGAGTCAATGCAGTCAGCCA
>CM054138.1:28792133-28799633 GCA_028751875.1 Rapana venosa
GAGACACACAGAGAGAGATTCAAGATTCAAGATTTAATTCCTTTCGCCCTTTTGGGGTATGGAGGATTACAAACAATTGAACAGGAGATAAACCTAACAGCAATATACCCAAAATAACATGAATAAACAGTAACTGAAAAGCAAGAGTTCATCGCATAATGATAAAGAAACACACACACACACACACACACACACACACACACACACACACACACACACACACACACACACACAGAGTTACAGAGACAGTCCCCTCACCCCACCCCCGCCTCTTTACACCTTTACCTACCCCCTTCCTTTCGGCCCACTCGAACTTCACCACCCTCTTACAAACTTGATCCTTACAGCCCAGTAACCAAAAAAAAAACTTCGTCTTTTTTTCCCCTTATCTTCACACGCACAGATAACCTGGGAGAGGGCGTGCTACCTAAATTACTTTAACTTTGGAACTTTTAAGGCTGCGCTGCTGCATCTGCTGCCACTGCCTCTGCTGCTGCTGCTGCTGCTGCTGCTGTAGATGGATGATAAGGCTGGTTGCAGGATGCAAGCAACAAGTGGTTGCTTCTTCTTCTTCTTCATCATCTTCTTCTTACTTCTTCGGGGTTTTTGAAGTGCATCTGTGAAGAAGAAACCTCTTGCTTAATTTAACTCTCCTGTTCCCACGATTACATTTTCTACCCAACAAACATGATGAAAAATGTTTGAAGTCTAACTAACTATACACGGTGCGGTTTTTGTTGTTGTTGTTGGTTGGGGGTTGTTGTTTTTTGTTTGGGAAGGGGGGGGGGGGGTGGGGGGGGTGTCAAGACCAGTTTAAAATGGATAATGTTGTTGTTTTTGTTGTTGTTTTTGTTGTTGCTGCTGCTTCTACTTCTACTGCTGCTGCTGCCGTTACTTCTGCTGCTGCTACTTCTGCTGTTGATACTGCTTCTGCTGCTTCTTCTGCTGCTGCTGCTACTTCTGCTGTTGATACTGCTTCTGCTGCTACTTCTGCTGCTGCTACTTCTGCTCTTGATACTGCTTCTGCTGCTACTCCTGCTGCTGCTACTCCTGCTGCTGCTACTCCTGCTGCTGCTGCTACTACTTCTGCTGCTGCTGCTGCTGATGCTGCTACTTCTGCTGATGCTGCTCGTTTTCTATAGCGCGTTCTCCAGCTTAACAGCTCGGGTGTTACTCATCCCTTCTGGGAATCACAGAGATTGTACACACAGGGTGACAAGTGTGCGTGTATGTATGGTATGACTGTTTTCTAAACCACCTCGCTGTATTGTCAGTGAGACCTCGGCTCCATGGGGTTTTCATGTCACTCATCCCTTCTGGGAATCACAGAGATTGTACACACAGGGTGACAGGTTTGCGTGTATGTATGGTATAACTGTTTCCAACACCACCTTGCCGTATTATCAGTGAGACCTCGGCTCCATGGGGTAAAAACCAAAAACCAAAAAACAACTACGAAACCAAGATACGGGCCTCAAGACCACTGTCTTTCAAGGCAAGACCAAGAGAGAAAGAAAGAAAGAAGAAAAAGGGCAGACTACCAGCTTCTTTCTCTCAGTGGCAACATCACTGCACGAATCCTGTGGTAGGAGAATCCTTGAAGTCAGCAGCAGGGCCAGTACAGCGAAGACCGGAGGAGCACATGGAGAGGGGAGGAAGGAGGATGATGTCGGTGTCATTGGGTTGTTGCGGCTAACGCTGAACTCGGTGATGGCTACAGGTGAGACAGTGAGACTGGGAAGGTAAAGATTGTAACAGTTTGCCATACCACAGGTGAAGGCAATCTCAACGTAACTTTTCTAAACACAACAACATTTTTCTGTAGGCTCTGATATTTTGCTTCCATCAATAATCGGCAAAAGCTTTTTTTTTGGTCTGAGCCAAGAGTGTATACATATTTGAAAAATGATTAATGGTAAGTGATACCTTTTTTTGTTGTTGTTGTTAATCTGTACTGAGACAGACAGATCAACACACAGGTATATTCAGACTAGCATAGATATAGGTAAACAAGGGATACAGAGAAATTGATAGGGACGAAGTGAGCAAAGGAAGGAAAGGGAGAATATTATGGAGAAAGGGACAGAAAACAGGACAATGGGTGACAGGAGACAGGAGAAAGGAGAGAGAGAGAGAGAGGAGAAAGGAGAGAGAGGGGAGAGAGGGAGACAGAGACAGACAGACAGAAAACAAGACAGGGGAGACAGAGACAGAGAGAGAATATTCATTCCGGAGGGGGGAAAGAAATAAAGACACGACCGAGTGACAGAGAAGAGAGAAATATTAAGGAGCGAGGCACATTCCTGGCAATGAATATCAATCCACAGCACCTGCATCTGCTAATCTTAATTAAATCGCACGAATCACAGGCTTCTTGGATTCGTCGAAGGGGGGTTGTCAAGGTATCCAATAAATGTCTCTCCATCCTCATCCTATCCTCTTCTTCCCCTCCTCCTCCTCCTCCATCCTCTACTTCTCTGTCCTTCCTTATCATCTCCTGCACTCTGGAAGTCGGAGAAGAAAAGTCAAGTTCGCCAACTCCTTGATGCCTTCTTAACTCTCTTCCGTCTGCCTTTTTGTTTTTTGTTTTTTCGGGCGGTGTGTTTTGTGGGAGAGAGCATATTGTAAGCTAGCTATGTGATGTATTATCAAGTTCATGCATGTTGCTCTGAGATAACCATCTGCCTCGGTTAAACTAAGAAAACGCTTTCGTATCATTTTTGACAAGAACACACGCAAGCAAACAAGCAAGCCATAGCGCGTAGCAACACATACACACAAACACACAAAAACACTTTTCTCTCGCACACACACACACGTACACACGCACACACATACGCACACGCACAATCACACACACACTCACACACACACAGTCTCTCAGCCACACACACACCGCACACACACCACGCACGCACAGCACGCACACACACACGCACGCAAACACACTCACACCACTCTCTCTCTCTCTCTCTCACTCGCACACACAAAACACAAACACACAACAAACACACAAACACACACAAACACACCAACAAACACACACACAACACACACACAGAATACACACACACAACACACACACACGCGAAGCTTATAATATCTTGACATCTTTCATGAATATCTTTTTTTTTGGTATTTATTTTTCAGGCATCCAAGCACAAAATTTCTTCCATTTCAGCCTTTGCACTTACATAGCTTTCTATGATGCCACACATGTGTGTATAAATAAAGTCTGCTTCCAAGACCGTGAGAAACGAGTGTCCTTTGCCTCTAGATCTATCTGTCTGTCTGTCTGTCTGTGTGTCTGTCTGACTGTCTGTCTGTGTGTCTGTCTGTCTCCCTATCTCTCTCTCTCTCTCGGTGTCCCTTTCTGTCTGTCCCTTTGTCTGACTGTGTGTCTGTCTAACTGTCTCTGTCTGTCTGTCTGTCTCCTATCTCTCTCTCTCTCTCTCCGGTGTCCCTTTCTGTCTGTCCTTTGTCTCTCTGTGTGTCTGTCTGGGCTGTCTGTCTGTCTGTCTCTTTGTCTGTCTCCCTCTCTCTCTCCACTCTCTTGTGTCCCTTTATGTTTTCCCTTTGTTTGCTGTCTGTCTGTCTGTCTCTTTTTGTTCTCTCTCTCTCTTCTCTCTCTCTCTCTCTCTTCTCTCTCTCTCTCTTCTCGGTCTCGCTTTGTATCTTTGTCTCCGCCCTTTTTCTGCCTCTCTGCTGCCTGTCTGTCTATCTGCCTGGCTGTCTGTCTGTCCATTCTCTCTTTCTCACTCCTCTCTCTTTGTCTTTTGTCCCTTTGTCTGTCTATCTGTCTGCCTGTCTGTCTGTCTGTCTCATTCTCTTCTCTTTCACTATATCTCCTCTCTCTGTCCTGGTCTGTTTACTCCGTCTGCCTGTCTGTCTGCCTGTCTGTCTTCTACCTACTCTCTATCTCTTTCTGTCCCTTTGTCTGTCTATCTGTCTGCCTTTCTGTCCCCCTTGTTTGTCCCTTTGTCTGTCCCATCTGTATGCCTAGCGCCTGTCTCGTTCCATTCTCTCTCTCTCTCTCTCTCTCTCTCTCTCTCTCTCTCTCTCACACACACACATCTCTCTCGCCTCTCTCTCTCACTCTCTCTGTCTTCTGTCCCTTTGTCTGTCTGCTGTCTCTCTGTCTCTTTTCCGTTTTCTGTCTCTCTCCAAATTTTCCCCTCCTCTCTCTCTCTTCTCTTCTCTCTCTCTCTTCTCACTTTATTTCTCTCTCTCTCTTCTCTCTCTCTCTCTCTTCTCTCTCTCTCTCTCTCTCTCTTTCTCTCTGTCATTTTTGCATGACGTAGAAACAGCTGCGTCGTGACGACAGCCTGTCTATACGAGTGTTACGTGTATACTCTGTGCAACATGAACGTTCCTGACACAGAGGAAAATTCACGCTCACTGCCTTTCCATATTTCGTTTTCTTTGAGGGAGGGGGGTGGGTGAGGAGAGATGAGGGAGAGAGAGATTGAGAGAGATGGAGAGAGAGAGAGGGGATGAGTAGAGAGAGTAGGGAGAGGGAGAGACGAGAGAGAAAACAGACTGACAGGACAGAGCACACAGGTACAAGAGACGACACGGCAGAAGTCAGCGGACGACAGACAGACAGACAGAGAGAGGCAGGAAGAGACTTGGGAGAGATCAGAAGAGAGGGAGGGAAAGAGATCACGAGAGACAGAGGATAGAGAGACAGAGACCCAGAGCCACAGACCAACCGACACTGACAGAGACCCTCACGAGACGACATGACAGCAACGACAGACTAAACACACACACACACACAGACATGCATTCTATATATTTATATATATTTATTTTATATATTATATAGATATAGATATGATATAGATATAGATATATAGATATATGGGCCGACGAAGTCAGGTGGTTGAAACAACAGTGTGTTTCTCACTACTTTGGGATAGACGGTACAGAGAGAGAGTGGGAAGGGAGAGGGGGGGAGTGGGGGGGGAGAGAGATGGGAGAGAGAGGAAGATAAAGAGAGAGGAGGGGGAGAGAGGGGGAGAGAGGGGGGAGACAGGGAGGAGATAGAGAGAGAGGGGGAGAGCGAGGGGGAGAGAGAGGGGGGGAGAGAGAAGGGGAAGATAGAGAGAGGTGGGGAAGAGAGAGGGGGAGAGAGAGACAGACAGACAGACAGAGACAGAGTCAGACAAAGAGACAGAGAACAGAGAGACAGAGAAGCAAAGCAGAGAGGAGTACATACATTCCTAGACTGTACACTCCAGACAATAATTATTGGTCTTTACCTCTGCATCAAGCCTCTCCTCTTTCTTATCTCACCACACGATCAACCATTAACTGGGATGCTGCGCCGAAACTAGTTCGATACCTCCTACACAGTGTGCTAATCTCGGCTGCTGCTGCTGCTGCTGTTATTGCTGCTGCTGCTGTTACTGCTGCTGTTACTACTGGTGCTGTTACTGCTACTGCTGCTGCTGCTGTTATTGCTGCTGCCGCTGTTACTGCTATTGCTGCTACTGGTCATGTTACTGCTGCTGCTTCTGCTGCTGCAACTGTTACTGCTGCTGTTGCTGCTGTTTCTGCTACCGTTGCTTCAGCATCTGATACTGCTACTGCTGCTGCTACCACTCCTTCTGCTGCTACCGTTACTGCTATTGCTGCTACTGCTGCTGTTACTGCTGCTTCTGCTACTGCTACTACTGCTGCTTCTGCTCCTGCTACTGCTACTACTGCTGCTGCGTCTGTTACTGCTGCTACTACTTCTGCCTTCTGCTGCTGCTGCCACTGCCACTGCTACTGCTGCTGCTGCTGTTGGTTCTGCTACTGCTTCCACTACTTCTGCTGCTACTGCCACTGCTACTACTGCTGCTGCTGCTACCTCTGCTGCTGCTACTGCTGCTGCTGCTGTCGCTTCTGATACCGATGCTGCTGCTGCTGCTGCAAAGAGGAAGTAACGAAAGATTGCTTTGCTTTTTTTATTTTTTAAACTCTGGCCCAGACGTAAAGAAAACCAACTTGCGAAGATTCTCATCCATAGGGCCATATCACACGCAAGTTTTGTATAAAATACGTTGGGGTTTTTTTTCAGTTTTCAGCTTTTCTGGGGTAGGAGGGGGGAATTGTTGTTGGGTTTGGCTTAGTTTGTTGTTGTTGTTTGATTTTGTTGTTGTTTGTTGTTGTTGTTGGGTTGTTGCTGGATTTTTTTTTTTTGGGGGGGGGGTTGCAAGGTAGACCTGTTGCTGCTGGTTGTGGTTGTGGTTTATCGGGAAAGAGAGAGAGGGAGAGAGAGAGAGAGGAGAGAGAGAGAGAGGGGAGAGAAGACAGACAGACAGACAGACAGACAGACAGACAGACAGACAGACGCAGACCCCAGAGAGAGGCGACAGCAGGCAGGAAGACACACGGGAACACAGTCAGACGGAGGAATGAACGGGGGGACAGAAAGAGAAAGAAAGGGAAAGAAAGAAGAAAAAAAGAAATAAAGAAAAGAAAAGAAAGGGAAAAAGAAAAAAAGAGAAAGAAAGAAAGATACAGACAGTAGGAATGACGAAAGTCGGAAAACAGGGTTAAGAGAGAGGAGAGAGAGACAGACGACAGACAGACAGACATACAGACAAAGAGATACAGACAAAGACAAAGACAGACATGCAGACAGAGACAGACAGAGAGCTTGAGACAAAAGAACACAAAATGAGAGGCCCAGACAGACAGACAGACAGATACAGAGAGAGACAGACAGACAGCCAACCAGACAGAGAGAGACAGAGACAGACAGACAAAGGATACAGACAAAGAGAGACAAAGACAGACAAACAAAGACAGAGACGGGAGAGCTTGAGACAAAGAGAAAAAATGAGGGGCCCCAAACAGACAGAAAAACAGAGAGAGACAGACAGACATACAGGCAGACAAACAGAGAGTGGCGGGACAGAAAACAGAGAGAGACAGGGAGAAGAAGAAAAACAAATGATGAGAGAGAGAGATAAAAATAAAAAGTGGGGGGGAGGGGCAGGCGGGGGAGGTGGGGTGGGGAGGGGAGGAACAAGGGGAACGTACAACACAGACACACCAAAAAAAAAAAAAAAAGAACGCAGACAGACAGACAGACAGACAGACAGACAGACAGATAGACATAAACACAAATAAATCGATAGGCCGACCGACAGACAGACAGGCCAACAAACGTGTGTTGTTTGCTCAGGTCGTTCTTGCATAGAATTCAGCGCGCGGTAATCGCTTTCTGAAATATCTGGGAAATACCAGCTCGAATTTATTTTCCTTGGCCGCTTCCAACTAGTAGTAGGGCTGGCTATGAGGTAAAAAGATGGCAAAACAGTCTAGAACGGAAAAGACGGAGTGACGAAAAAAATGAAGAAAAACAAAGAGTGAAGGAATGAACGAAGAACGAAAGCAAATAAGAAAAAAAGGCAACAACAAAAAATTAGTAAGAAAAGTTGAAAAACGAGATCCAGGCGGGTGGGGGTGGGGGGAGAGGTGGGGGGTGGGGTGGGGGGAGGCAAA
>CM054138.1:28829633-28854633 GCA_028751875.1 Rapana venosa
TGTCATTTTCACATATGTAAATATTCACAATAATGTAGTTAATGGTATTGATATTTTAGTTTCACAGAAGTAAATATCTACAATGATGTAGTTAATGCTATGGACATATTAGTTTCACAGAAATAAATATCTACAATAATGTAGTTAATGCTAGTGATATATTAGTTTCACAGAAGTAAATATCTACAATCATGTAGTTAATGCTGTGGACATAACTATTAGTTTCACAGAAAAAAATATCTACAATAATGTAGTTAATGCTAGTGATATATTAGTTTCACCGAAGTAAATATCTACAATCATGTAGTTAATGCTGTGGACATAACTATTAGTTTCACAGAAGTAAATACCTATAATAATGTAATTAATTCTATTGACATGTTTGTCTCACAAAAGTAAATATCTACAATGATGATAGTTAATGCTATAGACATATTTGTTTCAAAGAAGTAAATATATACAATGATGATAGTTAATGCTATAGACATATTAGTTTCACAGAAGTAAATATCTACAATAATGTAGTTAATGCTATGGACATATTAGTTTCACAGAGGTAGATATCTACAATGATGTAGTTAATGCTATGGACATATTAGTTTCACTAAATAAATATCTACAATAATGTAGTTAATGCTAGTGATATATTAGTTTCACAGAAGTTAATATCTACAATCATGTAGTTAATGCTGTGGACATAACTATTAGTTTCACAGAAGTAAATATCTATAATAATGAATTAATTCTATGGACATTTTTGTCTCACAGAAGTAAATATCTACAATGATGATAGTTAATGCTATAGACATGTTAGTTTCACAGAAGTAAATATCTACAATCATGTAGTTAATGCTGTGGACATAACTATTAGTTTCACAGAAGTAAATATCTACAATAATATAGTTAATGCTATGGACATATTAGTTTCACATAAGTAAATATCTACAATGATGTAGTTAATACTATGGACATATTAGTTTCACAGAAATAAATATCTACAATGATGTAGTTAACCCTACAGACATGTTTGTCTCACAGACGTAAATTATTTACTACCACAATGTAGTTAAATTTATGGTCATGTTAGTTTCACAGGAGCAAAAATACCCCGTTATGTAGTAAATGTTAGTACATAAAAGAGGTGTTATACTGTATACCTACTATGATGGTAGAATTTTATACTAAAATATCAGCAAAATCCGTTTTATTGATATCAGACTAAAAGAGACTGTTTTGACATAGTTCGATTTAGGCTGACAAAAACAGAAAGTGGCTTTTTTTATTGCGTTATATTTATTTATTTATTTATTTATATATACCACGTTAAGTCACGCAGATTTCCCTGCGTGAAATTCGGGCTGCTCTCCCCGGGGAGAGTCGCGTCGCCACAAGAGCAGCGCCACCCATTTTCTTTTTCTTTTTCCTGTCTGCAACTGCATTTGTTTCCCTATCAGAGTGGCTTTTTTCTACAGAATTTTGTCAGGGACAACTCTCTTGTTGCCGTGGGTTCTTTTACGTGCGTTAACTAATCATGTGTAACACACGGGACCTCGGTTTATCGTCTCATCCGAAAGACTAGCGCCCAGACCACCACTCATGGTCTAATGGATGGGAGAAAAGTTTCGGATCCAAACGGGATTATTGGCCTGCCAAAGCAATGATAGCATCACACTTGGAGATTAGTCTGAGGAGGCACAATGAAGCTGTCAACGCTTTCTTTCCATTAGAGTTTTGTTTTTTTAATTTATCTGCCTCCTGCGAATGGTCGATCTGATAACTGAGAGACTGTCGCTAGATACGTCTAGAGCGTGTGCCCCAATCTGGCTGTCTGAATGTCTGTTTGTTTGTATGATTGTGCTGTTGGTTGATTTGGTTGGTTGGTTGGTTGGTTGGTTGGTTGGTTGGTTGGTTGGTTGGTTCGGTTGGTTGGTTTGGTTCGGTTGGTTGGTTCGGTTGGTTGGTTTGGTTTGGTTGGTAGGTTAGTTGGTTGGGTTGGGTTGGTTGGTTGGTTGGTTGGTTGTCCACCTGTATTGTCATTAATTTTCTTTTGTCAACGTGTGTGTGTGTGTGTGTGTGTGTGTGTGTGTGTGTGTGTGTGTGTGTGTGTGTGTGTGTGTGTGTGTGTGTGTGTGTACCTATATTATCATTAATTTTGTTGTCAATGTGTGTGCGTGTGGGTATGTGTGTGTGCCTATATGATTATTGATTTTGTAAATGCGTGTGTGTGCGCGTGCGTGAGTGCGTGTGTGCGTGCTTGCGTGCGTGCGTGCGTGTACGCGCGCGCGCGTGTGTGTGTGCGTGTTCGCACATGGGAACTCAGTTTATAGTCTCTTCCGAAGGACTTTCAGGGTAGTGGATCGGTTTTGATATTAACTTCTTCAGAGGAAAATCCGCCTTTGGATTGAGTGCCCTGGTGGTGGCTGGACCCCAAGCCATCAGATCCTGAGCTCAATGCTTAAACCACTAGGCTACTCTGCCCACACCCCCCACCCCCAACAACTTATATAATAATGAATTGGTGGGTTTTTAAAAAATTTTTCCGCAACTAGTAACTTTTTTCCCCAGCTGTGTCTTTCATCCTTGTCCATTGTTCTTTTGTCAAGCTTTCTTTTTATTTAGAAAGAAAAAAATATCTAAATTCGTGTGCGCAAACAGTTTTGGGGTTTTTTGTTCTTTCTGTTACATCGAGGATAATGGAATAAGCCCTTATGTGCTTTTTCTACATCCAGTCCCCGTGTGTATGCATTGTTGTACATTCTGTCATCTGTTCCCACCGGCACACAATGGCCTACTCTTACAAAAGCGGAACAGAATTTAACGTGAAGAAAAGAGAATGAAGGAAGGAAAGCTTGGCATTACAATCACAGGCCAGAAATGTCTCCTGGCTTTTAGCTGATCTTTATCGCCGAACGTGTCATTGCTGCAGCTAAAACTGTTGCTATTTTGTTATTGCTCTTGCTCTTGCTGTTTGTTATCTGGGGCGTCTTTTTAATTTTTTTGTTTATACATCAGCCTTTGAGTTAGACCATAAATCATCTATCCTTAACCAAAAATCAACAATCCCCGAAGTCAGAATCCAGATACCTTAATGATATGAAAAAGAAAAACATCACATATGTTAAACTTTTACCATGTGTGAACCGTGGAGCTCTCTCTAGCCCCAGCACAAAAGAAAACATGAAAATGTAAACTGAAAAATCGTGATCCAATCACCCTTGCAAAGGAATGACATTCAAATATTCAGACACATTCCACCAATCAATATCATTCTTCAGCTTTTTTTTCCCTAAAGGGCCTGAATGACAACAATGGGGTAGCGAAGAATAAATCATTATTGAAGACAGTTTCCGCTTCAAAGAACGCAGGAATTTCACGCTTCATTGCAACACACATCGCCTTGCCTGCTTGATTTCAGAAGCTGCACATTCTGAGCAAGTCACCCATGAAATCCAACAATGCCACATCCGTCAGGATTTCTTTGTCACATCAACAGGCATGGTCAAGGGAACCTGAAACGCTTTCAAACCCTCGTTAAAAGCTCGTCTGTTCAGAAAGCAGCTGCAGGAAACTTCCTACTGATCATCATTGATGCTAAACTTCCAGCTATCCAATTATCAGAGCAGGGGGGATGGGGGTGTTACAGTAGAGTGCGTATGCGCGCATGTGTGTGTGTGTGTGTGTGTGTGTGTGTGTGTGTGTGTGTGTGTGTGTGTGTGTGTGTGTGTGTGTGTGTTTGCGTTCACACATGGGACTCCGGTTTATAGTCCCATCTGAAGGACTTTTGGGGGTAGTGGAGACGGTATTGACATATACTACATGGGAAATATCCCCATTGGATAGGGTGCACTTGTGGTGGCTCGAACCCAAGCCATCAGATCATGAGCACAATGCTCAACCCACTAGGCTATCCTGCCCACCCACCCCCTTCCCATGTTATAAGTTGTCTTGTTATTTCTCAATAGGCAGTAACTTTTTTTTTCCAGCTGTGTCTTTTATGCTTGTACATTGTTCTGTTGTCATATTTTTTTTTGGAAAGAAAAATAACTTCTAGACTCATGATCACCTGTTAAGAAAAGAATAGAAAGAAGGAAGGAAAACATGACATTACAATCACAGGCCAGAAATGACCCCTGGCTTTTTATCTGATCTTTATCACCGAACTTGTTATTACTGCAGCTAATGCTCTTGTCATTTTTGTTGTTGTTGCTGTTTCAGTTGCTGTTTGGTATTTTGGGGGTCTTTTGAAATTTTTTGTTTTGTTTCTTACATCAGCCAATCTGTTAGACCATGAATTGTCTATCCAATCCTTAACCAAGAGTCAACGATTCCCGAAGTTGGAATGCAGATACCTTTATAGTGTGGGGGGAAAAGTCACATACGTAAAACTCTCACGAAAGATGAACCTCAGAGCTCTGAACAAAGCATGAATAAGAAAAATAAATATACTGCATAATCCTGATCAACCATCTGTTGTAAAGTAATGACATTCAACCATGAAGATACATTCCACCATTCAATATCATCATTCTTTAGCTTTTTTCCCTAAAGGGCCTTGATGACAGCAATGGGGTAGATATGGAGAGGCTGTGAAGAATAAATCATTATTGATGACAGTTTCTGCTTCAAAGAACGCAGGAATTTCACGCTTCATTGCAACACACATCCCTTTGCCTGCTTGATTTCAGAAGCTGCACATTCTGAGCAAGTCACCTATGAAATCCAACAATGCCACATCCGTCAGGATTTCTTTGTCACAACAACATGGCATGGTCAAGGGAACCTGAAACGCTTTCAAACCCTCGTTAAAAGCTCGTCTGTTCAGAAAGCAGTTGCAGGAAACTTCCTACTGATCATCATTGATGTGAAACTTACAGCTATCCAATTTTTTTAGCAGCCGGGAGGTTAGAGTAATGTGTGTGTGTTGTGTTTTGTGTGTGTGTGTGTGTGTTTGTGTGTGTGTGTGTGTGTGTGTGTGTGTATGTTTGCGTTCACACATGGGACCCCGGTTTATAGTCTCATCTGAAGGACTTTTGGGGGAGTGGACACGGTATTGATGTTAACTACATGGGGGATATCCCCATTGGATAGGGTGCACTGGTGGTGGCTCGAACCCAAACCATCCGATCATGAGCACAATGCTCAACCCACTAGGCTATCCTACCCCCCTACCCCCCTCCCATGTTATAAGTTGTCTTTTTATTTCTCAATAGCCAGTAACTTTTTTTCTCCAGCTGTGTCTTTCATGCTTGTACATTGTTCTGTTGTCTAGCTCTTTTTTATTTGGAAGAAAAATAACTTCTAGACTCATGATCACAACCCGTTAAGAAAAGAATAGAATGAAGGAAGGAAAACGTGGCATTACAATCACAGGCCAGAAATGACTCCTGGTTTTTTTATCTGATCTTTATCACCGAACTTGTTATTGCTGCAGCTAATTTCCTTGTCATTTTGTTGTTGTTGCTGTTTCAGTTTTTGTTTGGTAGTTTGGGAGTCTTTTTATTTTTATTTTTTTGTTTTTACATCAGCCAATCTGTTAGATCATGAATTGTCTATCCAATCCATAGCCAAGAGCTAACGATTCCCGAAGTTGGAATGCAGATACCTTAATGGTGTGGAAGAGAAACAGTCATGTACATAAAACTTTCAAAAAAGGTGAACCTCAGAGCTCTGAACAAGGCATGAAAAATAAAAATAAATATACTGCATAATCCTGACCAATCAACCGTTGTAAAGTAATGACATTCAACCATGGAGATACATTCCACCAATCAATATCATCATTCTTCAGCTTTTTCCCTAAAGGACCTGAATGACAGCAATAGGGTAGATGGAGAGGCTGCAAAGAAGAAATCATTATTAATGACAGTTTCTGCTTCAAAGAACGCAGGAATTTCACGCTTCATTGCAACACACATCCCTTGCCTTGCCTGCCTGATTTCAGAAGCTGCACATTCTGAGCAAGTCACCCATGAAATCCAACAATGCCACATCCGTCAGGATTTCTTTGTCACATCAACATGGCATGGTCAAGGGAACCTGGAACGCTTTCAAACCCTCGTTAAAAGCTCGTCTGTTCAGAAAGCAGTTGCAGGAAACTTCCTACTGGTCATCATTGATGCTAAACTTCCAGCTATCCAATTTTCAGAGCAATAGTGACACCCCTTCTGTCCCCCTCCACAGACAGACAGACAGACAGACACACACACACACAGCTTGCTCCTGTGTTTGCTTTTTATATGTGTGTGCATGCATGGGTGCGCGTGTGCGTGTGCGTGTGTGTGTGTGTGATAAGATAAGAAAAGACAAGAAAAAAGAAAAGAAAATCACTGAGCAAAACATACACATCTGCAGATCTATACATTTTTTCCAATCAAAATCATTCCTTGCCTTTTTTCTCTAAAAGGATTTTTATATAAAGTTGAAGTAGCAGAGAAAGAAATAAAGCAGAGGAGAGGGTGTAAAGAATAAATAATGACAGTTTCCACTCTGAAGATTTCAGAAAATTCGTGGTTCATTTCAACACACATTGCCCTGCCTACTCGATTTCAGAAGCTGCACATTCAGATCAAGTCATCCATGAGATTTGACAATGCCATATCCATTTGGATTTTCTTTCGTCATGTGAGCATGCCATGGCTCTGTGAACTTGAAATGCTTTCAACCCCTCGTCAAAAGCTCGTCAGTTCAGAAACCCGTTACAGGAGACTTCCTTCTGATCATCATCAATGTTAACTTTCCAGCTGTTTGATTTATAGAAGTCCCCTTATTTTCTGTTTGTGTTTGTGTGTGTGTTGTGCTGTTTGTGTGTGTGTGTGTGTGTGTGTGTGTGTGTGTGTGTGTGTGTGTGTGTGTGTGTGTGTGTGTGTGTGTGTGTGTGTGTGTGTGTGTGTGTGTGTTTTGTGTTGTGTTGTGTATGTTGTGTTTGTGTTGTGTGTTGACTCATGCTCGTACATGCGTCTGTGTGCATGCATAGATTCACTTACTATTCTGACTGCTTCTGTACAGGTAGCATGGTTTAACCCAAAAGCATTGCTTTAATATTCCTAGTATCCTTTGCAAATAGGGATAAAATAAATTTACAAAGTATGGCATATTAGAATGATAGATTGCAAGAGATGTGTTGAAAAGCAGCGTGCACATATAAAATATTCCCTTTTTTGGAGAATGTTTGATTGTGGCATTATCAGTTCAAAAATGCGTTTCAAAGTTTAATATATTCTGTTTGTAAGTTTAAAGATTATTCATATAGAAAAGGGTTCTCCATCCAAAGTAGAATATTTCCTGATCCTTTAAGACCAACGTTTACTGTAAGTATCGATGGGTACTGTAAGTATCAATGGGTACTGTAAGTATCAATGAGTACTGTATGTATCACACAAGAACCTTGTGCATTGGCCGAACCTACCTTTATGAATGATAACAACATAGCAATCCTTCAACAACTTGACAGTAACAGACACAGTACAGAGATCAAAGGAATAGTCCCTGCATTCTTGCAGACTTCGTCTCATGACTGGTGGTAGCAGCAGACAGATGGTAAGGAAATTAGCACCATCAGCAGTTTAGGCCTGTCTCCATCCATTAATGCCAGCCAAAACGCCCGGACTATGGAGACAATGTGTGTGTGGCACAGTTATATAGGAATCGTTGTGCAATGTCATATAATTTCTCACTATCCTTTTAGTGAAAAATCCACCGTTTAAATATTCTAAAATCAGTTTAACGCTTTCAAAGCAAAAGTTGTCAGCTATTATCCATAATGTTTCTGGACTCTCAAACTGTAAGCTGACTCTAGACCTGTAAATAGGAGAGCACAGCATTCACTCAACAATTTGACAGTAACAGACCCAGCACAAAGATCAAAAGAATGGTCTCCGGCATGCTCATAGACTGGTACTGGGACCAGAGATGACTGTGACGGCAGCAGACAGAGGGTAATGAAATTGGCACCGTCAACAGTTCTTCTGGTTTTCTGCTTCTCTCATTGACTGGAGGCCCTCCTACATCCATTAACACCACCGAAACATCTAGAATTCCATACAGCGTGTGTGTGCCTGGCATAGTTATGTGGGAATCTTTATAGAAAACCTGACATCTTCTTACTATCTCTATAGTGAAAAATCTACCGTTTAAACATTCTAAAATCAGTTTCACATTTTCAAAGCAAAAGTTGTCAGCTATCATCCATAATGTTTCTAGACCCTCAAATTGTAAGCCGACTATAGACCTGTAACTATGAGAGCCCAGCAGATCAGAAGAATAGTCTCTGACATGCTCACAGGCTGGCATTGGCAGGAGCTGTGATGGTGACGGCAGCAGACAGACGGTAGGGAAATTAGCACCATCAGCAGTTTTCTCCCTTACCGAAGGCTTGCCTCCATCCATTATCGTTGATAAAAACATCCACATTGATGTGACGGCGTGTTAGCAGGACATAGTCATGTAGGAACTGTCTCCAGACGTATTATTCAAGCTTCTTGTACTCTGCAATTGTTCTCTGACTCTATCCAGTGTAAAGACTGAAGGCAAGCTCAGCATTCACTCAAAACGTTGACACCAACAGACTTAGCACAAAGATCAAAGGAATAGTCTCTGACATTCTTGCAGGCTACTTCTCAAAGCAGGGATGACTCTGACGGCAGCAGACAGATGGGGGTATGGAAATTGGCACCATCAGCAGTTCTTTTGGTTTTCTGCTTCTCTCCCTGACTGAAGGCCTGCCTCCATCCATTAATGCTAACACAAAACCAAACCCAGACTATTGTGATCGTGTGTGTTTGTGGTTTAGTTATGTAGAAAATGTCTTCAGACAAACCATAGCTGACAGGAATATTCTTCTACCTTTAATATTCTTTTTTTTCTTATGTTTTGGTTCTGTTCTTCAGCTAGCGTTCTAAGGTTCACCAATAGTGAGATTTGTATTTGTGACCGTTTTTGTTCACCATTAAGGTAGGTACTTCAGAGATGGTGACTAAACGTGACACCAATGTGGATGTGGTAGTTTTCTTTAATTGTTATCCATTCCTAGGGGCACGAAATGGACTACTCTTCCAAAAGATAGAATGGGTTTTATCGTATGCACAAGATGTGTTCTGCTTGCGTTTGTACGTGAGACCTCAGTTTATAGTCTCATCCCAATAATCCTCTTTTTCTTAAAGATTTAGGATTACGTAGTAGACATACATTTGTCTATCGATAAGAAGAGGGTTAAGCAAAAAATGTAGAGGGTATTTGACGTAATAACTCTTGCAACTTTGGTGACTACTGCCTATCCTTAATGTGACAAATTCATAATTAAACCTCTACAATTATCTTTACCTTTTACAAAAGCAAAATTAGCCTATCACCATTCAAAATACTTCCGAACCCCCAGGTTCTTACCCAGTCCCATCCCTGTTCCAGTGATAGCACTGCATATCCGATACCAATTACAGACTAGGAGCAATGATTACAGGAAACTGACTTTGACATATTTACAGGCAGGCATTAGGAGCCGAGATGACAGTGATAGCTCCAGATAGACACTGGGGTAAATTGCCACCCTGGACGTATCATCTGGTCTTATGATTCTGTTCCTGGCTGAAGACCTGCCACTATCCATTAACGCCAACAACACCACTCAGACCAAAGTGATCGTGTGCGGGCATGGCACATTTAGGAGGGAACTGTCTTCAGATATGATACTTGCTGTAAAAGTGTCTCTCTTCCAAAAACCCAGCTAATTTCTCTACTTGGTATGTGTGGCATTCCCACAGGACTAGAGGATACAAATGGCTTTACCCTCACAATGTTGTTAAACCATGGAAGACACAAGCAAAGATGTTGTATAGAAGTCAGATGTGTTCCTTGACAAGCCAATAAACACACAGGCTGATTGTCCCAAAGGCATTTGAAAATATTGTTAGTCAGAAACCTAGCTAATTCCTCTAGTTGTGATGTGTGGCATTCCCACAGGACTAGAGGATATAAATGGCTTTACACTCACGATGTCGTTAAACCATGGAATACACAAGCAAAGATGTTTTATAGAAGTCAAGTGTGTTCATTGACATGGCAACAAACCCACTGGCAAATTTTCCCATGGCATTTAACAATATTGTTAGTCCATTTAGCAGCAATGCTTTGAGATCTAAAATACTTGATTCTTTCTCCGAGTTCACTAACTTCGCAGAGATTCATTCCTTCAAAAACAAATCATAAACTGCCAAACACACAAAAAATATTATAGCTTTATTTTTCAAAAAGAAGAGCCTCATTTATACGTTAACATATGACAAATCTATTCTTGTACAAAAAGTATCTAAAACAGGCATTCTTTTTTCAGTAAAAGTTTAGGTTGTGACTATTTCACTATCTGGTTTTTATCTGTCTAATCGTCCTTCTTCATATCTATTCTATTGTCAGTTTGTTTCCTCACTTCTTCTATCTCAAAACAAATGATTGGAATGATAAGCAAAAGGGAAAGAAGGCATTTAACGTGATAATTCTGTAGCTTTGGTAGCTTCTAACTATCCTTAATGTGAAAATTTCATATATATGTAAATTTCATATCTATCTATCTATCTATCTGTCCCGTAGTCTGACGACCGTGGGGGCACCCTCAAAGACTCAGCAACCAGTTCCCTCCATTCTTCTCTCTGTTCTGCCTTTCTCAGGGTTTTGTTGAGTTCTAGGCCTGTCCATTCACTGATGTTATCCTCCCAGCTCTTCCTTGGTCTGCCTCTTTCTTCCCCCTTGGACAGTGCCTTGCAAAACTGTCTTTGTAATTCCTTGGGATTTGTGACTTTGCCCATACCACTTAAGTTTACGCTTTTTCACGATCGTTAGAGGTTCTCTTTAGGGTCCATTGGTTTGCTGGATTCTGTTATGCCCCGTTTTTCGTTGCTTATGTGGTCTTTGTAGGGGGATGCCAAGGAGTCCCCGAAAGAAATCTCATCTCCATGCCTGTACTCTTTCTCCAAATCTGCAGTCAGGGTCCTTGATTCACGGCATACAGAAATATGGATATGACAAGGGAGCGCATTAGTCTGATTTGGAGATAAGTGAGATATTCTTGTCTCTCCAGATGGTGTTTAGTTTTGACAAAGCTGTTATTGTCTGTGCGTCCTGCATCTACTTTGGCTTGGATCCATGGTTCGGATACAATGGCTCCCCGGTTTCTTGAAGCTTTTTAACTGTTTCCAGCCTCTGGTCATTAACCCTGATATCGTGCTAATGCCGTTGGTGTTATTAGTCATCAGTTTGGTCTTCTCTGCATGATTTCCATGCCGTTTGTTTTGGAGGCCTTATCCAAGTGTTCTGTTAGGCTGGCAAGCTCTTTTTTTGATCCTGCTATTCCATCAATGTCATCTGCGAAACGGAGGTTTGTGATCGTTCTGCCACCAATGTGACTGATCCTTCATGATGTTCCAGTGCATCAGCCATGATTTCTCAAGGAAGATGTTGAAAGAGTGGGGTGAGAGTAGACAGCCCTGCCTAACTCCAACTGTTGTTCGAAACTTTTTCCAATGTTGTTGTTGTAGTACACTGCACTGGTGGCTCGCTGTACAGTTGTTTTATGACTCTGATCAGGTTTGCATTGATGCTGTACAAATTCATGGTTGCCCACAAAGCTGCATGCCACCCCCCTGTCAAATGCCTTCTTAAAATCGATTTAAAAACGTGGTAAAGGTCTTGTTGATGTTGAAAGGGCCGCTCACATAGTATTCTGAGGTTGAATATTTTGTTCTGTTGTGCTGCGCCCCGCTCTGAAACCCGCTTGTTCCTCAGCAATGATGGTCTCTGCTTGTGGCTTCGTCTATTCAATATTATCTGCAGCATGACCTTGCTTGGGTGACATATGAGGCTGATTGTGCGGTAATTATGGGATTGTTGTAGATTTCCTTTCTTGGGGAGGGTGATGATGAGTGACTGCGTCCATGGTGTTGGCCATTTTCCTGTCTGCCAGATCTTGTTGCAGATTCTTAGTAGGGCGCTGATCATGGCTTCCCCCCCAGCTTGGGCCAACTCAGCTGGAATGTTGTCAGCCCTGCTGACTTCCTTTTTCAGCGATCTGACTGCTGTTTCCACTTCTTCTCGGGGATTGGGTGGACTGTCTGTGTCTTTGCTTTCGGGTACATTAAGGGCTTTGGATCTCCTGCGGTTCTATAGTTATACAGGTCGGAGCAGTTTCTGTCCATCTGTTCAGAATATCCTGGTCGTCAGTGAGGGACACTTCCCCTTTTTGTCTTGGATTGTTAAACCTTTTCTCTGTTTCGTGCTAGTCAGGTCTTTCACCAGCTGATATGCTTTTTGCTATTGTTTTTCTTGATGTTTCTTCAATGTCTTGGCACTGTTCACCGATCCAATTCTCTTTTGCCTCCGTCATGGACTTCCTGATTCTTTTGTTGACTGCCCTATATTGTTCTGCTCTTTCTTTTGTTTTATTTTTCTTTTTCTTCAGCTCTCTACGCTTGTCGCATAGTTGTAGGATGTTAGGTGTGACCCATGGTTTTTTGACTGGTCGGCGTTTGCCAAGAAGCTCGTTTGCTGTTTCAGTCACCGTGTATTGAAACTATTCGTCAGTGTTCAATGTCTGAGTCTATCAAAAGTGAGTGCTGCAAAACTTTCCACCTATCCTTGCTTGAAAAAAATTTTTAATACCCCTGGGTCCTTCAGCTTCTCGAGGTCAAATTTGATCCTGATGTTGTTCCGCTTGTGGATTTTCTTTGACGTAGTCGGAAAGTCATCATCACAGATCATGATCACTCCCTATGTCTGCTCTGGAAAACTTCGTGTCTGTGCGATGGGTTAAAGCTAGGGCTGAAACCCTCTTTTCACCATGATGTAATCTATTTGGTTTGTGGGTTCTCCCCTTTGGGCTATGCCATGTCCATTTTTTGGATTTCTTGTGTGGGCCAAGTGTATTCACTAGCTGGAGGTGGTTGTTATGGCAAACTCCAGGAGTCTCAAGCCTCTTTCATTTGATTGGTTATTCAATGTGGCCCACAAACGCCCTCCCAGTTTTCCATGCATCTTCTCCCACCTTGGCGTTCCCGTCGCCTTGCACAAAGAGGATGGGCTTTCTTGGGTGTTTGATTCAGAAACCTCTTGTAGCTGGTCATAAAATTCTTCTACGGCTTCATCTGTGCAGTCTGATGTAGGGGCGTATGCCTGTACTATAGTTATGTTAAAGGGGGTTGCTCTCAGGCGGATGGTAATAAGTCTGCTGGACACAGGCTGACAGCTCATGACGGTGTTCACGGTGTCTTTGTGAACGAGAAACCCCACGCCGTGTTCATGTTTATCCTGTTTTCCACTGCTCTGCGAAGTCAGGTGGAAAAACATGGGAGAAACAACGACCCAGGAAGACCACAAATTATACTACAGTGGAAAACAGGATAAATTTCATATATGTCCTTTAAATAACCTTTACCTTTAAGAAAAAGCAAAACTGGAATGCCACCATCTATAATACTTCCAGATCCTCAGACTCTTGGCTGACGCTATATCTCTTCCAATGACGCACACAATACCCCTATTACTTACGTATTCAAACTAAGGATGCAATGAAACTCTCTGACATACTCACAGGCAAATATTTGAAGCAAAGACGACTGCAGTAACTCCGGAAATGCAGGGAAAATTGGTACCATCACAGCTTATCTCCCGCTCTTATGATTCCCTCCCAGGTGGAAGTCCTGCCACTATCCATTAACGCCAACAACAACACCCAGGCTATGGCGATAGTGTGTGGGCACGGCACATTTAGGAGGGACTGTCTTCAGATATGACACTTGCTGTAAAAGCGTCTCTCTGCCAGAAACTCAGATCATTTCCTCCAGCTATAGTGTGTGGCCTTCCCATGAGGCCAGAAGACATAAATGGCTTTACACACATAATGCCATTACCCCATGGACTACATGTGCAAGGATGTTTTATGGAACTCATATGTCCTCATTGACAAGCAGTAATCCAACTAGCCATTGTATTTCCCATGGTGTTTGAGAAAAGTTTCCGTCCATTGTGCAGCAAAGCTGTGAGATCTAAAACACTTTAATGTTTCCCTGCTTAACTGGCCATGCAAGGATTTATTCCTTCAAAAACATGTTTCATAAACTACTAAACCTTCTCCAGCAGAATGTCTTTTTTTGAAACTAAAAGCCTCATCAATATGTTATCAAGGGAAATCTGTATTCTTCTATAAAAAGTATTTAAAATTGGCATTCTTTGTCCAGTTAAAATCTATGCTGCATGCAACTATTTATATGGTCTATTTTTTTTTATCTGCTTATAAATATCCATGCTTTTTCTTTTGTTAGTATTTCTTTACGCTGTCTGTGTCAAAAAGGATGAATTAGAATGACAAGTGAAAAAGAAAGAGAGTATTTAACGTGATAACTCTTGTAATTTTGGTAGCTACTTTCTTTGATATGACAAAATTCATAGTCACACTTCTAAACCAACTTCACTTTTTAAACAGAAAATTGGTCTGCCATCAAACATAACACACTTGGACCCTCGAGGCTCTCAAGGGATAATATACCTGTATTCTGACAATAGCATGGAATCCCCTGAACAATTACAGACCTAGACTAAAGATCAAAGGAAACTGTCTCTGGCATACTTACAGGCAAGTATCAGGACCACAGAAGACTGCTATAACTCCAGACAGACTCTGGGGAAAACTGGTACAGTGAACGTATCATGTGGTCTTATGACTCTGTCCCTCTCCAGACACCTGCCACTATCCATTAACGCCAACAACAACAACAACACCCAGGCTATGGCGATAGTGTGTGGGCACGGCACGTTCAGGAGGGACTGTCTTCAGATATGACACTTGCTGTAAAAGTATCTCCCTACCAGAAACCCTGGTCGTTCCTCAAGCTATGGCGTGTGGCCTTTCCATGAGGCCAGAAGATATAGATGGCTTTACACTCACAGTGCTGTTTACCTGAGGAATACATGTGCAAGGATGCTTTATGGAAGTCGGATGTCCTCATTGACAAGCCAGTAAACCCGCTAGCTGTTTTATTTCCCATGGTGTTTGAGAAAAGTGTCAGTCCAATGTGCAGCAAAGCTCTGAGATTTCAGATATTCTATTCTTTTCCTGGCTTAACTGGCAGCACAAAGATTCGTATCTTTAAAAAACATAAAATAAAATTTTTTAAAGTTTCGTCGACTATCAAACATACTACACAAAATAGTCGTCTTTTTACTTTTCATAATAAAAAAGAAGGTATCGTAAGTCTGTCATGATTGGGAAAAGCTGTATTCATTGCAAGCTAAAATGTGCAATCTGTTTCAATGTCTGGTCATACTTTTGGACAGTTCTATGCATTTATTTCTCTGCAAATCTGTTTTTTCTCTAACCTAACAAATGATGTGCGTAGAGGGTGTGGGAAGCTGTAAGCGTGTGTACGTGCATGTATCTTTAGTTATTTTCTTGCGTGTATATGTGTAGCGTGCATGCATGCATGTGAGTGAATGAGTATGTATGTTCATGTCTGCGTGCATGCATGTATGTGTATTTAAGTCTGCATATCTGTGTGATTGTGTTCTTCTATTAAATCCATGTGTGTGTATGTGTGTTGCGTGCGCGCGCGCGCGCGTGTGTGTGTATTTGTGTGTGTGTGTGCGTGTGTGCGCGCGCGCGAGCGCCTTAAAATGTGTGTGCATGATCGTGTGCACATACGTGTGTGTCTGTACGCGCGCATGTGGGGTGTGCGTGCGTGCGTGTATGTGCCCCTAGCCACGGAAGCATGATGTATGTGCATACCTGCAATATACATGCGAACATATCTACGCTACTTGCACATGTGTTATGCGTCATTCAGACAACACAGAGCAACAAAGGAAAAAAAGGAATCGTCAGAATGCTGAGAAAAAACACACACACATACACACACACTCACACACACAAAACACACGTGCACACACACACACTAAACACCACATACACACACACACTCTCTCTCTCTCTCACACACTCACACACACACACACACACTAAACCAAGCCAAAACAAAACAAAACAAAACCGAGATAAACATGCAAATGAGAGGGAGAGAGACAAACACACACACACACACACACACATTCATTCATTCATTCATTTATTCTTTTCTTCTTTTATATCGAGGATAATGGAATAAGCACTCGTGTGCTTTTTTACACACGCGCGAGCGCACACACACACACTCACACACACACACGCTCGCACACACACACACACACACACGCTCGCACACACACACACACACACACACACACACACACACACACACATACACATACACACATACATACACACATAACGCCTTTGCCCATACATACAAACAGACAAACAGACAGGCAGACAGACAGACAGACAGACAGACAGAGCGGGGGGGTTTTAAAACTGGGGGTATGTATGACCTTTCCCCTTGAAACTGGCAGGGAGGGAGGGAGGGGAGGGGGGGAAGAGGAGGGAGGGGGGGGAGGGGAGGGAGGGAAGGAGGGAGAGCAGACAGTGGGAATATCCCGGGGAGAACCAATCAGGTTCTGAAGGCCGTGAGACCTTTCACACACCCTCCCTATTAATGCAGGGGCAGGTACAGGGAGTGAGATGGGGGAGAATGATGGGGTGGGAAGGAGAGAGAGAGAGAGAGAGAGAGAGAGAAGGAGGGGAGGGGAAAAGAGGAGAGGGGAGAGAGATGAGAGAGAGAGAGGAGAGTTGGGGGGTGAGAAAGAGAGTAGAGTGGGAGAGAGTGGGTGGGGGTGGAAGGAGAGAAGAGAGAGAGGAGAGAGAGAGAGGAGAGAAGAGAGAGAGGGTTGGGGGGGTGAGAGAGAGAGTAGAGTGGGAGAGAGGGGGGGTGGGAGGAGAGAGAGACTAAAAAGAGTGAGAGAGAGAGAGGTGGGGGAGAGAGAAAGATGAAGTGAGAGAGGAGGAGAGAGGAGAGAGAGAGAGAGAGAGAGACGAGAGAGAGGAGAGAGGAGAGAGAGAGAACAAATGAACAATAAACAAATGAACAGATGAAGTGAGAGAGAGAGAGAAAGATAGAAAGAGAGGTGGGAGAGAGGGAGGAAAAGATAGAAAGGGAGGTGGGAGAGAGAGAGAGTGGGGGAAAGAGAGAGAGGGGTATGGAGAGAGAGGGGGGTGGAGGGAGAGAGAGGAGGGTGGAGGGAGAGAGAGGGAGAGAGAGGGAGAGAGATGGCTAGAGAAAAAAAGTGGGGGGGGGGGAGAGAGGGAGAAAGACAGACAGACAGACAGAGACAGACAGAGTTTAGAGAGACAGAGAGTGAATAGAATGGGGAGAGAGAGGGTGTGGAAGAGAGAGAGAGAGGGATGAAGAGAGAGGAGAGAGAGAGAGAGAGAGAGAGAGAGAGAGAGAGAGAGAGAGAGATAAAGAGACAGGCAGACAAACAGGCATACAGACAGACATACAGACAGACAGACAGACACACAAACAGATAGACAGACAGACATAAAGACAGAAAGACAGACAGACAGACAGCAAGAGGGGATAGAGTGAGAGACGAACTGACAGAGAGAGACACAGAGACAGACTTTTGACACTTTCACCCTTTCAATGTTTAATAGTTATTACCAATATCAAAGACCGACAGACAGAGAGACAGACAGACAGACAAACAGACAAAAAGACGGATAGAGAGAGAGAAACAGAAACAGTCTTTTACCGATGAAAAATAGTTGGTTACTTTCACTCTCATTGAAAACAAATATATGCAATTTGCATGTGTGTGTGTGCGTGCATGTGCGTGCGTGCGTGCGTGCGTGCGTGCGTGCGTGTGTGTGTGTGTGTGTGTGGTGTGTGTGTGTGTGTGTGTGTGTGTGTGTGTGTGTGTGTGTGTGTGTGTGTGTGTGTGTGTTTTGAGAAATAAAGTGTTCAGATCTTACGGGGAAAAAAAGAAGAAAAAAAGAAACAGAAACAGACAAAAGGACTTTTGAGAATCTCACATTTTTAACATTCTACTATTACCAATACCCAAGATGCAGCGAAAACGAGAGAGAGACACACAGACAGACCGACAAACAGAGACAGACAGAGACACAGCGGCATGTAAACACTAAGACAGGCAGACAGACGGATAATCAGACAGACAGACAGAGACAGAGACAGACAGAGACAGTCACAGACACAGTGGCATGGAAACACTAAGACAGGCAGACAGACGGATAATCAAACAGACTGAGACAGAGACAGAGACAGACAGCGACACAGTGGCATGTAAACACTACGACAGGCAGACAGACGGATAATCAGACAAACACATAGACAGAGACAGTCAGAGACACAGCGGCATGTAAACACGAAGACAGACAAGCAGACAGACGGATAATCAGACAGACAAAGACAGACAAAAACACAGCCGCGTAAAAACAGACAGAAAGACAGACAAACGAACAATCAAACAGATAAACAGAGAGACAGACAGAAAAAGAGGGGAAGAGAGGAGAGTGGACGAACGGTCTGCAGGCAATTCCTGTCCGCGAAGAGAAAAGGTCAACGTCCAGTGCCCAATCTTCTCGTTATTCTTGCTAGGCTGGAAGCACAGTTGACCTCTTCATGGCTCTATTAATGAGGAAGGTAACAAGGAAAGTGCCTCACCTCCCCCTCCTCACCACTACCCCCCAACCACCCACCCACTCACCCACCCACCTATACCCACCTCCTCCCCCTACACATGAACATACAAGCAAGCAGACAAGCAAAATCAGTCAAACAGGCTTAAAAGACAAATGAATAAATGTTGTACTTCAGCTCAGCATTAATTTTGTAATCCCACCCTTTTTTTTGAAACTGCTTTAGTAACTATGACTCAATGCACACCACGTTTCGCTCATACTTGTATGCTCATATGGAAATAAATATAGCTGCATGCATTGTAAGCATGGACCTCGGTTTATCGTCTCATCCGAAAGACTAGTACCCAGACTACCACTCATGGTCTAATGGATGGGGGAAAAGTTTTCGGGCCCCAAACGGGGATCGAACCACCGCAAACTTCCGACCCGGACTTTTCTTTTTCTAGACAGGCGCGTTACCTCTCGACCACCAGGTATGCAGTCTACTATTATAAGTGAGAGCACTCAACAAACAAAATAAACAAAATATGAAACCATGGAGAAGACTAAAACGTAATGCAAACAATCACTTCACACTTGCAGTCAGTCTCCAACCGAGACAAAACCAGACTGGACAGAAAGACAGACAGAAAAACAGACATACAAGCCTAGAGCGTGACAGACAGACAGACAGACAGACAAGCAAACAGTCAGACAGACAGATAGACTGGATAGAGAGACAAACAGAAAGATAGGCAAATAAACAAACAGCCTGACAGGCAGACAGACAGACAGACAAGCAAACAGCCTGACAGACAGACAGACAGACGGACAAGCAAACAGTCAGACAGACAGATAGACTGGACAGAGAGACAAACAGAAAGATAGGCAAATAAACAAACAGCCTGACAGACAGACAGACAGACAGACAAGCAAACAGTCAGACAGACAGATAGACTGGACAGAGAGAGACAAACAGAAAGATAGGCAAATAAACAAACAGCCTGACAGACAGACAGACAGACAGACAGACAGACAAGCAAACAGTCAAACAGTCAGACAGACAGATAGACTGGACAGAGAGACAAACAGAAAGATAGGCAAATAAACAAACAGCCTGACAGACAGACAGACAGACAGGCAAACAGTCAGACAGACAGATAGACTGGACAGAGAGACAAACAGAAAGATAGGCAAATAAACAAACAGCCTGACAGACAGACAGACAGACAAGCAAACAGTCAGACAGACAGATAGACTGGACAGAGAGACAAACAGAAAGATAGGCAAATAAACAAACAGCCTGACAGACAGACAAGCAAACAGTCAGACAGACAGATAGATTGGACAGAGAGACAAACAAGAAATATAGGCAAATAAACAAACAACCTGACAGACAGACAGACAGACAGACAGACAGACAAGCAAACAGTCAGACAGACAGATAGACTGGACAGAGAGACAATTAGAAAGATAGGCAAATAAACAAACAGCCTGACAGACAGACAGACAAGCAGTCAGACAGACAGATAGACAGGACAGAGAGACAATTAGAAAGATAGGCAAATAAACAAACAGCCTGACAGACAGACAGACAAGCAAACAGTCAGACAGACAGATAGACTGGACAGAGAGACAAACAGAAAGATAGGCAAATAGACAAACAGCCTGACAGACAGACAGGCAAACAGTCAGACAGACAGATAGATTGGACAGAGAGACAAACAGAAAGATAGGCAAATAGACAAACAGCCTGACAGACAGACAAGCAAACAGTCAAACAGATAGACTGGACAGAGAGACAAACAGAAAGATAGGCAAATAAACAAACAGCCTGACAGACAGACAGACAGACAGACAGACAGACAAGCAAACAGTCAAACAGATAGACTGGACAGAGAGACAAACAGAAAGATAGGCAAATAAACAAACAGCCTGACAGACAGACAGACAGACAGACAGACAAGCAAACAGTCAGACAGACAGATAGACTGGATAGAGAGACAAACAGAAAGATAGGCAAATAAACAAACAGCCTGACAGACAGACAGATACACAAGCAAACAGTCAGACAGACAGATAGACTGGATAGAGAGACAAACAGAAAGATAGGCAAATAAGCAAACAGCCTGACAGACAGACAGACAGACAAGCAGTCAGACAGACAGATAGACTGGACAGAGAGACAAACAGAAAGGCAAATAAACAAACAGCCTGACAGACAGACAGACAGACAAGCAAACAGTCAGACAGACAGATAGATAGACTGGACAGAGAGACAAACAGAAAGATCGGCAAATAAACAAACAACCTGACAGACAGACAAGCAAACAGCGTGACTGACAGACAGACAGACAGAAAGGGAGACAAGTTAAGTGTTCCAGCTCAGCAGTTATTAGCTCCTTTCCGTGAACCCGCTTCCCCAATCACTGTACACGCACACTACCTTTGCTCGCACATGCACACATCCGCGCAGGCACACAGGCTCACTCGCGCATGCAGGCACAAAACGCAAACATGCGCGTAGGTACACGCACACACACACACACACACACACATATAGACATACATGTTCACAGGCTCACGTGATGAACTCAGAAACAATTTGTTATTAAAAATTACAACCAAAGACACAAAAAACCGTAACATTTGTATAGATAAATGAAGTGACATAATCACAGTTGATATCTATCAAGCAGATATCATCAAATTAATATGTGTATGAATGTTTTAAGAAAAGAGAACGTGAGAGGTAAAATGCATCATGCTTTAGTTTACATCATTTCGAGGCAAAGAGATGATTATAACTCATGTTTGCTTGTTTTGTTGTTGTGTCGAATAAGTCTACTTGACTTAAATGGCAATAAAATATTCTGAATCTGAATCTGCACGCAGGCACAAAACGCGAACATGCGCGTAGGTACACGCATACACATATAGACATACATGTTCAAAGGCTCACGTGCATGCAGGCACAAAATGCAAACATGCGCGTAGGTACATGCACACACATATAGACAAGCATGTTCAAAGGCTCAATCGCACACAGGCACAAAACGCAAATATGCGCGCAGGTATACGCACACACATATATGTACACAT
The DNA here is from genome assembly GCA_028751875.1 of Rapana venosa. Classification (NCBI taxonomy): domain Eukaryota; kingdom Metazoa; phylum Mollusca; class Gastropoda; order Neogastropoda; family Muricidae; genus Rapana; species Rapana venosa. Next base: position 28,851,286 of record CM054138.1, read on the forward strand.
ATATACATGTACACATACACGCACATACGAAAAGTTTGGTGGAGGACGGGATAGCCCGGTGGTTAGATCGTTGTGCATTGCGCTTGTGATCTACTGACCCGGGTTCGAATCCCGTGCAAGGGGATGTTTTCCTCTGGAGTTAACATCAGTGCAGACTCCACTCCCCCCAAAAGTCCTTCGAATGAGACTATAAACGGGGGTCCCGTCTGCGAACGCACCCAGAACATCTTGTGCACATGTTAAAACCTGTTCCGCTTTTCGTAAGAGAAAGCCATTGTGTGCTGGTGGTAACGGCTGCCAAAATTAACAAAGCCGCATACACACACACAACACAACACAACACAACACACACCACAACACAACACACACACACAACACAAAACACACACAACACAACACAACATACATAACACAGCACAACACACATACAACACTCAAAACACAGAAACACTCAAAGCACACAAACACACCACACACACACACACACACACACACATACACACACACACAGCGAGAGAGAGGAGAGAGAGAGAGAGAGAGAGAGAGAGAGAGAGAGAGGAGAGAGAGAGAGAGAGAGAGACACAGACAGACAGACAGACACACAGAGAGACACACAGAGAGAGTCCTAATATCAGAACTTGTGAAAAGACGTTAAAATGAATTTTAACACACACACACACACACACACACACACACACACACAACCACCACCACCACCACACCACCACCACACCATACACACACACACACTACACACACACCACCACCACCACCACCACACCACACCACACCACACCACAACACAACACTCACTCTCTCTCTCTCTCTCTCTCTCTCTCTCGCTCTCTCTCTCTCTCTCTAGCTCTCTCTCTCTCTCTCTCTCTCTCTCTCTCTCCCTAGCTCTCTCTCTCTCTCTCTCTCTCTCTCTCTCTCTCTCTCTCTCTCTCTCTAGCTCTCTCTCTCTCTCTCTCTCTCGCTCTCTCTCTCTCTCTCCACCCCACCCCATCCCACACACAAAAAAACCTGACCAGCAGACAGACAGACAGACAGACAGCAACACTAGTAAACCATCACCACCCCTACCTACCTCCTTCCCTCACTGACTCCGTACATGAAGACACTCAGCACAACAAAGTCCAAGGCCGACGTCTGCGGCGTATCGATCACAGCTCACTGCTCTCAAGTATATCCCTCAGCTTCACCCCAGCATCCTCATCCCCCTCATCCTCCTCATCCTCCTCATCATCAACCTCGTCCTCATCATCACCATCAGCCTCCCTCCTCTCCTCCTGTCTGCTAGCATCCCCTTCAGCCGTAGTTCAGGTTCAATCAGGCTGCTACCTGTGAAGGAGAATAATTATGGCCATCGTTAATAATCAGAAGGAAGGGAAAAAAGAAAGAAAGAATTCGTCTGTAGCTGACGGTCTACTACTACTTTTGTGGTCAGTGCATGCAGCAGCTTGTCCATATGACTGTATGTCTAGAGTAGCTATAGTGTTTTCTTGTTAGATGACCTTTGTGTGCGTGTGTGTTGGTGTGGAAGGGGGGGGGGGGGGAGGGGTGTATGTAAGTGTGTGTAGGGGGGGAGGGAGGGGGGAGGGGGGTTGTGGAGTGTGTGTTGTGGAGTGTGTGTGTGCGTGCGTTCGTTCGTGTGTTGTTTTTTTTACATTTTTACGTCTTTTCACTATCAGTGATATTATATATTTTTTATATCGAGGATAGTGGAATAAGCACTTATGTGCTTTCTTATATTCAGTCCCCGTGTGTATGCGGATTTGTTAATTCTGTCATCTGTTTCCACCGGCACACAATGGCCTACTCATACGAAAAGCGGAACAGGATTTAACGTGTGCGCAAGATGTTCTGCGTGCCTTCGCACACGGGGCCTCGGTTTATAGTCTCATCCGAAGGACTTTTGGGGAGACTGGAGTCGCCACTGATGTTAACTCCAGGGGAAAATATCCCCTTGATCGGGAATCAAACCAGGGTCGTCAGATTGCGAGCGCAATGTTCTAACCACTAGGCTATTCCGTATGTAAGTGTGTGTAAGGAGGGGGGGGGGGGGGCGGGGAGTGGAGTGTGTGTGCGTGCGTTCGTTCGGTTTTTATTATTTTACATTTTACGTCTTTTCACTATCAGTGATATTAGACGAGAGTTTGTGTGTGTGTGTGTGTGTGTGTGTGTGTGTGTGTGTGTGTGTGTGTGTGTGTGTGTGTGTGTAAATGCGTGCGTGCGTGTGTGTGAATGCGTGCGTGCGTGCGTGCGTGCGTGCGTGCGTGCGTGTGTGTGTGTGTGTGTGTGTGTGTGTAGGGTGGGATTGCAGAAAAAAAACAATTGTAGATGGTGAAAATTCTATCTATATAGAAAATGTCCCTGGCATTTCTACAGCAAGGTAGGGCAGAAGGAAAACAGATCCTGGAAAGGAAAAAGTTGGGGGGGGGGGGGGTGAGCAAGGAGAGGGTAGTGGATGGGGGGTAGCAAGAAAGATAAATGTGCCGAAGAAGCGAAAATAGAGAAAAGCACAAGAAATACAGAGCTCCAGAAACAGATGCACACTAAAGCCATGACATGAATCCTCTTACTCTCCTACACTTCTGACCAGAACGAAAGGTCACGTCACGTCAAGGAAATATACCTTAACACCCCCCCCCCCCCCACTCACACACACACACACACACACACACACACACACACACAAACACACACACATCCCCATTTACCACCCTTTCCATATTCCCATCCTTCGAGATATTGACTAAGCAAAGTATGTGGACAAGTCAACCACTACGATGTTTCCACCGTTAGTCACAAGTCTTCACACAGTCTGGGGGGACGGGATAGCCTAGTGGTCAGAACATTGCGCTCGATTCGATTCGGGTTCGATTCCCGTTCAAGGGGGTATTTTCCCCTGGAGTTAACATCAGTGCCGACTCCACTCTCCCCAAAAGTCCTTCGGATGAGACTATAAACCGAGGCCCCTTGTGCGAAGGCACGCAGAACATCTTGCGCACACGTTAAATCCTGTTCCGCTTTTCGGAAGAGTAGGCCATTGTGTGCCGGTGGGAACAGATGACAGAATTTATAAAACCGCATACACACGAGGACTGGATGTAAAAAAAAAGCACTTAAGTGCTTATTCCATTATCCTCGATATATAAGAATAAAATAAAAAAACCAAAAAAACCTGACAGGCATGTTTCTCTTATGATCATACTACTTTTCTCTGAGGTTGAATCTCCGCTGAAATGTCCGTTTAAGAGGTTATCTCCCCCATCCCCCACCCCCACCCCCACCCCGAGGTGTTTCAATATTGGTACCAGCTAAGTTTCCTTGAAAAGTCATTCAAGT
>CM054138.1:28862133-28867133 GCA_028751875.1 Rapana venosa
ACCATGGTAATATTGGGGTTTGTGACTGAAACATGCAGCAAAGATGTTTTGAAAAAACCTGCAGACTGTGATAATACCTGGTTGTTGACTGATACAGTACAGTCAAAGAAAATACCAAGTAAAAACAATGAAAAGGGATGGTCTATAGTACATTAGATCAAAGCCAGAACTGTTTAGAATCTAATTCTGTCAAGGCGGAGTATCTTAATTGTATACTATGCTCCCTGAAGTTGGAGTACAGCTAACTTAAAGGTGGGCAAAAACAGTTGCATACACAGTATCTTACCATTGGGGAACCTCAGAACTCTAGCCATAAAACAACCAAAAAAACTACTCTGAAAATTGCTCTGAAAAGTGATTTCGTTTTTTATCAAATATTTTGTAAATACTCAAAATCAAATGTGCCTCTGCTAAATATACTGTATTGCCAACGGACCTAAATACTCTTTCTTAGTGTCATCTACTTCTCAAATATGTGGATGCAAACAATATAATTTTGATGAGAGCTACATACAACAACAAAATGTAGCGACTGAACAAGAAATGACACAACCTCACATTCAATCAGACAAATTTTATCATTCCTGCTCCTCTTTCATTAAGTAACTGGTACACCATTTTTCCAAACATACAATGGAAACCTTACAGACAAGAATGAAGTAACTGTTGTAAGACTTTCCCCTTACTGATTAACATACTTCCAACACCTGAAATACCCTTGTTCACACCTTGTGAACAATAAATTTAGAAACGTACTTTCAAATTAATAAAGCAAACTGCTGAACCACACTTTTTCTTCCCATCACCTTCTGTGATATAGTCTATTATTATTGTTTCTACTCCCTACCCCTCCACAGACAGTCACAGCCAGGGTCATTATATTGCACACCCAGAGCTAGCAAGCAACCAAAATAATCAATTATCAGTTGTCTCTAGGTCACCCTCCAGAAAGGACCATGTACTATTGCAATCCATCTCAGCAGTTCTTAGTGGTGCCTGCTCTGATTTAATACACACAGGAGGCCACTTTCATGTCGTTTAACTGACGATAACAATTGTTGATTAGTTGAGCCAGACTTAACCTTGCAGACATTTTATCTAAGTTAGGTGACAGCGATAAGGAAAAGCTGCATCAGATTGCCGAAATAACTGCTCTGTAATTGATTATAACTTTTCTTCTCCAGAAGAAACTTTCTGGAGATCTGGGGTGGGGAGGAGGGGGGGGGGGGGGGGGCAAAAGTTTGTTATGGGTCTCAGTTGCATTGTTTGGATGTGATTTTGTCTGAAGACCAGAATGGATGGATGGATGGATGGATGGATGGATGGATGGATGGATGGATGGATGGAACTGCATTACAGTGTTATTGAGATCTGATGAAAATGTGTAGATGTACCACCCCAAAGCAGACATCTCTACACACACACCCCACCCCCTCCCTCCTCTCTCATCCCCCTTGCCCTTATCTTCCTCCCCCACTGTTCCAGACAGACTGACTAGATAATGAATAAGAGTCTCCTGGACATACAGCAATAGTGGTTGAGGAGCCATAGATCATGTTCACAGTCGTCTGCAAATGATCTGGTTGGTAGCTGACTATCAGACACATTCCTGTCTGCAGTCAACCTTTTCTTTCTACCAGGATATATATATATATATATATATATATATATATATATAGAGAGAGAGAGAGAGAGAGAGAGAGAGACAGACAGACAGACAGATAATAGATAGATAGATAGATAGATAGATAGATAGATAGATAGATAGACAGACAGACAGATAGACAGACAGACATACAGACAGACAGACAAACAGATATATAGATAGATAGATCTGTGTGATTCATCACCTGTTTCATTCATATAATGTTTATTTTTGTCAAAACCTTTACACACACACACACACACACACACACACACACACACACACACACGCACGCACGCACGCATGCACGCACGCACGCACGCACACTCTCACACATGGACAAACAAACAAACACACACACACACACACACACACACACACACACACACACATGCAGAACATCTTGTGCACATAATTACAACATAATCCGCTTTTCAGAAGAGTAAGCCATTGTGTGCCAGTGGGAAAGGATGACAAACAAAACCGCATACACACATGGGACTATATGTAAATAAGCACATGGGTGCTTATTCAATTATCCTCAAAATCAAAGAATAAAAGAATAAATAAATGCGCACGTGCGCATGCACACACACACATACACTTGTGCGTATGCGTGCACACGGTGCACACACTTCCTGCATCAAGTAAATCAGACACATACCACCACATTTACTTCAATACAAGTGACCTTGGGTCAAAGAACTACTATTGATTCACACAGTCAGGAGGAGAGCATCACCTCATCCATCATAAGTCTTGACAGGACCAGTCTCCCTTTATCCCCATCCCTTACCCTCACTCCTGCCCCTACCACCACCCTTCCCCTCCCCATCCCTTAAGTCAGTACCAATATATCCTTCCAGCTTGACTATCCCCGAGCCTTTCATACAATTACTAGGTAGGACACTGAGAGAGAGAAGGGCACCCAGTGTGATGAAAGACTGTCTACAACAGAGGTCTTCCCTTTGAGATGTAGATAGTGGGGCACAATGGGTGTCTGCAATGCCTGAACAGAAACTCTGATTAGGAGCCAGATGTATGTTTAGTCCTGGTGATGATAGATTGGCAACAGAGATTAGATGGCGGCATACCATCTAATGAGGTTTGTAACTGATAAATACTGCCAAAGATGTTTTCGCAAAATAACGGCAGACTGTGATCATATCTGGTTGGTGACTGATACAATATAGAAGAAGAAAATACAAATCAAAAACTATGAAAAGGGATGGTCTATAGTACATTAGATCAAAGCCAGAACTGTTTAGAAACCAATTCTGTCAAGGTAGACTCTCATGATCATTTCCTCTGCTTCATTAAGTCAGAATGCTGCTAACTTAAAGGTGGGCAAAAACTGTTGCATACACAACATCTCATCCTTGATGAACCTTAGAACTCTAGCCACCAAACAAAAAATATATGCTCTGAAAAGTGATTGTGTTTTCTATCGAATATTTTGTAAGTACTAAAAAATAAATATACCTCTATGAAACATACTGCCTTGTCAGCAGAACCAAGTATTCCTTCTTAGTGTCATCAGCAACATGAATCTGTGGATGCAAACAATCTGATCTTGATGAGTGCTACATACAAAAAGATGTAACAACTGCACAAGAGATGACACAGCCTCACTTACTACAAGACAGATTTTTATAAGCCTTGCACCCTTTTCATAAAGCAATTGGTACACTACTTTCCAAACATACAATGGAAACCTTACTGACAAGAATGAAGTAACTGTTTAAGACTTGCCCCTTAACAATTAACATACTTCCAACACCTGAAATACCCTAGTTCACACCTTGTGAACAATCAATTTTGAAGCATACTTATAATAAAGCAAACTGCTGGACCACACTTTTTCTTCCCACCATTTTCTGTGATATTGTCTACTGTCTCTACTCCAGTGCTCCACACTCCAGCCCCTCCAAGACACAGTCACACCTAAGCTCGTTATATTGCACACCAGAGAGCCAGCAGACAACCAAAATAATCAATGATCAGTTGTCTCTAGGTCACCCTCCAGAAAGGACCCTGCACTATTGCAATCCATCTCAGCAGTGCTCAGTGGTGCCTGTTCTGATTTAATACACACAGAAGGCTACTTTCATACCGATTAACTGACGATAACAATTGTTGATTAGTTGAGCCAGACTGAACCTTGCAGACATTGTATCTAAGTTATGTGACAGAGACAAGGAAAAGCTGTATCAGATTGCCGAAATAACTGCTCTGTAACAGATTGTAACGACCTGGAAATGTTAGGGAATCAAATTGTTTTCCCAAGTCAGAGTAGTCATAACTTTTCTTCTCCAGAGGAAACTTTCTGGATATCTGGGGTGGGGAGAAGGGGGGGGGTCAAAAGTTTTTTATGGGTCTCAGTTGAATTTTTACAGTAGCTCCCCCCCCCCCCCCCCCCCCCTTTACAGTGTTTGGCTGTGATGTTCTCTGAAGACCAAATTGGTTGGATGGATGGATGGATGGATGGATGGATGGATGGATGGATGGATGGATGGATGGATGGATGGATAGATGAATGGGTTGATGGATGGATAGATGGATGGATGGATGGATGGATGGATGGATGGATGGATGGATGGATGGATGGATGGATGGATGGATGGATGGATAGATGAATGGGTGGATGGGTGGGTGGATGGATGGATGGATGGATGGATGGATGGATGGATGGATGGATGGATGGATGGATGGATGGATGGATGGATGGAACTGCATTACATTGTTATTGAGATCTGATGAAAATGTGTAGATGTACCACCCCAAAGTAGACATCTACACACACACACCACACCCCACCCCCTCCCTCCTCTCTCATCCCCCTTGCCCTTATCTTCCTCCCCCACTATTCCAGACAGAGTGACTAGATAATGCTTTGATTTGTTGCTTTACAAGATTCAGCGCTATATAAATTCCATACATTATTATTATTATTAATAAGTGTCTCGTGGACATACAGCAATGGTGGTCAAAGAGCCATAAATCATGTTCACAGTCGTCTGCAAATGATCTGGTTGGTAGTCGACTATCAGACACATTCCTGTCTGCAGTGAACCTCTTCTTTCTACCAGGATATATATATATATATATATATATATATATATATATAGAGAGAGAGAGAGAGAGAGAGAGAGACAGACAGACAGACAGACAGACAGACAGACAGACAAACAGACAGACAGATAATAGATAGATAGATAGATAGATAGATAGATAGATAGATAGATAGATAGATAGATAGATAGATAGATAGATAGATAGATAGATAGATAGACAGACAGACAGACAGATAGACAGACAGACAGACATACAGACAGCCAGACAGACAGACAAACAG
>CM054138.1:28872133-28884633 GCA_028751875.1 Rapana venosa
CAATTAACATACTTCCAACACCTGAAATACCCTTGTTCACACCTTGTGAACAATCTATTTTGAAGCATACTTATAATAAAGCAAACTGCTGGACCACACTTTTTCTTCCCATCATTTTCTGTGATATTGTCTACTGTCTCTACTCCAGTGCTCCACACTCCAGCCCCTCCACACACAGTCACACCCAAGCTCATTATATTCCACACCAGAGAGCTAGCAGGCAACCTAAATAATCAATGATCAGTTGCCTCTAGGTCACTCTCCAGAAAGGACCATGCACTATTGCAATCCATCTCAGCAGTGTTCAGTGGTGCCTGCTCTGATTTAATACACAAAGGAGGCTACTTTCATGCCGATTAACTGACGATAACAATTCTTGATTTGTTGAGCCAAACTTAATCTAGCAGACGTTTTATCTAAGTTATGTAACAGCCATAAGGAAAAGCTGCATCAGATTGCCGAAATAACTGCTCTGTAACTGATTCTAACGGCCTGGAAATGTTAGGAAATCAAATTGTTTGCCAAGTCAGAGTAGTTCTAACTTTTCTTCTCAAGAAGAAACTTTCTGGAGATCTGGGGTGGGGAGGAGGGGGGGGGGGAACAAAAGTTTTTTATGGGTCTCAGTTGCATTTTTTTCAGTAGGTTCCACCCCCCACCCCCCACCCTCTCACAGTGTTTGGCTGTGATGTTGTCTGAAGACCAAATTGGATGGATGGATGGATGGATGGATGGATGGATGGATGGATGGATGGACGGATGGATGGATGGATGGATGGATGGATGGATGGATGAAACTGCATTACAGTGTTATTGAGATCTGATGAAAATGTGTAGATGTACCACCCCAAAGTAGACATCTACACACACACACACACACACACACACACCCCCCCTCCCTCCCTCCCTCCCCCTCATCCCCCTTGCCCTTATCTTCCTCCCCCACTGTTCCAGACAGACTGACTAGATAATGAATAAGAGTCTCCTGGACATACAGCAATAGTGGTTGAGGAGCCAATAGATCATGTTCACAGTCGTCTGCAAATGATCTGGTTGGTAATTCGACTATCAGACACATTCCTGTCTGCAGTCAACCTTTTCTTTCTACCAGGATATATATATTTATATATATATATATATATATATATATATATATATATATATAGAGAGAGAGAGAGAGAGAGAGAGAGAGAGAGAGAGAGGGAGGGGGAGAGAGATAGACAACAGACAGACCCAAAAAGACAGACAGACAGACAGACAGACAAACAGACAGACAGACAGACAGACAGATAATAGGTAGATAGATAGATAAATAGATAGATAGATAGATAGATAGATAGACAGACAGACAGACAGACAGACAGACAGACAGACAGACAGGCAGATAGATAGATAGATAGATTTGTGTGATTCATCACCTGTTTCATTCATATAATGTTTATTTTTGCCCAAAACCTTTGCACACCCCCACACACACACACACACACACACACACACACACACACACGCACGCACGCACGCATGCACACTCTCACGCATGGACACACACATACACACACACACATGCAGAACATCTTGTGCACATAATTAAAACATAATCCACTTTTGAGAAGAGTAAGCCATTGTGTGCCAGTGTGAAAGGATGACAAAATTTACATAACTGCATACACACAGGGACTGGATGTAAAAAAGCACCTGAGTACTTATTCAATATCCTCAAAATAAAAGAATAAAAGAATAAATAAATAAATAAATGCGCACGCACACATGCACACACACACATACGCTTGTGTGCATGTGCGCACATGGTGCACACACACACACACACACACACACACACACACACACACACACACACCACACACACTTCCTGCATCAAGTAAATCAGACACATACCACCACATTTACTTCAATACAAGTGAGGTTGGGTCAAAGAACTACTATTGATTCACACAGTCACGAGAGCATCACCTCATCCATCACAAGTCTTGACAGGACCAGTCTCCCTTTATACCCATCCCTTACCCTCACTCCTGCCCCTACCACCACCCTTCCCCTCCCCATCTCTTAAGTCAGTACCATTATATCCTTCCACCTTGACTATCCCCAAGCCTTTCATACAATTACCAGGTAGGACACTGAGAGAGAAGGACACCCAGTGTGATGAAAGACTGTCTACAACAGAGGTCTTCCCTTCGAGATGTAGACAGTGGGGCACAATGGGTGTCTGCAATGCCTGAACAGAAACTCTGAAGAGGAGCAAGAGGTATGTTTTGTCCTGGTGATGACAGATTGCCAAGAAAGGCTAGATCTTGCTAAACCATGGTAATATTGAGGTTTGTGTCTGAAAAATACAGCAAAAGATGTTTTGAAAAAAACACCCAGACTGTGATAATACCTGGTTGTTGACTAATGCAGTACAGTAAAGGAAAGTACAAAGTAAAAACAGTGAAAAGGGGTGGTCTATAGTACATTAGATCAAAACCAGAACTGCTTAGAATCCAATTCTGTCAAGGCAGAGTATCATAATTGTATGCTATGCTCCCTGAAGTTGGAATACAGCTAACTTAAAGGTGGGCAAAAACAGTTGCATACACTGTATCTTACCATTTGTGAACCTCAGAACTCAAGCCATAAACGGGGAAAAAATTACATGCTCTGAAAAGTGATTTCGTTTTTTATCAAATATTTGTAAGTACTAAAAATCAAATGTGCCTCCTCTAAATATACTGTATTGCCAACGGACCTAAATATTCTTTCTTAGTGCCAACTACTTCTCAAATATGTGGATGCAAACAATATGATTTTGATGAGTGCTACATACACAAAAAAATGTAGCGACTGAACAAGAAATTACACAACCTCACATTGAATAAAACATTTTTTTTATCATTCCTGTTCCTCTTAACTGGTACACAATTTTTCCAAACTTACAGTGGAAACCATACAGACAAAAATGGAGTAACAGTTGTAAGACTTGCCCCTTAACAATTAACATACTTCCAACACCTGAAATACCCTTGTTCACACCTTGTGAACAATAAATTTAGAAACGTACTTTTAAATTAATAAAGCAAACTGCTGAACCACACTTTTTCTTCCCATCACCTTCTGTGATATTGTCAACTGTCTCTACTCCAGTGCTCCACACTCCAGCCCCTCCACACACAGTCACACCCAAGCTCATTATATTCCACACCAGAGAGCTAGCAGGCAACCAAAATAATCAATGATCAGTTGCCTCAAGGTCACCCTCCAGAAAGGACCCTGCACTACTGCAATCCATCTCAGCAGTCCTCAGTGGTGCCTGCTCTGATTTAATATACACAGGAGGCTACATTCATGCCGATTAACTGACGATAACAATTCTTGATTAGTTGAGCCAGACTTAACCTTGCAGACATGTTATCTAAGTTATGTGACAGCGATAAGGAAAAGCTGCATCAGATTGCCGAAATAACTGCCCTGTAACTGATTCTAACGGCCTGGAAATGTTAGGGAATCAAATTGTTTGCCAAGTCAGAGTAGTCATAACTTTTCTTCTCAAGAACAAACTTTCTGGAGATCTGGGGTGGGGAGGAGGGGGGGGGGGGCCAAAAGTTTTTTATGGGTCTCAGTTGCATTTTTTTCAGTAAGTCCCCCCCCCCCCCCCCCCCCCCTCACAGTGTTTGGCTGTGATGTTGTCTGAAGACCAAATTGGATGGATGGATGGATGGATGGATGGATGGATGGATGGATGGATGAATGGATGGATGGATGGATGGATGGATGGATGGATGAATGATGGATGGATGGATGGACGGATGGAACTGCATTACATAGTTATTGAGATCTGATGAAAATTTGTAGATGTACCACCCCAAAGTAGACATCTCTACTCACACACCACACCCCACCCCCTCCCTCCTCTCTCATCCCCCTTGCCCTTATCTTCCTCCCCCACTATTCCAGACAGACTGACTAGATAATGAATAAGTGTCTCATGGACATACAGCAATAGTGGTCAAATAGCCATAGATCATGTTCACAGTCGTCTGCAAATGATCTGGTTGGTAGTCGACTATCAGACGCATTCCTTTCTGCAATCAATCTTTTCTTTCTACTAGGATATATATATATATATATATATATATATATATATAATATATATATATATATATATAATATAATTATATATATATATATACGTATGTATGTATGTATGCATGTATCCTGGTACATATGTTTCATCACCTGTTTCATTCATATAATGTTTTGCTTTTTAATCAAAAACCTTTACACACACTCACACACACACATGCAGAAGATCTTGTGCATATAATTAAAACATAATGGTTCGCAGTTGCACGTGTGTGTGTATGTGTGATAAAACTGTGTTCATATATTGGTGTGTGTGTGTGTGTGTGTGTGTGTGTGTGTGTGTGTGTGTGTGTGTGTGTGTGTGTTGTGTGTGTGTGTGTGTGTGTGTGTGTGCGTGTGTATAGGTGTGCGTGTGTGAGTGAGTGTGCGCGTGCATGCATGCGTTTAAAAAAAGTTTATATCTTTTCCAATCAATGGTTTTTACAACATTGATGTGTGTGTGTGTGTGTGTGTGTGTGTGTGTGTGTGTGTGTGTGTGTGTGTGTGTGTGTGTGTGTGTGTGTGTGTGTGTGTGTGTGTGTGTGTGTGTACACGGTGCGTGTGTGTGCACGCACCTGGGTTTGTGTATGATAATTTTGTTAAGCTATCTTGGAATGTTTATAACAATCTGAAATGTATTTTTTTGTGTCTTGTGAGTAATTATAGGTATCCATGTGCCTGTCAGTATTGTAATTGCACTTCATGGGATGATTAAAGTGTTTTTGACTTGACTTGATTAACTTGACTTATCCGCTTTTCTGAAGAATAGGCCATTGTGTGCCAGTGGGAATGGATGAAAAAATTTACAAAACTGCATGCACACTTTTTACACACTGTACGAAAGCAATGAGTGCTTATTCAATTATCCTCAAATTAAAAGAAGGAATAAATGCGCACGCACACAAACACATATATGATTGTGCACATGCGCGCGCACACACACACGCATGCATGGGCACTTCCTGCATCAAGTAAATCAGACACATACCACCACATTTACTTCAATACAAGTGACCTTGGGTCAAAGAACTACTATTGATTCACACAGTCAGGAGGAGAGCATCACCTCATACATCACAAGTCTTGACAGGACCAGTCTCCCTTTATCCCCATCCCTTACCCCCACTCCTGCCCCTACCACCACGCTTCCCGTCCCCCATCCCTTAAGTCAGTACCAATATATCCTTCCAGCTTGTCTATCCAGGAAGTCTTTCATACAATTACTAGGTAGGACACTGAGAGGGAAGGGCACCCAGTGTGATGAAAGACTGTCTACAACAGAGGTCTTTCCTTCGAGATGTAGACAGTGGGTGACAATGGGTGTCTCCAATGCCTGAACAGAAACTTCTGAAGAGGTGCAAGAGGTGTGTTTAGTTCTGGGGATGATAGAGTGATTACAGTATAGGATGGAAAAGATTGCTATAGACTGCGGTAATACGTAGTTTATGGCTTACAAAATAAGGGAAAAGATGTTTTTGAAAAATAGTAGCAGACTGCAAGAATATCTAGTTTGTGACTTATTCAGTATGCAAAAAAGAGGTGAAAGAAAAAACATTAAAAGAAGGATGATGGTCTGAGGTTGTATACATCACAGCTAAAAGCTCTTTGCTTCATCTACGTAATATTTTGTGGGCTAAAAAATTATTTTGTCTCTCAGGACTATTTTAAAATTTGTGAAAAATTATTCTTTCCCCAGAGATATCTTGAGTTGTCATTGAAATCGAATGTCCTCTCCTTGTGCAATCTGCAACACAGATTCACCTATGCAGTTGTTGCATTAATGGGTATTACGAGTAACATCGTTGTAATAGTTACGCAATGAAGGACACAATTTCATGCTGTACATGTGTTTTTACAAGTCATGTCCCTCTCCTTGAAAATCAACCAATATATTTTCCAAAAAAACTTGCAATGGAAAGCTTGCATACAAGAACAATATACATATAAAAGTAGATTTACACTGTAGAAATTACAAAAGTTGTCAACTAACCATGCGTCCTTGCGGTTGCCTTGTGGACAATTAGTTTCTAAAAGCTCCTAACAAAATCAAGTAGCAGTAGCCTTTCTGCAATAACTCAGCTCACTCCAATCTCTCCACTCACAGCCACACCCAAAATCTTTATATTGCACACACACACGCACACACACACACACACACACACACACACACACACACACACACACACACACACACACACACACACAGATCCAGCACGCTGCTGGAATAATCAAAAATTAGTCGCCTCCAGGTCACCATCCCCAAAAGACCCTGCACTACCGCAATTTTCACTTCGGCAATATTTAACTGTGCCTGCTCTGATTTAATACACGCAAGAGGCTACCTCCGTCCCACTTACTGATGGTACTAACAGTGTTTTATTTTTCTGAACCTGATAAAATCCAGCACACATTATTTTTATCTAAGTTATGTGACAGTGATAGGGAAAAGTAGTGTTAGATTCCCCGGCATAACAGGTCCGTAACCAATTCTAACCGCCCGAAAACGTTGGGGAATTAAATTGTCTGGGCGGGTGAGAGAAATCATAACAACTTTTCTTCTCTAAAGGGAAATTTGTGGAGGTCTGTTCACGACCTTTTTTTTCTAGAAGTTTTCTCTTTTATTACGGGCCTCACTTGCATGCATCGTTTTGTCAATTATGTCTTTTCCCAACAAAGTTTGGCTGTGATGTTGCCTAAAGACCAAAATGGCTTTTTAAAAAAATACTGTTTCATGTACTTTTGTATCCCTTCTGCCTGTCTAACTGTGTGCATGTAACTCCCTGTCTGTCTGCCTGTCTGTCTGTCTGTCTGTCTGTCTCTCTCTCTTCTCTCTCCCTCTCTCTCTCTCTCTCTCTCTCTCTCTCTCCTCTCTCTCTCTCTCTCTCTCTCTCTCTCTCATCTGATCAAAATACACACGCAAAAAGTTAACCTTGGCCTTGACCATACTCTTCAAAAAACAAAAACTAAAAAAAAGTCTAGCAACTACAGTCTCTGAGGATGATTTTAAAAAAACAACAACAACCACCCACCCAACAACACAAAAAACTGTGCAAAACAATTCCGTCACTCGCGTGCTTGTAGTGATTTTCACTTCTGGATCTTTCATTCTTCTCTCTCTCTCTCTCTCTCTCTCTCTCTCTCTCTCTCTCTCTCTCTCTCTCTCTCTCTCTCTCTCTCTCTCTCTCTCTCTCTCTCTCTTGCCACTGTGCTCTGTTCTTGCAAAAAGTAATGTGTTCTTGTTCGATTTTTAAAAAATATATATCAGTCCATCGTTGAATGTGTTATCATCAACAGCATTTCTCTCTCTCTCTCTCTCTCTCTCTCTCTCTCTCTCTCTCTCTCTTTCTCTGGGCATCTCTCTCTCTCTCTCTCTCTCTCTCTCTCTCTCTCTCTCTCTGGGCATCTCTCTCTCTCTGTGATCTAATCTGATCTAATCAACAACAACAACAAAAGGCAAAAACGTTAACCTCGGCCTTGGTCATGCTTTTCCACATACAAAAAAAAAAAGAGAGAGAAAATATAAGGATGGCTTAAAAACAAAAACCTCCGTAAAACAATGCCGTTACTCAGTGTGCTCCTAGCACTTGATTTTCATTCCTCACTCTTTCATTCCTGAACCCCATGAGATTTTTTTTATACCCCCCTTCTTCTATTCCCACTGTCCCTGAGAAAAATGTTATTTTTATTCTCTTTTTTTTTTCTAGAACATCAGTCCCTCATCGCATTTGCTGTTATCAACAGCATTTCAGCTTCATGTTACGCAGGCTCAAAATACACTAGGGGGAAGAAAAAAAACTAGAGATGGGTGGTAGGTGTTGAAACATTTCTGACGGTCAAAGGAACTGTGGAGTTCCAGGGAATGAGGATGATTGCGAGATAAGAGGTGTGAGCAGTGGGGACTACCCAGCATGTCTCTCCCTAGCAACTCTCCTAGCTAACACGTGGGTGTAAAAACGGTATGCATGCTACGGCTGTTAGTCCTCTGACCTGGCGTGGCCTCTCTCACACTCTCAGGAGGAGGGACGGGATAGACTGGTGGTTATAAAGTGATACGCTCGCCATCTGCTGACCCGGCCGGGTTCGAATCTCGTTCAAGGGGATTTTTTTTCCCCCTGGAGTTAACATCAGTGCAGACTCCACTCTCCCCCAAAAAAAATCTTTCGGGTGAGACTATAAACCGAGGCCCCGTGTGTGAACGCTCGCAGAACATCTTGTGCACGTGTTAATTCGTGTTAGGCTTTTTGAAAGAGTAGGCCATCGTGTGTTGTGGGAACACATGACAGAATTTACAAAACCGCATACATACGGGGACTGGTTGTAAAAATGCACATGCGTGCTTATTCCATTATCCTCGATATAAAAGAATAAAATAAAATAAAAACCCTAAGGATGGCATAAAAACAAAAACCTACCTAAAACAATGCCGTTACTCAGTGTGCTCCTAGCACTTGATTTTCATTCCTCGCTCTTTCATTCCTGAACCCCATGAGATTTTTTTTATAACCCCCCCCCCCCCTCCTTCTTTCCTTCCCACTGTCCCTGAGAAAAAGCGTTATTTTTATTCTCTTTTTTTCTAGAACATCAGTCCCTCATTGCATTTGCTTTTATCAACAGCATTTCAGCTTCATGTTACGCAGGCTCAAAATACACTAAGGGGGGAAAAAACTAGAGATGGGTGGTAGGTGTTGAAACATCTCTGACGGTGAAAGGAACTGTGGAGTTCCAGGGAATGAGGATGATTGCGAGATAAGAGGTGTGAGCAGTAGGGGATTGCCCAGCGTGTCTCTCCCTAGCACCTCTCCTAGCTAACACGCCGGTGTAAAAACGGTATGCATGCTACGGCTGTTAGTCCTCTGACCTGGCGTAGCCTCTCTCACCCTCTCAGGAGGAGGGACAGGATAGACTGGTGGTTAGAAAGTGATACACTCGTGATATGCTGACCCGGCCGGGTTCGAATCTCGTTCAAGGGGAATTTTTTCCCCCCCCTGGAGTTAACATCAGTGCAGACTCCACTCTCCCCCCCAAAAAATCTTTCGGCTGAGACTATAAACCGAGGCCCCGTGTGTGAACGCTCGCAGAACATCTTGCGCATGCGTTAATTCCTGTTCCGCTTTATGAAAGAGTAGGCCATTGTGTGCCGGTGGGAACAGATGACAGAATTGACAAAACTGCATACATACGGGGACTGGATGTAAAAAAGCACCTACGTGCTTGTTCCATTATCCTCGATATAAAAGGATAAAGTAAAATAAAACCCCTAGGGATGGCTTAAAAACAAAAACCTACCTAAAACAATGCTGTTACTCAGCGTGTTCGTAGCAACTTGATTTTCATTCCTCACTCTTTCATTCCTGAACCCCATGAGATTTTTTTTAATACCCCCACCCTCCCCTTCTTCCGTTCCCACTGTCCCTGAGAATAATGTTATTTCTATTCTCTTTTTTTTTCCTAGAACATCAGTCCCTCATCGCATTTGCTTTTATCAACAAACAGCATTTCAGCTTCATGTTATGCAGGCTCAAAATACGCTAAGGGGGGAAAAAACTAGAGATGGGTGGTAGGTGTTGAAACATCTCTGACGGTCAACGGAACTGTGGAGTTCCAGGGAATGAGGATGATTGCGAGAGAAGAGGTGTGAGCAGTAGGGGACTATCCAGCGTGTCTCTCCCTAGCACCTCTCCTAGCTAACACGCTGGTGTAAAAACGGTATGCATGCTACGGCTGTTAGTCCTCTGACCTGGCGTAGCCTCTCTCACCCTCTCAGGAGGAGGGACGGGATAGACTGGTGGTTATACAGTCATGCGCTCGCCATCTGCTGACCCGGCCGGGTTCGAATCTCGTTCAAGGGGATTTTTTTTACCCCTGGAGTTAACATCAGTGCAGACTCCACTCTCCCCCCAAAAAATCTTTCGGGTGAGACTATAAACCGAGGCCCCGTGTGTGAACGCTCGCAGAACATCTTTGCGCACGCGTTAATTCGTGTTAGGCTTTTTAAAAGAGTAGGCCAGTGTGTGCTGGTGGGAGCAGATGATAGAATTGACAAAACTGCATACACACAGGGACTGGATGTAAAAAAGCACATGCGTGCTTGTTCCATTGTCCTCGATATAAAAAAATAAAATAAAATAAAAACCCTAAGGATGGCATAAAAACAAAAACCTACGTAAAACAATGCCGTTACTCAGTGTGCTCCTAGCACTTGATTTTCATTCCTCACTCTTTCATTCCTGAACCCCATGACATTTTTTTTTATACTCCCCTTCTTCTATTCCCACTGTCCCTGAGAAAAATGTTATTTCTATTCTCTTTTTTTTTTTTTAGAACATCAGTCCCTCATCACATTTGCTTTTAATCAACAGCATTTCAGCTTCATGTTACGCAGGCTCAAAATACACTAGGCTAGGGTAGTAGGTGTTGAAACATTTCTGACGGTCAAGGGAACTGCGGAGTTCCAGGGAATGAGGATGATTGCGAGATAAGAGGTGTGAGCAGTGGGGACTACCCAGCGTGTCTCTCCCTAGCACCTCTCCTAGCTAACACGCCGGTGTAAAAACGGTATGCATGCTACGGCTGTTAGTCCTCTGACCTGGCGTAGCCTCTCTCACCCTCTCAGGAGGAGGGACGGGATAGACTGGTGGTTATACAGTCATGCGCTCGCCATCTGCTGACCCGACCGGGTTCGATTCCCGTTCAAGGGCATTTTTTTTCCCCTCCTGGAGTTAACATCAGTGCAGACTCCACTCTCCCCCCAAAAAAATCTTTCGGCTGAGACTATAAACCGAGGCCCCGTGTGTGAACGCTCACAGAACATCTTTGCGCACGCGTTAATTCGTGTTAGGCTTTTAAAAGAGTAGGCCAGTGTGTGCTGGTGGGAGCAGATGATAGAATTGACAAAACTGCATACACACAGGGACTGGATGTAAAAAAGCACCTACGTGCTTATTCTATTATCCTCGATATAAAAGAATAAAATAAAATAACATCCCTAAGAATGGCTTAAAAACAAAAACCTACGTAAAACAATGCCGTTACTCAGTGTGCTCGTAGCACTTGATTTTCATTCCTCCCTCTTTCATTCCTGAACCCTCTGAGATTTTTTTTATACCCCCCACCCTTCCTTCTTCCCTTCCCACTGTCCCTGAGAAAAATGTTATTCTCTTCTTTTTTTTAAGCACATCAGTCCATCATCGCATTTGCTTTTATCAACAGCATTTCAGCTTCATGTTACGCAGGCTCAAAATACACTAAGGGGGAAGAAAAAAAAAACTAGAGATGGGTGGTAGGTGTTGAAACATTTCTGACGGTCAAAGGAACTGTGGAGTTCCAGGGAATGAGGATGATTGCGAGATAAGAGGTGGGAGCAGTAGGGGATTACCCAGCGTGTCTCTCCCTAGCACCTCTCCTAGCTAACACGCCGGTGTAAAAACGGTATGCATGCTACGGCTGTTAGTCCTCTGACCTGGCGTGGCCTCTCTCACCCTCTCAGGAGGAGGAACGGGATAGACTGGTGGTTATACAGTCATGCGCTCGCCATCTGCTGACCCGGCCGGGTTCAAATCTCGTTCAAGGGAATTTTTTCCCCTGGAGTTAACATCAGAGCAGACTCCACTCTCCCCCCCCCCCCCCAAAATCTTTCGGGTGAGACTATAAACCGAGGCCCCATGTGTGAACACTCGCAGAACCGCTCGCAGAACATCTTGCGCACGTGTTAATTTCTGTTCCGCTTTTCGAAAGAGTAGGCCATTGTGTGCTGGTGGGAACAGATGACAAAATTTACAAAACCGCATACACACGGGGACTGGATGTAAAATAAAGCACATGAGTGCTTATTCCAGTATCGAAGAAGAAGAAGAAGAAGAAGAAGGAGGAGGAGGAGGACGACGACGACGACGACCACGACGACGATGATGATGATGATGATGATGATGACGATGACGACGACGACGATGATGGTGATGATCATGATATCCTCTCCAAACCATTTGGCCACATCCTTCACGTGGTGACCGCTATGACCGGGTAGCATGCGCCCCCCCTTGGACAAAACACAACAGATCCAAAGGAGTCTAACCTCGATAAACAAAGCAAGATAAATCCTAGACAAGGAAAAGTCTAGTATAAAACCCTTGAGGGAGGTAGACTTGGTCCACTTAACTTGCAGCATAGAGTCCCACTGGTGTGTGGATACTCCCTGGTGACCACGAACCAGCCCCCAGGTATGGGTTACAATACCTGCTGTTAGCGCCTGGGCTTTATCACAGTTCTTGATTAAACCATTGACGCTGGGGGCAACAGCAAAGTGAGAGGCTGTATGACCAGTGGCTTTCTTTACCACTCAGGGAATTCCACTTTACAGCGTAGTCTTTAGTGATCGACTATGACTT
>CM054138.1:28889633-28939633 GCA_028751875.1 Rapana venosa
CAAAAAAAAAAAAAGGGTGGCGTTGCTCTTGTGGCGACGTGCTCTCCCCGGGGAGAGCAGCCTGAATTTCACGCAGAGAAATCTCGTGACTTAAAGTGGTATAAATGAAATGAAAATGAGCTGCTGTTTCGGAAATTGGGCAGAAATTTTGATCATAGTGTAGATGCCTTGCCCACAGTACATCCCCACTCTCTCGGCCAAGTGGTCATAAGGACAGTCAGCATTGGAGACGTTCTCCAAAGGCCAACCAGCCCCCAGGGCTGCAGCACAAAAAGACTGTGCGAGTCAAGCCTCCTAGTCAGAGAGTCATAGTTGATCACTAAAGACTAAGCTGTAAAGTGGGAATTCCATGAGTGGGAAAGAAAGCCACTGGTCATACAGCCTCTCACACTTTGCTGTTGCTCCCAGCGTCAATGGTTTAATGAAGAACTGTGATAAAGCCCCAGGCGCTAGCCATATAAGAGAGCAAAATAACCACAGCGGTTCCCGCCTCCTGTGATAACTCACTACTAATGAACGACCGACCGACCAGTGGTGAAAGGCGAATCTTATGCGCATTATGGAAGACAGTTTGAGCATGAAGGTGTTAAGGAGCTTGATGCCGTTACCATCACTGTCACTCTGTGTGTGTGTGTGTGTGTGTGTGTTTTAGGCCTGCTGCTCCTTTGCCAGTGGTTTGCCTTGGGGGTTGAAAGGAATTTGAGAAGAGAGGGATGTGTCTTTCGTCCTTTCTTCTCCTTCTTCTTTTTCTTCTCCATCTTCTTCTTCTTCTCCTCCTCCTCCTTGTTCTTCTTCTTCCTCTTTTCTTCTTCTTCTTCTTCTTCTTCTTCTCCTCCTCCTCTCCTCCTCCCCCTCCTCCTTAATTCTTAAAAAGAGTCGTTAGAGCATTGCGCTCGCAATCTGTCGACCCGGGTTCGATTCCCGTTGAAGGGGGATATTTTCCCCCTGGAGTTAACATCAGTGCAGACTCCACTCTCCCCAAAAGTCCTTCAGATGAGACTATAAACCGAGGCCCGTGTGCGAACGCACGCAGAACATCTTACGCACACCATAAATCCTGTTCTGCTTTTCGTAAGAGTAGGCCATTGTGTGCCGGTGGGAACAAATGAAAGAATTTACAACAGAAAAAAAACGCATACATACGGGGACTGATTGTAAAAAAGCAAATAAGTGCTTATTCCATTATCCTCGATATAAAAGAATAAAATAAAAAAAATAAAAAATCTTCTTTTCTTCTTCTCCTCCTCTTCCTCCTCCTCCTTCTTCTTCTTCTGAATTGAACGCTCAGACAGTAAGCTATTGTTGTCTGTCAAAAGAGCGAAAATGATTGCGCTGCCGTTAAGTGCCTGACAAGTCAAGCCCAGCGCATCTGACTTTGGCTGTGGAAAGCATTGTTATTTTCTAAATCTTTCATAAAAAAAAGGCAGGAGAATGGACCTAGTAGGCAGAAAACAGACGAGAAAGAGGTAACAGGAAGAAAAGGAAGAAGACAACAATATAAACAGAGAGAGGGATAGAAAAGGGAATTCCTTGCACAGAATTTTCAGAGGGTGGGGATGCTATTTATACTGACAGCCCTCCCCACCCCTCACCTCCGGCATCCCTAGGGGAGGTGTCTCTTATTCATGACTGTTACTTTACAATAGCCATGTTTGGCAGATGGTCTTGCTTGCGTCATAACTGTATTCCCTTTTGGGATAGCTGGCATGGTTTGATTTATGAGAGACCACAATCTTATGACTTTCTCCTGCAAGTAAAGAAATTTGACCAGCGGGTAGGATTTTTTAGGGAGAGAGAGAGAGAGAGAGAGAGAGAGAGAGCGTGCGTGCGTGCGTGCGTGCGTGCGTGCGTGCGTGTGTGTGTGTGTGTGTGTGTGTGTGTTATAGAGACAGATAGACAGACAGACATAAAAAGAGCACATACAATCATAACAACAACAACAACAACAAACAACCAATGAACTTAACACCAAATTCTCACGACTCTTAAAACAAAGTATGGATAGCACTCAATATAACAAACCCACTACCATTCTTCTTCTTTATCTTCATTTCTTCTTTTTCCTCTGACTGCATTTTTTTTTCTCTAATAAATGCCACAGTGCAATACGGCAACTGAACCAAAAGCCACGAAAACGGGTTTTTTCCGTCAAGAGTCCAGTCGTCACGAGTCCGAGGAACATTCCCTGTTCTCTGGCTGTCCCCCAACGTATTATGCATGTATGGACATTGCATCTCATTCTTTTCTACCGTTTCTCTGCATTGCCTGCCGCAAGCTTTGCATTGCATGCGCTGTGTTAAGTGCAGAGCACGGCACTTTGTTTTTATACCTCTTCTATGCCTTGCATCTCTGGAGGGTTGGTTGGTTGGCTGGTTGGTTGGTTGGTTGGTTGGTTGGCTGGCTGGTTGGTTGGTTGGTTGGTAGATTGGTTGGTTGGTCTTGTTGTTTTTACTCTCATCTAGCATTTTTACTGCTACCATTCACTGCATGTCTATAATGTCAAATGTTATTAAGAAAAGAGAATTATTGCTATAGAAAACGGAATTATTGTTATAGGTAATGGAAGAGAAATGTCATAGACTTTGAAACCTCGTAAAAGACAAATTTCTAGTCTCTTTCTTCTTTGCCTTGTTAGTCTATATACCATCATCAGTATCAGCATCAGCATCAGCCAGACTTCAAACACAGATATACTTTCAGTACCACCGGTGGTCAGAAAAATGACACAATGTGTCAAGTATGAATGAAATGGAGGATATTTACCTGTATGGCGTATGCCTTTCCATTGAACCTAATGCACACACTTCTAGAAGGGACTGGAACCTATCACATCCCATAAGGTAAAACTCTTGTGAGGCTCAAACCCTTGATTTCTCAACTGACAACCCACCGGTTTAACCACTACAGTGTGGCTGGTGAGCAGAGCCCTTTAGTTTCAGTCTAGACAGTCATTACACACACACAATAAAACTATGCCAATACCACAGTGGTGAGCAGAGCCCTTTAGTTTCAGTCTAGACAGTCATTACACACACACAATAAAACTATGCCAATATCACAGTGGTGAGCAGAGCCCTTTAGTTTCAGTCTAGACAGTCACTACACGCACAATAAAAGATTCAGATTCAAATTCAGATTCAGATTCAGAATATGTTATTGCCATTTAAGTCAAGTAGACTTATTTGACACAACAACAAAACAAGCAAACATCAGTTATAATCATCTCTTTGGCTCAAATTGATGTACACTAAAGCATGTTGCATTTTACTTCTCATTTTCTCTTTTCTTAAAACATTCATACACATATTTGATATCTGCTTGATAGATATCAACTATGATTATGTCACTTAATTTATCTATACAAATGTTACGTTTTTTTGTCTTTGATTATAATTTTTAATAACAAATTGTTTCTGAGTTCACCATATGAGATACATTCATTGAGTAAATGAAATTCATCTTCAATAAAACGATGCCAATACCATAGTGGTGAGCAGAGCCCTTTAGTTTCAATCTAGACAGTCATTACACACACACAAATACACAATAAAACGATGCCAATACCACAGTGGTGAGCAGAGCCCTTTAGTTTCAATCTAGACAGTCATTACACACACACACACACACACACACACACACTAAAACGATGCCAATACCACAGTACACTCACCCATCACACTGGCAGACATTATCCCTCATGCAAATGATGAAACAACTGGCTGCTACACTATGCGACCTGGGATCTTAATGGATTCCATGTGTTTGGATGAGAATCCCACTGAGGTAACGAGCAACACACTGAACAATGGGTCGACAAATGCCAATACTTTATTATCCTAATAAACAGAGCCTTTTAGCTTCAATCAAATTATCTCTGACAGCTATAATACACAGAGGACCAATGATGAACGAAGCCTTCCTACGGAGTGAGTTTCATAAGGGTATCTGTTGATACTTGGCACTATTAGAATTACAGAGTGTTTTACTGCTGCTCCTTTGGTCGTAAATTAATACTGTGAAGTATGACTGGTTATAAACACGACTCCACGGAGAATCTGAATTTACCAGGCTATTCTATGTCAAAAACAACGCACGGGGATCAAACCCTTGACTTTCTAAATGATAGTCCTCTACCCTGACTACAGCAGGGAGACAACCAGTGTGCCTTTTAGCTTCAATCAAATCATCACTGACAGTTACTTACGACACACAGAGGAGCAACACCAATTGTGTAGACCCAACAGTCGTTCACTGCACTTTAGGAAGCCAGCAGACACAGTACAGTGTCCCGTGCAAATATTTGATGATCGACTGCTCATCAATGCAACCAGGAGTCTTGGTGGACCCATGCGTACTGGGAGGTAAGTCCACAGAGAAAATGTGCAACAAGCGAACAACCAGTCCACTAATGAAGAGTAAAGCTTTCTCGCAGAGAACATTTCACGCTGGTGTCAGTCATGCTTCATGTTGTGAGAATTACTGTCATCATGTGTTATACTGCTGTTCCTTTGTCAGTAGATGATACAATGAATAGGTATTTGCACATGACATACCATCACAAAGTAGTTGCATTTACCAGCCTATTTGCTGTCAAAAACAATGCAATGGGATCAATCCCTTGGACTTTTTTAAATGACTCTTCTGCCCTAACTACAACACCAAGGTGAAGGGTGAGCCTGTTATCTTCAGTCAATTTATCCCTGACAGTTATGACATGCAGACGAGCAACGCCAGTCAGCACAGGCACAACACAGTCATACATCACACCTCAAAAAGATAACACACCCGACCTCCCATGCAAATGCTGAAACAACTGACTGCTACATTATGCAGCCAGAAGTTTAAATGGGCCTAGGTGTTTTGGATGGGAAGTTCAGAAAGGTAACATGCAAAATAGATGAACAATACGATGACTAATGAAGAGAGACACTTGCCTGTGGAGCACATTTCATGGGGGTGTCAGCTGATGCTTGATGTTGTTAGAATTACTGTCATCGTGTGCTTTATTGAGCATTGCTCCTTTGGCAGTAGCATGATACTGTAGAGTATGACTTGCACTAGATACACCTTCACAGACAATCTGGGTATATTAACCTGTTCTCATTCAAACGGCACAGGATAGCTAATTGGTCAGAGCATTTGCTCTCCCCAAGCTAAAGTTAAGCAGTGTTGAGCCTGGTTACTTAGTGCATGGGTGACCATTCGCATGCCTTGGCTTCAGTACACTTCCCCAGTTCACCAAGCTGTAAATGGAGGCCTGCCCTTTTTAGGGACAGGGAAAGGAAAGCAACAAAGGAGAGGAGATGGGTGCCACATTCAACATGCTGGCCCAAAGAGAAGCTGAGGTCTCGGACACCTCACTCCCCAACAACTACATAAAATTATACCTTTAATTTTTTCTTCAGTCAGAAACAATGTAGGGCTATGGGGATCAAACCATTGACTTTCCAAACAAGAATACTCTGTCCTAACTGTACCACCAAGCTGCATGGTGAGCCTTTTAGCTTCAATCACACACAGGAGCAGCACCAGCAGTTAGCTTGGACACAACTCAGCCATACATCACACTCCACAAAGCTAGCTGACACAATGGCAAAAATGCAAATGATGTAACAATGGACTGCTGCATCATTCCATCAGGAGTCTTGATGGTCCAGTGTGTTTTGGAGCTGAAGTCCACAGAGGTGAAGTGCAACACATGAACAATCGGATGACTAATGAAGAGGGACGCTCGCCTACAGGGTGCTTTTCATGGGGGTGTCAGCTAATGTTATTCATACCATTGCTTTCCCAATGGGGATGCGTGGGAGGGGTAGGGGGGAGGGGAGGACCTGTCAATATAAATAGCATTCCCACATTCCAGAAATTATTCGCTAGAAATTTCCTCTTTTCTATCCCTCTCTTTGTTTCTGCCTTCTTCCTCTTCCTCCTGTCACAACAAACAACGTGACAGCAAAAAGGAAATAATACTGAAAACAATGAAACAGTCAAAAAAGCAGAACAGTATTTCAACAACAACAAAAGTTTAAGAAATAAATGAGCTTGGCACACAGCAGAACCTGACAACAACAATAACAAAAAAGCAACTTAGATATCACCTTAACAAAAATGTATCCTGGTCATATTTATCTCCTAAATAGCCTTTCAATTTCGACCAAATTCTCCATGATGGTAAGACGACGTAAAAAAAAAGTGACAGCAATGGACATGGCTAACACTGCGAATCAATCCATTCATCCCACTGGACATGGTTACAGGAAAGCAGGCATGATGCACCATGCAAATGATGCAACAAGCAAGCTACTCCATTGTGTAATATGGGATCTTGATGATCCCCATGGGTGGATAAAAGCCAAATGTTGAGAGCACTTCCACTGCGAATTCACACAGCATTTGAACGATCTGTGGACGTGACCAATGAAAACTAAGTGGTTTCACGAGTGCTCTGGAATCTGATTTCATTATGATCACTGTCATTGTTGTGTTTTACTGCTGCTGGCTTTTGTGTGTGTTCATGTTAGTTCTTCAGTTTCACGTCCTTCCACTGAAAGGTGATATCAAACGGAAAAATGTGTGAGTATGTGTGTGTGTGTGGGGGGGGGGGGGGGGGGGGGGGGGGGGGAGGGAGGAGGATGTGTGTGTGCGTGCATGCTTGCGTGCCGTGTGTATGTGTGTGTGTGTGTGTGTGTTAGTTCTTCAGTTTAACGTCCTTCCACTGGATAGTGATATTAAACGGAAAAGTGTGTGTGTGTTTGTGCGTGCACGTGTGTGTGCATAAGTGTTCCTGCATATGTTTGTGTCTGTGCGTTCGTGTGCATGTGTGCATGCATGCAAACGCGCATCCATGTATGCGAGCGCGCAAATATGCATGCATGCCCGTGTGTGCGGATGATAACTGTCATACAGAAGAAGCGAGAGAAGCGCATTGTATTTTATTTATTTATTTATTTATTCTTTTATATTGAGGATAATGGAATAAGCACTCATGTGCTTTTTTACATCCAGTCCCCGTTTGTATACGGTTTTGTAAAGTTTGTCATCTGTTTCCTTCATTCATTTGTATGCTACAACTAGGCTACTAAACGGTATCCCCTTCCATTCAGGCGTGCTGACCCGCAGTGTCACAGTCACTTGCCAATGAACCTACATGAATCTTTTATCTCCTCCCTTTGATCTAAACCCTCCCGCTAGGGACATTGCCATTTAGTAATAGGTCAGAAAATCTGTGTAGGCCTACAATACCATTTTACCCTGATTAATTTTAATGAAATTGGGTTGGTGGGCGTGGGTGTGTGGGAGGGAGGGAGGGTGTCCTATGGAGGGAAGGGGCGAGCTCAGGCTCTAAAAGGGGGTGAGAGAGGGTGAAGTCTGGTTAGTTTGTGTAAGGGGACTTCAGCCCGAGTGAGCCTGCGCTGATGGCACTCGTGTGTAGAGGATAGACTGCTGAGACGTGCATACGTGGGTGTGAGGATACGTGTAAAAAGTAAAGGTGTCCCATAACCTATGTGGTTGTACAGGCGCAAGGTGTCAGAGCCCTCAGTTTCTCCAGGGGCCAGCATATTGAGGGCGGCTCCTATCTCCTCTCCCTCGCTACTTTACCTTCCCTGACCCTAAAGAAAGCAGCTACCCATTTACAGCTGGGTGAACTGGGGGACTGTACTGAAACCAAGGCGCGTAAATGGTCACCCATCCACGTGATAACCACGATCGGTGCTGCTTAACATTGGCTGGGGAAAGGAAGTGCTCTGACCACAATGAGAGTGTTCATACTCGCATGCAAATGTATGTGGAAAGGTAGTTATACACTACTGTGCTTGTGGGTATATGAAGCGTTCCTGCTTGTGTTCATACTAACATGCACACAAGCGGAGTGTATAGGCTACGTGAGAATCACGCCACTTACCACCATACACTCTGTTCGCTCCAACAAGGACAGGATAATCCACCGATATCCCTAATCAGGGGTCAAGCAAGGACTGTATGCTCATTTACATACTCATTTGCATGCCCATGATATGCGCCAAAGCAACCGATGAAAGAGGCTAGGCTGAGGTGGTGTAGGGGACATGATATACGTAATTAAAGAGAGATAGAAAAGGTGTGGGCGCGAAAAACACAATTGTTTTCATCCCTGAACTACAGCTCCGAGGTTCACCAATGGCGAGATTTTTTCCGTATGTGACCATCTTTTGTCCACATCAAGGTAGCCGCAATCAAACTTCGGGGATGATATCTAAACATGACAACAGTGTGCATGCGTTTTTGACATGTTGTCTTTCATTCCTACTGGCTCGCCATGGCCTACTCTTCCGAAAGATGGAACGTGTGCGCAAGACGTTCTACGTGCGTTCGCACATGGGACCTCGTTTCATAGTCTCATCCAAGCACTTTCAGGGGAGTGGATTCGGTTACTGATGTCAACTCCAGGGTAAAATCTCCTTGAACGGGTGCCTCAGTGGCAGCTCGAACCCAGGCCATCAGAGCACTAGCGCAACGTTCTAACCACCAGCCTATCAGACCTCTCCCCCATGTGTAAATAAAGTGTTGCTTATGTAAACTGTGCAATAAAAATAGATGTCCATCACTCAAACGACAATTTCTTCATTTACATACAGCCTGTTCCCCAAAATAAGAAATCACTGCGAATTGAGAAGGTAAACAAAAACATGTTTAGCTTCTGCTTTTCATATCTTCACCACGCAAAGAATAAGACATTACTCAGAGAACCGTGCTATGTGCAATTGCCTGTGTGTGTGTGTGGACAGGGGTTAGGAGGCGGTGACAGGAAGGGTTCGTCCCATGCATATGTGTCTGTGGTCAAACGTTTCTGTATCCTTTGCATACTAATATGCATTATGTGTATTGTGGTGGTGGTGTGGGTGGGTCGGCTGAGAGAGAGAGTGTGTGTGTGTGTGTGTGTGTGTGTGTGTGTAGAGAAGAGGCTGTCTGCTTGCATAGGAATGTGCATTACCATGATGGATATGTGTAGGTGTGTACGTCTGTGTATGTAAGTGTGTGTACATGTGTTATGTGTGTGTGTTTGTGTCTGTGTCTTTGTCTGTCTGTGTCTGTCTGTGTGTTTCTGTGTGCCTGTGTCTGAGTTTGCGCGTGCATCTGTGTGTCTGCGTGCATTCCTGTATGTCTAAGTCTATCTATATGCCTCAGTGTGTATAGCGCACACAGTACTCCTTGCCCGAAGTATGCTGCACATATACACAACCACTCTCCTGATAACGCATACATACAGACGGCAGGCTAGCAGACAAGCTACAGATACATGCACTCACCTCCTCCTCTGCCAAACTAATCCATCATCAGCCAGCGAGGCTAAGGACAAGACACTAGGCTAGCCTTCAGAGGGATGATGGCTAGTTGTAAAATCTGCCTGCATTCCGGAACACTGGGGGAACGAGAAAGAAACTGACTTTCAAATGGACCCTACGTCCTTTTCTTAGGCCTGCCACCCGACATCAACAGCCTGGCCCCCGCTCCTATCACTACAGCAATGCCCTATGCCCCTCCCCCCCCCCCCCCACCCCCCACTCTTCCGGGTCATTAGTATGAAAGAAGCCAATTAACTACAATAAGGTCAAAGGGAAGGGAATAATAATAGAGTATGATGTTGTTGTTAGTGGTAGTGTTGTTGTTGCTGCTGCTGCTGTTGCACACTCACCCCTCCCCCTCCCCACTTCCAACCCTTCACACTATGAAGTTAACCCAAAATTTGCATGCCAACATACTCATCCCACCAAGAAAATTAATGATGGTGAGACAGTTAGTACACACTGTATGAGAAGTTTGTGTGTACGACTCTTTTTCAAATACCGTGCCATAGAGGCACCCATACTCTGACTTCAGAGGATTTTTTTTCTCCTTCAGACAATGGTAAATTTCATTTGGCCTGGGCCAGATTTAACATAGGATGAGACGCTACTGTTATGGCTCATGCAGTTAGAAAACTGAGGGGTTATCTACTTTCCAGAGCCACTGTCCTCTGTGCAGTAAAGTTGTACAATGTTCTTTGCAGGGTCAGGAGATGACACATGTCAGGTGAAGGAGAGAGAGAGAGAGAGAGAGAGAGAGAGAGAGAGAGAGAGAGAGAGAGAGAGAGAGAGAGAGAGAGAGAGAGAGAGAGAGAGTGAGAGAGAGAGAAGAAGAAGAAGAGAGAGAGAGAGAGAGAGAGAGAGAGAGAGAGAGAGAGAGAGAGAGAGAAGAGAGAGAGAGAGAGCATGCAAATCAACGGTCAAAGGTCCATCCAGTGCTAAAATTAACATGCCCCTTCCTTTTAACAAACCAAGTGTGGTCCCTTCCTGCTATAATTAGCATTGGGTGAGCTGGGATGGGGTGGAATGGATAGCAGCTGAGAGTAGCTGAAAGTGGGGGAAACTGACAGCTGTGGAGCGAGATTGGTTTCCCTACA
The DNA here is from genome assembly GCA_028751875.1 of Rapana venosa. NCBI lineage: Eukaryota > Metazoa > Mollusca > Gastropoda > Neogastropoda > Muricidae > Rapana > Rapana venosa. The sequence continues at coordinate 28,900,054 of CM054138.1, forward strand.
TATATCTAAGAGGGCATGGATAGGGAAGGAGTGTGGATGAGGTCAGAACAGAAGGGGACGATGCTTCACAAATCCAAAAAGAATGTGTTGAAGACAGTTCACTTTCCTTACAAATCCAAGAGAAGGTCTTAGTTAGAAAACCGGGGAAAAGGATTGCATACATACATACATACAAACAAACACATCAGAAGTACAGGGGAAAAGGGTGTTGGTCACAAGGTCAAAACGAATCCGATGTATCTGTCAGTCATGACAGCTCCTGTCCCCCACAACTGAAGTGTAGCATCCTGTTCTGTGTCACCTGTGTACACATAGCGATAGCAGTGCCATTCAAGCCATCTGATCATCACCACCATCGATGTTCTGCTTGCTGACACAGTCAAGGGACAGGCATCTGCCTTTCAGATGGACTGCTGGTTACATTCATGCCAGGTACTCAGACTTGAGATAGTGGGAGCTTATTTACATACTCATTTGCATATCACTTAATAACCAGACCCGTTGAGGGGGATCAGACATGAATATGCAGAGCTGGAGTACACAACGAGCATGCAAGAAAGAGAAGGTATCTAGGGTAACACTTGTTTGCATTGCACACAGAGCCAGACAGACCTTTTCTTTTTTTTTTGGCATAACAACTTGGCACTTTTTCGTGCACGGGAAAATCGGACAAGAACGTGATTATGGTAGAGTTCTGTTTTTGAGGTCTTTGGCAACGTCATAAATTACATCACAAATAAGTTTTAGAGGTAGTTAATATTTAAGGGTTATTTGGCACAGTTAGCGTTAAGAGTTTGCTGACCAGCTCTCAACACTTCTGATATCTTTCAAAATACTCTTTCTTGCGATGTAACTTCAGCTCTTATATATTATGATATTTATGCCCTTTGCTTCAATTAATAGTTAGTTACGTAGCAACATATCTCATAGGGACGAGAACCAGGTTATTTTCAAACATTCACGTGCAGTATCTGAGACATTTCTGGCTTTGAGGAGTGTAAATTTGAAGTGATAAATCTTCTACACACATGATACTAAATCCAACTTGCTGTCCAATTAAGAATATCATTTTAACTCTTTTAGTTAGCCTAATAAAGGTAAAGGTGTCCCATAACCTATAAGGTTATAGGGGAGCAAGGCGTCAGAGACCTCACTTCTGTATGGGCCAGCTTATTGAGGGTGGTGCTCATCTCCTCTCCCTCGCTGCTTTACCTTTCCCTGACCCTAATAGCACAGCCACCAAAGATGAAATTCTGACGTGCAGAGTGACAGCTAGCCAGTTTGCATACATATATACTTAAAATTATAATGACCAATATTAGCATGGGAAACAATGAATCTGTGCCTCCCCAACTGACCTTAGCTACCCCTCCCTCCCTCCCTGTACCTACACCCGCCGCCAGCTACCCTCCCCCCATTATTCCCCTCCCAAGCTACCCCTCCCCTCCATCCTGTACTCACCTCCTCCAACTTACCTTCCTCCCACCCTCCCTCCTCCTCCCCACCAAATTACCCCTCCCTCCTTCCTTTCTCCAGCTCCCCTTCCCAAAATAATTTTTTTTAAAGCACAAACATGGGAAGATAGGCAACACATCTCCTCCAAACTTCAGAGGATTAGAAGTTAGGGGTGATCCTCAGAAAGATCACAAATTTCTATAGCTCACAGCTAAGTTGCTGCATTTATAGTTTTACAACGTTTAAGTGAAACTAACAGTTCCAAACTGTAAGGGTGTCTTTTCCTATATTACTTCGGAAATAGCAAAAATGCTTATCCTAAATACTCAGTTTCACCCTGTCCTCATTTCATACAGATAAATAGTCGAGTCTACAATTCTAAATAAAAATTGCTGCTTTATTTCCATCAGAAACAAACTTTTATCTGGACTTCTGAGCAATGTCAAACAATGAAAAGGAATGTAACTGTTTGTGATAGCCTATGAATGGGAGGTAATATTGCCATCAGATGCAATGAAGGCTTTACTTCGCACATATAATGTGTCCAAAACGCTAAATACAGTTGAGCAACGTTTATATGCAGCATAACTTAACACACATAGAATAACTTACACCTTGAAGAGAGTTTAGGAGGATTAGAAGGTCTTCATCTTAAATTGAAGTGGAAGTTGTTACAGTTATTGAAACTAAGTGAGGTGACAGTCAAAATATGACATTCATAGTCAGTAGGGCTTTAAACAACACGAAATGAAATAATGATATTAATGATAATAATAATAATAAATAATATGTCAATTATATGGCGCTTTATCTTGTAAGAACATATCAAAGCGCTTGTGTTCAACCTACTCTTATACATACAACCAAATCACAAATAGTTTTACAAATTCAAATTCTCTCCCCCTCTCTCTCTCTCTCACACACGTGAAGGTTATACACTTTGGCCGGGTGTTGAAAATTTTGGCTGTTGAAGGCAGGGACAGATATGAGATGAAACAGAACGGGAAATCTTAGATTTCAAATAAGTATGTCTGGATGCTGGATTTAAAAGTGTCATTAGTAGGCATTCAGTGAAGAGAGAGAAGAAGGTCATTCCAAATCAAGATACACACACACACGCACGCACACATGCAAGCACGCACGAACACACACACACACACACACACACTTTCAACACATACATGCAAACGCAAAGCCCGAACTTATTAGAGTGCACGAGTACATGATGTGATATTTAGACACGTTGTGTTTATATGCAGATTCAGAGAGAGAGAGAGAGAGAGAGAGAGAGAGAGAGAGAGAGAGAGAGAGAGAGAGAGAGAGAGAGAGAGAGAGAGAGAAACACATATATACACATTGAGATATATAAAGGAGTTAGAAAGATTTTTTCCCTGTTCAATAATAAAAATGTATGGATTGTTTGAATCTAAGCAGCCCTCCACATTTCACTTTATAAACTAGGTCATATGACACCAGTTCGCTGCTCAAAATCCTCTTTTTTCAATCAAATCGCAAGGTTTTCTTCTTCGTCGTCATCAAACGCTCAGACAGCAACTATTGTCGTTTGTCACATGAGCGAAAATGTGACAAATTAGGCCTGGCGCATCCGACTTTGGCATGGGAGAGATTTGTTATTGTATAAGTCTTTCTGGAAAAAGGCAGGAGAAAGGACAAAGAAGGCAGAAAATAAGACAAGAATGAGGTGACAAGATGAAAAGGAACAAGGCAGAAACAAAGAGAGGGATAGAAAAGAGGGAATTCCTAGCACAGAATTTCCAGAAGGTGGAGATGCTATTTATACTGACAGACACCCCCCCCCCCCCCCCCCCCCCCCACCTCCCTGCATCCCCACGGAGTATATCCCAAGGTTTTAAGCCACGCCGATCACAGAAGTCGAATTAGACATATCACCTTATAAATGTCAAAATGTCATATTAAATCCATCCCCTAAGTCTGAATATGCCTACAACCTTATCGGTGGGTAAATGGCCGCATACAGAATATCTCTCCATTGGTGAACCTGGGAGCTCTAGGAGACTGGGGGTATAGAGGGGAAGGGTAACTGGGAGAATAGGAGGTGGTGGTGGGGTATAGAGGGGAAGGGTAACTGGGAGAATAGGTGGTGGTGGTTAAGAGGGGTGGGAGAAATAGGGGTGGTGGGAAGGAAGATGCAGCAGCTACAGGGCGGATTCATCTCTTCCAGGTAAAATCAGTTCTCATTGTCCTGTCTGTGTAGTTGTTTCCTTATAATACTGGCATTTTCTAAAACTTTCTTCAAGTTGTGAATGTTCATGTGTTTAGAGTTTCAAACAGCTACGTGTGCATGATAACAATTTTATTTTATCTTACAGGTATTTAAGTTAGGGGGGAGGAGAGGATGGAAGGTGATAGAGGGGAGGTAGGTGTAATTTAGGATGGAAGAAGAGGTAGAATAGAGAGAGAAGGTAAGTTTTTTGTTTTTTTAATATATTCTATTATATCGAGGATAATGGAATAAGTACTCGTGTTGTATTTTATGTCCATTCCCCGTGTGTATGCGGTTTTGTCAATTTTGTCATCTGTTCCCACCAGCACACAATGGCCTACTCTTTCAAAAAGTGGAACAGGATTTAACATGTGTGCAAGATGTTCTGCATGCATTCGCGCATGGGACCTCGGTTTATAGTCTTCTTCTTCGTCGAACGTTCAGACAGAAACTATTGTTGTCTGTTATATGAGCGAAAATGCGTCACGCTGCCGTTAAGTGCCTGACAAGTCAGGCCCAGCGCATCCGACTTCAGCACAAGAGAGAATAGTTACCTTTTAAGTTCTTTCTGGAAAAAAGGCAGGAGAATGGACCAAGAAGGCAGAAAATAGACAAGAAGGGGGTGACAGGAAGAAAAGGAACAAGGCAGAAACAAAGAGAGTGATAGAAAAGAGGAAATTTCTAGCACAGAATTTCCAGATTGTGGGGATGCTATTTATACTGATAGGTCCCCGGCATCCCCTCGGGGGATCGGTTTATAGTCTCATCTGAAGAACTTTTGGGGAGAGTGGAGTCTGCACTGATGTGAATTCTGGGGGGAACATCCCCTTGCACAGGATGCGAACCTGGGTCATCAAATGTTCTAACCATTAGGTCGTGGGAGGGAGGGGATAGGTCAGAGAGGAGGGGTAGGTTTTGGGGAGGGAGGAGGTGAAAAGATATGGGGAGTAGAGGGGTAGGTTTGAGAGAAGGAGGGGATAGGTTGGTGGAGGGAGGTAGGTTAGGGGGAGGAAGGGTAGGTATTGGGGTAGTTTAGGTGGAAGGAAGAGGGGATAGGGTAGGAGAGGGAAGGGCAGGGGTAGTTTAGGGAAAGGTTTACATTTGTCATGGTCTACGATAAGTAGGCCGAATATTTTTATGTATCAAATTAAGTGGGAAACAGATGGCCGATATAGTGTTTCCCATGCCAGTATTGTAGAGGAGGATCCAAAGTATGTGTATGCCAAAAGGCACGCTGTCACTCTCATTTGCAGGTTTTAATCCTTGCATTAACGGCTGGACTATAATGAGGCAGGTACCCATTTACAGCTGGGTGAACTTGGGAACTGCACTGAAACCAAGGTGCGCACACGGTCACCCATCCAAGTAGTAATCACCCTCGATGCTGCTTAACCTTGGCTGGGGGAAAGCGAGTGCTCCGACCACCGAGCTATCCCATCTCCATGCCTTAATGAAAATGAAAAATTTTAAACACTACCTAGAAGAAAATGGAATGGTTTGCTGTATAAAAGGTAAAACTGCACTAAAAGAACAGCTTATTACACACAGATTTTTAAAAATAATCCTGAATATACTGTCATACTATTAAATGGAGGATTAAGCAGACTCTGAAAAGAAGATAATAATAATAATAATAACGATAATAATAATCAATGGAATTTATATAGCGCTATACGAATAACCCAAAACACAAACAGCATATCTGGAGTCATCTTCAAAGTAAGCCTAGCACACAACTGTACTGCATGAAAAGCAAAATGGTAATCCTCTTGTCAAAAGGCATTCAGCTCAACACATCTGCAAAGAACCACGTTTACATTTAAACTCACTCCCCCCCCCCCCCCCCCCCCCCCCCCCCCACACACACACAACAGAAAGGGACACAACAAGAGTAAAACCAACTGGCCAGACCAGAACAGAAAAAATTCATTCATTCATCACACCCCACAGGTTTACAGGCGCGCATGATCTTCCACGCAAATGATTGCAACAAGCGGCTGCTCCATTCCCTGATATGGGATTCTGATTAACCCCATGTGGTGTGGAGAGCAAATTATACAGCAATTCCACTGAGAAAGCATACAGCATTTAGGTAGGTGATCAACAGACCAGTAACGACCTACGTAGCATACGAAGTGGCTTCATGAGTGTCTTGGGGTTTGGTTTCATGACGATTGCTATCATCGTGTGTGTCACTGCTGGGGGTTTTTCTGGTTGAGAATGAAGAAATAAGATGTCAGGGAGAAGCGTGAGGTGTATAGTGATGCAGAACAATGCACACCCTCAAAAAACCCAATGTCACCTTCAAGCCTGCTGACACACATTCACAGCTGCTTCCAAAATATTTATGTCAGAGTTGTATTTGTTGTTGTTGTTGTTGATGATGACGATGATGATGATGATGATGATGATGGTGATGATGATGAAAATGGTGTAGTGTAGTTTGTGTGTGGTGTGTGTGTGTGTGTGCGTGTGTGTGGTGTGTGCGTGCGTGCGTGCGTGCGTGCGTGGTGGTGTTGTGTGTGTGTACATACGCGTGCATGTGTGTATGGGTGTGTGAGTGCCTGCACCCGTGCGCGTGCATGTGTGCATGGGTGTGTGCGAGCGTGCGTGTGTTTGTGTGTGTACGCGCGCGCACCAGTGCATGTGTGTGTACGTGTGTGTGTGTGTGAAAAACAATACAATGGCACAATATACTACACTACACTACATACAATACAATGCACAAATGGTTTATTCAGCTTCTACAAGCACATACGAGGAAGAGAATATGTATAATGGTGAGCAAAGAAGATTACATAAGAGTTTTAGCGTAGTGTACGCGCACTAACTAACATGAAATATTGAAAGCGTTTCAGAGAATGGTAGCATACAGCCAACATTCTGAACTCTGTGTGTGTGTGTGTGTGGTTTCAGAAAATGGTAGCATACAGCCAACATTCTGAACTCTGTGTGTGTGTACATGCTGTGTGTGTGTGTGTGGTTTCAGAAAATGGTAGCATACAGCCAACATTCTGAACTTTGTGTATATGTGTGTGTGTGTGTGTGTTCAACATCAGTATTTTTAACTCTGTGTGTGCATCTGTGTGTGTATGTTGTGTGTGTGTGTGTGGTGTGTGTGTGTGTGTGTGTGTGTGTGTGTGTATGTGTGTGTTGTGTAAGTGATGTGTGTGGTGTGTGTGTGTGTGTGTGTGTGTGTGTGTGTAAGTGTGTTCAACATCAGTGTTTTAACTCCATGTGTGTGTATGTGTGTGAGTGTGTTTTCGTACAACACATACTTTTTCCCGTTCTCGGGCTAGAGCTCCAAGGTTAACCAATAGTGAGATTTTTGCCAACGCCCGACCTTAAGGCAGCCGCATTCTGACTTCAAGGATGATGTCTAAACACGATACTGTTGTGCATGCTTTTCTTCTTTTCTTTTCTTACCAGCATGAATGGCCTACAAATTATTCCTTTAGGTAGAACAGGTTTTTATATGAGTTTTTCGTAAGAGTAGGCCATAGTGTGCCGGTGGGAACAGATGACAGAATTCACAAATCCGCATACACACGGGGACTGGATGTAAAAAAAACAACACATAAGTGCTTATTCCATTATCCTCGATATAAAAGAATAAAATAAAACATAAAATAAAATAAAATAAATAAATATGTGCCCAACAAGTTCTATTTTAAATTTTAAAAATCCCCTTGAATGGGGCATCTTGATTTGGGCTCAAACCTGGGCTTGATCCGGGGACAAATCCTGAGTGCAAACCTCTGACCGCCCCAGTGCAACAAAAAGAGTTTCAACCACCCCACTACCATGACTAACTAACTATACCCTGTCTGTTAACATAGCGAGAGCACATACATATTAATGCCTTTTGAAACAGACGTACCCATAGACGAATCAGACACGGAGACTTTCACAGGTCAATTTCCTATTTACATATTCATTTGCATACCCGTCTCTTCCAGCCTATGAATAGATATGAAATTGACAGATCAACTTGAGCTATGGAAGTGTAGAAGGGTTAAGTACATGGAGGGGAGGGGGTAAATGTTAGATAGCTGTGTTGCTTAGGTGGACACTGTGTGTGTGTGTGTGTGTGTATGCGTGCGTGAGTGCGTGTGAGCATGCGCGCGTGTGTGTGTGTGTGTACGTGTGTGAGTGTGATATGTGTGTGCGTATGTGTTTAATTTTTTTTTAATAATTTTTTTTTATTCTTTGATATCGAGGATAATGGAATGAGCATCCACGGGCTTTTTCACATCCAGTCTACGTGTGTATGCAGTTTTGTAAATTTTGTCATCCACCCGCACACAATCGCCTTTCCGAAAAGCCTCTGTGTGTGTGTGTGGGTGTGGTTGTGTGCGCGCGCGTGCATGTGTGCGTGTGTGTGTGGGTGGGTGGGTGTGGGTGAGTGTGTGCGTGCATGCGTGTGTGCATGCGTGTGCATATGTGTGTGCGTGAGTGTGTGTGTTTTATATTGTATTTTTTTATTTACTTTATTCTTTGTTTCGAGGACAGTGAAGTAAGCACCCATGTGCTTATTTTTACATCTAGTCCCCGTGTGTATGCAGTTTTGTAAATTTTGTTATCTGTCCCCACTCTTCTGAAAAGGGGAATGGGTTTTTAACATGTGCGCAAGATGTTTTGCATGCGTTCCCACACAGAACCTCAGTTTATAGTCTCATCTAAAGTGTGTGTGTGTGTGTGTGTGTGTGTGTGTGTGTGTTGTGTGTGTGTGTGGTATGTGAGTGTATGTGTGTATGCGAGGGCACGGTGTGTGTGCGTGCATGGGTCTCTGTGTGTGTGTGTGTGTTCTGCGGTGTGTGGTGTGTGTGTGTGGGTGTGTGTGTGTGTGTGTGTGTGTGTGTGGAGTGTACATATGTGTGTGTGTATGCGAGGACACATGTGTGTGTGTGCGTGCGTCTGCGTGTGTGTGCGCGTGCGTCTGTGTGTGTGTGTGCAAGGTTAGCCTACATACATACAATGATGTCAACTCTGCCTGCAGGAAAGTGAGGGGGGGAGAGGAGGGGGCGACACCAGTACAATCTGACTTTCAAATGGACCATACGTCCTTTTGTTAGGCCCTGCCACCTGACAACAACAGCCTAGCCCGCTCCTATCACTACATCAATGCCCACTCCCCCCCCTCCCCTACCCTTGCCCTCCCCCTCCTCCCCTGCCCCTCCTCCTCCCGGCCCTTGCCTGTCACCAGTATGAAAGGAGCTGAAGAAAGGAACTAGAATAGGGTGTCAGCTGAAGAGGATTGAGTCATATGTTCGTGTATGTAGAGATAGATGGTTAGATGAATAGGTGGGTAGACAGACAGACAGGCATGCAGGCAGGTAGGCAGGCAGGCAGACGGGCAGGCAGGCAGGCAGGCAGGCAGACAGAGATAGAGAGAGAGACAGACAGACAAACGGGTAGAATGGTAGGTAGGGAGGTAGGTAGATGGGGGTGGGGGTGGGGTAGATAGATAGATAGATAGATAGATAGATAGATAGATAGATAGATAGATAGATAGATAGATAGATGGATGGATGGATGGATGGATGGATGGATGTATGGATGGACACAGAGAGACAGACAGCCAGACAGATGACAGACAGACAGACAGACAGACCGACAGATAGATAGATAGATAGATAGATAGATAGATAGATAGATAGATATAGATAGATAGATAGATAGACAGACAGGCAGACAGACAGACAGGTAGGCAGACAAACAGACAGACAGATAGACAGACGGATAGAGGAGGAGCATATTCATTTCAGAGAGATAGACAGAGAGAGAAGATGAAGAGGATGACAAAGACGATGATGATGATTATTATATTTTCCATGGGTAGAGACAGACAGAGGATGCTGAGGATGACAACGATAATGATGATGATTATATTGTCCAGGGTAGAGACAGGCAGACAGACAGAGAGGATGAAGGGTGACTGTTATAGGACAAGCCCTTAAGTGATTAGATAACTGAGGATATCTCCTGTGTTGCTATTGTGTATGATGTAAAGCCTGGCAATGCACTTGGCAAAGGGCAAAGGGAGGGGGGGGGGGGGGGGGGGGGTTAGGAGACGAACTGAAAGGCGGAGTACTGGAGGGAGAACTAAAGTTCTTTCCTTGTACATCTAACAGGAGAAGGAAGGGTAGAAAGGGTAAGGGGGGGGGGGGGGGAGGAAAGGGGAGATAATTCATACAGCCAAAAACCACCTTGATGTCCATGTCAATGAATATTTTTTCCGTGTAAAACGTATCACGTCCTCTTTGTGCATCAGTATACACAGTACACTCTCTTTGTTCATGCGATAATATTCAAGTAATCGAATCATCAATTCCACATACATATGTACCCCCCAAAAGAAGGGAAACTGATTTGCATAATCATTAGCATTTCTCTAAGGGAACCAATCAATAGACAGGAAATAAAGATGCAGAGCCAAAGTACACAAAACGGCACGCAGAGAGAAAGAGAGGGAAGATGTTCTAAAGGTATGTTTCCTCTGCACACACAGTGAGATAGACTGTTTATAACAACTTTTAACACGTTTGTTTGAAAAGAGTGACTGCATAAAAACATCCTTTGAATAAAATCATGCCTTAAATGCCAATTATAGAATCACGGAAAACATCACTTCCAAAGGATGTCTGAATACCTAGGTATAAGCTTTTGTGGTCAGCTGTCACGCTTGGTGTTAAAGTTAGCTTACCCTAACTCATTCAACTAGTCCAGCTTATTTAAACTTATTCAACAAACCCTTATACTAGCTTTTGGCGCTTTTCACAATAATCTGCCTTGTCTCTCTCTCTCTCTCTCATCTCTCTCTCCTCTCTCTCTCTCTCCTCTCTCTCTCCTCTCTTCCTTCACACCACAGCCCGACGTGCAGTGAATACTGATGACAAGCTGCAGGTCCCACCACAGAGAGGATAAATCCATTTTCGAAGTCTGTGTAAATAAGGAAAACTTCTAACTGTGAGAACTGAAAAGGTGACCAACTGTCAAACCCAGAATCGGATTTACGGCCTTTTTCTCACACTAGATCAACATTTCCTAAAATATTTAAGTACAAGAAAACGCATGCTTTTGCGCTTTTCACTTAAACATTATACACGCAAAGAAACTTATTCCACAAAAGAATGTTTTTTAAAAAGCAAAGTGAGACTTACAGGGCGAGGGTCAAGCATGGTGTACAAATATCACAGCACATCCAACGTTGGGTGTTGTTTTTTCTGGATCCTCTATATGGCAAGTATGGCATTCACCACGCGAAAAAAATGAAGCAGTAATCATAGGTTCATATTGACAAAACTCATCCTGTTTGGCGTATCTGTTCTGAAATCATTTACGTTTTCACCAAAATGTTCCACAATAGTACCGCTACAGCTACAGCCATGAGCAAAAGATCAAAGCCAACTGGCATGGACACCACAGCAGCAAATTCATCCATCACTCTTGACAGGTTTAAAAGCCAGCAAGCAGGGTGTTCCATGCAAATGATGTAACAAGAGGACACTCCATTATGCCATGTTGGGAGCCTGGGGTTTTTCCCCCCTCCATGTATTGGCAAATTATGTGAGCAGTTTCACCGAGAAAACATGCAACTCTTCAACAATCAACAGACCATTGAAGGTCAAAGCTTGCGTGTGAAGTGGCTGTGTAGATGACTTGGAGCTGATTTTTTTTTTTAACCCAACTTGAATTACTGCTATCGTGTGTGCCACTGCTGTTGTTTTTGGTAAAAAGTCAAAGGGAAATTACTAAGGATGAGTGTGCCACGCACGCTAGGACAGAAAAAACAATATCGTTAAGATATTCTCTTCTTCTTCTTCGTTTTCTTCTTCAAACGCTCAGACAGCTACCATTGTTGTCTGCAATATGAGCGAAAATGCGTTGTACTGCCATTAAGTGCCTGACAAATCAGGCCCAGCATATCCGACTTCAGCGTGGGAGAAAATTGCTATCTTTTTAAGTCTTTCTGGAGAGAAAAAAGCAGCAGAAGAATGGACCAAGAAGGCAGAAAATGGACGAGAAGGTGGTGACACAGAAAAGGAATACGGCAGAAACAAAGACGGGGATAGAAAAGAGGAAATTCCTAGCGCAGATTGTCCAGAAGGTGGCGATGTTATTTATACTGATAGGGCCCTTGCATCCCCACAGGCGAGTTAAAGTGTCCTGAAATACAGAGTTACAGTCACTTGCAACTGAATCTGAGTAAAAACGTGTCCATTCATTCGTTCTGAATGCTGCAATACAGGTACTGGCCATTTTGTTCTTTAAAAATGTCCTTTTTGGTATAATCAAAAGGCTGTGAAGGCCTACAACACCAATTTGGTTATTCTGTTCAAGGAATGGGATGATGTGTGTGTGGATGGGAGGGGATCCACAGCTGGCAGTGGTGGTGGATAGGAAAGGAGTAGATGCGTGTGTACAGGGGGGGGGGGGGGTGGGCTATCTTCTGTTTTTGTATGTCTTTGTGTGTGTGTGTGTGGGTGGAGGGGGGGGGGGGCTACAACGTAAGTGGGAGTAGATGAAGGAGGGCATGCATGTTCGTGTGTGTATATGTGCGTTTGCAAGCCTGCTACTTGAATGTCTGTGCGCATGTCAGTATAAGTGTGTACACACGTCTTCGTGCAAACTTACACGCATGTGTGCATGTCAAAGAGCAACTTTTCAACCTCTGCTATCCTTACTCTGTCTGCACACATGGCGTCATGACAGACATTTTGCCTTTCAAATAGGAATGCTCGTAGACGTGTCAAGCCCGTGAACTTTACACACCGATTCTCATTTGCATACTCGTTTGCATAGCAATCGTTTGTGAAACAGTAACCAATGAATGAACAAGAGGAAGAAGAGAGCTGGTGGGAGTTGAGATAGCGTTGAGGGAACAGGTAGGTACACAGAGATGAAAAAAGACAGCAAGCTGTAGGGCTTTTGATTAAAAACTCTCTGTAGGCTTCTGCAATTTTCACACACACACACACACACACACACACACACACACCACACACACACACACACACACACACTTGCATATGCGCGCACACTTACGTGAATGCGCATAATATGTATGGACACACATTTATGCATGCGTGCACACTCACACAACACACACACTTGCATATGCGCGCACACTTACGTGAATGCGCATAATATGTATGGACACACATTTATGCATGCGTGCACACTCACACACACATACACACACACACACACACACGCACACACTTGCATATGCACACACACGTACGTGAATGCACATGTGTATGGACACACAATTATGCATGCGTGCCACTCACACACACATACATAACACACACACGCACACACACACCACACTTGCATATGCACACACACGTACGTGAATGCACATGTGTATGGACACACAATTATGCATGCGTGCACACTCACACACACATACATAACACACACACACACACACACACACACACACATTTGCAAACGCAGAGGTTAAGTAGAAAAGTCCTTGAATTGCCTTTGTTTTTTTTAATTCACAACATGACAAGAAAAACAGTTATGAAAGCAACATTCATCTAGTAGGCTACCGTTTGCAAGTGGTGAGTGTGTGTGTGTGTGTGTGTGTGTGTGTGTGTGTGTGTGTGTGTTGTGTGTGTGTGTGGTGTGTTGTGTGACATGCATGCGTGCATGTGTGTGTATTCTGTCTTGTGTGTGTTTATAGTGTGTGTGTGTGTGTGTGTGTGTGTGTGTGTGTGTGTGTGTGTGTGTGTGTGTGTGTGTGTGTGTGTGTGTGTGTGTCCATGTGTGTGTATATAGTCTGTCTATCTACCTGTCTGTTTGTGTGCATAGGTGTGTGTGTGTATGTGCACACAGGCGTATACGTGCACACACACACAACTATACACTGTTAAAATATTGACCCGTCAATACCACACTACACATAACACATAACACAATATATCCATCACATCAGTACGGGCACAGAAGGTCTAGTCTCTGCTCACTACTACTCTGACAACATCTAGGCTAATCCATCCATCTCCCAACAAGAGCCAGCGACAGACAACAGGCCAGAGAGCTAAGCCTTCATAGAATGATGTTAAGCCTGCCTGCCCTGCCTGCCTGCAGGAAAGTGACTGTCGACAGTACAATCTGACTTTCAAATGGACCATACGTGCTTTCGTTAAACCTGCCACCTGACAACAACAGTACAGCCAAGCCCGCTCCTATCACTACATCAATGCCCCCCCCCCCCCCTTCCCCCCCTCCCTCTCCCTGCCTGTCATCAGTATGAAAGGAGCCAGGGAACAAGTAAGGGTGGGGGTGGGGTGGGGGGTGGGGGTTCAATAAGTCCGTAACCCTCGAAGTAGAAATGAGAGGGGTGTGAGAGTGACTGTTCACCTGCTACTTACTTTTCAAGGCTGGATTAAAGCAGGTATAGAAGAAAGGCGCCTGCTTGTATAGAAAGCGAGAAGGTCACTGGTTCGATCTTTCCTTTTGAACCCTGATTTTTGCTCCCTTCCACTATGTCTCGAGTGGTGTTACGTCTTTCTGATGAGAGTATGATACCTTTGTACCATGTGCAATTTATACGTAGGGTGCAAAAAAACACCAAAGCAAAACAACAACGTCAACGTCAATACGAAAGTTGTCCCTAACCAAAGTTCTGTTAAGAAAGAGCAACTTGGTGGTGAGGAAACAAGTACACTTTGCAAAAGGTAAAAATAAAAAAAAAAATAATAAAATAAAATAAATATATAATATATATATATATGGTTGGAAAAAAAGATGGTTTGGGGCGGAATTCACGCAGAGAAGTCTGCCGTGACTAAAGCGAAATAAATACAATACATTCCATATAATAATAATAAATAAATAATAATAAGTAAATAATAAGAAATAATATAATACCATAATAAATAATAATAGTAATAAATGGAATTTATATAGCGCTGTATCTTGCACAGACAAATCAAAGCGCATACACTACAATGTTATGCAATAAAACTAAATACAATGCAACACAATACAATGCAAGTCTGCTGCTACTAAAGTCACAAACTGCTCCTAAAATTCCCATGACTTCTGAGCAACATCACAGAACATTCTATCTTGCAGCTGGGGGGGGGAGGGGGGGGGGGGGGGGTGGATCTTGGTGCCCCCATCTCTTGATCATCCGTGTAAAACCCGGGTCCAGTCAGGAGATTCTTCAGAAATGAGATCAGGCCATAATCCAAGGGATCCAGATCTGGAGAATAGGTTGGGTGTTTATTTTTATTTATTCATTTTCTTCTTTTATATCGAGGATAATGGAATAAGCACTTATGTACTTTTTTACATCCAGTCCCCGTGTGTATGCGGTTTTGTAAATTCTGTCATCTGTTCCCACCGGCACACAATGGCCTACTCTTTCGAAAAGCGGAACAGGATTTAACGCGTGCGCAAGATGTTTTTCATGCGTTCACACACGGGGCCTCGGTTTATAGTCTCATCGGAAGGAAGTTAAAGCAGCTCATGACACAGATTCATAAATGATTGCCATGAGAATGGTTGACTGTAGGAAGATGCACTGGCTTTGTGGAAAAGAGCACCGCTTGTCATCTGCCCCCCACCCCCACACCCCCCACCCTTCGGGGGATGCCTAGTGCCTGTCAGTATCTTCTTCGGATGAGACTATAAACCGAGGCCCCGTGTTCGAACGCATGCAAAACATCTTGCGCACACGTTAAATCCTGCTCCGCTTTTCGGAAGAGTAGGCCATTGTGTGCCGGTGGGAACAGATGACAAAATCTACAAAACCGCATACACACGGGGACTGGATGTAAAAAGGCACATGAGTGCTTATTTCATTATCGTCGATATAAAAGAATAAATAAAAATAAAATAAATACTATTTCCACCTTCTGGAAAATCTGTGCCAGAAATTTCCTCTTTTCAATTGCTCCCTTTGTTTCTGCTTTGAGGAAGAGAGGGATAGAAAAGAGGGAATTCCTAGCACGGGGTTTTCCAGAAGGTGTGGGGGATGCTGTTTATACTGACAGGCCCCCCTGGCATCCCCATTTGGGGGAAGGACCCACCATGTTAAAAACGTTTCCCCACACTCAGGTCTTCTTTGTACGTCGATCTTGTACGTCATTTTCTCTCTCTCAGTCACTGCAGCCTTACGTCAAACTTTTGTTGACGTAACTCGTCCCTGTCATATAGTTGGACTGCGGACTTATTCACGAAGCTTTGCGAGCAACAAAACAAGCATGGTTGTGTCAGTGGAACCCACTTCATGGGTTTTGAACGTAGTAGTCTGTCAGTATCAGATGGTAGGTTTCTGCAGTGGTTGGTTTCTGCATTGCATTGTGAGATTGGATTGTCCAAACAATTGTCAATCTCCCTCTGAAATTTGCAGTTTTCTTTCAGTCGTCACCATCTCGTTTGAAGGAGCAAGCATACCTTAAGTTCTAACCATGTCCTCGTAACTGAATTTAGAAGAAACGCCACGTTTTTTATTAATTAAAAGTTGATCACAGCTTTATTCTGAACGGTTTCCATCGTAACACGAAGATGTTTGTTCTCCATATTATGTGTATCTTGTAAGAATACGTTAATGTTGAATTTGTTCATTCATGAGTGAATGAGTAGGGCGTGTGTATGTTCAAGTGTGTGAGGGGGGAACCTGTACGTCATTTTAATGGGCATCTTCATCTGACCCAGTCTGGGTTTGTTTTTGTTTTGTTGTTGTTGGGTTGTTGTTTTTTCTTTTTGATGGTTTTTGTTTTTTTGAATAAATTATTGTCATTTTTGTTGTAGTAACCCTGCTGGCACGCTACGTCATACTCATAATGACGTCAAACTCGTACAATCTTATACGTCATTTTCTCTCTCTCTCTCTCTCTCTCTCTCTCTCAGTCACATGCAGCCTTACGTCAAACTTTGTTGACGTAATTCGTCCCTGTCATATAGTTGGACTGCGGACTTATTCACGAAGCTTTGCGAACAACGCTAACGGGAAGGGACAAATAATATATATAAGAGGTGACTTGCCACGGCTTATGTGGTTAGATAATAACGGGATATTCACCTCCAGGGTAACTGTCCTCTGTGACGTAAAGCCTGGCATTTATCGGGGGAGGAAGAGAGATGGTGAAAGGGGTGATGGGGATAATATGAAGGGGGTTGGCAGCAGACAAGGATAAAGATGGTGATAGGTGCAAGTGGAGGGATGGGAAGGGTGGTGGTGGTAGGGGTTCAGTTTACCTATAGATCCGAGAAGTTTGGGGTAGAGGGGTGGGGAGAGAAGGGGTATGGAGGCAGAAGGAGGCAAATAGAAGGAGGAGGAGGAGGTGATGAGCTTTGGTGTTTACTATCAACATTTTTTTCCTTTTTTTGTAAAATAGAGTCTGGGTTATCTTTGTAAAATATATATATATATATATATATATATATATTATATATATATATATATATATTATATATATGTGTGTGTGTGTGTTGTAACAAAAACCTAATAAATTGATGTCCTGTACGCAAAGCGCTTTTAGCGCGGCAAGCACGCACACGCACACACACACAACACACACAAGACCAAGAGGCAAATAGACACACACACACACAAACAGACACACACAGAGGCAGACAGACACACACACACACACACACACACACACACACACACAACACACACAGAAGAAACGAGACAGAGACACACACATACACACAACACCACACACACACAACACACACGACACACACACACACACACACCACACACACACAGTAACAAGAAAAAGTGAAACAAGCAAAACTTTTGTAGCGAAACTACACTCTAAACAAACAAACATAAAGCTAGCTGATACAAACACCGAAAGAAAAGTGATACTGTAAGCTACAGAAGTTAGCGGGGCGTAATCTCTACGGAAAGTTCTCAACTTTCCATACTGGCGAAAAACAATCAGTCGTGACAGGAAAATGCAACGCAATGCCATAACAATCAGTATGTGCAATACACAACATCCAACACACAAAATACTGATCTCGTGATCAATGCGTTTTGTTCAGTGGCCGGATGATTCCTAGAGAGGAAAAAGGGGATAGAGAGTGTAACACTACATTATAGGCTACATAAGTTTTTTTACCGCGCAAACGTACACACACACAACTAGATCTAGACACAAACACTGGCACCCATATCTCTCTCTCCTTGAGGTATTATTCTTCTGTTCATAAATGTTTCTTATGCAACATGTTTTGGAATGTTGATTATATACACACACACCCCTTCATGAGGGGCCAAGGCCTTTAATGAATAAAACTTTCGCATTCGCATTTTCTGTGTGTGTGTGTGTGTGTGTGTGTGTGTGTGTGTGTGTTTGTGTGTGTGTGTGTTGTGTGTTTCTACAAAAGAGAGAAAGAGGGAGGGGGTGGAGAGAAGAGACAGAGACAGAGAGAAAGGCAGAGACAGACAGAAAAACACACACACACACACACACACACTCTCTCTCTCTCTCTCTCTCTCTCTCTCTCTCTCTCTCTCTCTCTCTCTCTCCCTCTTCACACACACACACACACACACGCACGCACGCACGCACGCACACCACACAAACACACACACAGACACTGGCAAACCGACACCCAAAAAAAGACAGAGAAAAAATAAAGAAAGAAGAGAGTGGACCAAACATGAGGCAAAGAAGCAAACAGACCATGGACATGAACAGACAGACAAACACAGACAAACAAACAACACACACACACACAC
This sequence comes from Rapana venosa, assembly GCA_028751875.1. Lineage (NCBI taxonomy): Eukaryota > Metazoa > Mollusca > Gastropoda > Neogastropoda > Muricidae > Rapana > Rapana venosa. The sequence continues at coordinate 28,918,479 of CM054138.1, forward strand.
AACACACACACACACACACCCACATATAGACAAAAGGGCCAAGCAGACAAATAGACAGGATCTAGACACAAACACTGGCACGCATTCATGCAGGCAGGCAGGCAGACATGCAGACAGGCATGCAAGCAGGCAGGTAGACAAGCAGACAGGCAAGCAGACAGACAGACAGGCCAAAGGCCAAACAGACAGACGGACAAGCAGGCAGATAGACAGAGAGACTGACAGATAAAGTTGCACAACACACACACACACACACACACACACACACACCACACACACCAAACCTGATGTCAACACACACACACAAACCAACCATCACACCCATCCACCCCCCCCCCCCCATCCCCCCCACACTCCCACACACAAACACACACACCATGTGGAGGAGGAGGGGAAAGTGCATGTGTATGTTATGACAGAAAGCACACCCAATATTGAATTTACAGCAGCGAAATTGTCCAGTGATTAGAGAACAAACAGCGCAAAATGTATGTGCTCGGGATGAAAGGAGAAGGACAATTTGGGGACCACTTGATTATAAAAGGAAGGCATGATATAATTATTATAACAAACGATTAATTTGCTTAGCACTGCTTGTTTGCTGTTAGTTAGCTCTATAGTTTAACGTCCTTCCACTAATTAGTGATATCGGAGGGGGAAAGTGAGTGAGTGAGTGAGTGAGTGTGTTATATTGAGGATAATGGAATAAGCACTTATGTGCTTTTTTTTTACATCCATTCCCCGTGTGTATGCGGTTTTGTAAATTTTGTCATCTGTTCCCACCGGCACATAATGGCCTACTCTTACGAAAAGCGGAACAGGATTTAACGTGTGCGCAAGATGTTCTGCGTGCGTTCACACACGGGGCCTCGGTTGATAGCCTCATCCGAAGGACTTTTAGGGGAGAGTGGGGTCTGCACTGATGTTAACTCCAAGGGAAAATATCCCCTTGAACGGGAATCGAACCCGGGTCGTCAGATTGAGAGCGCAATGTTCTGACTACTAGGCTATCCCGTCCCCATGAGTGAGTGTGTGTGTGCGTGTGTGCGGGGGAGGGGGGTATGTGCTGTTTGCTGTGCTGCGCTTGTGATGTCATGATTATGCTTCAGGAATTTTTCTACCCTAAATTTCGGATATAGTATAATCCTGAAAAATGTTCCAACATAATTATTATTTTGTTCACAATGACCCTGGCTTTAAAAAAATCCAATGATTATTAGTGAATAATAATAATAATAATAATAATTGAATACTTACATCTGACCACTGAAATCAGACTTTTTTTTTAAATCATAATATCTTAGCTTTTATACACAGATCTTGTATCCAGTGGTCCATTTTCATTGGAGCCAACCTCAAACGCGCTTCAGACTTGTGTGACTGGATTTGACCTCTCTCTTAACTCATTGAGGCGTTGTGAGGACACTGGGGCTGAATGTTTATAGGCAGCGTGTCGTGGGCAAATTGAACCTGGCGGAGCCCATCCTTTTTTTTCAGGCCTGCGGGGTGCATGCTGGGTACGTCTGTGTGCTGTATCGTGAAGTGATTGTTGTGGTTTTATTTATTTATTCTTTTATTTATTTATTCTTTTATATCGAGGATAATGGAATAAACACTCATGTGCTTTTTTACATCCAGTCCCCGTGTGTATGCGGTTTTGTAAATTTTGTCATCTGTTTCCTCCGGCACACAATGGCCTACTCTTCCGAAAAGCGGAACAGGATTTAACGTGTACGCAAGATGTTCTGCATGCGTTCGAACACGGGGCCTCGGTTTATAGTCTCATCCGAAGGGTGTGGTTACGGAGAGAAGAACAGTACTTTTCCCTGGGTCTGGAAACATCCTGTGGAAACAAGCTGACCTTCTCCTTTCCTTCACCAGGTAGGGCTGTCAATGCACAGTCTGTAAATCTGCAAGACAAACGATTCCAAATCTGACGATTGCTGTTGTCTTTGTGAGCGCGTGAATCGGGTAAGACAACAAACAGTTTTTTTTTCCCCCGGAGAAACGACAGAATAAACTGGTCATGTCAAGACTTAACTACCAGCAGCAGCAGCAGCATTATCATCATCATCATTATTATCTCTGTCTGTCTGTCTGTCTGTCTGCCTCTCTCTGTCTGTCTCTGTCTGTCTCTCTCTCACACAGAGAGAGAGAGAGAGGAGGGGAGGGAGGAGAGAGAGAGAGGAGAGATAAAAGAGAAGGGGAGAGAACCCATACAATAACAATACGATATTTTAGTGTGGGGTGTGTGTGTGTGTGTGTGTGTGTGGTGTGTGTGTGTGTGTGGTGTGGGTGTGTGTGTGAGGAGAGAGAGAGAGAGAGAGAGAGAAGAGAGAGACAGACAGACAGACCCGAAGACAGACAGACAGAGAGAATGGGCAATCAATGATCTTCTTTCTCACGGTGTGTGTGTGGTGTTGTGTGTGTGTGTGTGTGTGTGTGTGTGTGTGTGTGTGTGTGTGGTGTTGTGTGTGTGTGTGTGGGGTGTGTGAGGAGAGGAGGAGAGGGAAAACAGACGACAGACAGACAGACAGAGAGAGAATGGGCAATCAATGATCTTCTTTCTCACTATGGGAATCAGAGCGATAAATAATGATTAACAAGGTGTAAATACTATTGGGTAAGCGCCTTTGACAAGCAATCGTTCATTAATTTTGCATCCTCTTAGGAACAAGATATTGACACACAGAGAGCGAGACACAGAGAGAGGGGAAACAGAGACAGAGGAAGACGGGCAGAAGACAGGCAGACAGACAGACAGACAGGCAGACACCCCCACACAACACACACACCACACACACACACACACACACACACACACACACACACACCACACTGATCTTACTTCCAGAGAAACAGGTATTACATAATGGGTTGGGGTTTTTTTATCCGGGCCCTTGCTGAATAGGAATTATCCTTAACGATGATGAGAGAGAGAGAGAGGGAGTGTGTGTGTGTTTTGTGTGTGTGTGTGTGTGTGTGCGTGCGTGCGTGCGTGCGTGGTGCGTGCGTGCGCGGTGTGTGTGGTGTGTGTGTGCGTGCCGTGCGTACGTGTGTGTGTGTGTGTGCGTGTGTGTGTGAGTCTGTGTGTGACAGACAGGCAGAGACAGAAAGACAGAGAGACAGACAGACAGATAGAAAGAGACAGACAAATACAGACAGACACACAGAGACGGACAGACAAAGACAGAGAGAGAAAGACACAGAGATATTGGAGGCAGGCAGACAGAAAAGAGACAGACACAAAGGACAAAGACAGTGAACGATCGCGAGGGAAAGACGAAAATAGCCCTAGGCCTATGGCTTGTCAGAACTTCAGAAGGGGGGGTGGGGGGTCGGGGGGGGGGGGGGGGGGGGGGGGGGAGCGGGGTGTTGGTTGTGCATGTGAAGGTGCGGGGGGGGGGGGGGGGGGGCGGAGTGGGGGGAGTAGGCTGTCAATGAGTGGCAGGGGAGCTGGGAGGAATATGAGGAAGGGGGGGGGGGGGGGGGGGAGGAAGGGAGGTGGAGAAAGGGGGGAAGGACAGGAGGAGGAAGAGGGACGTAATATGACGAGGAGGGGGGAGGGAGGAGGAGGGGGACAGAATGGGGGGGGGGGATGGGGGTAGGTGTAATATAATGGCCTTGGGAACGCTTCTATTTTTCACAAGTAGTCAGAGGATGAGAAATGGAGAGAGAGCAGAGAGAGGGGAGAGGGGGGGGGGGTGGAGGAGAGAGAGAGAGAGAGAGAGAGAAAAGAGAGAGAAGGGAGGAGAGAGAGAGGGAGGGAGGGAGAGTGAGAGAGGAGAGGGGGGGGGGGCGGAGGAGGGAAGGAGAGAGAGAATTCTTTTTTATTTCGAGGATAATGAATAATCAATCACTCATGCGCTTTTTTTACGTCCAGTTCCCACCCTTATCCGGAATATATCATTGAAAATAAACAGTGATATTTCTTTCTTTTTTTTAAATCAGATAAAAAGCAAAAGATCCAACAACAAAAACCCAAACAAACCCAACCTCTCACTAATTAAATACAACATCATCATCAACAAAACACCAACCAAATAGGAGAGAGAGAGAGAGGAGAGGGAGGATGAGAGAGGGGAGAGGATGAGGGGTGAGGAGAGAGGAGGGAGGAGAGAGAGAGAGGAGAGAGGCAGACAGACAGACAGAAAGACAGACGCAGAGAGAAGTGGAAGAAAAGAGGAGGAAGGAGGGTCGGAGGGAGGGAGGGAGGGAGGGAGAGAGAGAGAGAGAGGGGGAGAGAGGAGAGAGAGAGAGAGGGGAGAGAGAGAGAGAGAGAGAGAGGAGAAAAGAGAGAGAGAGATTTTTTTTATTTCGAGGATAATGATAATCGATCACTCATGCGCTTTTTTTACGTCCAGTTCCCGCCCTTATCCGGAATATATCATTAAAAATAAACAGTGATATTTCTTTTCTTTTTTTTAAATCAGATAAAAAGCAAAAGATCCAACAACAAAAACCCAAAACAAACCCAACCTCTCATAATTAAATACAACAAAAATCATTTATCAAAAAAACACCAACCAAATAGCGAGAGAGAGAGAGAGAGAGGAGAGAGGAGAGAGAGAGCGAGGTGAGAGAGAGAGGGGAGAGAGAGGCAGGCAGACACACAGACGACAGACGAGAGAGAGTGGGAAAAAAAAGAGGAGGAAGGAGGGTCGGGGGGTAGGGAGAGAGAGGAGAGACAGAGGCAGACAGACAGACAGACAGACAGAAAGACAGACAGAGAGGAGTGAAAAAAAAAGAGGAGGAAGGAGGGTCGTGGGAGAGAGACAGACAGACAGAGACGGAGGGGACTGACAGGAGAGGTGTAGGGAGGGAGAGGGAGGGGGGGAGGAAGAAGGAAGGATAGACAGAGAAGAAAGGATTAGGAAGAGGGGGAGAAGGGGAGTCAGACAGACAGACAGACAGACAGACATGACAGACAGACGAGACAGACAAAGAGACAGAGGAGGGGGAAGGTGGGGAAAAGAGGGGGGTGAGGGGTTGGAGATGGAGATGAGAGACAGACAACAGAGAAGAGAAGAAGACAGAGAGCCTGTTTGCATCAAAGTGGTGGAGGAAAACAAGCCAAGACAACTCTTTTATCTTGAAGAAAAATATTGTTACAAGGTGTTTTGTTTCCAACAAGGCAACTACAAGAATATGAATAACGCAAACACTGAGAGCACAGCACAACCAGAATAAGAACAAAAACAACAAAAACGTACAATAACAAGAGTCAGGACAACGACAGCAGATGGCAGAGAGAAGGCGGTAAAAAAACAAACAACAACAACAACAAACAAACAAACAAATAAATGAGCAAAGCGCATATCCCCTACATAACTCCACGCCATGTTTTGTTGTTGTTGTTATTGTTTTTATTTCACAGCGTGTACATGGCAATCTAAGCCCTCTTTGCTGCTGCTGCTGCTGCTGCTGCTGCTGCCGTTGTTGTTGCTGCTGTTGCTGCTTCTGCTACTGCTGTTGCTGCTGCTTCTGCTTCTGCTGCTCATGCTACTACTGCTGTTGTTCTTGTTTTTGTATTGTTGTTGCTGTTAACTCTGAAAAACACGAAGCATTTGTTTGTGCAATTTTTGTTTCGCGCCACAGTTCTTTACTCCTGTAAGCTGTCGAGTCTCGATGCTGCGTCCTTGTCTTTCCAATTAGTCGAGCAGTTTAGAAACGATTTTATACTGCTTATGGGGAAAGGGAGGGGGGATAGCCTAGTGGTTAGAGCGTTGAGCTAGCGATTTGACGACCCAGGATCGAGCCCGGGTTCGAGCCACCACCGAGACGCTCTTTCAAGAGGAGTTTTTCACCTGGAGTATAACACCAGTACCGACTCCACTCTCCCCGAAAGTCGTCCAGATGAGACAATGAACCGAGGAGGCCCCCGTGTACACACGCGAGTAGAACACGTTGCGCTCATATTAAAACCCGTTGCGCCTTTCGGAAGAATAGGCCATTCGTACCGGTAAGAATGGATAACAAAACATGTATTTAAAAAATAAAAATAAAAACACATGTGTGATGCACACTGGTGTGGCGCTGCTCTTATGGCGACGTGCTCTCCCCGGGGAGAGCAGCCCGAATTTCATGCAGAGAAATCTGCCGTGACTTAAAGTGGTATAAATAAATCTATCTATCTATCTATCTGTCCCGGAGTCTGACGACCGTGGGGGCACCCTCAAAGACTCAGCAACCAGTTCCCTCCATTCCTTTCTCTGTTCTGCCTTTCTCAGGGTTTTGTTGAGTTCTAGGCCTGTCCATTCGCTGATGTTATCCTCCCAGCTCTTCCTTGGTCTGCCTCTTCTTCTTCCTCCTTGGACAGTGCCTTGCAAAACTGTCTTTGTAATTCCTTGGGATCTTGTGACATGTCCATACCACTTAAGTTTACGCTTTTTCACGATCGTTAGAAGGTTCTCATAGGGTCCAATGGTTTGCTGGATTCTGTTATGCACGCTTTCGTTGCTTATGTGGTCTTTGTAGGAGATGCCAAGGAGTCTCCGAAAGCATCTCATCTCCACTGCCTGTACTCTTCTCTCCAAATCTGCAGTCAGGGTCCATGATTCACAGGCATACAGAAATATGGATATGACAAGGGAGCGCATTAGTCTGATCTTGGAGATAAGTGAGATATTCTTATCTCTCCAGATGGTGTTTAGTTTTGACAAAGCTGTTATTGTCTGTGCAGTCCTGCATACTACTTCTGGCTTGGATCCCTGGTCGGATACAATGGCTCCCAGGTACTTGAAGCTTTGAACTGTTTCCAGCTTCTGGTCATTAACCCTGATATCAGTGCTAATGCCGTTGGTGTTATTAGTCAGCAGACTTATTACCATCCGCCTGAGAGCAACCCCCTTTAACATAACTATAGTACAAGCATACGCCCCTACATCAGACTGCACAGATGAAGCCGTAGAAGAATTTTATGACCAGCTACAAGAGGTTCTGAATCAAACACCCAAGAAAGACATCCTCGTTGTGCAAGGCGACTGGAACGCCAAGGTAGGAGAAGATGCATGGAAAGACTGGGAGGGCGTTTGTGGGCCACATTGTAATAACCAATCAAATGAAAGAGGCTTGAGACTCCTGGAGTTTGCCAGTAACAACCACCTCCAGCTAGTGAATACACTTGGCCCACACAAGAAATCCAGAAAATGGACATGGCATAGCCCAAATGGAGAACACCACAACCAAATAGATTACATCATGGTGAAAAGACGGTTTCAGTCTAGCGTTAACATCGCACAGACACGAAGCTTTCCAGGAGCAGACATAGGGACGTGATCATGATCTTGTGATGATGACTTTCCGACTACGTCTAAAGAAAATCCACAAGCGGAACAACATCAGGATCAAATTTGACCTCGAGAAGCTGAAGGACCCAGAGGTATTAGAAATTTTTCAAGCAGGATAGGTGGAAAGTTTGCAGCACTCACTGTGATAGATTCAGACATAGATACACTGACGAATAGTTTCAATACAGCGGTGACTGAAACAGCAAACGAGCTTCTTGGCCAAACGCCGACCAGTCAAAAAACCATGGGTCACACCTAACATCCTACAACTATGCGACAAGCGTAGAGAGTTTGAAGAAAAAGAAAATGAAACAAAAGAAAGAGCAGAACAATATAGGGCAGTCAACAAAAGAATCAGGAAGTCCATGACGGAGGCAAAAGAGAAATGGATCGGTGAACAGTGCCAAGACATTGAAGAGAACATCAAGAAAAACATAGCAAGAAAGCATACAGCTGGTGAAAGACCTGACTAGCACGAAACAGAGAAAAGGTTTAACAATCCAAGACAAAAATGGGAAGTGTCTCACTGACGACCAGGATATTCTGAACAGATGGACAGAATACTGCTCGACCTGTAATAACTATAGAACCGCAGGAGATCCAGAAGTCCTTAATGTACCCGAAAGCAAGACACAGACAGTCACCCTATCCTCCGAGAAGAAGTGGAAACAGCAGTCAGATCGCTGAAAAAGGGGAAGTCAGCAGGGGCTGACAACATTCCAGCTGAGTTGGTCCAAGCTGGAGGGGAAGCCATGATCAGCGCCCTACTAAGAATCTGCAACAAGATCTGGCAGACAGGAAATGGCCAACACCATGGACGCAGTCACTCATCATCACCCTCCCCAAGAAAGGAAATCTACAACAATGCCATAATTACCGCACAATCAGCCTCATATGTCACCCAAGCAAGGTCATGCTGCCAGATATATTGAATAGACTGAAGCACAAGCAGAGACCATCATTGCTGAGGAACAAGCAGGTTTCAGAGCAGGGCGCAGCACAACAGAACAGATATTCAACTCAGAATACTATGTGAGCGGTACCTTCAACATCAACAAGACCTTTACCACGTATTTATCGATTTTTAAGAAAGGCATTTGACAGGGTGTGGCATGCAGCTTTGTGGGCAACCATGAATTTGTACAGCATCAATGCAAACCTGATCAGAGTCATCAAACAGCTGTACAGCGAGGCCCCAGTGCAGTGTACTACAACAACAACATTGGAGAATGGTTTCGAACAACAGTTGGAGTAAGGCAGGGCTGTCTACTCCACCCACTCTTTCAACATCTTCCTTGAGAGAATCATGGCTGATGCACTGGAACATCATGAAGGATCAGTCAGCATTGGTGGCAGAACGATCACAAACCTCCGCTTCGCAGATGACATTGATGGAATAGCAGGATCAGAAAAAGAGCTTGCCAGCCTAACAGAACACTTGGATAAGGCCTCCAAAACATACGGCATGGAAATCAGTGCAGAGAAGACCAAACTGATGACATAAATAAATAAATACATAAATAAATAATCAGACATCATCCCCGAAGTCGGAATGCGGCTACCTTAATGGTGGGTTTAAAAACAGTTGCAAACGCAAAATTTTCACTATTGGTGAACCTCGGAGCTTAAGCCGAGGAACGCCACCAAAAGAAAAAAAAAAGGGGGGGGGGGGGGGGGGGGATTCCGCATTCCATTCCATATTCTTTATTTCCCTACCATCATCTTAATAGTACGAACCACAAAAGCCATATCAGGGCTGTGTGTCACCTCATTCAGTTTCAGTGGCTCCAGTAACTTTCACTTCAAATTCAAAACCAACACTTCCTGATACCTTCAGATATCTAACTCCGTCCATCTGAGAAAAAAACACAGCGTTAAATGACACAATGCCTAAATTATTTAAATCCTTAAGGGCTAATAAACCAGGCTGTGCTGAGGACACTGGCCATTCGGCTTAATTTATCATCCCAAGGTTTCAAAAACAGCGTTTTTAAAACCCCCAAACATTTCAAAGTTTAAAAATATATACATTAAAGATGCCACATAGGCAAATAACAATGCAGGCGGTTCCTCTGTTGGAAAGTTCATTCATTATGTCCGTTTACTGTTTGTATATTCTCTAAAAGTTCATCTGATGGAAAGTTCGTTCATTATGTCCGTTTACTGTTTGTATATTTTCGAAAAGTTCGTATGATGGAAAGTTGGTTCATTATGTTCGTTTACTGTTTGTATATTCTCTAAAAGTTCATTTGATGGAAAGTTCATTCATTGTATTCGTTTACTGTTTGTATATTCTCTAAAAGTTCATCTGATGGAAAGTTCGTTCATTACGTTCGTTTACTGTTTGTATATTCTCTAAAAGTTCATCTGATGGAAAGTTCGTTCATTGTGTTCGTTTACTGTTTGTATATTCTTTAAAAGTTATAATAATAATAATAATAAATGGAACTTATATAGCGCTATATCTTGCAAAGACAAATCAAAGCGCATGCATTCAACCCAATCCTACACAGTCATGCAATCAATGATAAATAATCAAAAGTTTAAACAAACAGATATTTACAAACATGGTGCAATGCAGACAAAATCTATGAAAGAAAGTTTCGATAGTCAAATGTTTTTTCAAAAGCACACATACACTCGCACAGGCAGTATACTTTAGCAGGGTGATAGAACATGGGTTAGATATGAAACAGGAGGTGGGGAAGTCTTAGGTTTGAAATAAATATGTCTTGAGGCTGGATTTAAAGTGTCTAACTAGGTTTCTGGCGAAGAGAGAGAGGAAGGTTGTTCCGATGGATGGACCAGAATAGAGATGAGCGGCGGCCAACAGTGGATTGGTTGAATCTAGGTATTCGTAGGCACAAGGTATCTGCAGTAGAGCGGAGGGAACGTGAAGGAGTGTACAGGTTAAGACATTCACATAGGTAGGAGGGTGCAGTTTTGTGGAGACATTTGTTAACAGAGGGTACTGATCTTATAATTTACTCTCTGTGGCACAGGCAGCCAGTGGAGAGATCGTAAGAGAGGGGTAATGTGCTCAGATTTTTCTTTCTGAGAACTAGTCGAGCTGCGGAGTTTTGTATATTTTGAAAGGAGTGGATAGATGATGCTGGTAGACCAGCCAAAAGAAAATTGCAATAGTCCAGATATGTGAGAATGAGAGACGTGACAAGTTTGGATAGTGCGTCAGTGGACAGGTCTTTCGAATTGCACTAATATGCTGTAATTGATAGTAGCATGACTGACAGGTCTGGGTGATGAATTTTTGCACAGAGAGTGTGTTGTTGATAACGACACCTAGATACTTCACAGCAGTGGATAAAGGGACTGATGTATTGCCGAGTTCTATTGAAGTTGTTGTAATGGAAGAGGTTTGTGTTTGGTCCCTACAAGCTGGCTTCGGTTTATCTGCGTTTAACTGTAACTTGTTTTGTATCATCCAGTTTTGGATATCTTGAAAGCAGTAGGCCTCTTTGTCAAGAGAGAAGGCAGATTTTCAGGTGTACAACTACTTTGAATCTGAGAGTCATCTGCATAAAAGTGATGGTTGATATGATGACGGTTTATTATATGTGATAGTGGAGCAGTATAGAGAGTGAAAAGAACAGGGCCGAGAACTGATCCCTGTGGGACACCACATTCCAGTTTGGCGGGTATTGACTGTATCTTGTTTACTGCGACTGTCTGGAATCGGTCAGTGAGGTATGAACTGAACCAGGAGAGGGCTGTGCCATTAACACCGAATGTTTTTTTTAAGGACGGGAGAGAGAATTGAATGGTCATAGAGTCGAAGGCTGCAGATAAGTCGAGTAGAGTGAGAAGGGAGATTTTCCCCGAGTCAGAAGCAGTAGAAGTGTATTTAGGGTATGGGCTAGGGTTGTTTCAGTGCTATGATTGACGCGATAGGCAGACTGAAAAGGGGAAGGAGACTATTTGAGTGAAGATGGTTGTGAGTTGTTTCAGAACAACTTTTTCAAGGACTTTAGAGTATGAATCGGTAGGTTGGATACAGGTCTATAATTCTTCAAAGTGTTAGTATCGAGGTCGTGCTTTTTTAGTAGAGGTGTAACTATTGCAGTTTTGAGAGCAGTTGGAACAATTCCTGAAGAAGTGATGAGTTAACCATTTTTGTGATGGTGGGTATAAGCTGTGGAAGGCACTGAGTAAAAAGAGAAGCAGGTATAGGATCAAGATCACAAGATTTTACTGTCATTTCTTTCAGAATCGTCTTGATTTCTTTCTCGCTTGTTGGGTGAAAGAAAAGGAGAGGAGTACCAGAGAATTGGGGATCAGGAGGCATAGGGTAGAAAGAAGTCTGATCCAATCTGGAGCGAGTGTTGCGGATTTTATCGGAGAAGAAAGAAGAGAATATAGCAGGAAGTTCAGAGGTGTTGTGAACAGTAGGCATTGGGCTTGCCTTTGCAGATCCCAGGAGGGTTGATGTGAGGGAAAAAAAGAGATTTCATGGACGTTGGCATCAAGAACTTGAGCAGAGTAATAGTTTGTTTTGCAGAATGAATCAGGGTTTTGACTTTGTTTATTTGTTTTCGCAAGAGCTGTTTGTTTATTTCAGTTTTTGTTTTTCGCCACTGCCGCTCCAGTTGTCGGCGTTTGCGCTTAGCGACCAGGATATCGTGAGTGTACCATGGGGCGCAGGGCCTATCAGGAAGGACACGGTCAGTGGGAGGTGCATGCTCGTCAAGCAGTTGGCTAAGGACAGTGTTGTAGTATTCAGAAGGGTCAGCGTGATCAGGGATTTGTGATAGGCGTTCAGCTGCTTGAGAAGAGGATTGAATGTCAATGGCCTTGAGATTGCGACGGGTGACATGCTTTTTCTTTTTGATAGGCCTTGCGATGTTGAGAAAGAAAAGAATGGCAGAATGATCAGAAACCAGTTCATTAGTGACAGATACAGATGTGACGAGATCTTGTGAAGCATCGGTAATGAGCCAGTCTAAGGTATGACCTGATCTGTGAGTTGGTTCATTCACCAGCTGGGAAAGAGAGTGGTTAGACAGAGAAAGAGAAAGACGCTTGACATCAGGAGAAGACTGGTTATCGAAATGGAAGTTGAAGTCGCCAAGAATGATAAGCTTTTTAGGAGAGAGGCTGTAGTGATCAAGAAGCGACTGAAACTCTTGATGGAAGACTGAAGATGTTAGATTGTTTTTACGGCTGGGAGGTGGACGGTAAAGGCAGCAAAATGTAATAGAATGTCCAGGTAGGTTGAGGTGAAAAGTTGATGGAAAGTTCATTCATTATGTTCGTTTACTGTTTGTATATTCTCTAAAAGTTCATCTGATGGAAAGTTCATTCATTATGTTCGTTTACTGTTTGTATATTCTCTAAAAGTTATATCTGATGGAAAGTTCCATTCATTATGTTCGTTTACTGTCGTATCTTCTCTAAAGGTTTTGTACTTCCAGTCCCTCGTTCGCCTAATAATAATATCCACAGACAAACCGGTCTTTCATTGCCAAGATCATAACGAGTTTTTCTTTCGCAGGTTTCTTCTAGCGTTTCCTCATATAAACGTGGCCGTTCATTCGTTCACCCAATACTCCCTCTGGGGCTGGTCGTTAAAGAGACCAGAGGACGGGGATGCGAAAGCAGGCCTGCTGCAGATATAACCACATTCCCTGTGGTGCAATTAATTTGGAAGGGAGGATCAACCTTCAAATAGGGACTGACAGGGGGGATGGAGGGGGGGGGGAGGGAAGAATGAGATCCCTTGTTAAATCCTATACACAAATATAGGGGATCTATTAACTAAACCCTGCGTGCAAAGACTAATGACACTGGGTATCGGTTAAGTTTTTGTGTGTGCACAGACAGTTGTTGAGGTTATGTTAGAATCCCAGCGGAGATTTTCTATTAAAAAGGACTGATGTTGCTTGAAGATGTGGCTTTACATTGTGTAGAAATATTATTTTAAGTGACAGATGTGCTTCACAATCTTGATATACCTTTGTATCTGAAACCTTGATCGATATTCATGTTAGTTGCTTTCGGGGACATGGTAGCCTTGTGGTTAGAGTGTTGAGCAACTCGATCTGACGATGGCACGGGTTCGAGCCACTACCAAGACGCCCGTTTTCTCCTGGAGTTAACATCAGTACCGACTCCGCTCCTCCGAAAAGTCCTTTGGATGATATTATAAACCGACGTCTCGAGTACGACAGCACACCGAATATCTTGCGAACACCCATTCCTGAGAGGAAGGGATAGCGTGGTGGTCAGAGCACTCGCTTTCCCCAAGCTAAGGTTAAGCAGCATCGAGCGTGGTTAACAGTTGGATGGGTCAGCGTTTCGCGCCGTGGCTTCAGTACAGTCCCCTAGTTCACCCAGCTGTAAATGGGTACCTGCCTCTTTAGGGTCAGGGAAGGTAAAGCAGCGAGGGAGAGGAGATGGGCGCCGCCCTCTATATGCTAGCCCCTTGAGAAGTTGAGATCTCTGATGCCTCCCTCCCTTACGACCACATAGGTTAGGGGACACCATTACCTTTTACTTTTTATCCATTCCCGCCTTTAGGAAGAGTATGCCCTCGCGTGCTGGAAGGAATGGGCGACAAAACTTTGTTTTTTTTAATGCTCTGGTGTCCTGTTTAGACATAATCCATGAAGTCGGAATGCGGCTACCTTAACGGTGGGAAAACGGTGGCACACGCAAAATGTTACCATTGGTGAACCTCAAACAATGGTGGTTGCTATCTGAGTGTTCGACGACGACGACGACGACGAAGAAGAAGAAGAAGAAGAAGAAGAAGAAGGAAGAGAGGAGGGGGAGGAGGAGGAGGAGGAGGGGAGGAGGAGGAGGAGGAGGACGACGGACGACGACGACGACGACGACAAAAGAAGAAGAAGAAGAGAACAACAACAACAACAACAAAAACAACAACAACACCAACAAGAACAAGAAGAATGCAAAGAAGAAGAATGCAAAGAAGAAGAATGCAAAGAAGAAGAATGCAAAAAAGAAGAATGCAAAGAAGAAGAATGCAAAGAAGAAGAAGAAGAAGAAGAAGAAGAAGAAGAAGAAGAAGAAGAAGAAGAGGAGGAGGAGGAGGAGGAGGAGGAGGAGGAGGAGGAGGAGGAGGAGGAGAAGAAGAAGAAGAAGAAGAAGAAGAAGAAGAAGAAGAAGAAGAAGAGAAAGAAGAGAGGAGGAGGAGGAGAGGAAGGTGAAAAAGAAGAAGGAGGAGGAGGAAGGAGAGAGGAGGAGGAGGAGGAAGAGGAGGAGACTTTAAACTTCTTTGGCAATTGGGTTCATTACCAAGTTGGTGATTCAGCAACGGCAGCACTGACCTGCTTAGAGGCTGAAAAACCATGGTAACAAGAAGCATCATTGGGGGGACGGGATAGCCTAGTGGTTAAAACATTGCGCTGGCAATCTGACGACCCGGGTTCGATTCCCGTTCAAGGGGATATTTTCCCCTGGAGTTAACATCAGCGCAGACTCCTCTCTCCCCAAAAAGTCTTTCGGATGAGACAATAAACCAAGGCCCCGTGTGCGAACGCACGCAGAACATCTTGCGCACACGTTACATCCTGTTCCGCTTTTCGTAAGAGTAGGCCATTGTGTGCCGGTGGGAACAGATGACAGAATTTACAAAACTGCATACACACGGGGACTGGATGTTAAAAAAAAAGCACATAAGTGCTTATTCCATTATCCTCGATATAAAAAATAAAATAAAAATAAATAAACATCCTCAGCAGCAGCATCACTGTTGTTGTCGTCGTCGTCATTGTTATTGTTGTGATCTTTTAATGATGACCAAGATAATGTTGCAAGGATGTCTTTACGCGAGGAAAACGGAAGGGGGAGGAGGGGGGGGGGGGAGATTAGCTTGCTTGTGCGCATACATGGTGGGAAGGAACGAGCGAGAATGTGAGTAAAAGAGTCTGTGGGTATGTGTGTGTGTGTGTGTGTGTGTGTGTGTGTTGTGTGTGTGTGTGTGTGTGGGGTGGTGTATGTGTGTGTGCTGTATGTGCGGCGCGCGCGGGTGCGTTCGTGCGCGTGTGTGCGTGCATGCGTGCGCGCGTGTGTGTGTGTGTGTAGGTCTTTGCGTTTTCCATACCCCTGTTCAGCGTAAGAACCAGATAAACAAAAAGGAATCGCTTACCTGTGCTACGCTTTGACATAAACATGACCCTGTATGTGTGTGTGTGTGTGTGTGTGTGTGTGTGTGTGTGTGTGTGTGTGTGTGTGTGTGTGTGTTTTTATTTATTGTTTTATAAAGAGTATAATGGAATAAGCACTCATGTGCTTTTTTACATCCAGTCCCCGTGTGTATGCAGTTTTTGTAAATTTTGTCATGTTTCCACCGGCATACAATGGCCTACTCTTCCGAAAAGCGGAACAGGATTTAACGTGTGCGCAAGATGTTCTGCATGCGTTCGAACACGGGGCCTGGGTTTATAGTCTCATCCGTGTATGTGTGTGTGTGTGTGTGTGTGTGTGGTGTGTGTGTTGTGTGTGTGTGTCGTGTGTGTGGTGTGTGTGGTGTTGTGTGTGTGTGTGTGTGCGTGCGTGCGTGTGCGTGTGTCTGTGTGTGTGTGGGTGTGTGTGTGTGTGTGTGGGTTGTGTGTGTGTGTGTTGTGTGTGTGTGTGTACGTATTTACGGTGTGTTCCTGTCATTATTCAGCGAGTTGATCATGTCTGGCCCTTTCATGTACGGCCAATGACCTCTTTATCATGATTTATGAATTAAATCTTTCAGACCTCTCTCTCTCTCTCTCTCTCTCTCTCTCTCTCTCTCTCTCTCTCTCTCTCTCTCTCTCTCTCCTCTCTCTCTTCCCTCGCTCTTCCTCTCCCTCCCTCCCTCTATCCATCACACAAACAGACGTGTACCCCTTCCCTCTCCCAAACACATGCCAATAGAAAGACTCTAACTAACGAAGTTTCCTGTGAAGCACAGGTGTGTGTGTGTGTTGTGGTGTTGGTGTGTGTGTGTGTGTGTGTGTGTGTGTGTGTGTGTGTGTGTGTGTGTGTGTGTGTTGTGTGTGGTGTTGTGTGTGGCGTGCGTGTGTAGTGTGTGTTGTGGAGGGGGGTGGTTGTGTGGTGCGTGGGTGTGTGTGTGGCGTGTGTGCATGTGTGTGTAGTGTTGTGGGGTGGGTGGTGTGTATGTGTGTATGTGCGTGCGTGCGTGCGCGCGCGTGCGTGCGTGCGTGTGCGCGTGCGCGTGTGTGTACGACACACCTGCCAGCCCCATGAGCGCATCATCACCAGGCCCAAGTATAATCAATGCTAAAACGTTATACAGTGGCAACACCTGGGCATAGCCCATACCGTACCGTCAGACTGGGAATGCCGCTGTTCAAATGTTCAAATGCCAATGCGTGGGAGACTGACACAACTAAGTCAAATCTATGGCAGACTTCAGTATTTACAGACAGAGATCTTGGGTTGTCGGGGTTTTTTGCCACGCCCTGCTGTGCCGTATGTTTTGGTTGCTGACTCAGATAGTCTGAAAACAAGTCTTGAGTTCGAATTTTTGTCTGGCTGAAATTGAGTGAACGTCAGCGTCTTCTTGAAAGTTCAGGAACTAAAATTACGTGTCTTGCTAAAAAGTCCAAGGTTGGAAGTACGTATAATATATCTGGCAGAAAGTTAGCGTCCACCTGAAAGTTCAGTGCTGAAAGTGTATGTTTTAGCTGAAAAGAGTATACTGGAAGTATAGTTATGTTTGGATGAAAGTCATTACTGAAAGTTAATGTAGACTGGAAGTAAGTGTTTTGACTGAAAGCCATTACTGAAAATTAATGTACAGCTGAAAGTCAGTGGTCAAATTAACTAAGCGCCTATTTTAAAGTCAACATCGAAAGTCAGTGTTTTGTTAAAAGACAGCAAAGGAAGTTAGTGTCTTACCAAAAAAAAGAGAAATCAGTATTGAAAGATCGTGTCTAACTGAGAGTCGATTCTGAAAGGTTCTGGCTGAAAACCAGTTCTAAAAGTTGGCCTTTAGATACAAGTCTACACTGAAAGTTAACATCTAGCTTAATTAAAATCAATACTGAAAGATAGTGTTTCTATGAAAGTCAGTCCTGAAAGTTGGCATCTAGATGAAAAACCAATCATGAACGTTAGTATACAGAGATGAAAGTCAGTTATGAAAGTAAGCGTCTAACTGAAAGTCAGTACTAAAAGTTACTGTCTAAATGAAAGTCAATACTAACAGTTAGTGTCTAGCTGAAAGTCATTACCGAAAGTTAGCGTCCAGCTGAAAGTTAGTACTCAAAGATAGCATCTAGATGAAAGTCAACACTGAAAAATAGCACCTTGCTGAAAGTCAAAACTACAATAATTAGCGTCTAGATGAAAGTCACTTCTAAAAGTTAGCGTCTACCTGAAAGTCACTTCTAAAAGTTAGCCTCTAACTCAACTGAAAGTCAATACTAAAAGTTAGCGCCCAGCTAAAAACCAATTCTGAAAGTTGTTTTTTGTTTGGTTTTTTTTGTTGTTGGCAATACTGAAAGTTAGCGTCTAGCTGAAAGTCAATACTAAAAGTTGGCGTCTAGCTGAAAGTCAATACTAAAAGTTAGCGTCTAGCTGAAAGTCACTTCTAAAAGTTAGTGTCTAGCTGAAAGTCAATACTAAAAGTTAGCGTCTAGCTGAAAGTCAATACTAAAAGTTATCATCTAGCTGTAAGTCAATACTAAAAGTTACTATCTAAATGAAAGTCACTTCTAAAGTTAGTATCTAACTGAAAGTCAGTACTGGAAGTTAGCGTCTAGCTGAAAGTCAGTACTGGAAGTTAGCGTCTATCTGAAAGTCACTTCTAAAAGCTTGTGTCTCGCTGAAAGTCAATACTAAAAGTTAGCGTCCAGCTGAAAGTCAATACTAAAGCTAGCGTCTAACTGAAAGTCAGTACTGAAAGTTAGTGTCTAAACGTCTAACTGGAAGTTTGTGTCAAACTGAAAGTCAGCGCTAAAATTAAAAGTTAAACGTCCAGTTGAAAGCCAGAGCTAAAACTCAGAGTCTAGATATAGCTCTACACCAAAAGTTCACATAAATTGGAAGTTCGTGTCTAAGTGAAAGTTTATTTTCCAAACACCAACGAAGCAACAACAATAATGAAACGTTCCGAGATTTGTTAGCTTTCTTTTTTAAAATCTACTTATCTAATACTTCTTGGGGGGGGGGGGGGGGGTGAAGGGGAGGCAAGATAGCTTAGTGGTTAGAGCTTTGTGCTCACTATCTTACAGCCCGGGATGGAACCGCCACGCCCGTATTAGGGGGATTTTTTTCACTGGAGGTAACATCTCTGCCGACTCCACTCACCTGGAAATCCTTCGGATGAGACTATAAACTGATGCCTCGTGTCCAATGTTTTTGTTGTGTCAAATAAGTCTACATGACTTAAATGGCAATAAAATATTCTGAATCTGAACCTGAATCAGAACATACGGCGCACACATTAAAAACCCGTTCTGCCCTTAGGAAGAGTAGACAATTTCACGCAGGATGATGATAAAACTTTAAAACAAACAAACAAACAAGCAAACAACAACAAAATAAGACATGCACACAGGTGTCATGTTGAGACACCATCCTTACATTCAGAATGCATCGCTCTAACCTTAATGGTGGGTAAAAACAGGTCGCGTACACAAAATCTCACCATCGTAAACCTCAGAAATCTAGCCAAGGAACAGGGGGGAAAAACATCTACCTCTTAATCTGTTCAAGTCACGGCACGGCTTTTCCTATGTAAAACAAACCATTAAGGAAGCGGCCAGGCATCGCGTGCCACGAGCTCAATTCCGTGCATATTTCCTTCTTCCTCGTGGCAGCAAGCAAACTTTACGATTCCATTTCCATTCCCCGCAGGCAGATAATCCCTTCACCCTTTCTTATCGCCCCTTATGGCCTGACACACGTGACAGGCACGTGATAGAAAATATCGATCTTTTGCTTTAGAAACCAGTGAAAAACACTGTGGGGGGATGGGGGTGCGGGGTGGGGGTGGGGGGGGGGGGGGGGGGGGGTGTTTGCCTACGATATATTCATGAGAACAATAGTTGGCTTGTTTTCTGATCTCCTTTTTCTCTGTGAGTTTTATGTCTTTCTGTGCCTATGTCTGCATGTCTGTCGCTATCTGTCTGTCTCTCTCTCTCTCGCAAACCACTATCTAGACGACCCCCAAGCACCTATGTTGAGGGCTGATGACACCCCCCTACCCCCCCCCCCCCCCCCCCCCCCCCCCACACACACACACACACCCCATTTCAAACTCAGTAACTATCAAATCCAAATTAAAGCTAAAAGCTTAGCCAGTGTGAGAAATATCTGCAGGATTTAATAGAGAAAACTAATAAGGCATTTCATAAACTACACAACTCCTATAAGCCTAGCCTAAAATAATCTCTGTCGTCAAGTAATAATTATCTTCTTTTCTCTCTTATCCCTTTCACACCATCTAGGGAGTCATCATACAATTTGAACGCCTCACCTCACTTTTCAGTACTGGGCAAGTTGAACCTGGCGGAGCCTATCCCCATCCATGTCCCAGTCTGCATGCTGGGTACGCTCGTGCTATCCATACCACTAGCAGTAGCTGGTCTCTTCCTCTATAAAGGGCAGAGAGGTTCAGTTTTTGGGGGAGGGGGGAGGGCTGTTGGATTTTTTCATCTTTTTTTAATATGAATATGCAAAATGTTGTCTGTGGCTTTTTTGCTTGTCTGGGGTTTTGTTTTGTTTTGATTTTTTTGTTTGTTTGTGGCTGGTTCTTGTTGTTGTTTTGGGCTTTTTGTTGTTGTTTGGGGTTGTTGTTGTTTTGTTTTTTGTTGTTGTTTTGTTTTGTTTTATTTGGTGTTGTTGTTGTTGTTTTTGGGGGGAGCCGGGGTAGAGCTCCAAGGTTCACTAATATTGAGATTTTTGTTTAACGTATGCAACCATTTTTGCCAAACACTAAGGTAGCCGCATTCCTACTTCGGGCATGACGTATGAACATGACACCAGTGTGTATGATACCTTTTATATCTTCTATCATCCGCTCCTGCCAGGAAAGATGGCTTACTCTTCCAAAAGGCAGAACGGGTTGTAACGTTCGCACGACGGGAACCTCGGTTTATAGTCTCATCCGAAGGACTTTTTTTTTCAAGGGAGTGGAGTCGGTACTGATGTTAACTCCAGACGAAAAATCCCCTCAAACGGGTGCTTCAGAGGTGGCTTGAACCCTGGACCTCAGATCTTGAGCTCAGCACTCTACTCTAACCACTCCGCTTACCCCATCCCCCATGTCTGCGTTCATAAATGGTACATTGTTTAATACGTTGGGTTTTTTTTTTTTATCAAAGAACTCGCAAGGGAATGGAGTGAGAACCCAGTCAGTTAACTCCAAGGGAGAGTGAATCTTCTCGAAAGGACGCCTCAGCGAGGACTTGAACCGGCGTCTTCAGAGTACTCCAGATTACGAGTCCGACACACTTATCCACGGAGCTAGTTCAGCTATTGCAGAACACCTTGCGCACACGTTAAATCATGTTCCGCTGTTCGAAAGAGTAGGCCATTGTGTGCCGGTGGGAACAGATGACAAAGTTTACAAAACCGCATACACACACATAAAGAAAAAGTCATCTGAGCGCTTTGATATGTTGCTTTACAAGAGTCAGCGCTATATAACTTCCATACATTATTATTATTATTATTTCAATGGTGTACTGTCTGAAACAAACCTGGCTACTGAAAGAATGGAGGTTTTATAGAACCAATAAAAAGAGAAGCACAACGTGCTTGCGTGTACACACACACACACACACACACACACACACACACACACACACACACACACACACACACACACACACACACATTGAGGAAAATGCCATCCACCTTTTCGAAGTGCGCGCGCGCACGCACACA
>CM054138.1:28949633-28989633 GCA_028751875.1 Rapana venosa
TGCAGTAAGCACTCATGTCCTTTTTTACATGCAGTCCCTGTTGGTATGTGGTTTGGTGAATTTTATCATCCATTCCCAGTAGCACACAATTTCCTATTTATCTCAAAGGGGGAATGTCAATTTAATGTGTGTAAGATGTTCTCTGTGTGTTCGCTCATGGGACATCTGTTTTTAGGACTCTCATCCAAAGGATTCTGTGTGTGTGTGAGAGAGAGAGAGAGAGAGAGAGAGAGAGAGAGAGAGAGAGATGGGGGGGGGGGGGGGGGGGGGGGGGGAGAAGAGATTATGTGCGTTTAAATACTTGTGTGTTTGTGAGCATATGGCATATGTGTGTGTGTGCATGAGCGTGCATGCACATAGGTCCAGGGAGGGGGTACAGAGGTTTGGGGAGGGGACTGTATCATGTTGCAATTCATCCTCTTTGAGTATTACTTTGTTACTGTCACACCATGCATGTTTCACTATATACAAACTTGAATGCATGTACATGTATTGTATGTGTTTTATAAGAGAGAAAAAGGAACTTGTTATCCTTAATCTTATCTGTGCCAGTTCTTGCTGACTCAGTCACAGTGATTGGCACTGATATAGTCGTACTTCTACTGCCTTGCATCTATAAGATTCACTGTTGCATAATACAGGTCTTCACCTGTACACTCCTCCTCGTTCCCTCCGCTCTGCTGCAGATACCCTGTGCTTATGAATACCTAGATTCAACCACTCCACCATTGGCCGTCGCTCTTTCCCTGTTTCTGGTCCATCAATCTGGGATGACCTCCCTCTCTCCCTTTGCCAAAAGGCCACTTACGACACTTTTAAATCCAGCCTCAAGACATACCTATTTCAAACCGAAGACATTCCCCTATTGTTTCATATCATAATTATTTGTCCTTGCCTTCAATGGCCAAAGTTCCCATCACCCTGCTGAAGCATATAACCTGTGTGTGTATGTGTGCATGTGCGCGTGTGCGTTTGTGTGTATTTGAATTTGTTAAACTGTTAATCATTGTAGGTTGCATGTCTGGAAGTGGAATGGATGCAAGCACTTTTTTTTTAACAAGATATAGCACTATTTAAATTCCATTTATTATTATTATTATTATTAGAATTTCAGTTAGCTATTTGTTTGTATCATTTGATCTAAGGTGGATTATGGAATGTGGTAGTATTTTCAGTGTTTTTCACAGGCCCACATAGACTAGAGCTAATTGTAATAAAGTAATATTGTGACATTTTTATACCCCAGGTTTTGAGGGTTTTGACTTTTGTTGGTTTTTTTTTCTTAAAATAAAATTTCTTGAACAAGGTGAAGTCACTGACAGCTTGAATTTATTTTTCAATCACTTTTTTTGTAAGAGACTTGACATAGTTTGGAGTAGATATATCTTCTATGAATCATTATCATGTTTTATTTTGATAAACTAAAAGATCATCCTTGTGATACTATTTCCGAAGACCAGAATTGTCAGTTCTGCTGCTGAACTGTTGATAGCAACTGGTAAAATTATACATCTGTCAGTCTGATTATGAGATTTGTGAAGTTTATAATGCAAAATGATTGCAATCTCAGAGTCTGTGGAATCAGTATTGCATACAAACATGTATCAAATTTGGTGCATAAAGTTTTAACTTGTTAAAAATTTCATATTCTGCTTGCATTACCAGTCTTACAGTGCTTCATAATTTTTGAGATGCTAAACTTATAATTTATAAATTATTGCTTGTGTCATTCACACCACCAGCTATACTGATAGACTAGAGATATAGACCAGATGATTTTTAAATTACTCTGCGCACAAAATGCAGCCCTTGAAACAATAACAAACATTTTTTAATGTGTGCACAAAATCAGTGAAAATGTCATCCTTGAAACAATCAAATTCAATGGATCTTTAATTCAGTATACAATGTGTGCTCAAAATGTAGTACAAAAAAACAACAAAAAACCAGGTTGCAGTTTTTAGTATTTTTATCCAAGGACCTTGCAGATACATAAGTTAAAATCAGAACTAGAGCCCAGAAAAAAAAAATCCCTATTGAGAGGATTACTCAGGAGTGAGTTGAACCTACCACTCCCAACATTTACTGGAATCACAAGACTAGATAGATTGATCTAGGGTATCAAGTTTTCAATGTAGTCAAAATGTTAATCTGACTGCCTATACTAGGGAGACATAGTTAAGAACTGCTTGTCTCTTCATCAAGCTAGTAACCATGCAACCTTTCAGTGAAATCTTCCCAGATGGAGACACTACATGTACTATACGTTGTCACCTTATCATGTCTTGACTTTCCCCATGACTCCTCTATCTCTCTTAGTCTCTAGCATGATATATATTGATCAGTATAGGCTGGTAGTATAGCTGACACAAGCATTCTTACTCTTAGCATCTCCCAAATTACCAAGCATTGTAGACTGGTGAGGCAAGCAGAACATGAAATTTTCAACTCAAGTTAAAACTTTACTCACTAAATTTGATACATTTTTGTAAGCAATACCAATCCTTGTGTCATCCATGCCACCATTTGTAGCTGGTGTATTGTTTTTATCAAAAGTAATGAGAGTTTTAACATTTGCAGGAAATGTCATTTTTGTGCGCATTCACATATGGGATTTCAAGTTATTTAAAAGTCTTATACAAAGAACTTTGAAGGGGTTGGAATCAACAGCAATGTTAACTCCAGGAGGAAAAAAATCCCCAGGAGTGGACCCCCTCGTTGGAGACGAACCCTTGCAGTCAGTTCTGTTGCCTTTACTGTTTAAATTGGTTACATCACAAATTTGACACTCTAACCACCAAACTATCATCCTCCTCCCCCCAACCCCCTACCCTCATGTAACCCCAGGGTGTTTAAAAATGAAAACACTCAACAAGTGAAAATGTTGTATTATGCTCTACATACAGTTATCATGACCTGTTTTACATGATCATGATTATGATTGTCTTTCCTGCATATTCAGAAAATATTGAAGAACTTATTTCATTGAAGTGTCAGTTTGATAGCTTATCAAACATTTAAACATGCAAGCATTTTTCTGTTTAGATAGGTGTGCAAGTCTATTCCATTGTGTTTGTTTCAGATTTGGTGGAAAGTATTGCAGAGTCTAACCATGATTTGCGCGAGAAGATTGTGGGCATAACCAGCTGTTGCACAGGGAATTTGGCCGTTGATAATAAAACATTCCTGACTGGTGTGAAACAGGTGAGAGAAAGTGTTAATTAATCAGACTGATATTAATGATAATAGTTAATACTCTGTTATTATATAATCAATAATGGCAAATGATACATGATGGTAATGTTGTGTGTATGAATTCACTTACAGCGTTTAAAATTATGTATGGTGTGTGGTT
Source organism: Rapana venosa (assembly GCA_028751875.1). NCBI lineage: Eukaryota > Metazoa > Mollusca > Gastropoda > Neogastropoda > Muricidae > Rapana > Rapana venosa. The sequence goes on from CM054138.1 coordinate 28,952,989, forward strand.
TGTGTGTGTGTGTGTGTGCGTGTGTGTGTGTGTGTGTGTGTGTGTGTGTGTGTGTGTGTGTGTGTGTGTGTGTGTGTGTGTGTGTGTGACAATAACAACTGTCAATGGTTTGTTCAGTTTTTACAGGCCATCTGGCCCATATGAACAGGAGATTATAATGCATATGATATGTGGTGTGGGCATGTGTGCGTGTGTGTGTATGTGTGTGTGTGTGGCAGTAACAATCATTAATGCTTTGTTAAGTTTTCAGAGGCCCAAACGAGCAAGAGATAAAATACAAAAATATAATATGGCGAACAGGAGATATAATGCATATGATATGTGCATTTTTATACCCAGGTTTTGGGGTTTTGATTTTTTTGGGGTTTTTTTTTTAAAATAAAATTTCTTGAACAAGGTAAAGGGTCATGCAGTTTGTTTTTTTTTTTCATACTTTTTTGTAAGGACTTGCATAGTTTGGGTGATATTCTTCTTGTATATTATCATGGTTTATTTTGAAAACTAAAAGTCACCCTTTTGTGATACTATTTCCGAAGACCAGAATTGTCAGTTTGCTCTGAATTTTGATAGAAACGGGAAAAATTATCATTGTCAGTCTATTATGAGTTTTGTGAAGTTTTAATCAAAATGATTGCAATCCCCAGAGTCTGTGGAATCATTTATTGCTTTCAAACATGTATAAATTTTTTTGAAAAAGTTTTAACTTGTTTTAAAAATTTCATTCTGCTTGCATTACCGTTTCAGGCTTCGAAATTTTTTTGAGATGAAATCTTATAATTTATTTGCTTGTGTCATTACCCCACCAGCTTATGATGATAGAGATATGACCGATGTTTTTTTAAATTACTGGGAAAAAATGCAGCCCTTGAAACAATAACAAACTTTTTTTTAAATGTGTGCACAAAATATTTTGGAAAATTCACCCTTGAAAAATCAAATTCAGGGATCTTTAATTCAGTATAAATGTGTGCTCAAAATGTAGTACAAAAAAAAACAACAAAAAACCAGGTTGCAGTTTTTAGTATTTTTACCCAAAGGCCTTGCGAAAATTTTGTTAAAACGAACTAAGCCCAGAAAAAAAAAAATCCCTATGAAGGATTCTCAGGAGTGAGTTGAACCTCCCACTCCCAACTTTTACGGAATCACAAGACTAGATAGTTTGATTGGGTATAATTTTAAAATGTTATTTTTTTCAAAATGTTAATCTGATGTAACTAGGGAGACATATTTAAAGAATGCTTGTTTTCATCAAGTAGTAACCATGCAACCTTCGTGAAATTTCCCCGATGGAGACACACATGTACTATCGTTGTCACTTATTTGTCTTGATTTCCCATGATCCTCTACCTCTTAGCTCTAGCGGGAAATATATTGATCAGTATGGCGTAGTATGTGACCAAGCTTCTTACTTTGCATCTCCAATTTCCCAAGCATTGTGATGGTGAGGCAAGCAAAAACATGAAATTTTTCAACTCAAGTTAAAACTTTACTCACTAAATTTGATACATTTTTGTAAGCAATACCAATCCTTTTTGTCATCCATGCCCCATTTGTAGTGGTGTATTGTTTTTATCAAAAGTAAAGAGAGTTTTTTCATTTTCAGGAAAAAGTCAAATTTTTCGGGTTCACTATGGGTTTAAGTTTTTAAAAGTCTTTCAAAGAACTTTGAAGGGATTGGAATCAAACAGCAATGTTAACTCCAGGAGGAAAAAAAAAACCCCGGAGTGGGCCCCCCGTTTGGGGGAAAACCCCCCAGTCAGTTCTGTTGCCTTTACTGTTTAAATTGGTTACATCACAAATTTGACACTCTAACCACCAAACTATCCTCCTCCTCCCCCAACCCCTACCCTCATGTGACCCCAGGTGTTTAAAATGAAAACACTCAACAAGTGAAAATGTTTGTATTATGCTCTACATACAGTTATCATGACCTGTTTTTACATGATCTGATTATAAATTGTCTTTCCGGGCATATTTCAGAAAATATTGAAGAAATTATTCATTGAAGTGTAGTTTGTTTGCTTTTTCAAAATTTTAAACATGCAAGCATTTTTCTGTTTAGATAGGTGTGCAAGTCTTTTTCCATTGTGTTTGTTTCAGATTTGGTGGAAAGTATTGCAGAGTCAAAACCATGATTTGCGCGAGAAGATTGTGGGCATAACCAGTTTTCACAGGGAATTTGGCCGTTGATAATAAAACATTCCGACGTTGCCCAGTGAGAGAAAGTGTTAATTAATCAGATGATATTAATGATAATAGTTAATACTCTGTTATTATTAATCAATAATGGCAAATGATACTGATGGTAATGTTGTGTGTATGAATTCACTTCCAGCGTTTAAATTAGGTATGGTGTGTGTTTGTGTTTTGTTGGTGTGTGTGTGCGTGTGTGTGTGTGTGTGTGTTTTGTGTGTGTGTGTGTGTGTGTGTGTGTGTGTGTGTGTGTGGTGTGTGTGTGTGACAATAACAACTGTCAATGGTTTTTTTCAGTTTTTACAGGCCATCTGGCCCATATGAACAGGAGATTATAATGCATAGGGATATGTGGTGTGGGCATGTGTGCGTGTGTGTGTATGTGTGTGTGTGTGGCAGTAACAATCATTAATGCTTTGTTAAGTTTTCAGAGGCCCAAACGAGCAAGAGATAAAATACAAAAATATAATATGGCGAACAGGAGATATAATGCATATGATATGGTGATCCTTCTGTGTTTGTGTTAGTGTGCGTGTGTGTGTGTGTGTGCGCATACACGCGTGCATACGTGCACGTGTGTGTGTGTTTTTGTGTGTGTCTGTGTAACTATGTCCATGTTTATGTCTGTGTTTGAAGGCGTGATCAGTTATAATAAACTTTGATAGTGTCAAGTCAAGTCAAGTCAAATTTTTATTTCCAGATGGTACATTGAATAAGCAATGCCTTTGCTTTTTTTTCAGTCAGAACAAGCATAATGCTATTATTTTTCTGTGCTTTTGTCTGATGAAGATTTTGCAGACAAAATCACTGCCTGATGAGACTCCTCTGCTGACCTTCCTCGTGGCTCTGTACCTAAGAATCGGCAACAAGAACCCAGCCAGGAAAGTGCTGTCGAGGTACGGCTTTTGTGTACATGTATGTCTGTACGGCTTTTGTGTACATGTCTGTCTGTACGGCTTTTGTGTACATGTCTGTCTGTATGGCTTTTGTGTACATGTCTGTCTGTACGGCTTTTGTGTACATGTCTGTCTGTATGGCTTTTGTGTACATGTCTGTCTGTACGGCTTTTGTGTACATGTCTGTCTGTATGGCTTTTGTGTACATGTCTGTCTGTACGGCTTTTGTGTACATGTCTGCTGTTCACTTTGTTGGTGTGGTGGTGGTGCGCATTCCCTGGCTTGTTGTTGTTGTTCTTGTTGTTGTTGTTCTTGTTGTTGTTTGTTGTTGTTCCTTGGCTAGAGCTCTGAGGTTCACCAATGGTGAAGATTTTGCATAATTATGAGACCTTTTTTGCTCACCATTAAGGTCGCTGCATTCTGATGTTTATTTATTCATTTTTATATCGAGGATAATGGAATAAGCACTTATGTGCTTTTTTACATCCAGTCCCCGTGTGTAGGTGCTTTTGTAAATTTTGTCATCTGTTCCCACTGGCCTACTCTTACAAAAAGCGGAACAGGATTTAATGTGTGTGTAAGATGTTCTGTGTGCATTCGCAAACAGGGCCTCAGTTTATAGTCTCATCCGAAGGACTCTTGGGGAGAGTGGGGTCAGCACTGATGTTAACTCCAGGGGAAAATATCCCCTTGAACGGGAATCAAACCCGGGTTGTCAGATTGCCAGCGCAATGTTCTAACCACTAGGCTATCCCGTGCCCCCAGGGATGTATGCTGGATATGTTTGTGTTTCCATAACCAACCAAACGCTCACATGAATTGCAGGATGTCTCAGTCCATGATTGATCTTCTGCATGTGTACTATACATGAAGGGAATTAAGGCACTGGCAGGTCTGCACTTGAAGTTGACCTGGGAGATGGTAAAAATCACCACCTGTAATTCACCAGATGCTGCTGAGATTTGACCCCATGACTTCATGGACCCATGGGATAACATCAAGTTTGTTATATTCTGACTTTAGGGATAATGTCTAAACGTGACATTTGTGTGTGTCATCTTTTTCAAAAGCTCATGATGGTCTTCTGTCTGTGTGTTGTGTCTGTGTGTATGTTTCTCTGTGTGTGTTTGTTTTTGTGAATGTGTGTGTGTATATAAAGGTAAAGGTGTCCTATAACCTATGAGGTTGTAGGGGAGCGAGGCATCCGAGACCTCAGCTTCTCTAGGGGCCAGCATATTGAGGGTGGCGCCCATCTCCTCTCCCTTGCTGCTTTACCTTCCCTGACCCTAAAGAGGGCAGGTACCCATTTACAGCTGGATGAACTGGGGGACTGTAGTGAAGCCAAGGCGCGCAAACGGTCACCCATCCTTTTGGTAACCACACTCAACGCTGCTTAACATTGGCTTGGGAAAGTGAGTGCTCTGACCACTGAGCTATCCCGTGTGTGTCCTCTTCTTTCTTTTAGTAACTTTCATTCAATTTGAGAAAAACAATTATAAAACATTCTTTAAATACAATAAATGGCAATGTGTGTTGACAGCCATTTCCACGGGTTACCCTCCTCACAGAAGGATTTTGTCCTGGAGCTGTTGTGCCAGAGGGTTCAGGACTCCTGTGAAAGAACCGTTGGGGAGGATTCGTCATACCAGGGAGAAGTTAGGCATATTGTGGACATGCTTGCTGCACTCATGGATAACTTTGCCTTGGGTAAACATTTTTTAGGAATTCTACAGTTTTGTGTTGTAAAGATTGTTTTGTTTTAGATATGTTAAGTTTCATCAACTGTGGGATATGTTATTAAATAATAGCTAATTTGGGCATCAATGTTCAAGCTTTATTGAGACTATATTTATTTAAGAGTGTGTGTGTGTGTTTCTTTCTGTTATTGTTGTTGTTTGCTTTGTTCTATAATCATACGTTTGAATCCATCTTTTAGTCATGAATGCAAGTAAGGTAATAATTTGATATAGCATGTGTTTGTTTCCAGTAAATTGTATTTGTTCATTACTTCCCCTGAAATTGCCTGTCGTTCTCTTCAACTCAGCAGTTTTCTCTTTTATGGTATGTGTTTTGTTTTGATCAGTAGTTTGAAGTTTTGCTCTTGGTTTGTTTTTAACCAGAAAAATTAAGCTATAATTAAGATATCAGTTTTAATTGTGCACAGTTTGTTTAGCTAATTACTCTGGTGAAAGAAAGTCCTATTCACTTGTTCTTTCATTCTGTCTTTCTTGCTTTCATTTATTTTGTCTTTCTCAGGTGCTGGGTCATGCTCGTAGTCTTTCTTCCCTTCACAATTCACTATTCTTTGACTTATTTTTCATTATTTTAATCAATACCATTTTCTTTTTTATTGTTCCTTGAGTTCTGAGGTGCACCAATGGTGAGATTTTGCGTATGCGACTCTTTACCCATCATTAAGATAACTGCATTCTGACTGGGGGGATGATGCCTAAACACGACACCACTGTATCTACTGGTGGTTTTTTGTGTGGGTTTATGGTTTTATGTTTTTTGTTATCCGTTCCTACCGACGCACAGTGGCCTTATCTTCTGAAAGGCAACGCTAGTTTTTTAATGTGTGCCTAAGATGTTCTGCATGCATTTGCACACAGGACTTTTGGTTTAGTCTCGTCCAGAGGACCTTTAGGGGGATGGAGTCAGTACTGATGTTAACTTCATGGGAAAAATTTCCTTGAAAGGGTGCCTCAATTGTGGCTCAAACCCAGGCTGCCAGACCACAAGCTCAATGCTCAACCCACTAGGCTATCCCACCCCCAATACCACTTGATTATTGAAACGTCCTCTGGGTTTGGGCATCATTCGCAGAGAAAAATAAAGAAATATTTAAGATTTTTTAAAAAGTAAAACAGACTGAAAGAAAGAAAAAAAAACAACAAATAAATAAAAAGAAGAGGAAGACCAAAAAGCGAAATGAAACAAAAATTCTATTCAAAATGTTGAAAAATGAATTTTAAAGAAAGCAAAGGAAAAACAAGAACAGAGAAAAGTGAAACGGAACCAAAAAATGCAGTCAAAATGTTGAAAAATGAGTTTCAAAGAAAGCAAAGAAAAACAAACTAACCCCCCCACCCCCCCCAAATTCTGCTGTCATTGCAGTATACACACAGAAATAAAATATGGCTACTCAGGAGCAGGAAATGGGAAATGACCTTTCTTTCATCACATCCGTTTACAATGTCACTTCCTGTGCTGTCAAACACAGCAGCAGCTCCTCTGTGTGTGTGTGTGTGTGTGTGTGTGTGTGTGTGTGTGTGTGTGTGTGTGTGTGTGTGTGTTGTGTGTGTGGTGAATATGTGTGTTTATGTGTGTGTGTGTATGTGTGTGTGTGTGTGTGTGTGCGTGTTTGTGTGTGTGTGTTTGTGTGTGTGGGGTGTGTGTGAATATGTGTGTTTATGTGTGTGTGTGTATGTGTGGTGTGTGTGTGTGTGGGTGTGTGTGAATGTGTGTGTATGTGTGTGAATGTGTGTGTATGTGTGTGTGTGTGTATATGTGTGTGAATGTGTGTGTGTGTGTGTGTGTGGAGGTGACATTCTGCATATCTTAACAGAACACACACACACACACACACACACACACACACACACACACACACACACACACAGCATAAATCAGACCTGAACAAGAAAAGGAAATGGGACAGGAGTAAGGGTGACCCTTTTTTTTTTTTGATGCTGTGGTTTTGCGCGTGTTTTTTTAATCTTCCAGTTTCCTTGACAAGGGCTCGCTGAGTTGACAGTAATGGGGATTTCGGTAAAAGTTGTGAAATTTACGAGGGTCCCCAACCCCCATCCCTGCCCAAAGTTGTGAAATTTATTAGGGTGTACCCTTCCACCCTCCTCCCTTTCTGCCATCTTCACCCATGCCTGCCCTCTTCCAAGGTTTTTTCTTTAAAAAAAACACCTGTTCTTGTCTCTGTCACCTTGCTCTTTGTGTGTATAGTTATTGTAACTTTCCTTCAGTCTGTCTCTCTGAAGTTTCTCCCACCCTCCTTGTTTCTGTCTCTTTCTTTCTTTCTGTCTGTCGGTCTGTCTGTCGGTCTGTCTGTCTTTATTCTGTCTGTCTGTCTTTCTTTCTTTCTGTCTGTCTGTCTGTCTGTCTTTCTGTCTGTCTGTCTTTCTTTCTATCTTCTCTTCCCCCTTTACTATCTCTGTCTTTCTTAGTTTTCTGTCTGTCTGTCTCTGTCTGTCTGTCCCCCCCCCCCCTCTCTCTCTCTCTCTCTCTCTCTCCCTCTCTCTCTCTCTCTCTCTCTCTCTCTCTCCCTCCCTCCCTTCTTCCCTAAGTCCCTGTCTCCCTCCCTCTCACCTGCGTTTAGAAATGCAGATTTAGCTTTTTCTCTGTTCCGTTCTGTTATTCTGTCTCAATGTCTGTCAGTCTGTTTCACTCAGTCTCTGTATGTCTGTCTTTCATTGTCTTACTTTGTCTCCCTGTGCCTGTATCTTATTGTCTGTTTTTGTACGTGTCTTCGATCTTCTGTATGTCTGCCTGTCTCTGTGTCTACCTCTGTCTGTCTTTATCATATTTTATTTTGTTTTATTTATGTATTTATTTTGGTTCCTTGGCTTGAGCTCCAGGGTTCACCAATGGTGAGATATTTCATATGTAACCAATTTTGCTCACTAATATTATTTATTATAAGTATTAAGGTAGCCACATTTCAACTTCAGGGATGTCTGTGTTATAAATCATAGACTACCCCCCCCCCCCCCCCCCCCCCCCCCAAAAGTGCTTTTTTTTGTACAAGTAAGTGTTAAATTAACATTCAGTGATATATTACTGTTCACTGGTCCCGTAACCCGCCAGGGTCGTAGGGGCGCTGCATGGTGGACGAACGGTGGACCAGCTGGCTCCACTTAGCGCGGTCGTGGGCGAGTGCCTGGGTGACACTGAAATCCTCCCCTGTCCAATCACGGATGTTGTCGGCCCACTTTCTCCTCTGTCTGCCCCGTCTTCTCTTCCCCTGGACTGTTCCTTGCAGGATGGTCTTTGCAAGTCCTTCTGAGCGTGTTACGTGCCCATACCATCTGAGTTTCCTCTTTTTTGCCGTGGTCAGTAGGTCTTCATAGTCCCGCACTTGTTGAGTGATCATTCTGCGGACTTCATTGTTGGTGACATGGTCCTTGTATGAGATGCCAAGGAGCCTTCTGAGGCATCTCATTTCTACTGCTTGGATCCTCCTTTGTAGGTCTGCAAAGAACCAAGGTGAAGTTACTAAACGCGCTAGTCACCTCAATCATGCTTTACGCATGTGAGGCATGGACACTGAACGCAGACCTACAAAGGATCAGTGATATATATATATATATATATATATATATATATATATATATATATATATATATATATATATATATATATATAATATGTGTGTGTGTGTATAGAGATAGATAGATATATATATAGAGAGAGATATAGTATGATGTTTCATCTATTTTTTGTTCATTTTTCAGGAGAAACCTGCATGTCAAGAATGTCTTCATCAGGTAAAACATTAATCTGACAATATTATTTTGTTTGAAAGCCAGTGGATGGACTGAGATTTTTATCTACAGTATAAATTATTTCTCTTCAGTAAGCAAAATGCACTTATTCAATTATTGGTGTATTTTTTCTTTCTCTCTTTCTTTCTTTTTTTTCATTATTTTAGTGTAGGTTTGGGTTTATGTGTGTCTACATGTGATGGAGAGATTGAAGAATAAAGTACGTTTGTGTTTAATTCTGTCATAGTGATAACTTGTTATGAAATAGTGTTGAGATAGAAAGAGAGAGAGAGAGTTTTCAACCATTTCATATTGATCATTTGCTATGAAGTTGCATATACTTTCTTTATGTACAATTGCATAATTATTTTTCTGTAGATCTCGAACAGGTTTTCTCATTACCAATAAGCTCTGCCAAACAATGTCTCTTAATTCAGTAACATTGTATATTCTGTTGGTTTTCGGTTGTTGTGAGGGTATGTATTTGTGTACAGGTGGTATTGTCCTAGTGTATTGTCCAGTTTGTATTTGTGTCTGTTTGTATGTGTCCATACATGCGTAAAGTCGCATGACATTAATGAAAAGGTTAACTACATTTCTATATCTGTCACATGCAGTGTTGTAAACATATTTGTTAATGCAAGTTATATATGTTACAGTTGAATTTGCGTATTAAAATCTCCATGCCCCAAGAGGGGTCAGAGGCGAATTAAATCTTGAATCATCATCATCATGATAATTATATACTCATAAGGGAAAAAAGACAATGACAGAAAGTGTGATTTTGGTCTTTTATGTTGATGTCTTTAAAAAAAAAAAATTCTGTATATGTTGGGTTTTTTCTTTCTCCTTTACAGCCATGGTATTTCTGGCCCAAGCTCAGGACTATTTCTTTCAGCAGTTCAGGTATGTATGTCATCCCACACCACACCATTCCGTCAGTCAGATTCAGAACTACACAAGGGAGCTTAGATAAAGCTAGATTTTGTTTTCATCCCTTGGCTAGAGCTAGCCCCCCCCCCCCCCCCCCCCCCCATCACAACCCTTGTTTTTATTTTTACAAAAGTCCAAGCGCAGTCGTCAGTTTCTGCTGTATAGTTAGCACCAGATGGGATGCAATGGATAGCTAGCAGCTGAGAGTAGCTGAAAGTGGAGGAGGAACTTTGTAAGCGCTTTGATTTGTTTTTTGCACAATATAGCGCTGTATAAATTTCATGTCTTATTATTATTATTATAACTGAGAGCTGTGCTGCACCACCCCTACATTGTCATGTCCGTCAGCCTGTTATCTCAGTGAGGCAAACCATGAATTCCACACTGACTGATGGACAGAAATTGACCTCTATATTTATTTATTTATTTATTTATTTATTATTTTATATTGAGGATAATGGAAAAAACACTCATGTGCTTTTTTCATCCAGTCCCCATGTGCATGCAGTTTTTGTAAATTTTGTTGTATGTTGTTGTTATTAGTATTGTTATTATTATTATATTTCAAGGATAAAGAAATAGGCTCTTATATGCTTTCTTGCATCCAGTCCCCGTGTGTATGCAGTTTTGTCAATTTTGTCATCCGTTCCCACCGGCACACAATGACCTTCTCTACCAAAAAGCGGATTGGGTTTTAACGTGTATGCAAGATGTTCTGCTTGCGTTCGCACACGGGACCTCGGTTTATAGTCTCATCCGAAGAACTTTTGGGGGGAAGTGGAGTTGGCTGTGATGTTAACTCCAGAGGAAAAAAATCCTCTTGAACGAGATTCGAACCCGGGTCAGCAGATGACGAGTGCATCCCTCTAACCACCAGGCTATCCCGTTCCCCTGGATGGAACAGATAGCTATTTTTATTTATTTTATTCTTTTATATCGAGGATAATGGAATAAGCACTTATGTGCTTTTTTACATCCAGTCCCCGTGTGTATGCAATTTTTGTAAAGTCTGTCATCTGTTCCCACTGGCACACAATGGCCTACTCTTACGAAAAGCAGAACAGGGTTTAACGTGTGCGCTAGCAGCTGATAGTAGCTGAAAGGGGGGGAAACTGTGCGTGCACCACCCTCACATTTCGTCAAGTCAGCCTGATATCTAGGGAAAGCAACCCGCGCATTCCTGACTGACTGACTAACCGACTGACCGACTGACGGATGGACAAAATCTGACCTCTGTGCAGGAAAGGTGGACAGTCGGCGGTGCAGGCCAATGCAGTGATGCACGACTGTCACGTCACCCTGCAGGCCTTGAACCGTCTGACCCAGCGACACTTGCCCAAGGATGCCGTCGAACTCACGCCGCCCTTGTCGCAGCCCACGCTGGTCAAGGTCATGCAGACAGATATTTTTATCATGTTAGAGGGTACGTGGGACTGTGGTTTTCATGTGTGTGTGTGTGTTGGGGGGTGGGGTGGAGGGTGGGGGAATGGGGTTGTTTGTGTGGGTGTGTTTTATTTTATTTCTGTTTTATTCTTTTTATTTCGAGGGTAATGGAATAAGCACTTGTGTGCTTTTTTTACATCCAGTCCCCGTGTGCATGCCCTTTTTGGAAATTTTGTCATGTGTGTTGTTGTTATTATTATTATTTTTTTATTTATTATTATTATTATATTTCAAGGGTAATGGAATAGGCACTTATTTGCTTTTTTGCATCCAGTCCCTGTGTGTATGCAGTTTTGTAAATTTTGTCATCCGTTCCCACCGGCACACAGTAGCCTACTCTTCCAAAAAGCAGAATGGGTTTTAACTTTTGTGCAAGATGTTCTGCGTGTGTGTGTGTGTGTGTGGGAGAGAGAGAGAGAGAGAGAGAGAGAGAGAGAGAGAGAGAGAGAGAGAGAGAGAGAGAGAGAGAGAGAGAGAGAGAGACACTCAAGCCCTTGCTCTCTGGTTAGTATCAGATCACACAAGTCCAAAGCTCCATCAACTAGATTTCCCAGACCAAAAGCTTTGACATGATTGATGTCAGCTAAGTCCCGACACCTACATTAAAACATTGTTTTGCTTCCAAATGTTACCTTGAGAATGTTTTCATCCATGACAAGCTCTCAGCTTATCAGCCTGCACTATTCTTTAATAGGAGGGGGAAAAAATACTCTGAAGTTGGATTATGGCTGCCTATGTGGTGAGATATTTGAAAAAACAGCCACCCATGCAAATTTCTCATCCAGTGTGTACTTAACGGTCTTACAGTGATTCGTGAGTGTGATGAATGAGACAGAGTGGATATTCTGGGTGAACCCAAAGGACTTTGAGCTGGGGAATGCACCTCTATCAACAATGCAAGGTTCCATCCAGCCACTAGTATTTTTTCTGCCCCTTACAACAAGAGTTTCTCATATAACTGCAAGTAGAACAGTAAAAAAAAAGTTTACTGTGTAATTTTGACAGTCCCATAGCTGTATCTTTCATTTTGATTTTTTTCTTCTTCAGATTTCACCCTTGTGTGATAGACGACTAAAAACTTTTCTTTTTTTAAATCATAGTGGATTGCCATAGTGATATTCACACAGTTCGTAAATCCAGCATAACTCGGTCCAGGGCCCAGTGCTAAAATTAGTGTACCCCTTCCTTTTACCAAGTCCAAGTGTGGTCAGTTTCTGCTATAATTGAGCACCAGCTACTGGCCCCAGCTGGGCTGGGATGGAATGGAATGGGTTATAGCTGAAAGTGGGGGAAACTGACAGCTGTGTGCATGATGATGACTTGCACTGTGTGTGTACAGAGCAGATGATGGTGGACTGCAGATGCTGTTGTGCCATCAACCTTGTGCTACTGCTGCAGATGTTTGCGCCTGACTTCATGCCACAGGTAAGCGGAATCATTGTGACTGACACATCAGCATGTTATATAATGTGCACATAAAGGTAAAGGTGTCTCATAACCTATGTGGTCGTAGGGGAGCGAGGCATCAGAGACCTCAGCTTCTCCAAGCGCCAGCATATTGAGGGCGGCGCCCATCTTCTCTCCCTCACTGCTTTACCTCCCCTGTCCGTAAAGAGGCAGGTGCCCATTTACAGCTGGGGGAACTGTACTGAAGCCAAGGTGCGCAAATGGTCACCCATCCACTTAGTAACCATGCCTGATGCTACTTAACATTGGCTGGGGGAAAACAAGTGCTCTGACCACAGTGCACATGATTTCATGCAGTTACACATGCTTGAACACACAAGTGCCAGTGTATAGCGATAGTGTGCATATGCATGCTGCCTGTTTCCCTGTCTGCATTCCCTTCCCTTGCAAGCAAGCGTATTATCTTATTAATATAACATATATCATTCAAGGATTCTCACAGTTACAGAACTTTCTCTTTATTTTTTATTCCATTCCTCCCACCCTATCCCCTTTTCTTTGTTTGTCTGTCTCTCTCTTTTCCTCTCTCTCTCTCTCTCTCTCTCTCTCTCTCTCTCTCTCTCTCTCCTCTCTCTCTCTCTCTCTCCTCTCTCTCTCTCTCTGTCTCTCTCTGTCCCTCTCTGTCTGTCTATTGCTGTCTTTCTGTCCCCCCACCCTCTCCCCACCCCACCCCCTTTTCTTTGACTGTCTGTCTCTCTTTGTTGTCTCTCTCCCTCTGTCCATCTTTCCCTCTGTCTGTCTGTCGCTGTCTTTATTTCTGTCTGTCTGTTTGTCTTTCTTAGCCTGAAAAGGAGTCACCTAGATTTGAATCTTTTTTTTCCTGTTTACTTTGACCCTGCAGCAGAAGACCACAGTGCCAAAACGAACAAAGATAACTCATCCTTTTTGTATTTTATTCTATTTTATACCATTTTCAGTCACGGAAGATTTCTCTTTGTTAGTGGGGTCTTGCTTTAGATGGTGCTGTGAACTTACCTCAAATTCAAATTCTTTATTTCCTGTCATCCCTTTAGGGGTATAGAGGAGTTTACACAATATCAACGAACAAAATCCTAACTGAACATCATACATGCAGCATGTAACTGGATATTTGAACACATGACTATAGAATAACAAAGTCCTTCGGATGAGACTATAAACCGAGGCCCCGTGTGCAAACACATGCAGAACATCTTGCGCACACGTTAAATCCTGTTCCGCTTTTCGAAAGAGTAGGCCATTGTGTGCCGGTGGGAACAGATGACAAAATTTACAAAACTGCATACACACGGGGACTGGATGTAAAAAAAAAAAAGCACATGAGTGCTTATTCCATTATCCTCGATTTAAAAAAAAAAAGTCATCGGAGCGCTTTGATTTGTTGCTTTACAAGATTCAGCGCTATATAAATTCCACACATTATTATTATTATTATCTGTTAACACGTCATATCCATCACATTACGAACAACGCATGGAATGATCTGCTGCAGTTTCTCAAGCACTCTCTGGGCCTGGAACCACCCACAAGTCTGCTGCAGCAACAACCCCCTTGTGGCTGGTGGAGGTCCGGTTGTCCCAACTGACGTTACCCTCCCTCCCTCCTATGGCCTCCTTAGCCTTGCTGTGGGGTGAGCTGTCCATGCTGGACTTCACCATCCTCACCCTACCAGCCCCAACACACAGAGACGCACTGATGGGTCAGGGGGATACCCAGGGTAAGAAAAATGTACCCTCGGTCATCACCACCAAAGCTGCAGATGTCAGAGTCGGTGAAACCGTAGACACAAGCTTGTGTGCGAAGGATTCCGATGGTGTTCACAGCGGTGTTGGCGTGTCGAGCGGTGTGGAATCTGAGAATGTGGAGCGGAGGATGGATGAGGGAAAGCCTGAGGAAGGAGGGGGAGGGGGTGGTTTGGTGCTGGAGGTTCTGTTGGAGACGTTGGTGCGTCTGGATGAGAAGTGTCACAGCACGGGGAGCCGAGTGCAGTGTATCAAGACCGTCACCCTGTGGACCACGAGAATGCTGTGAGTTGGGTTTTGGGGGTTTTTTTTGGTCTATGCTGTGTGAGTGTGATTTTTGTCATTTCTTGGAGGGACTGAGAGAGAGCAAAACTAGAAAGTGACTCAGGACAAAAGAAGTCAGATTGCGCTGGCTGATGGTTCAGTGCTTAACGGAGTGCACGGCATTTTTCACTATTCTTAGGAGACAAACAATTGGTGTTTTGACTAGAAGTAAGAAGAAGACTCAGAAAAAGAAATATGTGAGAACAGTTCATTTTAAGTATAATTTTGTTCTGTAATTGTTGGATTACAAAGAAAATTTCCCATCTTTGAGCTAGAGCTCCAAGGTCACCATTGTGAGATTTCTTAACGTCTGCAACGTTCCCCCCCCCCCTCCTCATTCTCACCACTATTTAGTGTAGAACTGTATTTGACTTCAGGACTTTCTTTTTTTAATTTAATATTTTTTTGAAGATATAAAAAACCAGTTTGAATGATCCACATTGAAACAGGAACATCAAATTTTTTTATCATTTCTAATGATTTATGGTGACGCCCCCCCCCCCCCCCCCCAAATAACAAATAACTTTGCTTATTCATTACCTCTAAATTTACGCCATCCCTCCCAAAGTGACTTGCTTGTGTACCACAAAAATTACAAAACACCCCACCCAACCCCCCCCCCCAAAGCAACGTTTGCTTATTCAGTCTACCATCTGAAAAGATAATTTTGACGCCCCCCCCCCCCCCCAAAAAAAGTGAACGTTAGCTTATTCAGTGTACCATCTGAAAAGATTTGACGCCCCCCCCCCCCCCCCCCCCCCCCCCAAAAGTGAACGTTAGCTTATTCAGTGTACCATCTGAAAAGATTTGACAGCCCCCCCCCCCCCCCCCCCAAAGTGAACGTTAGCTTATTCAGTGTACCATCTGAAAAGATTTGATGCCCCCCCCCCAAAAAAAAGTGAACGTTAGCTTATTCAGTGTACCATCTGAAAAGATTTGACGTTCCCCCCCCCCCCCCCCCCAAAAAAAAAGTGAACTTAGCTTATTCACTGCACCATCTGAAAACAAAAATTTGACTTTGACCGTTGTTGAACCCTCATCATCATCTTCATCATCATCATCATGTCGATCCCATACGACAGGAGCGGGCTGAAAGAATCGGCACTGCCCTCCACCGTGCGTTGCCGACTGGGAGGTGGCAGTCACGCTGCCCAGCAGCTCTTCAGCTACGTGTGGACTCACTGGGATGACCAGCTGGACGTCAGTGGTGACGGTTTTCTGTTTCTCTGTCCTCCTTCCTCCTCCATACGCTCCTTCTCTGTTTCTGGTCCATCCACCTGGAATGACCTCCCTCTTTCACTTCGCCAAAAGCCTTCACTTGATCCTTTCAAATCCAGCCTCAAAACACACTTATTTCCTACCTGAGACTTTCCCCCCAAATATCTGTCCCTAATTTTCAACAGCATCTTTCACCTTCTAAGTGTTGTTCCGAGTGTGTATGTGTGTGTGTGCGTGCATGCGTGCGCGCGCATGGTTTTTGAAATCTGTTGTTCATTATGTTTAAGGAGAGTTGCATGCCTGTAAATGATTGAGTGCAAGCGCTTCGATTTGCTTGTTTTTTTACAAGATTCAGCGCTATATAAATTCCATATATTATTATTATTATTATTACACACTCGCCTATCGTGGTGAAATGTAGAAGTTATACAGTTTCTGATTTCTGATGAGTTTCTGACACAGCCTAGTGTGGAAGGGGTAGGTGGTTGGGGTTTTGGTTGTTGTTGTGTTGTTTTTTTGGGGGGGAGGGGGTTTAGAGTGGTGAAAGGCTAAGAAATGTGTTTTTATTTTGCTTATATTTTATTTTATTCTTTTATATCAAGGATAATGGAAAATAAGCGCTTATATGCTTTTTTTTACATCCAGACCCTGTTTATTTATTTATTTTATTTATTTAATCTTTTATATCGAGGATAATGGAATAGGTGCTTATGTGTTTTTTACATCCAGACCCCGTGTGTATGCGGTTTTTGTAAATTTTGTCATCTGTTCCCACCGGCACATAATTGCCTACTCTTACGAAAAGCGGAACAGGATTTAACGTGTGCGGAAGATGTGCTGCATGCGTTCGCACACGGGGCCTCGGTTTATAGTCTCATCCGTGTTAATTTCATATGTTTGTTTACTTGTTTATGTCATTGATATTTCTTTCAATTAGGCATACAAGTTGTCTTTGGATGTCAAAGCTGCACTTTCCTAACTATAGGGGGATTTTTGTTATTGTTGTTTGAGGGGGTTTTCAATCAATGTTAGGATTAGAATTTTTGTCTTTGTTTTGTCATTTATTGTGTGTGATAGCAGTTATTTTGTCGGTTCATCTTCATGTGTTGTGTGTGTATGAGAGTCAAAATCAAAGATGTGCATTTCCAAATGGTACATTGAATAAGCAGTGTACTAGGGTTTGTTTCATCGCGCGTGTGTGGGCGTGCATGCGTGTGTGTATGCACGTGCGTGCATGCGTGTGTGCATGTTTGTGCATGTGTGTGTGATTGTGCATGCGTGTGTTTTTTATTACACGTCATTTTTCTTCTTCTTTGGTCAGGTGATACGTCAGAACTCCCGAATGATCTTTGACGGCTGCCTAAAACTCCATACCCTGGCTTCTCAGTGTGGTGAGTTTCTCAGCTGTCAGTTTGTTTCCCCCACTTTCATCTCCTCTCAGCTGCTATCCTTTCCATCCCAGCTGATGCTAGTTCTAGTAGGGACTGAGCTGACCGCATTTGGTCTTGGTAAAAGGAAGGGGCGTGCTGATTTTAGCCCTGGACCCTTGACTGAGTTATGCTGGATGTGTGTACTGTGGTTTTTTCCTCGTTTGTTCAGTTGTTTGTTTTGCGTGGTTTTTGTTTGTATGTATGTTTGTTGTGCTTTGAAAGAAAAAGCAAGTAAAAAACAGGAAGAAAATAAAATTGATCACAGAGACACACACACACGTACACGTGTACACAGGCATGCACATGCATGAACGCATGCACATGCGCGCATGCACACACGCACGCACACACACTAAATGTGAATAGACGTTAATCTGAAGATATCACACACACACTGAGGCCAAATTTCAATATTCATATTTACTTCTATGTAATCTTTCTTTTCTGCTATCGCTACTGCTCATGCTCAACAACCAAAATCAAACAACCAAACAACAACAACAAAGAAACAAAGCAAAAACCAGTCAACTAGACAAACAGACTGGACCAGCAATATTGAATCAACATCCAAAACAACAACAAAGAAACACTACAAAAACCAATCAAACAAACAGTCTCCACAAGCAATATTGAACCCAGATCTTATTTTTTATTTTTTTTTATATTTTATACCACTGTAAGTCACGGCAGATTTCTCTGCATGAAATTCGGGCTGCTTTCTCCTGGGGAAAGCATGTCACCACAAGAGCAGCGCTACCCATTATATTTTTTTCTTCTTGTCAGCAACTGTATTTGTTTCCGAATCAGAGTGACTTTTTTCCCACATAATTTTGCCAGGGGAAACTCTCTTGCTGCGGTGGTTTCTTTTATGTGTGCTAAATAATTTTATGTAACACACGGGACATCGGTTTATCGTTCTCAACCAAAAGACTAGCACCCAACTCGCTTGTTGCTGTGGTTCCTTTTACATGCGCTAAATAATTTTATGTAACCCACGGGACATCAGCTTATCATCTCAACCAAAAGACTATCACCCAGACCACCACTCATGGTGTAATGCGTGGGGAGGAGGGGGGGGGGGGGGGCAAATGGAAATCGAACCGGGGGAGAGGGGGGCCAAATGGAAGTCGAACCGGGTGGGGGGACCAAACAAGAATCCAAACAAGAATCGAACCATGGGAATCGAACGACCACACACTTCCGACGCAGACTTTTCGTTTTCTAGGCAGGCGCGTTGCCTGTTGTAGTCCACCAATCCACTGATCCTGAAGTCCTTCGGATGAAAATATAAACCGAGGCCCTATGTGCGAACGCATGCAGTACATCTTACGTACATGTTAAATCCTGTTCCGCTGTTCGAAAGAGTAGGCCATTGTGTGCCGGTGGGAACGGATGACAAAATTTACAAAACCGCATACGCACGCATAAAAAAAAAAAATTTTTAATGTCATCTGAGCGCTTTGATTTGTTGTTTTACAAGATTCAGCGCTCTATAAATTCCATACATAATTATTATTATTATTATGAGGGGAGGCACCGTGGTCGAGTGGTTTAGACGGTCAACTCGTGATCCAGAGGTCGCGGGTTCGATCCCCGCTCGGCTCGGTGTTGTGTCCTTGGGAAAGACACTTTACTCCTATTTTCCTCACTCCACCCAGGTGTACAAGTGGGTACCAGCTCTGCTGGGGAAGTATCTGGCGACAGACTAGCGTCCTGTCACAGGGGTGGTGAACAACCATCAGTTCGCTTAACGCTACAGAAACCAGGATAAGCTCCGGCTCTATGGGCCTTCTGGCTCGAAAGAACATACTTTTTATACTTTATGATGATGACCTCTCCTTGCAGAGGACCCGGCCTCCTCCGACCCCTTCCTGCTGTCTGTGCTGGCCCACGTGCTCCAGATGGACTGGGGCAGCCCCTGCAAGTTCCCGGCCCTCTCCTCCCTGGTGGGGGTGGTGGGGGCCCCCCCCATCCTTCGTCACCACCCCGACTTCCCCTCCACCCTCCTTCTGCAGATGGCCGACCAGGCTATGGCGTGTCATGTAAGAACGATGATTTGATGGTGGTGGTTTGGTGGTGATGGTGGTTTGGTGGTGGTTTGGTGGTGGTGGTGGTGGTGGTTTGGTGGTGGTGATGATTTGATGATGGTGGTAATGGTGATGATTTGATGATTTGGTGATGATGATTTGATGGTAATGATGATGATTTGATGAGGGTGGTGATGATGATGAAGATTTGATGATGATGGTGGTGGTGGTGGTGGTGATGATGGTGGTGGTTTGGTGGTGGTGGTGATTTGATGATGATGGTGATGATTTGGTGGTGGTGGTGGTGATGATTTGATGGTGTGTGATGATGATGATGGTGAAGATGATGGTGTTCATGATGGTGATGACGATTATTGATGATGATTGTGGTGGTGATGATGGTGCTCATGATGACGATGATGGTGTTGATGATGATGGTGGCGATGATGGTGGTGGTGGTGGTGGTGGTGATGATGATGATGATGATGATGATGATGATGGTGGTGGTGGTGGTGGTGGTGGTGGTGGTGGTGG
Organism: Rapana venosa; assembly: GCA_028751875.1. Taxonomy (NCBI): domain Eukaryota; kingdom Metazoa; phylum Mollusca; class Gastropoda; order Neogastropoda; family Muricidae; genus Rapana; species Rapana venosa. The sequence continues at coordinate 28,972,673 of CM054138.1, forward strand.
TGATGATGATTTGATGGTGGTGATTTGATGGTGGTGATGATGATAATGATGGTGATGATGATTTGATGATGGTGATTTTGTTTGTTTAATCGTTCCTCTGTCAGAGCTTCAAGGTTCACCAGTGGTGAGAATTTCAAGAAAGCATGCGCACCGGTATAATAATAATAATAATAATAATAACAACAATAATAATAATGACAATAATAATAATAATAATAATAATGATAATAATATATGGAATTTATATAGCGCTGGATCTTGTAAAAACAAACAAAATAATCAAAGCGCACATGGGTATCACTTTTAGACACCATCCCCTGAAGTCAGAATGCAGCTACCTTAATGGTGGGTAGACAGTTAAGGTGGTAACGGTAAAAGTGTTCCCATAACCTTTGCGGTTGTTGGGGAGCGAGGTGACAGAGACCTCAGCTTCTCCAGGGCCCAGCATATTGAGGGCGTACAGTGCCCATCTCCTCTCCCTCGCTGCTTTACCTTCCCTGACCATAAAGAGGGCAGGTACCCATTTACAGATGGGTGAACTGGGTGGGAGACTGTACTGAAGCCGAAGTGTGCAAATTATCATCCATCCACATGGTAACCACGCTCCATGCTGCTTAAACTTAGCTTGGGGAAAGTGAGTGCTTTGACCACTGAGCTATCCCGTTAACTAAGACAGTGTTTATACTTAGCATGGGGAAAGTGAGTGCTTTCACCACTGAGCTATCCCGTTAACTAAGACAGTGTTTAAACTTAGCATGGGGAAAGTGAGTGCTTTGACCACTGAGTTATCCCGTTAACTAAGACAGTGTTTAATCTTAGCATGGGGAAAGTGAGTGCTTTGACCACTGAGCTATCCCGTTAACTTAGACAGTCTTATGAGTGACGCCTGATCTGATGAATTATATAAAAGCCATAGACAGTTGCATACAGAAAGTCTCACCATTGGTGAACTGCGGAGCTCTAGCCAGGGAACACACACACACACATACACACACACACACACACACACACACACACACACACACACAACACACACGCACACAAACACACACACACACACACACAAACACACACACACACATGCACACACACACACACAACACCACACACAACACACACACACACACACACACACACACACACACACACACACTCACTCACTCTGAAAACCCCCCAACCCTCATCCATCTTTTGTCAAAGAGAAAGCCAGCTATATATGCTCCAGTGTTCAGGATAACAAGAGCATCACCAGCGAGGGAGGAGGAAAGGGGGCATGTGAATGGTGACATTAAATATGCCCTTTTTAATAAAAATTATATCAGGGGTCCGTCCAACTAGTAAATTAAGATTAAAAAAATATATATTCTTTGGTCTGTTCCCCAGGCAAGTGAGCTGTATGAAGTGCTGATTGGTGGCAACAAGAAAAGGGGCGGAGCCAAAGGGCAGCAGAGTGACGAGAACAAAGAAGCAGATTGGCTGTCTGTCTGGATAGACCCTGTCATCACCCTGCTCTGCTCCTCCCACAAAAAGCTCAAACAACATATCATTGAGGTAAGACTTTTTTTGGTTGTTGATTTTTTTTTTTTTACTTATATAAGTTCTAGGTTTGCACTGGGAAAGAGACGGTGCCTGTAACCTGTGTGATAAATTCTTCTTCTTGGAACGCTCAGACAGCAATTATTGTTGTCTGTTATATGAGTGAAAATGCGTCACACTGCCGTTAAGCACCTGACAAGTCAGGCCCAGCACATCCGACTTCGGCACAGAGAGAATTGTTATCTTTTAAGTCTTCCTGGAAAAAAGGCAGGAGAATGGACCAAGAAGGCAGAAAATAGTCAAGAAAGAGGTAACAGGAAGAAAATTTTATTGTATTATTTTATTTATTTATTCTTTTATATCGAGGATAATGGAATAAGCACTCATGTGCTTTTTTACATCCAGTCCCCGTATGTATGCGGTTTTTTGAATTTTGTCATCTGTTTCCACCAGCACACAATGGCCTACTCTTCCGAAAAGTGGAACAGGATTTAAAGTGTGCGCAAGATGTTCTGCATGCGTTCAAAAACTGGGCCTCGGTTTATAGTCTCATCCGAAGGAACAAGGCAGAAACAAATAGAGTGATAGAAAAGAGCACAGAATCTAGCACAGAATTTCCAGAATGTGGGGATGCTGTTTATACTGACAGGCCCTCGGCATCCCCACTGGGGGTGTAATAAATCAGTCTAAACAAATAATTGTATGAAAACTTGAGGGTTTTTTTTATGAAGATATTTATGGTAGACAAAATAGCTATACTGCATGGAGCGTCTTGGCCTATCCTGTCAAGTAACACCAGCATTCTGTAGTTATTATAGGTTAGGGATAACGCAAGATCACTGTAAGGAAAGAAAGAAAGGAGTGAGCATTGTTTTTGTAGAAAATGGCTGATCACAGAGCACACTATCAGTCTAAGTTGTTGTTGTTGTTTTTATTGTAAAGGGAAATACATGATTTGATAATGTTAAGCATGGGTTTTGCAAGTAGTGAAAACTGAGGGTTTATTTTATTATTATTAATAGTTGTTATGTGCAGATATGAAGATTTCTCTATGTAAATGTGAAGCACTTAGGTTATGAAAATTAATGTGCTGTTAAAACAGCTTTCTCTGTATATTTGAAGTACTTGGGTTGTGAAATATGCTGTTTAATTAAACAGAGTCCTTGTTATCAATACAAAAAAAATAAATAAATAAGTGACTGCCAAAATTGTAATTTACACAGAAAAATGCTCTGTTGAAAATAATTCATTGACACTAAAACAAACGTAACTTTGGCTATACGTACTCCTGTGTCTGATCTTAAAAATTGTATGTTGTATCCTGGTCCATTTTCATATCTCTTGTCTTTTAGTTTTCTGGCTTTTCTTCCCAATCTTTATGCTTTTATTCATTTATTTGTGTGTGTGTATGTGTGTGCATGTGTGTGTGTGTGTTTTCCAGTATATCCTGCCAAAAGTCATGAAGAACGAGAAGAGGGTGTTAGAATACATGCTGAGCAAGCTGTCCTCTACCAGCGAAACAGGTATGCCGCCACTGTCAAAAGCCTAGTGCAAGTAAATACTGACACAAAATTGCCCTGGAAATGTCACTGTCGGCTAAGAATAAACAAGAGGGTAGTTTTGTAGATGTTATTCATGAACTCCTGCAAAAAACGAGCTTGTGTTTCTTTTAATTACTGTACATTTCCATTAACTTGTGGTGACATTATGTTTTTATAAAGATGTTCGTAAAAGTTCATGGATGTAGCAGATTATTATTCAACTTCATCAGACTAGCAACTCTTGTATCATTTGGTTTGGGGATCAAGAAAGCATAGTGGTTAGAATCTTAATTTAATCATGTCGCAAACGGAACCTCGTCTCATCATCATCTCCAAATAACTAGCACTCAAATCACTACTCGCGATCTAATGGATGGGGGGAAAAGTTTAACTTCAGGTGGGATTTGAACCCAAGACATCTCACTTTTTGGAAAGATGTAGTATGACTGGACCATTGTATACCATTTTTAGTCATGGTTGTAGATTTCTCTGCATAAAATCCAGGCTGCTCTCTCGGTGTAGAGCATGCAGCTGCAAGAGCATCACCATCCTTTTTTTTTCGTTTTTTAGATAAAGTTTTCCCGTATGTGTATTTTGTTTCCCTACTGTGTTGCTGTGTGTTGTATTGTATACCACTTAAAGTCATGGAAGATTTATCTGCATGAAATTCGGGCTGCTCTCTTCGGGGAGAGCACGTAGCCACAAGAGCAGCACCACCACCCATTATTCATTTCTCTTTTCCTGTCTGTATATACATGTATTTGGTTTACTATCAGAGTGGCTTTTTTGGGGTTTTTTAACAGAAATTTGCCAGGTACAACTCTCTTGCCGTGGGTTCTTTTACGTGCTCTAAATGAATATTACACACTGAATCTCAGTTTATCATTTCATCAGAAAGACTCGCACCCAGACCACCACTGACAATCTAGTGGATAAGGGGGGAAGGAACGGGGATCGAACCACCACACACTTGAAACCCGGACTTTTCGCTCTCTAGGCAGGTGCGTTACCTCTAGACCACTGATCCGTTGGCTGATTTGTGACCAGGTGTGGAGACTCAGGGAGCGTTGATCGTCTGCCTGAGGCGTGCGCGAGCTTGGGGCCTGATGGCGGAGGGGTTGAGCCTGCAGGACGGAACAGCGCCTGTCTGGACCAGGATTTTCTCTGCCCTCTGCAGCGCCCAGGAACAGGTAGGGATGTGAGTGTGTGTACGTGAGTGAGTGATTGAGTGGGTAAGGGTGTGTGGTGGGGAGGGGGGGGGGGGGGGGGGTGTATATGTGTGATTGTTGTGGTGCAGGTGTGCGTTGTACATGTATGTGTTTGTATGTGTGTGTGCAGGTGTGTGTACATGTGTGTGTGTACAGTGTGTGTGTGTGTGTGTGCATGTGCACATGTGTGTGTATGTGTGCACATGTGTGTGTGTGTGCATGTGCACATGTGTGTGTATGTGTGCACATGTTGTGTTATTGTGTGTGTGCACATGTGTGTGTACATGTGTGTGTTTGTGAATGTGTGTGCACATGTGTGTGTTCATGTGTGTGTTTGTGCACATGTGTGTGCGTGTGTACATGTGTATGTATGTAAGCACATGTGTGTGTGTACATGTGTTGTGTGCACATGTGGGGTGTACATGTGTGTGTTTGTGTATGTGTGGTGCACATGTGTGTGTGTACATGTGTGTGTTTGTGTGCACATGTGTGTGTACATGTGTGTGTTTGTGTATGTGTGTGTACATGTGTGTGTTTGTGTATTGTGTGTACATGTGTGTGTGTACATGTGTGTGTGTGCACATGTGTGTGTACATGTGTGTGTTTGTGTATGTGTGCATACGCACATGTGTGTGTGTGCGGACATGTGTGTGTGAGAGAGAGAGCTTGGTGGGTAAGTGGGTGGGTGTGTGTGTTTGGGTGGATGAGTGTGTGTGCACACACACATGTATGTGTGAGAGAGAGAGTTTGGGTGGGTAAGTGGGTGGGTGTGTGTGTTTGGGTGGATGAGTGTGTGTGAGAGAGAGAGAGTTTGGGTGGGTAAGTGGGTGGGTGTGTGTGTTTGGGTGGATGAGTGTGTGTGCACACACACATGTGTGTGTGAGAGAGAGAGGATTGGGTGGGTAAATGGGTGGGTGTGTGTGTTTGGGTGGATGTGTGTGTGTGCACACACACATGTGTGTGTGAGAGAGAGAGAGTTTGGGTGGGTAAATGGGTGGGTGTGTGTGTTTGGGTGGATGAGTGTGTGTGCACACACACATGTGTGTGTGAGAGAGAGAGAGTTTGGGTGGGTAAGTGGGGTGTGTGTGTGTGTTTGGTGGATGAGTGTGTAAGCACACACACATGTGTGTGCACACACACATGTGTGTGTGAGAGAGAGAGAGTTTGGGTGGGTAAGGGTGTGGGTGTGTGTTTTGGATGATGAGTGTGTGTGCACACACACAATGTGTTGTGAGAGAGAGAGAGTTTGGGTGGGTTAGTGGTGGGTGTGTGTGTTGGATGGATGAGTGTGTGTGCACACACACATGTGTGTGTGAGAGAGAGAGAGTTGGGTAGGTAAGTGGCGGGTGTGTGTTTGGGTGGATGAGTGTGTTGCACACACACATGTGTGTGTGAGAGAGAGAGTTTGGGTGGGTGAGTGGGTGGGTGTGTGTGTTTGGGTGGATGATGTGTGTGCACACACACATGTGTGTGTGAGAGAGAGAGAGTTTGGGTGGGTTAGTGGGTGGGTGAGTGTGTTTGTGTGTGTGTGTGTGCCTTTCTGTATGTGTGTGTGCGTTGGTGTGTCTTCAGAATGTTTTCAACCCCTTTAAATTAAATCAAGGAAAGAAACCAAAACAGTAATCCCGTGTGAGAGTTTCTTGATAACTAACTAACTAACTAACTTGATAATTATTCTTACTATTTTATGCTGAGAAGAAGCATGATACGTTCATGGTTGTGATTGAAACTGAATTGTGTTTCAGATCCACCTTGAAGGAAGTATGTGACAAAAACAAATGACAATACTGTTTCACATGTGAAAGCTTATCAGACATACATATATGGCTGTGGTGTTACAGAGAACATTATCAACATATGTAAGAATCAGTTATTGTCCATAAGGGAAAGAAAGCCCAGTTTTAGGTAAAGAAAATTTAGTTTGAGTACCAAACTGGAAAAGTAAAGAAAAAAAGATTAAACAAAGAAGAAAAAAAAACTGGAAAAGAAAAGAAAAAATCTTTTAAATGGAAACAGTGCTGCTTAGGAAGCCCTCTTTTGGGTAAAGATTTTTACCCAAAACTTAGAATGAGTACCAAATTAAAGAAAGAAGAAGAGGAAATTGTGTAAATGGAAACAGCGGTGCTTAGCTCAATGTTAGCCATCATCAGAAAAATGTGGAAGTTTTGGGGAGTTTAGTTGTTGTTATTGTTGTTTTTGTTTTTAAATGTAAAGGTTAAATCTTGGGGGAGGGATAGGGGTTTTGATAAATTTACATGAAATAAAATGTCAAGATAACTGAGGCTGCTGTCCATAAAGATTATCGTGTTTGTTTGCTTTCTGTAATGACCCATTGTTTTGTAAGTCAAAATTTCATCATTAAAAGTAGTATGTAGAATGGTGGATGTGACAGGGCGTAATAAGATGACCTCCCATACGATCAGAGTCCTGTCGCAGCGTTGCGTTTCTAAATCTTTATTCATTTTATTATTTATTTATTTATTTATACCACTTTAAGTCATGGCAGATTTATCTGCATGAAATTCGGGCTGCTCTCCCTGGGGAGAGCGCGTCTCCACAAGAGCAGCGCCACCCCCCTTTTTTTTTTTTTTTTCCCTGTCTGCAACAGTATTTGTTTTCCTATCAGAGTGGCTTTTTTCTACATAATTTTGCCAGGGACAACTCTTGTTAATCAGGACACACCTGAGAATTGTGCGACACTCTGTTTCGTTGGTTGGTGGTGGTTTAAACCTCTCTGTTGCATACACTTCACCTACGCAGTGAAATGTAGAATTTATGCAGCCTCTTTTTGAGAGGCCACATCCTCCCTGTATAGCCATGCCTTGTACCTGGGCTGTTGTGCAGAGAAGGGAGATTAAAGATCTCCACTCTGTTACAAGTACATAAAGAAATTCAGATGTGAATACAGATGTTCATTATTTCTACTTTATTTATTTATTCTTTTATATCGAGGATAACGGAATAAGCACTCATGTGCTTTTTTTTTACATCCAGTCCCTGTGTGTATGCGGTTTTGTAAATTCTGTCATCTGTTCCCACCGGCACACAATGGCCTACTCTACAGGTGCGGCTGGATGCGTATGCTTTGCTGTGTGAGAACAAACGGACAGCGGAGACGGTGGGCCAGGTAGAGTTTGATCACGTTCGTCACTTCATCGCCCACAACCTCAACAACCAGACACCAGCCTTCAGACAGGCCATGCTGGCTTTCACCAAGAAGGTGTGTGTGTGTGGGTGCGTGTGTGGGGGTGTGTGTGTGTGTGTGTGTGTGTGTGTGGTGTGGATTTCTTTTATTATTCTGTAGTTGTATGTGTAGTTATAGTGTGTGTGAGTGTGAGAGAGAGAGTGTGTGTGTGTGTGACTGAGTTTTATATTTCTTTTATCTATTCTGTAGTTGTGTGTTAGTTATAGTGTGTGTGAGTGAGAGAGAGAGAGAGAGGTGTATGTGTGTGTGAGACTGAGTTTTAGATTTCTTTTATTTGTTCTGTAGTTGTATGTGTAGTTATGGTGTGTGTGAGTGAGAGAGAGAGAGAGAGAGAGTGTGTGTGTGTGTGTGTGTGTGTGTGTGTGTGTGTGTGTGTGTGTGTGTGTGTGTGTGTGTGTGGTGTGACTGAGTTTTAGATTTCTTTTATCTATTCTGTAGTTGTGTTTGTAGTTATAGTGTGTGTGAGTGAGAGAGAGAGTGTGTGTGTGTGCGCATGTGCATAACTGTGTGTGTGTGACTGAGCTTTAGATTTCTTTTATCTATTCTGTAGTTGTATGTGTAGTTATAGTGTGTGTGAGTGAGAGAGAGAGAGAGAGTGTGTGTGTGTGTGTTGTGTGTGGCGCTGCGCGCGTCTGTGCGTGTCTGTGTGTGTGTGTGATTGAGTTTTTGATTTTGTTTATTCTGTAGTTGTGTGTGTGTGTGTTGTTTGAATTTTTGCCAGTGTCTGTATATTGTTGTTTATTTATTTTATTCTTTTATATCGAGGATAATGGAATAAGCACTTATGTGCTTTTTTACATTCAGTCCCCGTATGTATGCGGTTTTGTAAATTTTGTCATCTGTTCCCACTGGCACTCAATGGCCTACTCTTATGAAAAGTTGTGTGTGTATGTGTGTGTGTGTGTGGTTTGTTTATGTATAAATATTGTGGATTTTATTATGGGGGTGTATTGTATACCACTTTCATTCATGACAAGTTTCTCAGCACAAAATGGAGGCTTCTCAGCACAAAATTGAGGCTTCTTTTCACAAAATTGAGGCTTCTCACCACACAATTGAGGCTTCTCACCACACAATTGAGGCTTCTCACACAAAATTGAAGCTTCTCTCCACAAAATTCTGAGGCTTCTCACCACAAAATTGAGGCTTCTTTCCACAAAATTGAGGCTTCTTTTCCACTAGAAGAGCACATCGCCACAAGAGCAGCAGTATTTTGTTGTTGTTGTTGTTGTTTATCCCTGTCTTTGGGTGTATTTGTTTTAAAAGAGAATATCTTTTAACAATAGAAATGCCATAGAGAAAATGCATCCAGACCGCCACTCAAAAGTCTGGTAGTTGAAGGAAAAGTTTGTGTTCAGGGGAAGATCAAACCCTTAACTTCTCTACTTTTTAGATGGGTGCATTACGTCTAGACCACTGATCAATGTTTAGTACTCACATTTCAGTTGTTGATATTTGTTTTTTTAAGTTTTTCTTCAGAGTCAACGAAAGCCAGCAAGCCATGCTGAGGCAGAGGAAGAAAAAGCAGAAAGGACCAGAAACTTCAGGGGATCTTCAGAATTATGCAGTGAGTCCTGTGGCATGTATTTACATGCGTGTGCTGTGAAAGTACAGGAGATTAGTTTATAAAGGAATGATTGTGGGTGGAACATGCTCGGATCCGAATTGTCTGTGTATGCTTGAGTATACAAAGTGATTGTGTGTGTGTTAGTGTGTGTGTGTTAGTGTGTGTGTGTGTGTGTGTGTGTGTGTGTGTGTGTGTGTGTGTGTGTGTGTGTGTGGCTGATTTTACATTTGTTTACTCTTAGATGCAAAACAAAAACAAACAAACAAAAGTGTGTGGAAGTTGAGATGTTGGTGGAGGTCCTACTGGAATATGTGAAGGGGAAAAATAGTTTTCATAGACAAAAAAAAAACCTTCACAAAGCAAGTGTGTGTTAGTAAGTATGTGTGTGTGCATGTGTTAATAAGTGTGTGTATGTGTGTGTGTGTCAATGTGTGTGTGTATGTGTTTGTGAGAGAGAGAGAGACAGAGAGAGAAGGGTAATGTGTTTTTGAGTGTAAACCTGCATGTGTGCCTGTTTTTTTTGTTATATTTTATTCATTTCATTTCAAGGATAATGGAATAAGCACTCACGTGCATTTGTACATCCAGTCCTCATGTGTGAGTGGTTTTGTAAATTTGGCCATCCATTCCAACTGGCACACAATGGCTTACTCTTCCGAAGAGCGGAACAGATTTTAACGTGTGTGCAAGATGTTCTGCGTGCATTTGCACATGGGGCCTTGGTTTATAGTCACATCCACAGGACTTGTGGAGTCAGTTCTGAATGGGATTCAAACTCTGGTCAGCAGATCATGAGCGCAGTGTGCAACGCTCTAACCACCAGGCTATCCCATCTTCTGGTTGCATATGTTGGATATTTGTGTATGTTTATTTATTTATTTATTTATTCTTTTATATCAAGAATAATGGAATAAGCACTTATGTGCTTTTTTACATCCAGTCCCCGTGTGTATGCGGATGTGAATTATGTCATCTGTTCCCTCTGGCACACAATGGCCTACTCTTATGAATGTGTGTATATGTGTTTGTGCACACATAGATGCATGTGTATACACTGTGGCTATAGATTTACATTGGAATATGTAGGCCTATATAAATCCTGCTCTTGCATGCATGTATATATAGTATATATATATATATATATATATATATATATATATATATATATATATATATAAATATATGTTTGTGTGCAGACTTTCCTGTCCTGGCTGGAGGAGTGTCTCTTCTCTCAGCTGTACCCGTCAGCTGCATTCGCCCGTCGTACCATGAGTCTGGCCATCCTCTGTCTGCTGACAGAAGAAGTTCACGGAGGTGAGTTGTCTCTTTCTAGCTGGTTCATGTATGTATGTAGGTCCGTCGTTTTCGACGATGACCTCCAAAACAGCAGAGGAGGCAGCTGCTGTTTCGTAGTGATGCTTAGCAGCCTCATGGACGTTTTGTGTAGGATGTTTGATACTTGATATAGGTCTAAAAATCCCACACGCGTATCTATGTATTATGCGGGTACATAATAGTTCAATGGTCAGAGCACTCGCTTTCCTCAAGGTAAGGTTAACCTTTTCTCTATGGGTAACCCGCTATAGGGTAACCAACCATCTACTAACCCTTCCCTCTGTATCACCCACTACTGGGTTATGGTAGCATACAAATGTGCACAGTGCACATGTTCTGGGAAAGAGGGGTTCTCTCCCTTAACATAGGGATAGCGTTAATCAACATTAAGCATAGTTACCTCTTGGATGGGTGACCATTCATGCACCTTGGCTTCAGCATAGTCCCTCGGTTCACCCAGCTGTAAATGGGTACCTGCCTTCTTGAGGGACAGGGAAGGTAAAGCAGCAAAGGAGAGAGGAGATGGGTGCCGCCCTCAATATGCTGGACCCTAGAGAATCCAAGGTCTCTGACACCTCGCTCCCCAACAACCACATAAGTTATGGGAACACCTTTACCTATTTTGCTGGTCCTTAGAGAAGCTGAGGTCTCCGACATCTCATTCCCCAATGGGGGACGGGATAGCCTAGTGGTCAGAACATTGCATTCGCAATCTGACGACCCGGGTTCGATTCCCGTTCAAGGGGATATTTTCCTCTGGAGTTAACATCAGTGCAGACTCCACTGTCCCCCAAAGTCCTTCGGATGAGACTATAAACCGAGGTCCTGTGTGCGAACACACGCAGAACATCTTGCACACATGTTAAATCCTGTTCCGCTTTTTGTAAGAGTAGGCCATTTTGTGCTGGTGGGAACAGATGACAGAATTCACAAATCTGCATACACACGGGGACTGGATGTAAAAAAGCACATAAATGCTTATTCCATTATCCTCGATATAAAAGAATAAAATAAAATAAATAAATAAATAGGAACCTTTGTTACTGGTCCTTAGAGAAGCTAAGGTCTCTGACATATCATTCCCCAATGACCACATAGGTTATGGGAACACCTTTACATTTTGTTATATGTACTGTAAGCCTGCTGATTGACTGGAGATGTTTGTTCACAGATCCAGACCCCAGCGGGTACAGACCACTGAGGGCTGTGACAGTGAACCATGTCCACACGCTGCTGGAATGTCTGGCGGACACGTTTGAGGAGAACAAAGAAGCTGCCTTCAAGCTGCTGCTAGCATGCACCACACAGCACCCAGGCCTCCTGGTAAGAAAGAAATGTATAGTGTGTGTGTTCTCTGAGATAACTTTATGATTATCGTTGTCGTTTTACTGTCTCATCTTCAGGCATTTACCACTCATTGTGACAATGACAAAGTCTTTTATTTCGAGGATAATGAATAAGCACCCATGTGCTTTTTTACATCCAGTCCCCGCCTTTACGGATATATAAGAGAGAGAGAGAGTGTGTGTGTGTTGGGGTGGAATTGAACCTAAGACTGTTCGTGTTTGTTGTTGGTATGTGTCTGAATTATTCTTCTTCTTCGTCGTCGAACGCTCAGACAACAGCTGTTGTTGTCTGTTATATGAGTGAAAATGCATTACGCTGCCATTAAGCGCCTGACAAGTCAGGCCCTGCGCATCTGACTTCAGTGTGGGATAAAATTGTTATCTTTTAAGTCTTTCTGGAAAAATGGCAAGAGAATGGACCAAGAAGGCAAAAATTAGACAAGAAGGAGGCGACCGGAAGAAAAGGAACAAAGCGGGAACAAAAAGAGGGATAAAAAAAGAGGGAATTCCTAATTTCCAGAAGGTGGGGATGATATTTATGCTGACAAGCCCCCAGCATCCCCATGGGGGCTTTAAATGAATAAAATCTTCTCTCCCTCCTATTACCCCTCTCCCTAAACCCCCCCAAAAATAGTATTCACCAATTTTAATACTTTTTCTTTCTCACTGACAAGTTTTGCACCGTAATAGGTAGTAAGAATGAGGGCTTAGGTGTTTTTGAGTGCGTTTTTTTAAAGCAAAAGGAAACAAAATTATGTCTTGATACTTCAGTACTTGGTGGAAGAATGGCTATTGTTTAATAATCAAATAAAAATCTCAAAATCAACAACCTGACCCCCCTCCCCCCCACCCCCCACCTGCTTAAAATAGCTGGTGGAGCGTCACATATACAAAAGCAGCTTCCCAATAAGGAAAAAAAAACTCCTCGCCTATGAAGAATCTCGCCTAAATACTAAGCGTTTGTATCATCTCGGAGTACTCGCTTTCCCCCAGCCAAGTTAAGCAGCGTCGAGCGTGGTTACCACTTGGATGGGTGACCGTTTGCGCCGCCTTGGCTTCAGTACAGTTCACCCAGCTGTAAATGGGTACCTGCCCTCTTTAGGGTCAGGGAAGGTAAAAGCAGCGAGGGAGAGGAGATGGGCGCCACTGCCCTCAATATTGCTAGCCCCTAGAGAAGTTGAGGTCTCTGACGCCTCGCTCCTCTACGACCTTATAGGTTATGGGACACCTTTACCTTTACTTTGTATCATCAACACGTTGCGGTTGTTCAGCCTGCTGCTTGCGTCGACAGGCACACGAGGTGTGTCGGGAGCTGTACACAGCAGCCACGCAGCTGGCCGTCAGCACGCGTCCCCAGGACTGCGGCACTGCTGCATACGTCTTCAGGCTGCTGCTGCATCAGCCAGGGGCCGTCGGCGTGCTGCAGTCGTCGTGTGGCGGTCAGCCGCCAGAGAGGCCTGCCCGTGTCCAGAGCGAAGCGTCTGGTGTGCAAGGAAGGGTGGTGTCTGAAGGACAGCCCGCAGGTGAAACGCCAGTAACACCAGAAAATCGTTTTCTTTTTTGGAAGAAGACTTTGGGTCATACAATGGTGGTGGTGGTGGCGGTGGTGGTGGTGGCCATCGTTTTCTTTGGGAATAGGACTTTGGCTTGTACAATGGTGGTGGTGGTGGTGGCCATCGTTTTCTTTGGGAATAGGACTTTGGCTTGTACAATGGTGGTGGTGGTGGTGGTGGTGGCCATCGTTTTCTTTGGGAATAGGACTTTGGTTTATACAGTGGTGGTGGTTGTGGTGGTGGTGGCCATCGTTTTCTTTTTGGAATAGGACTTTGGCTTGTACAATGGTGGTAGTGGTGGTGGCCATCGTTTTCTTTTTGGAAGAGGACTTTGGCTTGTACAATGGTGGTGGTGGTAGTGGTGGTGGCCATCGTTTTCTTTTTGGAAGAGGACTTTGGCTTGTACAATGGTGGTGGTGGTGGTGGTGGCCATCGCTTTCTTTGGGAATAGGACTTTGGCTTATACAATGGTGGTGGTGGTGGCCATCGTTTTCTTTGGGAATAGGACTTTGGCTTGTACAATGGTGGTGGTGGTGGTGGTGGCCATCGTTTTCTTTGGGAATAGGACTTTGGCTCATACAGTGGTGGTGGTGGTGGTGGTGGCCATCATTTTCTTTGGGAATAGGACTTTGGCTTATACAATGGTGGTGGTGATGGTGGTGGCCATCGTTTTCTTTGGGAATAGGACTTTGGCTCATTGAATGTTGGCATTTGGTGGTGGTGGTGATGGTGGTAGTGGTAGTGGTGGGTTTTTGTTTTGTTTTGTTTTTTTGGTTAGTGTGTGAATTTTTGTCTTAAGGTCTGCCAGTTGCTTCTGACATCAGTTTATAGAATTTTGACTTGTTGCCAAGCATTTTATTTACTTGACCAGATTCTTACTCCTTCAGTTTTGCCGCTTGCTTCTGTGTGTAGATAGAAATTTTAAGTCCTTTAGTACTACTAGGGTGTTTTTTTTGTTTTTTTGTTATTTTTATTAATTCATACCACTGAAAGGGTTTAAGGACAGTCAGTTGTTTGCACCGTTTGAAGAACTTTAATTATCCAAGAATGATAGGTGTTTCTGTTGTTAGAATTTTTTTAACTTAAGTAGTGTTTCAAGAGCTTGCCAGCCTAACAGAACACCTGAATAAGGCCTCCAAAACATACGGCATGGAAATCAGTGCAGAGAAGACCAAACTTATGACTAATAACACCAACGGCATTAGCACTGATATCAAGGTTAATGACCAGAAGCTGGAAACAGTTCAAAGCTTCAAGTACCTGGGAGCCATTGTATCAGACCAGGGATCCAAGCCAGAAGTAGTATGCAGGACTGCACAGACAATAACAGCTTTGTCAAAACTAAACACCATCTGGAGAGATAAAAATATCTCACTTATCTCCAAGATCAGACTAATGCGCTCCCTTGTCATATCCATATTTCTGTATGCCTGTGAATCATGGACCCTGACTGCAGATTTGGAGAGAAGAGTACAGGCGGTGGAGATGAGATGCTTTCGGAGACTCCTTGGCATCTCCTACAAAAGACCACATAAGCAACGAAAGCGTGCATAACAGACTCCAGCAAACCATTGGACCCTATGAGAACCTTCTAACGATCGTGAAAAAGCGTAAACTTAAATGGTATGGGCATGTCACAAGATCCAAAGGACTTGCAAAGACAGTTTTACAAGGCACTGTCCAAGGAGGAAGAAGAAGAGGCAGACCAAGGAAGAGCTGGGAGGATAACATCAGCGAATGGACAGGCCTAGAACTCAACAAAACCCTGAGAAAGGCAGAACAGAGAGAGGAATGGAGGGAACTGGTTGTTGAGTCTTTGAGGGTGCCCCCACGGTCGTCAGACTACGGGACAGATCGATAGATAGATAGTGTTTCAAGTTGTTATGCTATTAGTTGAGGGGCATTTTATCATTCGGTATCACATTCATTTCAATCTGTTGATGGAACATTAACTCTTTGAGTATTTCCACTTGTTTCTAACAATTGACACTTGTTTCTAACAATTGATTGAATTAGGACAGGGGGGGGGGGGAGCTGTTTTTATCCTTGCTCCCAGGAGACAATCCTGGATGGACCCATGTCTTATTTTGTAAAAAAATTAAATTAAATTTTAAAAAACTTGGTTTTATGGTGTTATTTAGTAAATAAAAAATGGCTTAGTTTTATAGTCTCGTTCTATAATCAAAATAATAGTTTCCTCACTTTTATGATTGTGCTCTTTGTTTTTGATATACACATTATACGAAAATAATTTTCTATGTTCAAACAGTGACCTCAGACACAGCGCCTAAAGAAGCCTCCAAGCCCATGGACAAAGAACTGACCCAGCTGATGGCAGAGATGAGGGTGGACAACAGCAACAACAGCAGCAGCAGCAGCAGCAATGACGTTTCTGCCACACTGCGTCTGCTGCAGTCGTTGCTGACGCTGTTGACGGAGCAGGTCAGCGTGGCCCACACCAGCCTCATTGTGGCTGCTGCCAACCGCCCCATGTATCCCACACTGCACTGCATTCGCTACATCCTGGATGGCGTCAGCTACGAGTGAGTTGGGTTTTGTTTTTGGGTGGTAGCATTCTGTGGGTGTGGGGGTTTTTTGGTTATGGTTAGCGTTCCTGAGATTAGTTTGGGGTTGTTGGCTGTTTTTTTTTAAAGATATGGGGAATGTGTGTATGTGCCTGTGTATACATGTATGTATGTATGGGAGCCGTCAGTGCCTGGGCTTTATCACAGTTCTTGATTAAACCATTGACGCTGGGGGCAACAGTAAGGTAAGAGGCTGTATGACCAGTGGCTTTTCCACTCATGGAATTCCACTTTACAGCTTAGTCTTTAGTGATCGACTATGACTCTCTGACTAGGAGGCTTGACTCGCACAGTCCTTATGTGCTGCAGCCATGGGGGCTAGTTGGCCTTTGGAGAACATCTCCAACGCTGACTGTCCTTATACCCACTTGGCCGAAGAGAGTGGGGATGTGCTGTGGGCAAGGCATCTCCACTATAATCAAATTTCTGCCCAGTTTCCAAAACAGCAGCTTCCTCCTCTGCTGTTTTGGAGGTCATTGTCGGACACGACGGACAAACATGTATGGGAGAGGGTGGTGGGGATGGTTGGAGGGGAGGAGAGGGGTGGGCATGTACAAGCGTGCGTTCATGTGTTGATATATTTTTTGCTCTACGTGTCATATTTTATTTTATTTTATTTGTTCAAGGTTTTTCATGGTTTTGTTTTCTAAAATAGATTTTTTTTTGGCTCCTCGGCTAGAGAGTCTTGAGGTTCACCAAGGGTGACATTTATGCACATGCGACAGGTTCCCCACCACCACCACTACCATTTAGGTAGATGTATGCCAGCTTCGGGGATGGTATCTACACACGACACCTGTGTGCATGCTGGGGGTTTTTTCCCTGTCATCGATTCTTACCAGCACACAATGGCCTACTCTTCCAGAAAGCAGAAAGGGTTTTAATATGTGCGCAAGATATTCTGCGTGTGTTTGCACACCGGTGCCTCAGTTTATAGTCTCATCCGAAAGATTTTGACGTTCAGTTAGATTTTTTTTCTTCAAGCAGGAAAGAAAAGGCGAAGCTTGGAATTGAACCTAGAACCTCACAGTTTACAAGTTAGGCAAGACAATCATCAAATTAATGGCTCAACCCGGAGTAGAGAA
>CM054138.1:28994633-29044633 GCA_028751875.1 Rapana venosa
GTAGTGATGTTCCACCGCACAACATTTTTGAGTTCCTGAGATAACCTTGCAAACTAAGCTGTACGGGCCCACAAGGCTTTTTTCTCCCAAACACATCTGACAGTGTAAAAAACAAAACAAAAAGCTAATGAGAGAAGAGGTCCTGAGAAAATCAGGCTTTATTTGTGTAACAGAGTGGACATATTTCATGTCCCATCTCTGTACAAACCTTGGGTACAAGTCACAGTCTCACAGTTAGGATCTGGCCTCTGAAAAGAGGCTGCATAAATACTACATTTCACCATGTAGGCAAATTTTTGCAATGGACAGTTTTCAACCACCACCCAATGAAACAGAGCCCCAGCACTAGTTACAGATGTGTCCAAAAATAGTATCACATCGCTCTGATCGCATGGGAGGTAATCTAATTACCACCCTGTCAGATTTGTCTACACAAGTGAAGGTGTCATAGTTTATCACCAAGAACAATGTTGTTTTAAGGAATCTGGTTTTGGTTTTATCTCATTTTATGTGTGGTTGATGTGGTTTTTCCCACAATGCGGTGCCCGTCCAGGGTTGACCCTTATGGTTGGCCAGGGCATTGATACAAGGAAGGACAGTAAGAATTGATTTTATACCCTGTTTTAATTTGTATATGTGACGCGCTACAATGTCACATCCCAAAAGTCGGAGGGAAAGTTTTCGCCTGCAGGCCGAAAAGGCAGCGTGACCTAGTTTTTAGTGATTTTCATGTTTTTGCAGTTTTGGTTTCTTCAAACATCTAAAAATCATATTCCAAAGTATCAGACTCCAATTCAGTTTATAAAGTAGTTTAATTTATGATTTTATAGACATACTGTACCAAAATCCGACTCTTAAACGTTGAAATTAGCCAGATATTGCGGCCTTTGTTTCGTGGCACAACTGCTTTTCTACCTACAACATGGCACATGGTTGGAAAGCTCTGTTTCCCGCCTTAACGATCGTGGAAATTTCCAGCCAGTCTACCGTAGTCCGATAGCGTAATCTGCTTCTAAATTTAGTACACAAACTCAAGCGAAATGACCAATGAGAAGGCAGAATGCCCTCAATGAACGTAGCAACAGGCATCTGGTTCGTCGCGTTAAATCAAGGGAAGTAAATCCGACAGGTTTTTTTCACATAAACAAGACCGGCAGCCATCGGCGATCGAGAAACCATGGAAGCTGAAAAGAAGGCAGATTGTATAAAAGACCTTTAAAATGAAAGCATAGTTGCTGGTATGCCACCAAGGGACGAAATAAAAGATTTAATCACTGAGTATTTCGCCAGTGAAGGTGAAGAAACTGACATAGACAGCAGCGATGACAAGGAGACGGACGACAAGCTGGGAACTTTTGAAAAACGACTAGGCGTGTACTGAAAGTGTCTGATGAAACTCTTGACAAAGACGAAATAATTTTGAAAGCTTTTTCTATACATTTTTTGTGATATTAACTGTCAGACATTCAATAGTTGTACTGAAAATAAGGCTTTCCTTAGCCTTCTCAGCTCAAACAAAATACAAATTGGGGCGTTTTGTTTCCACAATTTGGCCTACTTTCGATTGAAATTAATGTCATAAAAAATATAAAATCAAGGAAAATAGGAAACATTCTTTCAAACTTATGTTTGGAGATCATAGAAGTTTCATTTAATTTAAAGCCCTGTTGCTAAGGCCTTTCTATCAAAACACTTGTACACAGTTGAAGAAACTTCAGATGCCATTTTCTCAAAATGGCCGCCTGACCACCCTGTCACTTTAAACTAATATAACTTTGCTTTTAGTCAACCTACAACAAAAACAAATACATCATTATAAAGCTTAATGATTGAAGTTTTTTACTGTATCAAAATCTGAAAAATGTTAAAAGGCACTTAATTGACCTTTTGTGGGAGTGCATCACATATAGTTGCACAGTTTTATTCCGAGATTTAGAATTTTGCAAGGTGACAGCCCTGATGTGGCCTCTGTGGTCGGCGGGGCTGTAAATAGCAGGATTGGATTGGATTGGTTAAAGTCTGGTACAGACATCCGGTCCTCCCTATGATCAAATCAGTCAGGGGACTGAGTGAGTGTGTTAAATGTTATGATTTATCACATAGTGCATTGTATGGACATCTAAGTGTGTGTTGTTTTGTGTTGTGTTGTGTTTTTGTGTGTTGTGTTATGTGTGTGTGTGTAGTCTTAAAGAAAAACTGCTTTAAATGTATCAATGAGGGAATAATAGCTGCATGCATATGTTCATGTGCATTTTTCTAAGAGTGAGTGTATACATATATTCCAGTTTCAAACCTGGGCTCGCAGTATTATATTCTCCTATGAAATGATAACCCCTCCCCCCCACCCACCCCCACCCCCCCCCCCCCCCCCCCGAAAAAAAACACACCTAAAAAACAGCTGCAATACTCATCATAATTTATGAAATCATGATAATTTATTCATTGTGACCTTTTTTGTCACCAAGGAGTCCCTGGAACGAGCTGCAGACGTTACCACGGCGATGGCTGGAGGAGGTGTTGACGGCAATCGTGTCTCCCGAGGAATCGTCAGCGCTGTGTGCGACTCGTCGCAGTGCTGGTGTGCCCTTCTTCATCCAGGTAACAGGGGGAAAATTGTCATCATGATGATGGTGGGGGGATGGGGGGTGATGGGGGTGGTGATGGTGGTGGTTGGTGGTGGATGGTGGTGGTGGGTGGTTGATGATGGTGGTGGTGGTGGTGGTGGTGGTGGTGGTGGTGGTGGTGGTGGTGGTGGTGGTGGTGGTGGTGGTGATGGTGGTGGTGGTGGTGGATGATGATGGTGGTGGTGGTGGTGGTGGTGATGATGGTGGTGGTGGTGGTGGATGATGGTGGTGGTGGTGGGTGGTGGTGTGTGGGTGGTGGTGATGGTGGTGGTGGTGATGATAATGATAGTGGTGGAGGATGATGGTGGTGGTGGAGGAGGATGATGGTGGTGGTGGATGATGATGGTGGTGGTTGTTGATGATGATGGTGGTGGTGGTGGTGGTGGTGGTGATTGATGGTGGGTGGTTGATGATGGGTGGGTTGATGGTGGGTGGTTGATGATGGGTGGGTTGGTGGTGGTGGTTGGTGGTGGGTGGTTGATGGTGGTGGAGGATGATGAGTGGTGTGGTGATGATGAATGATGGTGGTTGGTGGTGATGATGGTGGTGGTGGTGGATGGTGATGATAATGGTGGTGGTGGTGGTGGGTGGTTGATGGTGGCTGGTTGATGATGGGTGATGGGTGGTGGGTGGTTGATGATGGGTGGTTGATGATGTGGTGTGGTGGGTGGTTGATGGTGGGTGGTTGATGGTGGTGTGGTTGATGATGGTGGGTGGTTGATGGTGGCTGGTTGATGATGGGTGGTTGATGATGGGTGGTGGGTGGTTGATGGTGGGTGGTTGGTGGTGGGTGGTTGATGATGGGTGGTTGATGATGGGTGGTGGTGTTGATGATGGTGGTGGTTGATGGTGGCTGGTTGATGATGGTGGTTGATGGTGGCTGGTTGATGATGGGTGGTGGTGGTTGATGATGGGTGGTGGCTGGTTGATGATGGGTGGTTGATGATGGTGGTGGTGGTTGATGGGGTGGTTGATGATGGGTGGTGGGTGGTTGATGATGGTGGTTGATGTGGGATTGATGAGTGGTGGTGGTGTGGTGGTGGTGGTGGTGGGATGAATGACAGTGGTGGTGGTGATGATGATGATTATGATAACAATAACGATAATAATAGTAATGATGATGATGATGATAATGATAAAACTAATAATAATGACGATGATGATTATGATAAATAATAAGTAATAATAACAACAACAAACAATGGTGATGATGATGATAATAAAGATAATAATAATAATGATAATAATAACAAAGAATATACACAAAAGATGACATGAAACAGCACAACCAATCGTGTTTGCACCTGTGCAGGCCATCGTGGCCACAGAAACGACGAGCAGTGGACGTCCCAGTTTCCACCAGGCCATGGGTCAGTTGCTGACCATTGCCCTGTCTTCTGATGCCACCGCATCTCCCTCAGCAAACACTGATGCACAGGTCAGAGTCCGCAGAATGCTGTTGTTGGTTTTGTTGTTGTTAATCTTCTTCTTCTTCTACTTCTTCTTCTTCTACGCATTCTTTTTTTCCTTCTTCTTCTTCTTCTCTTCTACTTCTACTAGTACTGCCGCCGCCGCCTCCTCCTCCTCCTCCTGCTTCTTCTTCTTCTTCTTCTTCTTCTTCGTCTTCTACTTCTATTTCTTCTTCTTCTCTTCGTCTTCTTCTTCTTCTTCTTCTTTGCATTCTTCTTTGCATTCTTCTTAATCTTCTACTTCTATTTCTTCTTCTTTTTCTTCTTCTTTTTCTTTGCAATTCTTCTTCTTTGCAATTCTTCTTTGCAATTCTTCTTCTTTGCATTCTTCTTCTTCTTCTTTGCATTCTTCTTCTTCTATGCGTTCTTCTTCTTATATTTTACTTCTTCTTTTTCTTCTTTTCCATTCATTCATCCATTTATTCTTTATTTTGAGGATAATGGAATAAGCACTCATGTGCTTTTTTACATCCAGTCCTCGTGTGTATGCAGTTTTGTAAATTTTGTCATCCATTCCCACCGACACACAATGGCTTACTCTTCCAAAAAGCTGAAAGGGTTGTAACGTATGTGCTGTGTGTGTTCACATGTCTGTGTGTGTGTGTGTGAGAGTGTGTGTGTGTGTGTGTGTACATGTGTGTTCACATGTGTGTGTGTGTGCGCGCATGTGTGTATGTATGTTTGCTTGCGTGTGCGTGTGTGTGTGTGTGCATGCACACACATGCATGTACACATCCTTGCTTGTGTGTGTGTGCACGCATGCATGTATGTCGCCAATTCTGTTTCACACAGGTGCATGCTCTGAACATATTGAGAGCTCTGTTCAAAGACACGCGCCTCGGGGAGGACGTTGCCGTCTACGTATCAGATGGGTTAAAAGCATCGATCCTGGGCTTCAAGTCCCAGTATTGGGAGGTGGGTGTGTGTTTGTGTGGGGGTGTGTGTTTGTGCGTGTGTGGCAAAGGGGAGGGAGGTGGGGAGGGGTGCATGTATGTGGGTATGTGTGTGATTTATATAATTTGTGTGTGTGAGAGAAAACCGAATGCTATGCTACATGACAAAGATCAAATGGGAAGACAGGATCACAAATGAAGAACTATGGAGAATGTGCAAAGTTGATGATCTGAAGTCTGTAGCTAGTAGCAGTAGACTGTGCTGGTTTGGGCACGTTCAACGGAAAGCAGACCACCTCATCATAAAAAGAGCAATGAACTTCGTAGTGGATGGAAAGAGACCAAAGGGAAGACGTAGCAAAACCTGGGCTGCCTGTATTGCAGGTGATCTTAGAGAAAGGGGCATAAATAAGGAAGAAGCTCAAAACAGAGAGAGATGGAGAAGGCTCATCAATGTCAAACCTCCCCTGGGAGAAACGTGACAAAAAAGGAAGAAGAAGAGAGAGATTGATTGGACTTGGTGAAGAGAGAGGAGAGACGAGATAGAGAGAGATGATGAGAGAGAGAGAGGAGAGAGAGTAGAGAGATGAGAGAGAGAGAGAAGAGAGAGAGAGACTCACAGACAGACAGACAGACAATAATGGTTGCTGATTTTTTTTGTTGCTTAAGTCTATGAGAAAGGCAGCATGGAATTGATCATCGGCATTGGTTTTGATGTACAGAATTAGGAAACAGCTTCCATACATTGAGTTGATGTTGATGTGGTGGTTTTTTTGCAGGTTCGAAACTCAGCCACTCTTTTGCTGAGTGCCCTCATGACTCGCATCTTTGGGGTCAAGCGTAAGGATAACGAGTCGCAAATCGCCGTTACACGGGTGGGGTTTTGTTTCCCAAGCTATTTGGGGGGGGTGGTTTGAATTTTACCCAGGGGAAAAAAAACCCCTTTAAAATCCCCATTTTTCAAATTTTTTCATTGGGGTTTTTTTGTTTTTTCATTTATCTTTGGGGGGGCATGCGGTATTTTTTGAGACTCACAGAGAGACTCACAGACAGACAGACAGACAGACAATAATGGTTTAGTCCATTTCCTCAAATCATCTGGTTCATATGAACAGGAAACTTGTGCATATAACTGTTGAATATGTGGTGAGTGAGCGAGGCAGTAGGCTTCGAGACTTTTAGTGCAATAAAAACCACACCAGTGCTTAAAAAATATTCCCGTTGTGTCGAAGAATGTGTGTATGTTAGTGGGGTTTTTTTTCTGTTTTTAAGTTTTTTAAAATTCTTTTATATTGAGGATAATGGAATAAGCACTCGTGTGCTTTTTTACGTCCAGTCCCCGTGTGTATGCGGTTTTGTAAATTGTCATCTGTTCCCACCGGCACACAATGACCTACTCTTACGAAAAGTAGAACAGGATTTAATATGTGCGCAAGATGTTCCGCGTGCATTTGCACACGAGGCCTCTGTTTATAGTCTCATTTGAAGGACTTTTGGGGAGAGTGGAGTTGGCACTGATGTTAACTTCAGGGGGAAAATATCCCCTTGAACGGGAATCGAACCGGGGTCGTCAGATTGCAAGTGCAATGTTCTGACCACTAGGCTATCCTCTGTGTGTGAGTGTGTGTGTGCATGTGTGTTAGTGTGTCTATGTATGTGTGTGTGTCTGTGTGTTAATGTTAGTGCATGCATGCGTGTGTGTGTGTGTGTCTGCCTTGTCTGTCTGCACTAGTATACGTGTGTCTGTGACATTTGTTTTTGGATTAGGGGGCTATTTTTTTGTTTTGTTGCTGATTTTTTTTTTCTTTAAGTCGATGAGAAAGGCAGCATTGAATTGATTATTGGCATTGATTTTGATGTACAGACTTAGGAAACATCTTCCATTCTTTGAATTGATGTTGATGTTGGGTTTTTTTGGCAGGTTCGTAACTCGGCTACCCTTTTGCTGAGTGCCCTCATGACTCGCATCTTTGGGGTCAAGCGGAGTAAGGATGAGACTGTGTTGTCCAAACGCAACAGGTACACTTGTGTGTGTCAGTGTCTGTATGTGTGTGCGCGCGTGCATATGTGCACGCATGTGTGTGTGTGTGTGTGTATACATACCTGTGCGTGTATTCCCATATTTTTTTCTTCTTTTTTTTTCTGTTTTTCTGCCTCATCTGCGACATTCCCATCCCTCTGTTCCCATGCTGCTCAGTCCAATTTCTCCACTTCAGTCATGCCCAGGCTTGTCTTGACACATCCTCAGGGTCAGGAGTCCTCAAGGAGCTTATCAATGTTAGGCCACCATGGGCCCACCGGCCAAAGGAGCCCTGTGCTGCTGTTGGGTCACTTCAATGGCACCTGTTCTGAGCTAACATACGCAGGACTCCACATACTAAGCCCCCTAACGATGACGCTAATAGCTTGGTCATGGAGTCAGACTGAGTGAGACCTACCATTTTCCTTTGGACGACCCTGTTCCATGAACATCCAACCTGTAAGGCTTTTAATATTAACTCTCCATAGGCATGACAGATTCCTGTGTAGATTTCTGTCTGTGTTTAATGTTTGTGTATATTCCTATGTATACTTGAGATGGTTAGGAGAAGAGAGGATGCAATCAAAAAAAGAGGATTATGTCATGATCATTATTCATGACAACATCACAGCATGGACTGACCTTGTGTGGAATGACATAACATGGAAAGCTGATAACATTGAGCAAGGGAGGAAGGTGGTTGCAAAAATCTTCAGTGGTGCCCCGACGGTCAGCCGGGCTTTGGGTTAGGTAGCAGGTAAAAATCATTTAGTGAAGCGCTTTTAGCAGATTACCTAGATTTTTTTTTATAATCTTTTTTTATTTTTAGGAAAGCACATAGAGCAGATTACCTGGATAAATGCAGTATATGTTTTGATCCATGCTGTTGTTTCTTTTCAAAGGATAATGTTTGGTAGATTCTGGACAATCCTTGTGTGGTGTGTTCACAGTCAGACAGGCCGCTCTTTCTTCCACAAGTACCCTGACCTCTACCCCTTTCTCTTGGAGGAGCTGCAGATGGCTACCCAGAATCTGGGGTACGTGTCTCCTGGGTGTGTGTGTGTGGCGGGGGGGAGGGGGGGGGGATGTGTGTGTGCTCTGTGTGTGTGTTGTTGGTGTAGGGGGTGGGGGGGTGAGAAAGAATCGGAATCAGAAACTGTTTATTGCCATAAAAGTCGCATGGACTTATTTGACACAACAAAATAAACTCTAAATAATTCATCAATACAACATGTTATTCACTAGTCAGCATGACTGAAATGATGTGCATAAAAAAACTATGTTGCATTCTACCTTATTTTATTTCTCTTTTTTTTTTTTCAAAACAGGTACAAACATAATTAATCACTTCAGCTTGATGATTATCAGTTACAATTATAGTGCTTAATTTGTCTATTATAGTTCGTATATTCTTTGACATCAGCATTTAGAGTTATCAGTAAGTGTTTTTGTTCAGTATATATGAAATGCTCACATCCAATAAATGAAACCCGTCTTCTGTTTTGTTGCATTACTGATAAGTTGGTATATTCTTATATCTCCGTTTCTCTCTCATAAAATTGTGGCAACTTGTACGCAGAACATCTTGTACGCACAAAAAAAGTCAGTGCAGGTCCCCCAACGACTCCTGAAGAAGTTAAAAGTGGAAGTCATGAGGCTAGAATTCACCACTGTTTTGCGCTGCTCTAACCAATCACCTGTACTTGTTGTGCTACGACTCTCCACACTGCTCTGTGTGTGTGTGTTTATTTATTTTATTTATTCTTTTATATTGAGGATAATGGAATAAGCACTCGCGTGCTTTTTTTACATCCAGTCCCCGTGTGTATGCGCTTTTGTAAATTCTGTCATCTATTCCCACCGGCACACAATGGCCTACTCTTCTGAAAAGCGTAACAGGATTTAATGTGTGCGCAAGATGCTCTGCGTGCGTTTGTACACGGGGCCTCAGTTTATAGTCTCATCCGAAGGACTTTTGGGGAGAGTGGAGTCTGCACTGATGTTAACTCCAGAAGAAAATATCCCCCTTGAACGGGGAATCGAACCCGGGTCGTCAGATTGCGAGCGCAATGTTCTGACCACTAGGCTATCCCGTGTGTGTGTGTGTCTGTGTGTGTGGGTGTGTGTGTCTGTGTGTGTGTGTGTGGGTGTGTGTGTCTCTGTGTGTGTGTGTGTGTGTGTGTGTATTTGTGTTGAGTGTATGTGTGTGTGCGTGTCTGTGTGTGCGTGTTGTGTCTGTGTGTGTGTCTGGTGTGTGTTGTGTGTGTGTGTGTGTGTGTGTGTGCGCGCGCTCGTAAGGGCGGTTGCTATAGATTAGATCGGATTCACTGTGTGTGTGTTGTGTGTGTGTGTGTGTGTGTGTGTGTGCACTCGTAAGGGCGGTTGCTATAGATTAGGAGATCAGATTCACTGTGTGTGTGTGTGTGTGTGTGTGTGTGTGTGTGTGTGTGTGTGTGTGTGTGTTGTGTGTGTATGTGTGTGTGTATGTGTGTGTGTGTGTGCGCTCGTAAGGGCGGTTGCTATAGATTAGGAGATGGATTCACTGTGTGTGTGTTGTGTGTGTGTGTGTGTGTGTGTGTGTGCACTCGTAAGGGCGGTTGCTATAGATTAGGAGATCAGATTCACTGTGTGTGTGTGTGTGTGTGTGTGTGTGTGTGTGTGTGTGTGTGTGTGTGTGTGTGTGTGTATGTGTGTGTGTATGTGTGTGTGTGTGTGCGCTCGTAAGGGCGGTTGCTATAGATTAGGAGATGGATTCACTGTGTGTGTGTGTGTGTCTGTGTGTGTGTGTGTGTGTGTGTGCGCTCTCGTAAGGGCGGTTGCTATAGATTAGGAGATGGATTCACTGTGTGTGTCTGTGTGTCTGTGTGTGTGTGTGTGTGTGGATGATGCTTGCAGAAGCAGCGGTCACCTGCACCTCCACCCGTCCCTCTACCCGGTCCTGATGGTGTTGGGTCGGCTGTTTCCGTCCACCATGGAGAGCACCTCCACTCGCCTCAACCTGGCCGCTTTTGTGCCCCATGTCATCAGGTAGTAGCTTTTTATTTATTTATTCATTCATTTATTTTAATTCTTTTATTTTTGAGGATAAAGTCCTTCAGATGAGACTATAAACCGAGTCCCCGTGTGCGAACGCATGCAGAACATCTTGTGCATACGTTAAATCCTGTTCCGCTTTTCGAAAGAGTAGGCCATTGTGTGCCGGTGGGAACAGATGACAAAATTTACAAAACCGCATACACACGGGGACTGAATTTTTTTTTTTAAAAGCACTGTGCTTATTCTATTATCCTCGATATTTAAAAAAAGCGCTTTGATTTGTTGCTTTACAAGATTCAGCGCTATATAAATTCCATACATTATTATTATTATTATAATGGAATAAGCACTTGTGTGTGTGCTTTTTTTTCATCCAGTCCCCGTGTATGCCGTTTTTTGTCAATTTTGTCATCCGTTCCCACCAGGGCACACAATGGCCTACTACTCTCGTGGTGAAGAGTGTGCAGGTGAACATTCCTCGTTGCAGCAGGGTTTTCTGGAAAGTTTTGTTGTAGGGTTTTTTGGAGGGAGGGGGTTGTTTTGGGGTGGGGGGGGGGGGGGTTGTTGAGGTTTTTTTTTGAGGTTTTTGTTTTGTTGGGTTGGGTTTTTTTTGGGGGATGGGGGTGGTTCTGACTGGTTACTTTGTGCGTGTGTGTTTGTTCGTTCTTTAGATTTTATGTCTTTTCACTATCGGTGATATTAGATGAAGGGAGATGGGGAGAAAAGAAGAAAAGCAGCAGATGTTTTTTGTGTGTGACTGAGAGTTTGTGCATTTTGTCGCTTGTATTGCGTGCATGCGCGCATGTGTGGGTGTGTGTTTTTCTGTGTGTGTGTGTGTGTGCTCTCTTGCATGTGTACATATATGTGTGTGTGTGTCTGTGTGTGTGTGCTTGCGTGTGTACATATGTGTGTGTGTGTGGGTGTGTGTGTGTGTGTGCTCTCGCGTGTGTACATATGTGTGTGTGTGTGCATGTGTGTGTATGTGTGTCCTCGCGTGTGTACATATGTTCATTTATTCATTTTTTATTCATTTTATTCTTTTATATCAAGGATAATGGAATAATCACTCATGTGCTTTTTTACATCCAGTCCCCGTGTGCATGTGGTTTTTGTAAATTCTGTCATCTGTTCCCACCGGCACACAATGGCCTACTCTTACAAAAAGCGGAACAGGATTTAACATTTGTGCAAGATGTTCTACGCGCATTCGCACACGGGACCTCGGTTTATAGTCTCATCCGAAGGACTTTTAGGGAAAGTGGAGTCTGCACTGATGTTAACTCCAGGGGAAAATATCCCCCCTTGAACGGGAATCGAACCCGGGTCGTCAGATTGCGAGCGCAATGTTCTAACCACTA
This sequence comes from Rapana venosa, assembly GCA_028751875.1. NCBI lineage: Eukaryota > Metazoa > Mollusca > Gastropoda > Neogastropoda > Muricidae > Rapana > Rapana venosa. The sequence goes on from CM054138.1 coordinate 29,006,034, forward strand.
AGCTACCCCATCGAGCACACTTGTGTGTGTGTGTGTGTTCGAGCGTACTTGTGTGTGTGTTTGTGTGTGTTAGTGTTTGGCAGGCAACAGCTAGGCCCCCCCAAAAAAAAGGGGCACCACACCACTAGGTTTTTCTTTGACCGCGGTTACCTGTAAAAAAAAGTTATGTACACGCAGGTGCAGCAGCAGCCCTGTGTACAAGACTCGCATGATGGCGGCCAGAGCCTTGCAGCCATTGGTGGGGAAAGAGCAGCTGACCAGCGTGCTGACCTCGCTGATGTCGTCTCTGCCCGCCTCCGCTGGCCGTCCTTCCCTGCCTCACAGTCACGTGCATGGCTTGCTGTTACAGGTGGGGTGGTTGGTGGGTGGTGTTGGGTGTGTCTTTTCTTTTTTTTTTTTTTTTTTTTTTTTTTTAATATTATTAATTTTTTTTTTTATTTAATTTTTTTTTTTTTTTTTTTTTCATTTATTTATTTATTTGATTTATTTATTCTTTTATATCGAGGATGATGGAATAAGCGTTTTTGTGCTTTTTTTTTTTTTTTACATCCAGTCCCCGTGTGTATGCGATTTTTGTAAATTTTTGTCATCCAAAGCGGAACAGGATTTAACGTGTGCGCAAGATGTTCTGCGTGCGTTCGCACACGTGGCCTCAGTTTATAGTCTCATCCGAAGGATTATTGTTGTTGTCATTGTCGTTTTCTGTCATTGTCAGAACTGTTGTTATTATTGTTGTTGCTGTGGTTTTCAGAGCTATTGTCGTCATTATTGTTGTTGTCGCTATCGTTTCTGTCATTGTCAGAATTGTTGTCATCGTTGTTGTAAATTTAATTGTTTTATGGTCACTGTTACCAAGCAAGCATACATCCTTATCATATGACCGTTTATTTTCTTTTATTATTAAATTGTGACTGTCGTGTCTTTTGTGACATGTTAGTGTTGGTGTTCTGTTCATTGCATTTTGATTTTACCACTCTCTCATCCTAGTTAGCAAAATGTGTTGATGTGTGTTTACAGACACCGTAAGTTATTGATTTAGCGAATATGATTTCTCAATCTTCTATTTCTTAATTTGTTATTGTAAGATTGAATTGCTCAGCCATTATGATTCACCTGCTCACTTTTTCTTTCCTTGGGGTTTTTGTTTTGCTTTTTTTTTGGTGGTTTATTTTTTTTGGGGGGGGGGGAAGAGGGGGGTGGGGGTTAAAGAATAATACTACTAGGAGTGAAAAGACTTCAAACAAATCAAATCAAATCAAGCAGTTTTACACACTGTCTGTATCAGGCCATCATAAGGCCACCAGTCCGAAAAGGCCCTGCCCTGTTGAGGAATTTGCTCTGATGCTGTTCAGGGGTGCGTGCATGTCCAGGTCTTTTTTATTTTCTTTTGTCCCCCCTTTTCTCTCTGCCTTTGTTCCCCTTAACACAGAATCACCAAAAATCATGAAAAATTGTTTTTTGGGGTGGCAAACATCCCCTTAAACTTATGAAAGTCAATTTTCTGTGTTGTCCTGATTACATTTTTATCTGATGCACATTCTGAGGCTCATTGGCTTTTGTCAACAAAGTTCAGACGAGTTCAGTCTATACTCTAGTGGTTCTGTCAGGCAGATAGTGTCTTGAAAGTGTCATTTTTGTTTTCAGGGGAAAATGAACGTTCACATTATTTTTATGTAACATTATCATTACTGTGTATTGATGGGACGCTACAGCCGAGTGGTTTAAGACCGTTCATCTTCAATCACGTGGGTCCATGAAATCATGGGTTCGAATCTTGGCAGCATCTGGTGAATTAATGGTGGGGAATTTTTTACAATTTCCCAGGTCGATGTCAAGTGCAGACCTGTCGGTGCCTTAATTCCCTTCATGTATAAACGCCTTGATTTACCTCTGCAAGATATAGCGCTATATAAATTCCATTTATTATTATTATTATGTATATACACAGGCAGAATATCAAATATGCACGTTAAAGATCCCGTAACTCATATCAGCATTCTGTGGGTTACGGAAACATGAGCATTACTGCTGTCAGTTTCCCCCACTTTCAGCAGCTCTCAACTGCTATTCATCCCATCCTAGCCTAGCTGGGCCCAGCTGGTGCTAATTACAGCAGGAACTGACCACACTTGGACTGGGTAATTGGAAGGGGTGCGGTAAATTTAGCGCCCTTGACTGAGTGATCTTGGATTTGCTTGCTGTGACGTACATACCCAGCATGCAGCCCTGAAGTCGGAATGTGGCTACCTTCATGGTGGGCCAAAAAAACCGGCAGGATATGCAAAATCTCACCGTTGGTGAACTTGCGAGTTCTAGGCGAGGAATGAACAAGGAAAAGTAGAAATGACTGTGTATTGCAGGTGCACCACTTGATCATGCTGAGTGGGGACATGACTGGCTGTACGCTGCAGTCACTGATGTCTGTCTGCCTGGCTGGCTGGCTGCCTCTCACCTGGCTCATCTCCAGGTACACTGCCCATTTCACTTACCTATGATCCCTCCCTCCCCCCTCCCCTCTCCCCCCCCATGGGGATACCGGGGGCCAATCAGTATAAATAACATCCCCACATTCTGGAAATTCTGTGCTAGAAATGTCCTTTTTTCTATCACTCTCTTTGGTTTCTGCCTTGTTCCTTTTCTTCCTGTCACCTCATTCTTGTCTGTTTTCTGCCTTCTTGCTCCATTCTCCTGTCTTTTTTCCAGAAATTACATTTCTCTCCCACGCCGAAGTCGGATGCACTGGGCCAGACTTGTCAGGCGCTGAACAGCAGTGCGACGCATTTTCGCTCATATAACAGACAACAGTAGTTGCTGTCTGAACATTTGACGAAGAAGAACTTACCAGTGAGAAGAAAGAAAAATGGGTGAGGTGATTAATCATGAAAGAAGAAAATTTGGTAACATGAGGTTTTTTTGTGCTTCGAGTTGTTGTTGCATGCAGAACATTCTGTTAAAAAGACGTTGGGAAGGTGGTAACTCATTAAAAAAACCTAAAAAAAACTGATAAGTTGGGATGGGGAGGGGGGATTGAGGGGGGGGGGGGAGGGGTTGCATGCTCAAATCTCTATCAAAGAAAAAAAATTTGACATAGCAATGAATTATGAAAAATAAAAAAACAAGGTTTTTCTTTCAGGTTTTTTGTTTCAAGTTTTTCTGTGCATGCAGGGCATTCTGTATGCACTCATGTACATGAGCTGAAAAAAGGGTCTGAGCAGATGTTTGACAAGCATATAACCCAGTGCGATGGTGAGCCCTCAGACAGGTTACGTTATGCACATTTTTCTGCAACCTATCAAATACTGATATGTCAGTGTTGGGCGTTCCCTAGCATGACTCCCTGGGGGTCACCCAGAGTATGCACACCTGGAATTGCTGTGAGATCAAATCACAGCTGTCAGTTTCCCCAACTTTCAGCTACTCTCAGCTGCTATCCATTCCATCCCAGCTGGTGCTAATTACAGCAGAAACCGATCACCCTTGGACATGGTGAAAGGAAGGGGCTAATTTTAGCACTGGGCCCTGGACCCTTGACTGAGTTATGCTGGCTGGATTTGCCTGCCGTGATATATTATATACTCACTGGGTGAGAAGTTTTCCTTGTATGGCTGTTTTCAAGTACCTTATCACTTAGTATGTTCTTTCGAGCCAGAAGGCCCATAGAGCCGGAGCTTATCCCGGTTTCTGTAGCGTTAAGCGAACTGATGGTTTTTCACCACCCCTGTGACAGGACGCTAGTCTGTCGCCAGATACTTCCCCAGCAGAGCTGGTACCCACTTGTACACCTGGGTGGAGTGAGGAAAATAGGGGTAAAGTGTCTTTCCCAAGGACACAACACCGAGCCGAGCGGGGATCGAACCCGCGACCTCTGGATCACAAGTTGACCGCCTAAACTACTCGACCACGGTGCCTCCCCCTTATCACTTAGGCAGCCATATTATGACTTCAGAGGATTTTTTTTTCTCCTTTAATGGAGAACGCTGGCTGTCATGCTAAGAGCTTGCCATGGATGAAGACAATCACAGCCTAAGATTTCAAAGTGTAGCATCATTTTAAAGTAGGCCTTGGCCCTTGTTTTAGCACATTGGACCTTGGTTTATAGTCTTGTCTGAAGGACAAAGCGGATTCAGTATCTTACCAGTGAATACCCAGACATGCAATGTACCCTCATGTACCATCATCATATCTTGAATACTGATTCCTAACCACCTGGATATTATACCTCATATGCATGTGTTCATTATATTGTAGACTTGGTGGGGTTTTTTTTCTGAGTGATAGTAAAAAGACAGAAACTAAAGTGGTACAGGCACGTCACTTGACCATCTGGACTGGCCAAGACTGTCCTACAGGGAACAATACAAGGAGGGAGACAAAGATGCAGACAAGAGAAAACGATGGGAAGACAACGTTAGAGTGGACTGGCTTTGAATGGAACGAATTGCTACGGAAAACAGAGGACTGCAGGGAGTGAAGGATGCTGATTGCAAAATCTTGATTAGTGCCTCTACGGTCCAAGGGACTTAAGAGGTAGATAGAGAAAACAATGGGAAGACAACATCAGAGAGTGGGCTGACCTTGAGAGGAACAAATTACTACAGAAAGCAGAAAACTGCGGGGAGTGGAGGATGCTGGTTGCGAAATCTTCATTTTAGTGCTTCTACGGTCCAAGGGACTACGAGATAGGTGAGGTGAGGTGAGGTGAGGAGATGTTTATGTATATAACTAGTGCTACACCAATGTGATTGAGGTGAGGTGAGATGTACTAGTGCTACACCGATGTGATTGATGCAGATATGTGTTCCATGTTGAAAAATCCTTCCAACTTGGCAGACAAAACTCGTGCCTGTGCACTCGGAAAGTTGCGCTGGACATCACAGACCTCATCCTGTCGAACGCAACGCTCGTCCTCCACACCTCCTTACCGGCCAGCGAGAAACGGCACCTCGACATCATCACCCACGATCTGCTCCTGGCCTTGACCACCGAAGTCTGGTCCCCTCCCTCTCCCCCTTACAGTCCCCACACCCCCTTCCTGTCGGAGCTGATGACCTGTGTGGCCCAGCTGGCGTTGAAGTGCCTGTGTGCTGGGGGGCAGGCCGAGGAGAGGGAAGGGGTGATTCTGAGACTGTTGGATTTCGAGGCCTACGAGGTCCACGTGGCAGTGTTGGACTGGCTCCTGGGTGTCTGGGCCAATCGGAAGACTTGTTGCTTTGAGGAAGGTGAGTATTGCCCAATGAGATAAAGTTGTTAGGTTTTGTTTTGGGGGTTTTTTGGTTGTTGGGTTTTTTTTTGGGGGGGAGGTGTTTGGTTTGGTTTGGTTTGGGTTGTTGGGTTTTTTTGGAGGGGGGGGAGGTGTTCGGTTTGTTGGTTGTTGGTTTTTAGGGGGGGGTGTGTGGTGTGTGTTGAGAGGCAATGAAGTGAGAGGGGTGTGTGTGCATGTGCCTGCCTGCATGCGTTGTGTGTGCATGCATGTCTTTTAACTCATTCTGTCAGTCAAAGACTCCCCCCACCCACCCCTCACACACACCACACACTCACATCCTAACAACTCTTGGTGACAGGCACCACACCACCACCGCTGCCTCCACACCACCGCCACCGCTCCCCACCGCCACTATGGTGACAGGAGACGAGAACAGACAAGGGTGCGACGTCGCCACTTCCCGGGGCGATGATAACGGCGGCGGCAGCGGTGGCGGTTGTGGTGGTCGTTGCGTGGTCCCCATGACAACCACCGTGGTTGAGCGCTTGCTGCACATGGGGCTGAAGGAGGAGGAGGAGGGGGCTCACCCTGAGACTGTGGTCAAGGTGGGGGTGTGAGGAATTATATATATATATATAAGTTGTGATTGTTACAGGGGGTGATGGTGGTGTCAAGTCAAGTCAAGTCAAGTACACTTTAATCATCCCATGAAGGGCAATTACAATACTGACAGGCAGATTGATACCTATAATTATCTCACAAGACACAAGAAAAACACATTTCAGATTGCTATAAGCTTTCCAAGATAGCTTTAAAAAATTATCATACACAAACCCAGGTGCGCGCACACACACGCACCGCGTACACACACACAGGTGGAGGGTGGTTGGTTGGGTGGTTGGTTGGTTGGTTGGTGGTTGGTTGGTTGGTTGGTTGGTTGGTGGTTGGCTGGGTGGTGGTTGAAGGTGGGTGGTTGGTTGGTTGGTGGGTGGTTGGTTGGTTGGTTGGTGGTTGGTTGGTTGGTTGGTTGGTGGTTGGTTGGTTGGTTGGTTGGTGGGTGGTTGGTTGGGTGGTGGTTGAAGGTGGGTGGTTGGTTGGGTGGTGGTGGGTGGTTGGCTGGTTGGTGGTGGGTGGGTGGTTGGGGTAGGTGGGTGGTGGTGGGTGGTTGGTTGGTGGTTGGGTGGTTATTGTTGTCATTGTTGTGGTTATTGTTGCTGTTGTTGTCATGACAACACCCATCATTATTGTCATGGTGATTATCTTTGATGATGGTTATTATTGTTATTATTATTATTGTTATCATCATCATCATTATTATTATGTTTGGGTGGCTTGATTTTTTTTTTTTAATTTGTTTATTACCATCGTCATCATCATCTTTATTATTAGTGGATTGGTGAGCTAGAGGTAACACATCTGCCTAGAAAGTGAAAAGTCCAGGTTTGAATTGTGTGGTGGTTCGATCCCCGTTTGGGCCTGAAACTTTTCCCCTATCCACTAGACCTTGAGTGGTAGTCTGGGTGCTAGTCTTTCAGATGAGATGATAAAACGAAGTCCCCTGTGTTAAACATAACTATTTAGCGCATGTAAAAGAAGCTATGCAATAAGGGAGTTGTCCCTGGCAAAATTCTGAGGAAAAAAGCCAGTCTGATAGGGAAACAAATACAGTTGCAGACAGGAAAAGAAAAAAAAAGGGGTGGCGCTGCTCTTGTGGCGATGCACTGTCCCTGGGGAGAGCAGCCCAAATTTTACAAAGAGAAATCTGCCATGACTTAAAGTGGTATACAATACAATGCAATACAATACGATCAGTATTGTCACGGTGATACTTATCATTATTTATTTGTTCAGCTGTGGCATCCACCATATAAACATCATATCTATGAAGTGATCGATCTTAGGTATCATTTTCTACCATAATTTTACCTGTACTAATTTACACTTTGTCCACCTGTGTGGATCAGTGGTCTAGAGGCCACACCCCTCCTGCCTAGAAAGTGACGGGTGCAGGTTTGATCCCTGTTTGAGCCCCAACTTTTCCCCCATCCGCTATACACTGTAAAAACTAATAATTGTAACTTCTTGTATGTGTTAAAGTAGGACGAATGCAAGCGCTTTGATTTGTTTTTGCAAAATATAGTGCTATATAAATTCCATTTATTATTATTATTATTAGACTTTGAGTGGTGGTCTGATGCTTGTCTTTTGGATGAAACGATAAAATGAGGTCCTATGTGCAACGTGCGTTAAGTTGCACGTTAAAGAACTCACGGTGACAAGAGAGTTGTCCCTGGAAAATGTTTGTAACAAAAAAGCGACTCTGATAGGAAAACAAATATACATACATGCAGAAAGGAAAAGGAGGGAAAATAATGGGGTAGGGGTGGGAGAGAGATAGGAGGTGTGTGTAGTGTGGATTTGTGTGTGAGTATTTTATTTATTTATTTATTCTTTTATATCGAGGATAATGGAATAAGCACTCATGTGCTTTTTAACATCCAGTCCCCGTGTGTATGCGGTTTTTTACATTTTGTCATCTGTTTCCACCGGCACACAATAGCCTACTCTTCCGAAAAGCGGAACAGGATTTAACATGTGCGCTAGATGTTCTGCATGCGTTCGAACATGGGGCCTCGGTTTATAGTCTCATCCGAAGGACTTCGACATTCAGTTCAATTTTTTGGTCAAACTGGGAAGAAAGGGCGAGGCTGGGAATCGAACCCAAAACCTCATGGTTAACTTGTTGGCAGGCGAACGTCTTAACCATCCTGCCACCTTCCTTCCTTGATGAGTGGGAGGAGTGTGTGCATGTGGGTAGGGGTCAAGGGGGGGGGGGGGGTTATGTGTGTGTGGGTGGTGCTGCTCCTATGGTAATGCATTCTCCCTGGGAGAAAGTAATCAAACTTTCATTCAGAGCAATCTGCCGTGACTGAAAGTGGTGATCAATTTGATGTTAATATTTGTATAATGTTTGTTGTTGTTTTTTTCATTGCAGATATTTCAGTTGCTGTCTTTGCCAATGGTTCACCAATGCCTTGGAGAGAAGTTCATGCCCAGCTGTGTGAGTGAAGTAAAATGAAGGAAGGATGTGTGCATTGTTGTTGTTTGGTTGTGTGAGTGAAGTAGAATGAATGAAGGAAGGATGTGTGGATTGTTGTTGTTTGGTTGTGTGAGTGAAGTAGAATGAATGAAGGAAGGATGTGTGGATTGTTGTTGTTTGGTTGTGTGAGTGAAGTAGAAAGAAGGAAGGAAGGATGTGTGGATTGTTGTTGTTTGGTTGTGTGAGTGAAGTAGAATGAATGAAGGAAGGATGTGTGGATTGTTGTTGTTTGGTTGTGTGAGTGAAGTAGAAAGAAGGAAGGAAGGATGTGTGGATTGTTGTTGTTTGGTTGTGTGAGTGAAGTAGAATGAATGAAGGAAGGATGTGTGGATTGTTGTTGTTTGGTTGTGTGAGTGAAGTAGAATGAAGGAAGGATGTGTGCATTGTTGTTGTTTGTGTGACTGAAGTAGAATGAAGGAAGGATGTGTGGATTGTTGTTGTTTGGTTGTGTGAGTGAAGTAGAATGAAGGAAGGATGTGTGGATTGTTGTTTGTTTGTGTGAGTAAAGTAGAATGAAGGAAGGAATGATGTGTGGATTGTTGTTTGGTTGTGTGAGTGAAGTAGAATGAAGAAAGGATGTGTGGATTGTTGTTGCTTGGTTGTGTGAGTGAAATAGAATGAAGGATGGATGTGTGGATTGTTGTTGTTTGGTTGTGTGAGTGAAGTAGAATGAAGGAAGGATGTATGGATTGTTGTTGTTTGGTTGTGTGAGTGAAGTAGAATGAAGGAAGGATGTATGGATTGTTGTTGTTTGGTTGTGTGAGTGAAGTAGAATGAAGGAAGGATGTATGGATTGTTGTTGTTTGGTTGTGTGAGTGAAGTAGAATGAATGAAGGATGTGTGGATTGTTGTTGTTTGGTTGTTAGTGAAGAAGAATGAAGGAAGGATGTGTGGATTGTTGTTGCTTGTTTGTATAAGTGAAGTAGAATGAAGGAAGGATGTATGGATTGTTGTTGTTTGGTTGTGTGAGTGAAGTAGAATGAAGGAAGGATGTATGGATTGTTGTTGTTTGGTTGTGTGAGTGAAGTAGAATGAAGGAAGGATGTATGGATTGTTGTTGTTTGGTTGTGTGAGTGAAGTAGAATGAATGAAGGATGTGTGGATTGTTGTTGTTTGGTTGTTAGTGAAGAAGAATGAAGGAAGGATGTGTGGATTGTTGTTGCTTGTTTGTATAAGTGAAGTAGAATGAAGGAAGGATGTGTGGATTGTTGTTGTTTGGTTGTGTGAGTAAAGTAGAATGAATGAAGGAAGGATGTGTGGATTGCTGTTGTTTGGTTGTGTGAGTGAAGTAGAATGAATGAAGGAAGGATGTGTGGATTGCTGTTGTTTGGTTGTGTGAGTAAAGTAGAATGAAGTAAGGAAGGATGTGTGGATTGCTGTTGTTTGGTTGTGTGAGTAAAGTAGAATGAATGAAGGAAGGATGTGTGGGTTGCTGTTGTTTGGTTGTGTGAGTGAAGTAGAATGAAGAAAGGAAGGATGTGTGGATTGTTGTTGTTTGGTTGTGTGAATGAAGTAGAAAGAAGGAAGGATGTGTGGATTGTTGTTGTTTGGTTGTGTGAGTAAAGTAGAATGAATGAAGGAAGGATGTGTGGATTGCTGTTGTTTGGTTGTGTGAGTGAAGTAGAATGAAGAAAGGAAGGATGTGTGGATTGTTGTTGTTTGGTTGTGTGAGTGAAGTAGAAAGAAGGAAGGATGTGTGGATTGTTGTTGTTTGGTTGTTAGTGAAGAAGAATGAAGGAAGGATGTGTGGATTGTTGTTGTTTGGTTGTGTGAGTGAAGTAGAAAGAAGGAATGATGTGTGGATTGTTGTTGTTTGGTTGTGTGAGTGAAGTAGAAAGAAGGAAGGATGTGTGGATTGTTGTTGTTTGGTTGTGCGAGTAAACACACGATTGTTGTTGTTTGGTTGTGTGAGTAAAGTAGAATGAATGAAGGAATGATGTGTGGATTGTTGTTGTTTGGTTGTGTGAGTGAAGTAGAATGAATGAAGAAAGGATGTGTGGATTGTTGTTGTTTGGTTGTGTGAGTAAAGTAGTTTTTGTCTTTGTTTTATATGCACAGGTCATTCTCACCGGCTATAATTACAGATCACAAGATTGTAGGTGGAAGTGTTTGTCCTTCTTCTGATTTAAACATTAACAGAGTCAGTGACCTTCGCCAGTTTTGTTGTTGTTTTTTTTTGTCTTGGTTTTATTGTCACAGGTCATTCTATAGGTCACAAGACTGTAGGTGAAATTGTTTGTCCTTCTGATGTGAACGTTAACCTTCACCTGTGTTTTTTTTCTTTTTGTTTTATTGTCACAGGTGTTTGAAAAGCTGTTATTCAGACTCCAGAAGGAAAAAAGGTCAGTACAATTTTTAAAAATTTTTGGGTGGGGGGAGGGGGGATTGTTGTTTCTCCACTACAGCTTCGAGGTTCACCAATGATAAGATTTTGCATGTGGGACCGTTTTTGCCCACCATGAAGGTAGCTGCATTCCGACTTCAGGGGTGGTTGGTGCATGTTTTGAGGTGCCTGCCTGTCCTTCGGATGAGATTATAAACTGAGGCCCCATGTGCAAACGCATGCAGAACATCTTGCGCACATGTTAAATCCTGTTCTGCTGTTCGAAAGAGTAGGCCATTGTGTGCCGGTGGGAACAGATGACAACATTTTTTTTTAAACGCATACACACGCATTAAATTTTTTTTTTTTAAAGCTCTGTGATTTGTTGCTTTACAAGATTCAGCTCTATATAAATTCCATACATTATTATTATTAGAAGGAAATGTTCTGCTTAAAAAAAAAAAAGATAAATCTTTTGAACATAATTGGTGATTAAAATTTTACATTTTAACAGAAACTGCCTTGTTTTTCCGTTACATTTTGCATTTCGCCATGTTAGTGTTGTGACCATGATTTTATTTCAAATCGGTCAAGGTGTGCTGTTTCAGGTCTGATGTGAAGGCGTCACTGATCCAGTTTTCTGGCAGCCTTCTCTCTCACCTCTACCGTGACTTGAGATGTGTGAGTGGCTTGTGTTTTGTTGTTTGTTGTTGTTTATTTCTGAATTTGTTTCTGATATTGATAAGGTCATTTTGGTTTGGTTTTTTTTAAATATTTGTATAGTACTTACCAATGTTAAAACACTCAAACACATGCCCGCACGCACGCGTGCACATACATACACGCTCAAATATACACATGCACGCACGCATGCAACATACACTCACACACACACATATGCATACATGCACGCATGCGAGCGCAAACTGATACGCATGTATGCCAAAACACACCCACCTACATGCGCACACCTATATTTGTAGCAGTGCATGTGCATACACACTAATACGTAATAAAGTTTTACCTTTCCTGGATATCAACAATTATTATTCCCCGTGGGTATGCCTGGGACCTGTCAGCATAAACAGCATTCCCACCTTCCGGATATTCTGTGCTAGGAATTCCCTCTTTTCTATCCCTCTCTTTGCTTCTGCCTTGTTCCTTTTTCTTCCTGTCACCTTCTTTTTGTCTATTTTCTGCCTTTTTGGTCCAGTCTCTTAGTCTAGTGGATCGGTGGTCTAGAGGTAACGTGCCTGTCTAGAAAGCGAAAAGTCCGGGTTGGAGGTGTGCGGTGGTTCGTATCCCGTTTGGGCCCGAAACTTTTCCCCCCATCCATTAGACCATGAGTGCTGGTCTGAGCGCTAGTCTTTTGGATGAGACGATAAATTGAGGTCCCATGTGTTATACAAAATTATTCAGCACACATAAAAGAACCCAAGGCAACAAGAGAGTTGTCCCTGGCAAAATTCTTTGAAAAAAGCCACTCTGATAGGGAAACAAATACAGTTGCAAACCAAAACAAAACAAAAAGGGTGGCGCTGCTCTTGTGGCGACGCGCTCTCCCCCGGAGAGAGCAGCCCGAATTTCACAGAAATCTCGTGACCTAGGTAAAGGAGTCCCATAACCTATAAGGTCGTAGGGGAGCGAGGCGTCAGAGACCTCACTTCTCTAGGGCCAGCATATTGAGGGCGGCGCCCATCTCCTCTCCCTCGCTGCTTTACCTTCCCTGACCCTAAAGAGGGCAGGTACCCATTTACAGCTGGGTGAACTGGGGGAACTGTACTGAAGCCAAGGCGCGCAAACGGTCACCCATCCAACTGGTAACCACGCTTGACGCTGCTTGACTTGGCAGGGGGAAAGCGAGTGCTCCGACCACTGAGCTATCCCGTCCCTCGTGACCTAAAGTACTATAAATAAATAAATCTCCTGCCTTTTTTTTTTTAACCAGAAAGACTTAAAAAGTTTACAATGTTATACACAGCTGTCAGTGTTCCCCACTTTTGGCTGCTCTCAGCTGCTATCCACCCCATCCCAGCTGGTGTTGATTACAGCAGAAACTGACCGCTCTTGGGCTTTGTGACCCTGGACCCTTGACTGAGTTATGTTGAATTTGCGCACTGTGCTCTCTCTTTCTGCCTTGTTCCTTTTCTTCCTGTCACTTCCTTCTTGTCTCTTTTCTGCCTTCTTGGTCCATGCTGGGGGACGGGATAGCCTAGTGGTTAGAACATTGTGCTCGCAATCTGATGACCCTGGTTCGATTCCCGTTCAAGGGGGATATTCTCCTCTGGAGTTAACATCAGTGCAGAATCCACTCTCCCCAAAAGTCCTTCAGATGAGACTGTAAACCGAGGTCCTGTGTGCAAACGTTTGCAGAACATCTTGCGCACACGTTAAAACCTGTTCCGCATTTCGGAAGAGTAGGCCATTGTGTGCCTGTGGGAACGGACGACAAAATTTACAAAACTGCATACACACGGGGACTGGACTGGATGCAAAAAAGCACACAAGTGCTTATTCCATTATCCTCGATATAAAAGAATAAAATAAAATTTTAAAAATAAAATAAATGCTCCTGCCTTCCCCCCACCCCCCAGAAAGAATGCTGTATTAAATCTCTCCCCATTTTTCTTTTACTGCTGTCAGGACGAAGGCAGCCCTGACGCAAAAACACGACAGCTGTTGGGAGATTGGAGCCAGCTTCTGTCTGACAGCTGTGATGCTGAGCAGCCTGAGGATCTACAGCTGAGCTGTGCCCAGGTTCTCAGAGACAACTGCGACTGTCTGCTGGTGGACAAGGAACGACGTTTAGGTCAGAGGACTTTTTAAACTTTTTTTGTTTTTATTGTTTCCTCAGATTCTAGAGCTTCGAGGTTTTTCCAAATGGTGAGATTTGTGTGTGTGTGTGTGTGTGTGTGTGACATTTTTTGGTGTGTGCTCACCATGAAGGTAGCTGCATTCTGGTTTCGTGGGTAGGTAACAGGAACAATGTAGTGGCTTGAGAATGGATTTTGCGACATGATGTCTACTACAGGTTTGGTTGAAATCTCTGCTGAGGTGTTCGAAGGAATTTTCCCATGGAGTTATAACATGGATACCGACTCCATTCCCTTGGAAGTTCTTTAGATGAGACTGTTAACAGGTCCTGTTTGTATGCAGAACATTTTGCACTGTACTTTTTTTGTTGGGGTTTTTTATCCTTTTTTTTTATTTTTAGGTGGGGGTGGGGAGGGGGTTGGTTGGCTAGTTCCTTGCCAGAGCTCCTAGGTTCACCAAATGGTGAGATTTTGCATTATGTGGCAGTTTTTTGGGCCCCCATTCCCCCCCCCCCACATTAAAGGGAAGGAACTCATTTTGAAAGGAGACTGATTCAGCTAACAGCTAATGTAGTTTCCCCTAGATTGAACATAATTATGTGTTTAACAGAAACATTTTTTTTCTGTTGTATGAATAGCTACAACACAGCATTTTGAGGTGTAGTAAGTGTTATAGCTCATTGGTCAGAGCACTTGCTTTTCCCAAGCCAGTGTTAAGTAGCATCGAGTATGGTTACCAAGCGGATGGGTGAACGTTTGCACGATTTGGTTTCAGTACAGTTCCCCCAGTTCACCCAGCTGTAAATGGGTACCTGCCCTCTTTAGGGACAGGGAAGATAAAGCAGTGAGGGAGAGGAGATGGGTACCACTTTCAATATGCTGGTCCCTGGAGAAGCTGAGGTCTCTGATGCCTTACTCCCTAGGACTACATAGGTTATGGGAATACCTTTACCTTTACCTATAAGTGTCATAGCTTGAGCTACAACACAATGCCAGTGAGTTTTGTTTTTTTTAAATTTATTTTATTCTTTTATATCGAGGATAATGGAATAAACACTTATGTGCTTTTTTTTGTGTCAAGCCTCCTAGTCAGAGAGTCATAGTCGATCACTAAAGACTAAGCTGTAAAGTGGAATTCCATGAGTGGGAAATCCACTGGTCATACAGCCTCTCACTTTACTGTTGCCCCCAGCGTCAGTGGTTTAACCAAGAACTGTGATAAACCGCACCTTTAGTCTGTCTGTAACCCTCGAGATTCAAACCCATGACCCAAGACCTATAGACTGTTTACGTTTGAAACCAGAGGCTACGTCCACTTGGCTATTGCAATTTCAGAAAGGCTCTTTGTCCTCCTTCCTTGGCTCGAGTTGCGAGGTTCGCCAGTGGAGAGATTTTTTGCGATTGCAACCCTTCCCCCCCCCCCGCTGTTAAGGTAGCATTTTGACTTCGGGGTACAGTTAGGGAATTGAACTTAACCAATTTTCCCAGGACATTTTTATTTTTATTTATTTTTTTTTTAATTCTTTTATGTCAAGGATAATGGAATAAGCACTTATGTGCTTTTTTACATCCAGTCTTCATGTGTACGCAGTTTTGTAAATTGTCATCTGTTCCCACCGGCACACAATGGCCTACTCTTACGAAAAGCGGAACTGGATTCTAACGTGTGCGCAAGATGTTCTGCATGCGTTTGCACACGGGGCCTCGGTTTATAGTCTCATCCGAATGACTTTTGGGGAGAGAGGAGTCTGCACTGATGTTAACTCCAGGGGAAAATATCCCCTTGAACGGGAATCGAACCTGGGTTGTCAGATTGCGAGCGCAGTGTTCTAACCACTAGGCTTTCCCGTCCCCCAGGCAAGAGGTACCTCCCTGCTCCTTCCGATTTTCAACTATCATGGATTTTGGGGGATGTACAGCACATGGGGTCTTTCTGGTTCAGAGTCTCCCCTGAATGATCGGACATTCAGGCTGATTTTCCTGTCAAACTGAGAAGAAAGGGCAAGGCTGGGAATTGAACCCAGAACTTCACAGTTTACTTGTAAGGCAGGTGAACGTCTGAACCGTCCTGCCACCTTTCCTTCTTTTAGAATGGATATGGTTTTACAGAGTGCATAAAAATCTTCAGTACTCCTTGATGAGATCGGAAAACTTGGAAGAGTGAGAAAATAAGCTGATTCTAAAAATAAAAAATATAAAAAAAAATTTATTTTAAAAGCTGATTCTGTTTTGTCATGGTTGTACATTATTACTAGTAATGTATATTATTATGTACATTAATAAATTCCATACATTATCATTATTATTACATTATGTGTTTTATTTGTTGAAATCAGGACATCTGGTACTGGAATTTTGGAGTTCACTGGTGACCTTGCTACAAGCTGATGACCTTGATGTCAAGGACGTTGTGGCTTCAGTGTCATCCAAGTTATGTGATGGGACTGACACAGGTGAGAGTGAGGATAGTGTTGAGTGGTTTGGGGGGTTTTTCAGAGAAACTTGGAGTGACAGTGTAGTATCTGTGTGTGTGTGTGTGTCTGTTTGTGTGTTTGTATGGATGCTTTTAATATGTTTTTATTTTATTTTATTTATTTGTTTACTTTATTTTTTTATATCGAGGATAATGGAATAAGCACGTATGTGCTTTTTTTTAACATCCAGTCCCCGTGTGTATGCGGTTTTGTAAATTGTGTCATCTGTTCCCACCGGCACACAATGGCCTACTCTTTCGAAAAGCGGAACAGGATTTAACGTGTGCGCAAGATGTTCTGCGAAGATTTGCACACTGGGCCTTGATTTATATTTTCATCTGAAGGACTTTTGACATTCAGTTTAATTTTCTCATCAAACTGGGAGGAAAGGTGAGGCTGGGAATCGAACCCAGAACATCACTGTTCACATGTTTATTTATTTTTATTTCTTTATTTTATTCTTTTATATTGAGGATAATGAAATAAACACTCATGTGCTTTTTTACATCCAGTCCCCGTGTGTATGCGGTTTTGTAGATTTTGTCATCTGTTCCCACATTGGCCCACTCTTACAAAAAGCGGAACAGGATTTAACGTGTGCGCAAGATGTTCTGCGTGCGTTCGCACACGGGGCCTCGGTTTACAGTCTCATCCAAGGACTTTTGGGGGAGAGTGGAGTCTGCACTGATGTTAACTCCAGGGGAAAAAATATCCCCCTTGAACGGGAATCAAACCCGGGTTGTTGGATTGCGAGCGCAATGTTCAATGGAAAGCAGACCACCACATCATAAAAAGAGCAATGAACTTCGTAGTGGATGGAAAGCGACCAAAGGGAAGACCTAGCAAAACCTGGGCTGCCTGTATTGCAGATGATCTTAGAGACAGGGGCATAAATAAAGAGGAAGCTCAAAACAGAAAGAGATGGAGAAGGCTCGTCAATGTCAAACCTCCCCTGGGAGAAACATGACAAAAACAGAGAGAGATGGAGAAGGCTCGTCAATGTCAAGCCTCCCCTGGGAGAAACATGACAAAAAAGGAAGAAGAAGAAGAAGAATGTTCTAGCCACTAGGCTATCCCATCCCATGTTAACCGTCCTGCGACCTTCTTTCTTATAATAATATCGTTATTTGATACGATGTTACTTCAGGCGGCACCCACCCTGAGGAAGCGCTGGGACGGCAGATATCGGCCATGCTGCGTCTCCATGGAAGAGGCTGCCTGCTTCAGGACTGTGTGATGTGTGTGCTGACCTGGGTGAAGCCACAGGCCTCCCGTCTGCATGTGAGTGGGTTTACGTCTAGTCATGTATGGGGGGAGGTGGGGAGGATGGGGAAGTGTGGGTTTGTGTTGTGGGTGAGAGGGAGAGAGAGAGAGAGAGAGTGTGTGTGTGTGTGTGTGTGTGTGTGTGTGTGTGTGTGTGTGTGTGTGTGTGTGTGTTTGTGTGTGTGTGTGTTGTGGGGGTGAGAGAGAGAGAATGTGTGTGTGTGGTGTGTGTGTGTGTGTGTTGTGGGGGTGAGAGAGAGAGAGGTGTGTGTTGTGGGGGTGAGAGGGAGAGAGAGAGAGAGTGTGTGTGTGTGTTGTGGGGGTGAGAGAGAGAGAGAGTGTGTGTGTGTGTGTGTGTTGTGGGGGTGAGAGGGAGAGTGTGTGTGTTGTGGGGTGAGAGGGAGAGAGAGAGAGAGGTGTGTGTGTGTGTGTTGTGGGGGTGAGAGGGAGAGTGTGTGTGTTGTGGGGGTGAGAGGGAGAGAGAGAGAGTGTGTGTGTGTGTGTTGTGGGGGTGAGAGAGAGAGAGAATGTGCGTGTTGGGTGAGAGAGAGAGAGAGTGTGTGTGTGGTGTGTGTTTGTGGGGTTGAGAGGGAGAGAGAGAGAGTGTGTGTGTGTTGTGGGGGTGAGAGAGAGAGAGAGAGAGTGTGTGTGTTGTGGGGTTGAGAGGGAGAGAGAGAGAGTGTGTGTGTGTGTGTGTGTGTGTGTGTGTGTGTGTGTGTGTGTGTGTGTGTGTGTGTGTGTGTGCTGAACTGGGTGAAGCCACAGGCCTCCCCTCTGGATGTGAGTGGATTGGGGAGGGGGGGGAGTGTGTGTGTGTGTGGGGGGGGGGGGGGGGTGGTGAGAGAGAGAGAGAGAGTGTGTGTTGTGGGGGTGAGAGAGAGAGAGTGTGTGTGTGTTGTGGGGGTGAGAGAGAGAGAGAGAGTGTGTGTGTGTGTGTGTGGTGTGTGTGTGTGTGTGTGTGTGTGTGTGTGTGATGTGTGTGCTGAACTAGGTGAAGCCACAGGCCTCCCCTTGCATGTGAGTGGGTTTACATCTAGTCGTGTATGGGGGGAGGTGGGGGGAGGGGGGAAAGTGTGTGTGGGTGAGAGAGAGAGAGTGTGTGTGTGTGTTGGGTGAGAGAGAGAGAGTGTGTGTGTGGTGTGTGTGTGTTGTGGGGGTGAGAGGGAGAGAGAGAGTGTGTGTGTTGTGGGGGTGAGAGAGAGAGTGTGTGTGTGTGGGTGGTGTTTGTGGGGGTGAGAGGGAGAGAGAGAGAGAGAGAGAGAGTGTGTGTGTGGTGTTGTGGGGGTGAGAGGGAGAGAGAGAGGAGAGAGAGAGAGTGTGTGTGTGTGTGCATGTGTGTGTGTGTGTGTGTGTGTGTGTGTGTGTGTGTGTGTGTGTGTGTGTGTGTGTTGTGGGGGTGAGAGGGAGAGAGAGAGAAAGAGAGAGTGTGTGTGTGTGTGTTGTGGGGGTGAGAGAGAGAGAGTGTGTGTGTGTTGTGGGGTGAGAGAGAGAGTGTGTGTGTGTGTGTGTGTGTGTTGTGGGGTGAGAGAGAGAGAGAGTGGTGTGTGTGTGTTGTTGGGGTGAGAGAGAGAGAGAGTGTGTGTGTGTTGTGGGGGTGAGAGAGGGAGAGAGTGTATGTGTGTGTTGTGGGGGTGAGAGAGAGAGAGAGTGTGTGTGTGTTGTGGGGGTGAGAGAGTGTATGTGTGTGTTGTGGGGGTGAGAGAGAGAGAGAGTGTGTGTGTGTTGTGGGGGTGGAGAGAGAGCGTGTGTGTGTGTGTGTGTGTGTGTGTGTGTGTGTGTTGTTGTGTGGGGTGAGAGGGAGAGAGTATGTGTGTGGTGATTCAGATTCAGATTCAGAATATTTTATTGCCATTTAAGTCGTATAGACTTACTTGACACAACTTTATTTGTGTGTGTGTGAGTGTTAGGTGAGAGAAAGAGAGTGTTTGTGTGTGTTTTGTTTACATGTGTTTGTGTATGTTTATGTGAGTGTTAGAATGCACATTTGTGTACCTGTACTTTTTTTTAGTCTACGTTTTTAATTCAATTTTATTTTATTTTATTCTTTGATATCAAGGATAATGGAATAAACACTCATGTGCTTTTTTACATCCAGTCCCCGTGTGTATGCGGTTTTGTGAATTCTGTCATCTGTTCCCACCAGCACACAATGGCCTACTCTTATGAAAAGCGGAACAGGATTTAACATGTGCACAAGATGTTCTGCGTGCGTTCACACATGGGGCCTCGGTTTATAGTCTCATCCGAAGGACTTTTGGGGAGAGTGGAGTCTGCACTGATGTTAACTCCAGGGGAAAATATCCCCTTGAACGGGAATTGAACCTGGGTCGTCAGATTGCGAGCACAATGTTCTGACCTCTAGGCTATCATATCTGTTTCAAAAACACAAAAGAATGTACCTTTGTTTTGGGTGTGGGCTATAGGAATGCTTCATTAGAATCATCAGTATATCACAAGGACACCCAACATAAAGCTAGCACTGCTTAAGGTATCCATCAGATAGCATGCAAGTAATTTCTTTTTTTAATCTCCCATTGCTTGGCTAGTGCTCCAAGGTTCACAAATGGTGAGATTTTGAATATGCCACAATTTTTGCCTACCATTAAAGTAGCTGTATTCCAACTTAGAAGAAAAACAAATTCTAATGATAATAGCAACTTAGGGGAAAAAACAAACTATGATTATATGAATTGAAAGACATAAGGAGAAACAAGTTATAAAAATAATAGGAACTTTGGGGAAACCCAAATTATGATTGTGTAAAGACTCAAGGAGAAACAAATTATAAAAATAATAGGAACTTATTATGATTATATAAAGACACATGAAGAAACAAATTATAAAAATAGTAGGAACTTATTATGATTATATAAAGACACATGAAGAAACAAATTATAAAAATAATAGGAACTTATTATGATTACATAAAGACACATGAAGAAACAAATTATAAATCAATAATAAAAGACCCAAGGAAGCACACCAAAAAAAACAACAACCGTACTTCGTTTTTAAACAAAAATCCAATTTCTTTCCTAGTCACACTCATCTCATCCCAGCTATGTCTCTCACAGGAAGGGACTGAGCGACTGTTCGACAAAGGCGAGCTGAACACGTTCCAGGACAGCGTGTGTCTAGCCCGGGTGGTATCTCACCGCCTGAAAGAGTTCTTCTCCACCCTCTCCAAAACACAGGATCACGAACCACGAGACACACCAAACTCCTCCTCCTCCTCTTCCTCCTCTTCCTCCTCCTCCTCCTGCCAGTCTCAACCCTCACCAACAGAACCATCTTCCTCCTCCTCACTCTGGTCTGACGACACTGGTAGTAACCAAGCGTTGACGCAAATGCTCCAGGATGCGTTGAATGTTGTAGAGAGCGGGTTCGGACTTTCGGAAGCTGAGAAAAACTCGGTGCAGTCTGTGTTCCTGAGAGGGGTGGCTTACAGCCAGCGCGTGGTGTTTTTGATTCAGCTGGCTCTTCTGGTTCAGGACTTGAGGAGCTTGCCCGAGTTTGGGACGAGAGCTGGTGAGGGTGTGAGGAGGTTGTGCGGAAAGGTGGCGGAGTGTGTGAGGGCCGAGGTGGTGACCAGGTCTGCCCCCGCCGCCACTGTCTCTTGCAGTTTTCTTCTTGGGGTGACGGTGAAGAGCTTGTGATGCCGTGGTGGGGTGGTGGTGGGGTGGTTTTTGAGGTTGTGTGTAGTGTGTGTGGTGTGTGTGTAGTGGTGTGTGTAGTGTGTGTGTGGTGTGTGTTTTGTGTGTGTGTGTGTTTGTGTGTGTATGTGGTGTGTGACATTTTTTTTTTTTATATTGAGGATAATGGAATAAGCACTCATGTGCTTTTTTACATCCAGTCCCCGTGTGTATGCGGTTTTGTAAATTTTGTCATCTGTTCCCACCGGCACACAATGGCCTACTCTTTCAAAAGCGGAACAGGATTTAATGTGTGCGCAAGATGTTCTGCATGCATTCGCACACGGGGCCTCGGTTTATAGTCTCATCCGAAGATTAATGTCTGGAAGGTGTCTGTATTTTGCTCCAAAGTAATCAGCTGGGTCTTTTTTTTTTTAAATTGTTAACTGATTATGACTCTGAATGTTTTCTTCACAAGATAAAAGAATATTATGAAAGCCTTAATATCTTTTATTATTCCACTACTGGTTTTTTCAACACTCATATATGTGTGTCCACATACAGATATAGACTTTTTTCTTTTTCTTTTTTTAATTCTTTTATATCGAGGATAATAGGATAAGCACTTGTGTGCTTTTTTACATCCATTCCCCATGTGTATGCGGTTTTGTGAATTCTGTCATCTGTTCCCACCGGCACACAATGGCCTACTATTACAAAAAGCGGAACAGGATTTAACGTGTGCGCAAGATGTTCTGCATGCGTTCGCACACGGGGCCTCGGTTTATAGTCTCATCTGAAGGACTAACAGGCTGGTGTGTATCCAGGCATTTATATACAAACTTCTGTGAGTGTGCATGCATACGTGCATGCACACACACACACATGTTTGGATCACTCCCATTCACACAGGCCCTCAAAACATGCAAGTGCTCTCTTAATGCTCTATATCTGCACTTGCATGCTTACACACTGACATGATTATACACACACACACACACACACACACATGCACGCCCGACTGCATTGCCATGGAACTAAGCTGCTTTTATCTTGCACACTGTCATTATGTGTGTACAGACACAAGCATACACACACAAGCATACACACTCACCCACCACTGTAGTACTAAAGCATTCTTGTATAACTGACTGGTCCTAACTATGCTGAATCCAAACTTCATTCCTCGTTTTGTAACAGCTCATAGTACTTATGTAATGTTTTTGTTATAAATGCGTGGGAACATGTGTGTGCACGTTTCATTTATGTGTATATGCATGCATGTACACACACATAAGTATGTGTGCACGCATGCACACACACACAAGTATGCATGCTCCACACACACGCATGCATGCACATATGCATGTGTGCACGCACACACACACACTGTATGAATGTTTATGTTATGCATGGAAACGTGTGTACATTCATGTACCTAAACACATATGCACACACGCACATACACACACACATCCATGCTCGCATACACACACACTCTCTCAGACACACACATATTCATTCATGTACCTGTACACACATGCACGCGCACACACACACACACACACTCTCACACACACACACACTCTCACACACACACACTCTCTCACAAACACTCTCACACACACACACACACAAGTATTTCGTATTTCACACATTCATTCATGTACCTGTACACACATGCACGCGCACACACACTCTGATATACACATTCTCACACACACACACACACACACACATGTATATCACTTGTGTAATCAAGCAGTCCACTTCACTCACAGAGAGACAGAGATGAACGTTCAATGTTCAACAATCATTATTATTAGAACAGATACAAAGCCACTAAGCATACTATATATTTTGATGTCCATATAAAACACATTCACAAATACATAAATGTTTTCACTCACACACACTTACACACACACGCGTGCATGCAGGATAGCCTAGTGGTCAGAACATTGCACTTGCAATCTGATGACCTGGGTTCGATTCCTGTTCAAGGGGATATTTTCCCCTGGAGTTAACATCAGTGCAGATTCCACTCTCCCCAAAAGTCCTTCGGATGAGACTATGAACCGAGGCCCCGTGTGCGAACGCATGAAGAACATCTTGCGCACACGTTAAATCCTGTTCCGCTTTTCGTAAGAGTAGGCCATTGTGTGCTGGTAGGAACAGATGACAAAATTTACAAAACCGTATACACACGGGGACTGGATGTAAAAAAACAAAAGCACATGTGCTTATTCCATTATCCGTGATATAAAAAGAATAAAGTTTAAAAACATGTTAAAATAAAACACTTACACACATGCACACAAGAAATTAAAAAAACAAGCCACAATTCGTTCACAGGAATATAAAAAACCATTTTTTTATCACTTTTCTTGTGCTGAGTATAATGATTGGTACAACCGTGACGTCTGACTTGGCCTCAACAACTGTTGTGAGCCAGTACAGTACGAACGAGAGCGACAGATACAAGGCATGAAAACATCGTTCGATATTTAATAAAGCAGATCTTGAGTTATATAATATCATGGTAACAGTCGGTACTCTTGCTCAGTGACAAGCTACTATTTACCTTATGGTAACATATATCATGACTCTACATATACAAAAAAAAAAAAAATCAATGGTGATTTAAAAGCAATCGAGGAGGAGAGGGTGGGAGGGGGGGGGGATAGTCTAGAGGTTAGAGTGTTGCACTCATGATCTGACAGCCCAGGTTTCAAGCCACTACCGAGACGCCCATTCAAGGGGATTTTTTTCCCCTTGAGTTAACTAACATCAGTGCAGACACCACTCCCCAAAAAAGTCCTTTGGATGAGACTATAAACTATGGTCTCATGTGCAAACACACACAGAGAACATCTTGCTTGCATGTTACAACCTGTTCCATCTTTTAGAAGAGTATGCTTGGTGGTGGGAATGGATGATAAAATTGTAAAACTGCATGCGGATGAGGATTAGATTTTTTTTTTAACAAAGTACACGAGTTCCTATACATTAACCTTGAAATAAAAGAGTTTAAATATATTATTCTTATTCAAAGGACTTTCAGGGGGTTGTGAAGTCAGTACCAACGAATGTTAACTCCAGGGGGGAAAAAAAAATTCCACAGAAACAAGACCCCTCAACAGGGCCTCAAACTCCACACCCTCAAGTTATCAGATCGTGAATTTGATGCTGTAACCTAGTGAAGAAACTGGACGAAATATCCTCCCGATACGGCATGGAAATCAGTGCCGAGAAAACCAAGCTCATGACAAACAGTGCCCAGCCAATCACCACCAAGATCACTCTCAGCGGAAAAGAACTGGAGACAGTTGACCATTTCAAGTACCTTGGAGCCATCATAAGTGAGGAGGGATCGAAGACCGAAATCCTAGCAAGAGCGGCACAAACAGCAGCAGCAATGGCAAGACTGAAGACCATATGGAGAGACAGAAACATCCCTCTCGGAACCAAGGTAAAGTTACTAAACGCGCTAGTCACCTCAATCATGCTTTACGCATGTGAGGCATGGACACTAAGCGCAGACCTACAAAGGAGGATCCAAGCAGTAGAAATGAGATGCCTCAGAAGGCTCCTTGGCATCTCATACAAGGACCATGTCACCAACAATGAAGTCCGCAGAATGATCACTCAACAGGTGCGGGGTTATGAAGACCTACTGACCACGGCGAAAAAGAGGAAACTCAGATGGTATGGGCACGTAACACGCTCAGAAGGACTTGCAAAGACCATCCTGCAAGGAACAGTCCAGGGGAAGAGAAGACGGGGCAGACAGAGGAGAAAGTGGGCCGACGACATCCGTGATTGGACAGGGGAGGACGTCAGTGTCACCCAGGCACTTGCCCACGACCGCGCTAAGTGGATCCAGCTGGTCCACCGTTCGTCCACCATGCAGCGCCCCCACAACCCTGGCGGGTTACGGGACCAGTGAACAGTGAAGTGAACCTAGTGACTGTTCTGTCCCCCCACCTTCTTAAAATATTTTTGTCAAAAACAAAATCTAAACATCCCCCAAAGATGGAATGCGGCTACCCTCTCAAAAGTGGGCCAAAAACAGTCGCAGACCAGACACTTCAGAAGACAGAAAGTTCAAGTCTGGCCATTGGTGAACCTTGGGAGTTCTACTAGCCCAGGAACAGGGGGCAAACAACATGATGACAAAACAGAAGTGCTCTCAGAAAATAAACCCTCCCCAGCCTCAGAATTGGACAGGATTTTTTTTTGATTGAAAGCTCAGCTTAATATTTGTCAATAAAATGATGAATAATGAGTACCGTCGGTGAAGTTTACATATGATCATAGTTAGTTCTTCAGTTTAACGTCCTTCCACTAAATAGTGATATCAGACGTGAGTGTGTGTGTGTGAGTGAGTATGGGAAAGAAGGTCGGGGACTGCATGTGTGAATGTGTGCGTGCATGTGTGTGAAATGTATGTATGTAGGTGTGTGAGTATGCATGCGTGTGTGTGTATGAATGTGTGTGTGTGTGTGTGTGTACGTGAGTTTGTGAGTTTATTGATCATCTCGTGAAAGTCGTGCGTGAAATTTAATGAGAGAGAACATGGAAAAATTACACTGTGTTTGGTGTGTGTGTTTTTTTTAAAAGAGAGAGAAGAAAACTGCATAGAATGAACAGCCTGGGTGCCTATGGTTATGTTTCTTTTTTTTCTTTTCTTTTTTTTTTTTTGGGGGGGGGGTGGGGGTTACAAGTAGGTAGTAGTTTTTTCTTTTTATTTCATATATTGTCTTTTTGTCCAAAATCCGAGTTTAAAAAAAAAAGAAAAGAGTGAAATCTGACACATAACTTTGGTTAACAAAATCGAAATTATCATAGTGATGATACGATAATAGGCAGAATGTGACTTTTCGTCAAATAGTATGGGTTGTTTTTTTTTAGAAATACGCTTCAATGTGAGAATCAAGACTGTGTTAAGCTTTGGCACGCAACCGTTATGAACGGAGGAATTTAGTCAACTGCTCTTCAGTGCAATGCCCCAGTCACTCAAGGGTGGAAAAAGAAGATGGGATCACCCAGTGCCGCCAAATAGGCAAACAACGCATCTTGGATGAAAGAATTTTACCTGGTTTTTGTGGGAGGAAGAAAAAATAACAAAACAAATACACAAAACAATGCTTGGCTCTGTTCAGGGTTGTATCCAAAAAAAATGGTACAGGCTGTGGGTGTGAGTGGGTGGGTGGGTGGGTGGGAGTGGATGTGTGTAGTGTGTGTGTGACTGTGTGTGTGTGTGTAAGACACTGCCTGCAAAGGGAAGCAACCTGTACTGCTCTCTCTCACATGGGGAAGGAATTTTTTAGACCCAAGAACACAAACAATATCAATGATAGCAGTAGTAAAAAGAGAAGAAGAACAACAACAATAATGAAAATAAAAATGGTACCTGTAGCAACAATGATAATAACAATGAAAGAATGATTATAATAATGATAATGGAAAAGGATAGTGACAAAATCGACAAAACCGCATACATATAGGAACTGGATGTAAAAAAGCACATAAGAGCTTATTCCATTATCCTCGAAATAAAGAAAAAAATTAAGTCACACACACCCACACAACTACGCATGCATGAATGAATGAATTGGTTGCATAAAGCAAGAGAGATGTATTAAACAAAATGGGGTAGGGGGATGTAGCATCCTTGAAAATGTTTCTTAAGATTTGTAACTCGCACTAAATTCTTTTTGGAACATTGTTTCCTGTTTGCAAACTTATTTCTCCCTCCCTCCCCCCCAAACCCACTTTAAAAAAATCAATAACAAAATATCAAAACATTGGTCCCATCACTTTTGAGTTACAACACATCATTATCATCACCATCTCTTATCATTATTACATAAATTACCACCAGCACAATCACAAGAATGATGATCTTCTTACCAAAGAAAGCAATTGTAATGCATTGTAACATGTTGGTCAGTATTAATAATTAACATCTGGATAGATTGTTAACAAGTAATCGAAACTTTCTGTACACAAGAAAATCTCTCTCTCTGTCCTTCCCTCTCTCACACACACACGCACATGTGCACGCGCACTCACACACATCAATATCGCATTACCCTGAGTGTGAACTTTTTCCATCCAGATATCAGTGGTACTTTTTTATTTTATTTAACAAGATGCACAGTCATATTCATGTTACATAATCTGACATAACAGGAAGAATATTGTGTTTGCAATTTGGGACATGAGCTTTTTTTCTCTTCATCTCTTTCAGCAGTGTGTGTGTGTGTGTGTTGTGTGTGTGTGTGTGTGTGTGTGTGCTTGCCAACATCCATATGCACAAGTGTGTGTGTGTGCATGCGTGTGTATGTGTCTGTGTGTGTGCATGTGTGTGTGTGCGCGTTTGTAATTTTTATGGATGAGTGACATTGCATATTTCAGCATTCATCTGTTTATCAAAAAAAATTCATAGAAGAGATATTACTACATTTAGAACACAAGAATCAACAAGTGTAGGATTTTCACCGCCATCAATAAAACATGTTCAATTTCACAAAGTTCAGTCGAGGTATCCATTTATAAGACAATGCCATAACAAATGCAAGATTTGATCGTGATAAAGCCCTAATGTAATCAAGGTAATGCACAACAGTCACATAAAACGCTTCACATTGCTCATTGCAAACAAATGTCAAACAAATCTGAAAATTCACATTCAAGAATAAGTACATTTACCACAAAAAATAAAATGAATGCTGTCAGAAGAAGAAAAAAAATCTGAGATATATGTTTTTATTGCTTTTTTAACAAAATAAATGTTTTCAACCAAATAAGGAAGAGATCTGAAAAATATATTTATTGCTCTCTTTTTTTGGGGGGGCTTTGTTTTTGGTTTACTTATACTATTTCATTTGTTGTTGTGTGTTCCTGGACTTTTTGTGTGTTTATTATGATAGGGAAATGATGTATGTTTGACAGAGAGCACAGCTGACCATGTTCAGTGATGCTGGAATAACCACACTGGGCATTTCCCCTTTTTCCCATATCTGTTGTTTAATTTAAAGTGCATAGGTTTTGCACACATGTACACACACGTATGCACACACTCACACTCAAGTACAGACATGCCCTCGAGTGTGTACACACACACATGCAAGCATGCACACACACATACACA
Source organism: Rapana venosa (assembly GCA_028751875.1). Lineage (NCBI taxonomy): Eukaryota > Metazoa > Mollusca > Gastropoda > Neogastropoda > Muricidae > Rapana > Rapana venosa. The sequence goes on from CM054138.1 coordinate 29,034,001, forward strand.
CACACACGCATGCACATTTTACTTTTTATCCTCTTATTCCTCCAATGCAAATCTGGGTATGGCTGGAGCGGAGAGATTGAGATAGGTGGCATGAGAACAGCATGATAAAAATGTCACAGAAGATGAGGCTGCAAAAAAAAACAAAAAACCAATCATCTACAGTGTTTGGCAAAAAATGTTGTGGTCAGCCATGTGTGTGTGTGTGTGTGTGTGTGTGTGTGTGAGAGAGAGAGAGAGAGAGAGAGAGAGAGAGAGAGAGAGAGAGAGAGAGAGAGAGAGAGAAGAAAGAAAGAAAATATCTAAAACCAAAAAAATGTTTACTTTGATTACACAGCAAAATTTGTACGAGTACAGACAATTTTGCGTAGACTTTTTCCTTTTGCGCAACACAGTCAAGTGCAGTGAATTAAGTAGGGGAGAACAATCGTAAGTTCCATCTTTGGTCATTGATTTCCAGAGCGCTAAGTTTCTCTCTGCCCAGTGTGTGACTTCACACATCATTGCTGTGTCTGTCTGGGAGTCTGTTAATCCAGTGAAGTCTTCACTGGAAGCTACTTACCCTGTACACTGCTGTCATGACAGAATAACTTTGCTGTTTATTCATGTCGGTTTTTATATCAACGTTTTCACGATTTATTTAAAGTTAGAGAGTGTAGTAGTAGTACACAGAGCTGCACATCAGAAGCAACTTTGGCAGTTTTTTGCCGTGGAACTTATCATCATGATGCACCATACTTCCAGTAACCTCGACAAATTTGTTGGTCACACTTGCCTCACAAAAATGATGAAGAAAAAAAATTTAATTTTTTCCAAAAAGACACCCAAACCTCGTTTCATTTGTTCTGTTTTTTTCTAAGGTAAGGGTTCTTCTCACAAAATAATGTTCGCAAAATGCTGAAAACAAACCGGGTCTTTCTTTGATCTCACGCCATTCACGTCCACCCCTAGCATTCCATTTCTTCCTCTGCACCTGTATGGAGCTGGACGCTGACATTTTTGGAGTTGCCGTTGGAATCGGAAGTGGACACGGGGTCAGCAGCGAGGTGCTTCAGGCCCGCGACACCTGCAGAGGAGGAGGAGGAGGGGGTCACAGCCTCCAGGGGTCCGTTAGTGGCCAAGGGGGAGGAACTCCGGCTGGAGGACATGGAGTTGGACAAGTCCGACATGTTGGCCAGGTTTTCCCGCGCCTTGAACACGTCCCGTGATATCAACGCCCGGGGCGGGTCCACCTCCGAGTCGGAGTCTGGGTTAGTGTCCGCTGTGGAGGGCTTACCGGACTCTGTGGAGTTGTCGTCGTCGTCCGCCGTCCTCTTGTCCGTCCAGTCGTTGAGGGAGTCGTCCTGAGGGATCTGGGAAAAGGAGCCGGCCCTCACCAGACGTTTGCCTGACCAGTCCAGCCCCTCTTCGCGGTTCTCCTTGTTCTCCAAGTGTTGATGTTTGGGGTGGTGGTGGTGGTGGTGGTGGTGGTTGTCGTGCATGGAACTTGCCCGGGGTATCCTGTCCTGCGATCCGCTCCTGCTGGGACTGGCGCTGCTGTTGCGGCTGCGGGAGATGTCCACGGACATGGGGCGGCCCGTCAAGACATTGTCCCGCACCTCAAAGGCCACGCCCCCTTTCTGCCTGTGAAGACTCTGCGAGGACGCCTCGCTGCTGCTGCTGCTGCTCCTGCGAGCGCTGGCTGCCTGTGTCTGAGCGCTGAGCGCCTGCTGCAGGAGGTCTTTGGGCAGGAACTCATCATGGATGCCTCCCTGCTTCCCTCCAGCCTGTATCCCTGCCCAGCCCTGGCTGCCCGGGGGGAAGGAGTTCATGGCGATCAGACGGTCCAGCTCTTCGTCAGACAGCACCGGCTTCTTCTTCTTCTCCTTCTCCTCCTCCTTCTTCTTCTTCTGCTTTTCTCTGGACTCTCTCTTCTGGGGTCTATCTCGGTCCGAGGAGGAGATGGACGACAGCTCTGCAGACGCTTTGCTGGATGCCTCGATGAGGTCTTCCTCCACCTCCTCGCTCTCTGCTGACACGATTCGCTTGTGTTCGGACAGGGTGACGCTGATGACTCTCTTGGGTGACGAGGCCCTCTCTCTCAACTGTTCCGTGTCGATAGGGATGAGCTCTATGTTCTCACTGCCCATTGCTGGGTCTCGATTCATGAACGAACGCTGGATCTCTTCTTCGTGTGCCTCGGAGTCACGTTGATGGGGGAATCTCCGTGAAGATTCTGTTCCCGCTGAACTTTGGCTCTCGAAGGTTTCGCTCTCAATGCCCGCTAAGGCTTCCACCGACTCATCTGACGACGCGACGCTGGAGTTGCTGGGTTTCTTCTTGCGCTCCGGTTTACTGGGCGCCGTCTTGGAGGCATCGAGCTTTGCCGACTCTTCCCCGTTCTTCCTGATGGGCGCCTCCTGCACCTGATCCATCAGGTTGGCAAACTCTCTCGCCGCCTCCATATCCAGCCTGCTCTTCTTCCGCCCCGCCTGAGCCTCCATCTCTTCTTTCGTCATCTGCACAGAGTCTGCACCCTGGCCGTATCCGTGATCACCATCTCCGTCACCTGCCCTGGAACCCCACAGGCTGCTCTCACCGTCCGGGGAGTCTGCAGAACCGCCTTGCCCTTCCAGACCTCCTCCTGCATGCTGCTGATGCTGATGATGCTGGTGATGATGGACCAGCACGTCCGAGCTGACCCCGAAGAACCGGCCTTTGTCAGGCCCGTAGGACGGGTAGCTCTGAGACAGAGCCATCACCTGCTGGCCTCTCTCCGCCTTGATGCCGCTGAGGGTCCTCTGGGGCCTGAACTCTTTGCCGACGTGCTGGAGAGCGTCCAGGGAGCGACAGCGGAACAGGGGGTGGTGGAGCTGGGCGGCGGTGTGGGAGGAGGCGGAGTGGAGGTCCAGGTGGCGGGCCGGGCGTTCCTTCTGCACGGTCAGCTTCACCGGGTAGGGCGAGGCGTAGCTGAGGATGGTGAGGGCGTCCTCGTACACGATGTTTTCGTAGCCGATGGTCACGCTGAGGATGCGGTCACCTGTAGGCAGAGAATGGACGTTCAGATTCAGACATTCATACACGTACAGACAGTGCAGACACGCGTGCTTGAAGGCGTTTTGGGCGCTCTCACGTGTGCGTGGATACACGCATGCATGAAAGCGTGATTGTTGGTACGCATGTATGTACACGCGCACTCAAGCGCACACACACACACACACACAATTGCCGAAAACTAGGATCAACACAACAAAACACACACACACACACACACACAATTGACGAAAACTAGGATCAACACAACACAAAACACACAACAACTAAACACACACACACACACACACACACACACACACACACACAATTGCCGAAAACTAGGATCAACACGACACAACACAACACACGACACAACACACACACACACACACACACACACACACACACACACACACACACACACACACTTGTGTGCGTGCATGCTCGCTCAAATTCATTTAACATCCTATCACAACTTGTGAAAATACTTTAAAATGAATTTGAACATGCTCGCACACAACACAAACACACACACACACAAACACACACAACACACACATACACACACACACACACACACACACACACACACACACACACACACACACACACACCACAACAACAACGCAACACAACGCATCATAACACACACACACACACACACACACACACACACACACACACACACACACACACACACGTGCAGACTGGCATTTAGATTCTTTTGTACAAAAGAAATAAACTCTTGTAGGTTGGTTGGTTTTTTCTTCTTCTTCTGTTGCCACTGGAATGCTACCATTGTACAGTGTTTGCTTTCAGCCGGAAGGAAGAAGACCTTGAACCCCAAAACTTTAACTGTCATCCTCATTACCTCCCCTTTTTGCTTTCTTCTGAAAGGTTACGGAGAGCAGAAACACACAGTAAAGAATGTGTGTCTGTCTGTCTGTCTGTTAGCTAGCTCTCTCTCTCTCTCTCTCTCTCTCTCTCTCTCTCTCTCTCTCTCTCTCTCTCTCTCCTCTCTCTCTCTCTCTCCTCTCTCTCTCTCTCTCTCTCGGTCTGTCCCTCCATGTGTGTGTGTATGTGCGCGTGCGTCAAAGTCAGTCAAAGTCAAAGTCAAAATTTTATTTCCAGATGGTACATTGAATAAGCAATGCATTTGCTTTTTTTCATCAAAAAAAGTGCGTGCGTGTGTGCGTGCGTGCGCGCACGCTCGTGGGCATGTGTGTCTGTATGCATGCATATGTATGTGTGTGTGCGTGCATGTGCGTGGGCAGAAGCGAAGGGCGGGAGCTGTGTAGTACGCACACACACACACACACACACACACACACACACACACACAAACCATTCTAGAGGCTGCGGTAACGTATTAAGACCAGTCTTTATCTTTGCTGGACTGCTATAAATGACATACTTTTTCTCTGCATTCAGCAGCATTCACACACACATCACGCGTGTGCGCACACACACATTCACACACACAAACACATCGACACACACATTCGACACACAATCACACCAAAATAGACACACTACACTCACACACACACACATACACCACACACTCACAACCACCACCTTACGCGCGCGCGCGCCACACACACACACACACCACCACCACCACGCAGCACAACACGCACACACACATTCACAATCACACGCGCGCGCACACACGTACGTACACACACACCACCTACCACCACACACTACACACACAAAACCACCACCACCACACCACACACACGGGCGCTCGTTCATGCATTTTTTTTTAAAGAAAAAATCCCCACTGTTCCCAAAAGTTAGTCTCGTTTTCCTCCATACCAGCAAATTTCCTTTTTTTGAATCAAATCGTACTTTTTTCCTTATTCCTCGTCAGTTTTGTTGTAAATTAAAATAGTACCGCCACCATGACACCCGGTGAACTAATCAATACACGTTCATACATTTTTCGTCTTTTTAAAAAATATTTCCGGTGTTTGGGTTCTTTTTGTTGTTGTTTTGGTGATATTGTTGGGGGTTTTTTTTTTTGGGGGGGGGGGGGGTTGTGTTGTTGTGGTTTGTTGTTGTTTTGGTGTTTTGTTTTTCTGGGGGAGTCGTTCCTCGGCTAGAACTCAAGAGGTTCACCAGTGGTGAGATTTTTGCGGTTGCGACCGTTTGGCCACCATTAAGGTAGCCGCATTCCGTGGAAATTCGTTCACCTTGTGTTGTTTTTTTTCGTTCCTCAGCTAGAGCTCTGAGGTTCACCAAATGGTGAGATTTTTGGGTATGTGACCGCCTCCCCTCCTCCCCTTCCACACTACATACACACGCGCGCGCGCGCACGCGCGCAATCTGACGACCCGGGTTCGATTCCCGTTCAAGGGGGATATTTTCCCCCTGGAGTTAACATCAGTGCAGACTCCATTCTCCCCAAAGTCCTTCGGATGAGACTATAAACCGAGGCCCCGTGTGTGAACGCACGCAGAACATCTTGCGCACACGTTAAATCCTGTTCCGCTTTTCGTAAGAGTAGGCCATTGTGTGCCGCTGGGAACAAATGACAAAATTAAATTTTACAAAACTGCATACACACGGGGACTGGATGTAAAAAAGCACATGAGTGCATTTTCCATTATCCTCGATATAAAAGAATTTTTTTTTTAAACACACACACACAACACACACACACACACACACACACACACACACACACACACACACACGCACAAACACACACACTCACACACAACACACACACAAAACCCAGCTGTGTATACTGACCCACTTGAATCTTGCCGGACTCTACAGCCGGACCCCTGTTGTGGACCTGGCTGACGTAAATTCCGTCCCGCATGTTGCCGGAAATGTTGAAGCCCAGTCCGATAATGTCCTGGCTTAACAGCCACACGCTGGCTGTCTCTGCGCTCTGCAAAATTTCAGACAGCAAGTCAAGTCAAGGCAAGGCAAGGCAGGACAAGCAAAGGCACAGCAAGACAAGACAAGCCAAACCTAGGTAAGCCAAGTCAAGGCAAAATAAGGCAAGCCAAGCCTAGGCAATACTGCCAAGGCAATATAAGGCAAGACAAGCCTAGGCAATACTGCCAAGGCAATATAAGACAAGCCTAGGCAATACTGCAAAGGCAATATAAGGTAAGACAAGCCTAGGCAATACTGCCAAGGCAATATAAGGCAAGACAAGCCTAGACAATACTGCCAAGGCAATATAAGACAAGCCTAGGCAATACTGCCAAGGCAATATAAGGTAAGACAAGCCTAGGCAATACGGCAATACTGCCAAGGCAATATAAGGTAAGACAAGTCTAGGCAATACGGCAATACTGCCAAGGCAATATAAGGTAAGACAAGTCTAGGCAATACGGCAATACTGCCAAGGCAATATAAGGTAAGACAAGTCTAGGCAATACGGCAATACTGCCAAGGCAATATAAGGTAAGACAAGCCTAGGCAATACGGCAATACTAACAAGGCAATATAAGGTAAGACAAGCCTAGGCAATACTGCCAAGGCAATATAAGGTAAGACAAGTCTAGGCAATACTGCCAAGGCAATATAAGGTAAGACAAGCCTAGGAAATACGAGGCAAGCCAAGCCTAGGAAAGTCAAGCCTAGGCAATATAAGGCAAGCTTAGGCAAGACAAGCCAAGCCTAGGCAATATAAGGCAAGCTTAGGCAAGCCAAGCCTAAGCAAGACAAGACAAGGCAATATAAGGCAAGCCAAGCCTAAGCAAGACAAGGCAATATAAGGCAAGCCAAGCCTAAGCAAGACAAGACAAGGCAATATAAGGCAAGCCAAGCCTAAGCAAGACAAGACAAGGCAATATAAGGCAAGCCAAGCCTAAGCAAGACAAGACAAGGCAAGCCACGCAAGTCAAAAGACTTTAATCATTCCATGAAGGGCAATTACAACACCGACAGGCACATAATCGATAGGAGTCCGGAATCGTAAATCTCCAAAAGACACGAGATAATCAATGAGTGCACGTGACGAGATGATAATGAGGAGGAGGAGGAGAGATGAGGATAGATGATGATGATGAGGAGGAGGAGGAGGACGATGACGATGATGATGATGACGACGACGACGACGACGATGACGATGATGATGATGATGAAGAAGAAGAAGAAGAAGAGGGAGAAGAAGATAAAGATGACCAAGATTATAATAGGAACAGCCACCACTCACTAGCCGTCTCTAAACTCTGTAGAATCCAGATACATCAACGAATGTATGTGAAGAGGAGATGATGATGATGATGATGATGATGATGATGATGATGATGATAGCAGTGAGAATACTAGTAAGTAATAACGATACTGATAATAACACATATTTCTATCGCGATATCAAGTGTGAACACACACACTCACTCACACACACATATATACACACATACACACACTGACTTGACTATTTTCTATCACATTGACTATTTAAATACTAAGGCTTGGAAAAGTCTTAACCTCCTGAAAGTTATTAGTAAACAAATGTGGGCTCATGATGTAGCTGTTTTAAAACATCTGGCATTATCCTTAGTACGTTCCAGACCAGGAAGCATTTTTCAGTGCTCCAAAGTATTTATTACAGAAAATGACAAGACTAGACTGCAAGGCTTTCAGATTAGCTCTGGGGGTACCTTTTCATGCATCATCTGTGGGTACCTACAAGGAAATAGGAATTTTGCCATTAGACAAATATCGGCAACTGGCTGTGGCTAAATATCTCTTACGTTGTTCAACACAAGAAACTAATGTGGACAACGAAATTAGTATAAGATCCGATGTCAACTTTCCTAAAAGAGCACATTCTATTCGCTCAGTCACCACAGCTAGAACCTATACTTCTCAATTATTTGATAAAGCAGAAATAGTTCCCACAAAAAAAGCTAAATCAAAGATTCACTCCTCGCCTTGTCCCCCATGGGAACTTAAGAGAGCTAATTTTGACGTAAATTATTCCTCTTTAACTAAAAAAAGTAATGAAAATATCCTTAGCTCATCAGTAAAAGAATATATACAAACTACATATCCAAATCATTTAAAAATATACACAGGTGGTTCCCTTTTGAACAATAATGAGGCGGGTGCAGCTTTTGTCATTCCATCTTTGAAAATAGAGAGATCATTTTCTATTGGGAAAAATCGATCTATATTTACAGCTGAATTATCTGCTATTTTGATGGCTTTATATTATCTTCTAGACTTTACTAAAGACATATTTCAAACGCTTTTCTGTGTTGAATCTAGGTCAGTCTTACTTGCTCTGAGAAATTTCGGTTCAAAAGTGAGACAAGATCTCATAATTGAAATTAGTCATCTAATTCATTTTCTTGTGATACGAGGCACTGGTGTTACCTTTTGCTGGATACCCTCGCACTGTGGTATCTACTTTAATGAAAAAGTTGACAGAATAGCAAAAGGTGGAGCTAAACATAGGGATGGGTCTTGCAGCATAAGTGTTCCTCTATCCATCCAGGAGGGCTATAACATGTTACAAAATGCATGTTGGAAACTCTTTAAAAAGAAGCTACAAGGTACCAGTTATTCCTGGAGTGATGATGTAACCCATGTATTATCTTTTGATAAGATCAAATGTCGTAATTTACATGAATATAGAAATGTTGTATCTATTATCTACAAGTTTAAGCTCAATGCTTTTAAAACTAAATTTTCAAAAAAAGCAACATGTATCTGTGGCGAAAATCTTACCAATGATCATATTCTTTTACGATGCAGAGATCTGAAAAACGTTTTACCTGCCTTCCCAGTCCGTAAAGGTAAAAGGTAAAGGAGTCCCATAACCTATAAGGTCGTAGGGGAGCGAGGCGCCAGAGACCTCACTTCTCTAGGGGCCAGCATATTGAGGGCGGCGCCCATCTCCTCTCCCTCGCTGCTTTACCTTCCCTGACCCTAAAGAGGGCAGGTACCCATTTACAGCTGGGTGAACTGGGGGAACTGCACTGAAGCTTACAGCAAATTCTACAAGACATTCCATTAATGAAACAAATTGTTTTGTCATTAAGTCATACTCCTTTTTTTTAGACTCCTTTAATATGAGGATAGCTTCTAGTTATATGAATTGCAACGTTAATATTTTAACTGTTCATTTTTTCTGTTCAGAATTCTTGTTTATGCTTTTTTTCATAATATTTGTTTATTGCGATTGATTATTTATGTGCATACCCCTCTCCCTACAACACACACACACACACACACACACACACACACACACACACACACACACTTTCCCGTCTGATATCACTATTTAGTGGAAGGACGTTAAACTGAAGAACTACTACTAAATACACACACGCACGCACACACGCACGCACGCACGCAATTACCAATGCACACACCCACACACATACACGTGTGCGCAAGATGTTCTGCGTGCTTTCGCACACAGGGCATCGGCTTATAGTCTCAACCGAAGGACTTTGACATTCAGTTCGATTTTCTCGAATCGAACCCAGGCAGAACCTCACTGTTTACTTGTTAGGTATATGAACGTCTAAACCATCCTGCCATCTTTCTTCATGGACATGCACGTGATATGCGCTGAGAGAGAGAGAGAGAGAGAGAGAGAGAGAGAGAGAGAGAGAGAGAAGAGAGAGAGAGAGAGAGAGAGAGAGAGAGAGAGAGAGAGAGAGATTGAGAGAGAGATTGAGAGAGATTCGGATTGTTTATTCATTTATAGGCCGAGAGAGAGAGAGAGAGAGAGAGAGAGAGAGAGAGAGAGAGAGAGAGAGAGAGAGAGAGAGAGAGAGATTGAGAGAGACTGAGAGAATTCGGATTGTTTATTCATTTATAGGCCAAGAGAGAGAGAGAGAGAGAGAGAGAAGAGAGAGAGAGAGAGAGAGAGAGAGAGAGAGAGAGAGAGAGAGAGAGAGAATGATTGAATTGAATTGAATGAATGTTATTTAAAGAGTGTAATGGCAGAAGCAAACATACTTTATTTTTACAACCAGCCTTCTGGGCACAAATAAAGAAAAACAACAGCAGCAAACAAGCAAAATACTTACCAAAACAAAAACAAAACAAAAAGTCTATGTATGAAGAAGAAAAAGGAATCCATCATAATTATTATCCAAATGCGAGAAAGAGACAGAAAGAGAGGGAGAGAAACAGAGAAAGAGAGAGAAACAGAGAGAGAGAGGGGGGGGAGAGATACAGAGAGAGAGAGAGAAGCAGAGAGAGAGAGAGAGAGAGACAGAGAGAGAGAGAGAGACAGAGAGAGAGAGAGACAGAGAGAGAGAGAGACAGAGAGAGAGAGAGAGAGAGAGAGAGAGAGAGAGAGAGAGAGAGAGAGAGAGAGAGAGAGAGAGAGAGAGAGAGAGAGAGAGAGAACGCGTGCAATTGAGTGTTGATGTATCTAAACATCATTCCTTTCCTGTATTGTAATATATGCTCTTTCGTTGTTGTTGGGTGTGGGTTTTTTTCATATCCATAATCTGTGCTCTTCATTGTGTACTGAATAATTATTTTATGTTGTGACTATTTTCACACGCCCACATCTGCAAGAAGTTGTGGGGGTTTGTTAAATTTCATGTACCCCTAAGGGTGTGGTGGGGGGAGGAGGTTCTTAAAATCTTGAATCTGGGATCTTGACCATTTGTGTGTGTGT
>CM054138.1:29057133-29062133 GCA_028751875.1 Rapana venosa
AGAGAGAGAGAGAGAGGAGGGGGGGGGGGGGAGAGAGAGGACAGACAGACACAGGCAGACAGAGAGACAGAGTGCGTGCGTGCGTGCGTGCGTGCGTGTGTGTGTGTGTGGTGTGTAGTGTGTGTGTGTGGTGTGTGTGTGTGTGTGTGTTTTGTGTGTGTGTGTGTGTGTGTGTGTGTGTGTGTGCATATGTCATTGTGTGGGTACAGGCGTGTGCGAGCGCACACATGTGTGTACGTACGTATGAATGTGCGGCTTTTGTATTTGTGGTGGGGGGGGGGGGGGGGGAGGGGGAAGGAGGGTCATGGATGTATGTATGCATCTTTGTGTGTGTGCGCGCGCGCGTGCGTGCGCGCGTACATGCGTGTGTCTGCGTGTATGTGTACGATTTCGTGCGAGTCGTCGTATGATTGTAGCCAGCAAACAATCTCTTTGATCAGTCTGAAGCTAAGAAGTTCTGCTGCTACAGAACTGAGCTGACGGCCAAAGCTTTGTATCAAATGCAGAGCTAGTCTATCGATCGATCGATCCACACAGACTTGGGCCTGAAGTCAACCTTGAGTGTGGGTGGATCCGCTTGATGTGGAAACGAGGAAACAGTGCATTCTTTTATCCTTTTATCGTTTTGTCTGTTTTGTCTGTCTGTCTGTCTGTCTGTCTGTCTGTCTGTCTGTCTGTGTCTGTCTGTCTGTCCGTCCGTCCATCCGTCCGTCCGTCCGTCCGTCTGTCTGTCTGTCTCTGTGTCTGTCTGTCGTCTCTCTCTGTCCTCTGTCTCTCTCTACTCTCTCTCTCTCTCTCTCTCTTTTCTCTCTTCTCTCTCTTCTCCTTTTCTCTCTTTCTCTCTCTCTCTCTCTCCTCTTCATCTCTCTCTCTCTCATCCTCTCTCTCCTCTCTCTCTACTCTCTCTCTTCTCTCTCTCTCTCTCTCTCTCACACACACATAACACAACACACACACACACCACACCACACACCACACACACACACACACCACACAACCACACACAACCACACCATGCTGTTGTCTTGTGTTTCTGTACTCAGAAGGGAAAGGAGGAGGATGGTGGTGGTGGTGGTGATGGGGTGGGGGTGGTGGTGGTGATGTTGGTGATGGTGGTGATGATGATGTTGGTTTGGGAGGGTAGGGTAGGGTAGTAGGGTAGGATAGGGTATGTATGGTTGGTATGGTCTATGGTTAATGGTATGGTATGGTAGGGTATGGTATTGGTATGTATTGGTTTGGTATGGTTTGGTATGTATGGTATGGTATGGTTTTGGTTATGTATGGAATCTTTTCGGATCATACCGGATGTTGGCATGTTATAGTATGTATGGTTGGTATGGACATCTGTTTAGGTTGGGTATGGTAAGTTTATGGAATCCTATAGTATAGTTTACGTCTGCATCCTATCGTATCGTTTACATACATACTACCATATAGAGAGGTGAAAGGTATACTAGGATATCGTACAAAATGGTTTCTGTATAGTACTACTCGTCTAAGTTAAAACGAATCGCAAGGTGTAGAGTGGATACATAACGAAGCTTATCACATCGATTCGCTTCGTTTCTCATCACTTCGTTTCCTATTCATAGTCACGACCGTCTTCCGCGTGTAAAATTCAGGCTGCTTCAGATCTTATCTCTGGAGGAGGGCGCTTCGACACTGTTCCCCACCCCACATCTTCCTCTCCTTCCCTCCCAATCTGCTTCCTTTTTTGTGTGTGTGCGTGCGTGCGTGCGTGCGTGCATGCGTGCGTGCGTGCACGGGTGTGCGCATTTCAGAGAAAATATCTATCTATCTATCTGTCCCGTAGTCTGACGACCGTGGGGGCACCCTCAAAGACTCAGCAACCAGTTCCCTCCATTCCTCTCTCTGTTCTGCCTTTCTCAGGGTTTTGTTGAGTTCTAGGCCTGTCCATTCACTGATGTTATCCTCCCAGCTCTTCCTTGGTCTGCCTCTTCTTCTTCCTCCTTGGACAGTTGCTTGCAAAACTGTTTTTTGTAATTCCTTGGGATCTTGTGACATGCCCATCCCACTTAAGTTTACGCTTTTTCACGATCGTTAGAAGGTTCTCATAGGGTCCAATGGTTTGCGGATTCTGTTATGCACGCTTTCGTTGCTTATGTGGGTCTTTGTAGGAGATCCCAAGGGTCCCCGAAAGCATCTCATCTCCACTGCCTGTACTCTTCTCTCCAAATCTGCAGTCAGGGTCCTTGATTCAAGGCATACAGAAATATGGTATGACAAGGGAGGCATTAGTCTGATCTTGGAGTTTAAGTGAAAATTTCTTATCTCTCCAGATGGTGTTTAGTTTTGACAAAGCTGTTATTGTCTGTGCAGTCTGCATACTACTTCTGGCTTGGATCCCGGTCGGATACAATGGCTCCCAGGTACTTGAACTGTTTCCAGCTTCTGGTCATTAACCCTGATTCAGTGCTAATCCCGTTGGGGTTTTTAGTCATCAGTTTGGTCTTCTCTGCACTGATTTCCATGCGTATGTTTTGGAGGCCTTATCCAAGTGTTCGTTAGGCTGGCAAGCTCTTTTTTTGATCCTGCTATTCATCAATGTCATCTGCGAAGCGGAGTTTGTGATCGTTCTGCCACCGATGCTGACTGATCTTCATGATGTTCCAGTGCATCAGCCATGATTCTTCAAGGAGAATGTTTGAAAAAAAGTGGGTGAGAGTAGACGCCCTGCCTTACTCCAACTGTTGTTCGAAACCATTCTCCAATGTTGTTGTTGTAGTACACTGCACTGGTGGCCCCGCTGTACAGCTGTTTGAAGACTCTGATCAGGTTTGCATTGATGCTGTTACAAATTCATGGTTGCCCCCAAGCTGCATGCCCCACCCGTCAAAATGCCTTTTTTAAAAACGAAATAATAGTGGTAAAGGTCTTGTTGATGTTGAAGGTACGCTCACATAGTATTCTGAGGTTGAATATTGCTCTGTTGTGCTGCGCCCTGCTCTGAAACTGCTTGTTCCTCAGCAATGATGGTCTCTGCTTGTGGCTTCAGTCTATTCAATATTATCTGCAGCATGACCCCTTTTTGGGTGACATATGAGGCTGATTGTGCGGTAATTATGGCATTGTTGTAGATTTCCCTTTCTTGGGGAGGGTGATGATGAGTGACTGCGTCCATGGTGTTGGCCTTTTTCCCTGTCTGCCAGATCTCGTTGCAGATTCTTAGTAGGGCCCCTGATCATGGCTTCCCCTCCAGCTTGGCCCAACTCAGCTGGAATGTTGTCAGCCCCTGCTGACTTCCCCTTTTTCAGCGATTGACTGCTTGTTCCACTTCTTCTCGGAGGATAGGGTGACTGTCTGTGTCTTTGCTTGCTGGTACATTAAGGACATCTGGATCTCCTGCGTTCTATAGTTATACAGGTCGGAGCAGTATTCTGCCCATCTGTTCAGAATATCCTGGTCGTCAGTGAGACACTTCCCATTTTTGTTTTGGGATTGTTAAACCTTTTTCTCTGTTTCGTGGTATTTCAGGTCTTTCACCAGCTGATATGCTTTCTTGCTATTGTTTTTCTTGATGTTCCCCTTCAATGTCTTGGCACTGTTCACCGATCCATTTCTCTTTTGCCCCCGTCATGGACTTCCTGATTCTTTTTTTTTTGACTGCCCTATATTGTTTCTCTTTCTTTTGTTTCATTTTTTTTTTTCTTCAACTCTCTACGCTTGTCGCATAGTTGTGGATGTTAGGTGTGACCCATGGTTTTTTGACTGGTCGGCGTTTGCCAAGAAGCCGTTTGCTTTTTTCAGTCACCTGCTGTATTGAAACTATTCGTTAGTGTATCTATGTTGAGTCTATCACAGTAAAGTGCTGCAAACTTTCCACCTACCCTTGCTTGAAAAATTTCTAATACCTCTGGGTCCTTCAGCTTCTCGAGTAAAAATTTGATCCTGATGTTGTTCCGCTTGTGGATTTCTTTGACGTAGTCGGAAAGTCACATCACAAGATCTGATCACCCCTATGTCTGCTCCTGGAAAACTTCGTGTCTGTGCGATGTTAACGCTAGACTGAAACCGTCTTTTCACCATGATGTAATCTTTTTGGGTTGTGGTGTTCCCCCATTGGGTATGCCATGTCCATTTTCTGGATTTCTTGTGTGGGCCAAGTGTATTCACAACTGGAGGTGGTTGTTACGGGCAAACTCCAGGAGTCTCAAGCCTCTTTCATTTGATTGGCTATTACAATGTGGCCCACAAACGCCCTCCCAGTCCCTTCCATGCATCTTCTCCTACCTTGGCGTTCCAGTCGCCTTGCACAACGAGGATGCTTTCTTGGGTGTTTGATTCAGAACCTCTTGTAGCTGGGCATAAAATTTTCTACGGCTTCATCTGTGAGTCTGATGTAGGGGCGTATGCCCGTACTATAGTTATGTTAAAAGGGGTTGCTCTCAGGCGGATGGTAATAAGTCCCGCTGGACACAGGCTGACAGTCATGACGGTGTTTTACGGTGTCTTTGTGAACCGAGAAACCCCACGCCGTGTTCATGTTTATCCTGTTTTCCACTGTAGTATAATTTGTGGTCTTCCTGGGTCGTTGTTTCTCCCATGTTTTTCCACCTGACTTCGCAGAGCCCAAGGATGTGCCATTGATATCTGGACATCTCATGTGTCAGTTCTTCCACTTTGCCTGCAGCTCTTAGTGTCCGTACATTCCATGTGCCAATGATGGTGTTGTTTCACGCACACACACACACACACACATACACACGCACACACACACACACACTCACACACACACACACACGCACACACACACAGATATATCTATCTATCTATCTATCTATCTATCTATCTCTCTATCTCCTATCTATCTAAACTATCATCTATCTCTCTCTCTCTATCATCTATCTATCTTCTATCTATCTATCTGGATATATATATTATATATATATATATATTTATATATCGTGTGATATAGATATTTTGTAGATATTTGCCAAAACAAAATATCTATATGCACACGATTATAAATATATATA
>CM054138.1:29064633-29082133 GCA_028751875.1 Rapana venosa
CAACAACAATTTCCTAAGTACTACGAATTCGTAGCAAAGTCACCGATGCAAAGTACCCAAAGAAGTAAGTTAGTTTAACTACACGACCCCGACGACGAACAGCAAAATGGCCTAAGTACTCAGAGATCTCCCTCTTGGAGTTGCTGCCTTTTAACAGATGTTTTGGGCCGACTTGTCAACAAGCTGACAAATATGTTGGCCTTTAACTAACGTGTTTAAGCTAGTTAGTTGTGTGTGCTATTTTTCCTTGTCAGAGTTATTTCTCACGGCGAAATGTTAAGCATGTTTTACAGCCGTGGCATGTCAGATATGGCTGGGAAAAAAATTGTTAAAAGAAGGGGAAGTGCCAAAAGGTTTTGCTGAAGGAAAAAGTCACACTTGCGCGTGCGCGCGCGTTCGTGCGCACACATACACACAGAGTGTATGTGTATACATACGTACATACATACATATATATATATATGTGTGTGTGTGTGTGTGAGGTGTGTGTGGTGTGTGTGTGTGTGTGTGGTGTGTGTGTGTGGTGTGTGTGTGTGTTGTGTGTGTGTGTGTGTGTGCATACACACACACTCACTCACCCACAAGAGTACACTCATACATATATTTAAAAAAAAATTATACTAAAGAGTTACGAGTTTGATTCCTGGTCTTCACCCATCAATAAGATAACCAGTGTGTACATGGTCACTTTTGTTAGTGTGTTGCAGTTTTGGGGGGCATGTATTAAACTTGTTGTTGCGATTGTATTTAAGACCCAGCGGCGATTTCCGATTTAGGGACTGATGGGGCATGTAGTGTAATGTTTCTGATCGATATACCAGGGGCTCAGGACAGCTTGGTGGTTAGAGCGTTGAGCTCGTGATCTGACGGCCCGGGTTCGAGCCACCCATTTAAGGATGAGACTATAAACAACCGAGGTCCCGTGTGCGAACGCACGCAGAATATCTTGCGCATACGTTAAAATCCTGTTTCGCTTTTCGTAAGAGTAGGCCATTGTGTGCCGGTGGGAACAGATGACAAAATTGTCAAAACCTGGATGTAAAAAAAAGCACATAAGTGCCTATACCATTATCCTCGATATAAAAGAATAAAATAAATGTAATATATATATGGTAATACAAAAATCTCACCATTGATGAGATGAGCCTCATCACAGCTCTAACCGAGAAACAGGGAAGAGAAGAAGTAAAAAAAACCACCCACATCACAGCTAAGCCTACGTATCTATCTACAGCATACATCTACGTTTACAAAAAAACTATTCAAATATGAACCTACAGACATTAAACTCAGAGAGAACGATTTATTCACAAATCTTTCTCTCTCAGTTTAATGTCTGTAGGTTCATATTGAACAGTTTTTGTAAACGTAGATGTGTAAACTCAGAGAGAAGAGAGAGAGAGAGAGAAGAGAGAGAGAGAGAGAGAGAGAGAGAGAGAGAGAGAAGAGAGAGGAGAGAGAGAGAGAGACAGAGACAGAGACAGAGAGACACAGAGAGACCCGAGAGAGAGAGAGACACAGAGAGAGAGAGAGACAGAGAGAGAGAGAGAACTCAGTACTCACAGAGAGAGACAGAGACAGAGAGAGACAGAGAGAGAGAGAGAGAGAGAGAGAACTCAGAACTCAGAGAGAGAGAGAGAGAGAGATACACAGAGAGAGAGAATAGAGAGAGATACAGCGAGAGAGAGAGAGAGAGACAGACAGACAGACAGACAGAGACAGAGACAGAGACCAGACAGAGAAGCAAGAGGCGAAAAGAGAAAAGAGTCTAAAGCGAGTGCTACCATTTCTCATGAGAGGTCATAAATTTAATATCGGGTAGATAGGTAGGATAAGTGTCCTCTTTCCAGCCTTTAGTGCTAATAGCCCATCACCCCCCCCCCCCCCCCCCCCCCCCCCCCCCCCCCCCCATTCTCCGACCCCTACTTCTTGTTCGCTCATCTCTCTTGCCAACGGAATTATTCGGGTAGTAGGTGTCTGGTTGTGTTAACCTGACCTCAAAGGAATTTTCGGTAGTTTAGTTGTGATGAGGCTCGCCAATGGTGAGATTTTTAAAATTATCTATCTATCTATCTATCTAGTTAGTTTTCCCCCATCTGTGTGCGGTAAATCCTGGGCAGTCAGTTTCATGGGGTTTTGTCAAGATTCTTTGTGGGAGAAAAGTTTTTTTTTAATCTACATGTCATACACACACACATGCGCGCGCACGCACACACACACACACACACACACACACACACACACACACACACACACACACACACACACACACACACACACAATCAGAAGAAGAAGAAGAAGAAGAAGAAGAACAACAACAACAACAACAAGATGCCAGTGCCCTGCTTGGTTTTAAGTAGCTACCGTGAAAACTTGGGATATATTTTATTGGGGTTCACCTTCTGGTCATCTCCCCTTTTGTAAGAAAGATTTAATGGTGTCGTTGTTGGTGGTGGTCTTCCCCTTACATAACTTCCTTTGGGTCACAAAGAAAGAAAATTTAAAATATATATATGTGTGTGCGCGCGTGCGTGCGTGTGTGTATGTGTAAGTGCGTGTGTATGTGTGTGTGTGTGTGCGTGTGCGTGTGTGTGTGTGTTCGTGCGTGCGTGCATACACGTGTGTATGTATGCATCCTGTCTTACTCATGTATGTATGTCTGTCCGTCGTGTTCGACGATGACCTCCAAAACAGCAGAGGAGGCAGCTGCTGTTTTGGAAACTGGGCAGAAATTTGATTATAGTGGAGATGCCTTGCCTACAGTACATCCCCACTCTCTCGGCCAAGTGGGCATAAGGACAGTCAGCTTTGGAGATGTTCTCCAAAGGCCAACCAGCCCCCAGGGCTGCAGCACATAAGGACTGTGCGAGTCAAGCCTACTAGTCAGAGAGTCATAGTCGATCACTAAAGACTAAGCTGTAAAGTGGAATTCCATGAGTGGGAAAGAAAGCCACTGGTCATACATACAGCCTCTCACTTTGCTGTTGTTGCCCCCAGCGTCAATGGTTTAATCAAGAACTGTGATAAAGCCCAGGCGCTGACATATTAATACCAGCACAACGCATTCCCGCTTATTTGACCGACAACAACAGACGCTTGTCTTGAGCGTTCAGTGAAGGAGAAGAAATACCTCAGTCATCCTTCGAATGAGACTATAAACCGAGGCCCCGTGTGCGAACGCACGCAGAACATCTTGCGCACACACGTTAAATCCTGCTCCGCTTTTCGGAAGAGTAGGCCATTGTGTGCCGGTGGGAAAAGATGACAAAATTGACAAAACCGCATACACACGGGGACTAGATGTAAAAAAAAAAAAGCACATGAGTGATTATTCCATTATCCTAGATATAAAAAAAAAATGTTTAAATTTTTTAATGAAATAAAAAATAACTGGCACCCATACTCTTTAACTTCAGAATGCAGAACCCAGTGTCACGAATATCAAGCAAAGGTGTTCCCTCATATAACCTGTGCAATCCTTGGGGGGAGCGAGGTGTCACACACAGACTTCAGATTCTCCAGGAGCCAGCATCTTGAGAACGGCACCCATCCCCCTCTCCCTCGTTGCTTGCTTTACCTTCCCTGTTCCTAAAAAAAGGGCAGGTACCCCTTTCACGGGGACGGGATAGCTCAGTGGTCGGAGCACTCGCTTTCCCCCAGCCAAGTTAAGCAGCGTCGAGCGTGGTTACCACTTGGATGGGTGACCGTTTGCGCGCCTTGGCTTCAGTACAGTTCCCCCAGTTCACCCAGCTGTAAATGGGTACCTGCCCTCTTTAGGGTCAGGGAAGGTAAAGCAGCGAGGGAGAGGAGATGGGCGCCGCCCTCTATATGCTGGCCCTAGAGAAGTGAGGTCTCTGACAGCCTCGCTCCCCTACGACCTTATAGGTTATGGGACTCTTTACCTTACCTTACCCTTTCACAGCTGGGTGAATTAGGTGGTGGGTGGGTGGGGGTGGGGGGTGGGGGACTCTACCCAAACCCAAGGCGCACGAACAGTCCAGTGGGTCACCCATCCACTATGCAACCACGCTCCACTCCACGCTGCTTTAATTAAGGTAACCTTAGGTTGGGGAGAGAGAGAAAGTGAGTGAGTGAGTGCTTGGACCACTGAGCTATCCGGTTCCCTTAGAGCTCTGTGTACTGCTATCCATTACAGGGACGTACAATCCCTTAGTGCAATATGTACACTATGTATGAGCCCATAACCAAACATATATATACACACACACACACACACACACACACACACCACACACACACACACATATTATATATATATATATATATATATATATATATATATATATATATATATATATATATATATATATATATATATATATATATATATATATACATGTACACTATGTATGAGCACTATGTATATATATATATATGTACATGTATGTGTGTGCACTATGTATCAGCCCATAACCAAACATATATATACATGTACACTATGTATGAGCACTATGTATATATATGTGCACATGCGTGTGTGTGCACTATGTATCAGCCCATAACCAAACATATAAATACAATTTTTGTTGGTGGAAATTATACATGGGTACAGTGTGTTTCCGCAGTGACAGTGCCTTAAACCGCGACATCAATATTTTTCTGTTGTCTCTTTTTTCTCTGACTTCGAGTTTTGGGGAATGTGTCAGCTGATTTCCATTCCACAGCTTGGTTGGGGGGTGGGGGAGGGGAGGGGGAGGGGAGGGAGGAGGGGAGAGGGAGGAGGGAGGGGAGGGGGGATTCTGCTTTTCTGAATGAGTGTGACGCTGCAATGAGAAGATAGGGTTGGACTGAAGAAATGTAGGGGATAGGGGGAGAGGGGCAGGGGGGGGGGGGGGGGGGGGGGGGGGGGAGGCAGGGGGAGCAGGGGGGGGGGGGAGGGGGTGCAGGGAGGGACTAGCATCTTTCAATTTCCGTTCCAAAGTGGGGGGTGGTGTGTGTGTGTGTGTGTGTGTGTGTGTGTGTGGGTGTGTGTGTGTGTGTGTGTGTGTGTGTGTGTGTGTGTGGTGTTTGTTTGTGTGTGTGTGTTGTGTGTGTGTTGTGTTGTGTTGTGTTGTTATATGGGTGTGTGTACGTGGGTGTGCGTGCGTGCGTGGCCTCGGTTTATAGTCTCATCCGGAGGAGGAGGAGAGAAAAAGAAGGAAAAATGGTTGTGGTGATGGCGATGAGGATGAGGAGGATGGGGTGAGGTGAGGAGGAGGAGGAGGAAGACGACGATTGTCTTTGTATTGAATAGCACTTTCACTGTTTCAGTCAAGGCAAGTGTCTTTACTACGTGAAATTCCAGCTCTTCTCCCCGGGAAAAGAAAGAACAAAAACAGAAGGACCCCCGCCCCCCAATAATAAAAAAACCCCAACCCTATACACACACATAATACACACACGCATGCACGCAAGCACGCACGCACACACACGCGCGCGCGAAAAATTCTAACAAAACTACTGAAAACAAAAAACCCCAACCCACACACACAAACACAAAACACACACACACACACACACACACACACACACACACACACACAACCAAACACACACAACCAAACACACACACACACACACAAACACACACAAACAAAAGTCAACATTCGAAGAAGGCACAAAAGAAAAAGAAAAAGAAAGTAATGCATTAGCCTAACGAACTAACTACCAAGTACATACTATATATAATTATATCTGGCAGTTCTTTCTTTCTTTCTTCTGTTCAAGCAAAACAACACGATGACATTCTTCCTTCACACACACACACACACACACACACACACACACACACACACACACACACACACACACACACACACACACACACACATGCACACCCACCCACCCCACACACACACACATACACACACAAACATACACACACATACCCACACACACACACACACATACACCCACACATACACCCACACATACACATACACACACACACACACACACACACACACACACACACACACACACACACACACACACACACACTTACACACACACACGATACAGACCTAATCAGGAATGTCTCTTGTTTTCCTAACGGTTTAAGATTGTACCGACAACAACAAGTGAGTCGGATCACGTCGACCCCCCCCCCCCCCTCCCAACTCCAACCACCCCCTCCCCCCCATTCACCCCCACCCCCCACCCCCACCCCCCACTCCCCTTCCTCCTACTTCCCTCCCCCCCTCCCCTACCCGCTCTTAACCTTCAGGGCGATTCCATTCCTATTAATGTCGCTCGCAGGAATGTTATTTGTTCCTCCGCTCTAAGGCAGGTTTACAGGACGATTTGTTCCCAGTATCTGTGATTAATTGTCGTCTGCTTTTTGAAGCGGAATGTTGTTTTTGCTTCTCTTGAAGACGATTCCGATCGATTCTGACAATAGAGACGTTGTGATTATTTTGTGTGAACAGAAAAAAAAAGGGTTTTGTTAAAGTTGTGGTTTTGATAGGGCGGTGTGTGTGTGTGTGTGTGTGTGTGTGTGTGTGTGTGTGTGTGTGTGTGTGTGTGTGTGTGTGTGTGTGAGTGTGTGAGTGTGTGTGTGTTGTGTGTGTGTGTGTGTGGTGTAATATGTATGTCAAAGTCAAACTTTTATTTTCAGATGTATGTATGTATGTATGTATGTATGTATGTGTGTGTGTGTGTGTGTGTGTGTGTGTGTGTGTGTGTGTGTGTGTGTGTGTGTGTGTGTGTGTGTGTGTGTGTGTGTGTGTGTTGTGTAATATGTATGTATGTATGTTAGACGATCTATTACTGTAACGCCCAGTTTTCAAAACTCATACATATATGGGAAAAAAAAATTTTCTTTGAGAATTGGATAATGCGCGCATGCGTCCATGTATACACACGCACGCACGCACATGCACACACACACTCACTCACTCACTCACAAATGCACGCACACACGCACGCACGCACGCATGCACACACGCATGCACACACGCTCGCACGCACGCATGCACACACGCACGCACGCACGCACATACACATACCCACACACACACACACACTGTATAAGTTTACATAACTAGACTGCAGAATCGATTTTGTGTCTTCAAGCAAACTGATGTTCATAGACTTTAAGTTTAAGTAAACTGAACTAGTCTAACATTTTGCATTTGCTGTCATTTTCTTAATGCATCTTAACATTTCAAACAGGGGAGAGAGAGAGAGAGAGAGAGGAGAGAGAGAGAGAGAGAGAGAGAGAGAGAAGAGAGAGAGAGGAGAGAGAGAGAGAGATAGATAGACAGAGACAGAGACAGAGACAGACAGACAGGCAGGCAGGCAGACACAGACAGACAGGCAGACACAGACAGACTGACTGACTGACAGACAGAGACAGAGGCAGACAGACAGATTTCTTCTTCTTTTTCGTCGTCGTCGTCGTCGTCGTCATCGAACGCTCAGACAGCAACTATTGTTGTCTGTCATATAAACGAAAATGCGTTGCGCTGCCGTTAAGCGCCTGACAAGTCAGGCCCAGCGCGTCCGACTTCGGCGTGGGAGAGAATCGTTGTTATCTTTTTCGTCTTTTCTTGAAAATCGGCTGGAGAATGGACCAAGAAGGCAGAAAATAGACAAGGAGGTGGTGATGACAAGGAACTAAGCATAAATAAAGAGTGGGATAGAAAAGAGGGAATTTCCTAATATAGAATTTCCAGAAGGTGGGTGTAAAGAGAGGGATAGAAAAGAGGGAATTCCTAACATAAAATTTCTACAAGGAGGGGGTAAAGAGAGGGATAGAAGAGAGGGAATTCCTAACATAGAATTTCTACAAGGAGGGGGTAAAGAGAGGGATAGAGGAGAGGGAATTCCTAACACAGAATTTCCAGAAGGTGGGGTAAAGAGAGGGATAGAAAAGAGGAAATTCCTAACACATAATTTCTACAAGGTGGGGATGCTTTTTATGCTAACAGACCCCCTGCATCCCCACGGGGGAAAGACAGACAAAGAGTCAGACAGACAAACAGACATACAGACAGACAGGACAGAAACTGAGACAAGAGACGGAAAGCGTGTAAAATGATCATTAACGCGCAATGATGAAGATTTTAGAACATGTTTTAGTCTTACAATCTTGTCCCTGCAAGCATGCATGCATCCAAACAAGTCATTAAATATGGAGGCGAAAGCATAAAAATAAAAAACAACACCGAAAACAAAAATAGCAAAAACACAACGAAAAAGAAATGTCATTCTAGTAAAAGACATACATGCAGACGGCAACCTCAGACCAGGCAGACAGACAGACACTGGGACAGACAGACAGACAGACAGACCACACACACACACACACACACACACACACAACACACCACCCACCACCACCACCACACCCCACACACACACACACACACACACACACACACACACAAAACACACGCAAGCACGAACGGACGTACGCACGCGCTTGCGCGCGCACGGGCACACAGACAGACAGACAGAGACAGAAAGAGACAGACAGACAGACAGAGACAGACAGAGACAGACAGACAGAGACACAAGATTTCAAGATGTAATGCCTTTCACCCCTTTTGGGGCAGACACACAGACAGACACACAGACAGACACACAGACAGAATGACAGACCAGACAGACAGATATACAGACAGATAGACAGAATGACAGACAGACAGATATACAGACAGACAGACAGAATCACAGAATGACAGACAGATATACAGACACACAGTCAGACAGAATGACAGACAGAATGACAGCCAGACAGACAGATATACAGACAGACAGACAGAACGGCAGACCAGACAGACAGATATACAGACAGATATACATACAGACAGAATGACAGACAGACACAACACTGATTGACTTAAATCGGATTTTTGTGATAAATGGAAAATGTCAGTGAAAGGCTAGGCAGGCAGATCAGATATACCTCAATGCTTATCCATCAGCCTGTCTTGTCTCAACGCTTATCCATCAGCCTGTCTTGTCTCAATGCTTATCCATAAGCCTGTCTTATCCTCAATGCTTATCTGTCAGCCTGTCTTGTCTCAATGCTTATCCAGCAGCCTGTCTTGTCTCAATGCTTATCCAGCAGCCTGTCTTGTCTCAATGCTTATCCATCAGCCTGTCTTATCCCAATGCTTATCTCAAGCAGCCTGTCTTGTCTCAATGCGTATCCGTCAGCCTGTCTTGTCTTAATGCTTATCCGTCAGCCTGTCTTGTCTCAATGCTTATCCATCAGCCTGTCTTACCTCGATGCTTATCCATCAGCCTGTCTTACCTCAATGCTTATCCATAAGCCTGTCTTATAGCAATGCTTATCCATCAGCCGGTCTTGTCTCAATGCTTATCCATCAGCCTGTCTTGTCTCAATGCTTATCCATCAGCCTGTCTTGTCTCAATGCTTATCCATCAGCCTGCCTTATCTCAATGCTTATCCATCAGCCTGTCTTTATCTCAATGCTTATCCATCCATCAGCCTGTCTTGTCTCAATGCTTATCCACCAGCCTGTCTTATCTCAATGCTTATCCATCAGCCTGTCTTTATCTCAATGCTTATCCATCTATCACTCTGTCTTATCTCAATGCTTATCCATCAGCCTGTCTTATCTCAATGTTTATCCGTCAGCCCGTCTTATCTCAATGCTTATCCATCAGCCTGTCTTATCTCAATGCTTATCCATCAGCCTGTCTTGTCTCAATGCTTATCCATCAGCCTGTCTTAGACAGACAGCCAGCTTGTTGCTGCACGGACCGTGCTTTCATCCGCTGTCTCTTCTTCCCCGTTTGTCGTCCTCGTCGAACGCTCAGACAGCAACTTATTGTTGTCCTGTCATAATTATGCGCGGAAAATGCGATGCGCTACCGTCAAGCGCCTGACAAGTCAGGCCCAGCGCATCCGACTTCAGGCAGTGATCTACTGTCTGAGACAGATCAGTGTTCAGCGTCAGCATCCTGCATGCCTGCAAGCAAAGGCGAAGACAGTGTCCCCTTTTTCAGCCTTTGCTCGCGAACCTAGACCTTCCACGTGGGGATGCCAGGGGCCTGTCAGTATAAACAGCATCCCCCACCTTCTGGAAATTCTGTGCTAGCAATTCCCTCTTTTCTATCCCTCTCTTTGTATCTGCCTTGTTCCTTTTCTTCTTGTTACCTCCTTCTCGTCTATTTTCTGCCTTCAGGGTCCAGTGTCCTGTCTTTTTTTTTCTAGGAAGATTTTTTAAAAAGATAACAATTCTCTCCCATGCCGAAGTCGGAAGTGCTGGGCCTGACTAGTCAGGCACTTAACGGCAGCGTGACGCATTTTCGCTCATATGACAGGCAATATTAGTTGCTGTCTGAGCGTTTGACGAAGAAGAAGAAGAAGAAGAAGAAGAAGAAGAAGAAGAAGAAGAACAAGAACAAGAACAAGAACAAGAAGAAAAAGAAGAAGAAGAAGAAGAAGAAGAAGACGACGACGACGACGACGACGACGAAGAAGAAGAAGAAGAAGAAGAACAAGAACAAGAAGAACAAGAAGAAGAAACCCAGACCAAGACGATGACGACCAGCATGTCAATGATGTCTGAGTCATCATTGTTCATGAATAAATACACTCCACGTAAACTTTCTCTGTGAAGGTTCTTTTCTTTCAGTCCTCCCTAACTTTTTTTTTTATTCTTTCAGCCCTTTGTAATTTTTTTCTTTCAGTCCTCGGTAATTTTTTGTTCTTGTTTCAGTCCTCTGTATTTTTTTCCTTTCAGCCCTCAGTAATTTTTGTTCGGTCCTCGGTAATTTTTTCTTCGTCAAGTCTTCGGTATTTTTTTCCGTTCAGTCCCCGGTAGTTGGGGTTTTTTTTTCAAATTTGGTTGTTGTTTTTCTTTCAGTCCTCGGTAGTATTTTTTTTTCAGTCCTTGGTTTAAAAAAAAATTTCTTTCAGTCTTCGGTAATTTGTTTTTCTTCTTTCAGTCCTCGGGAAGAATTTTTAAAAATTCAGTCATCAGTAATATTTTCATCGGTAATTTTTTCACTCACTCACTCACTCAGTCCCATGTCCCAAAGGACGTAGGGGGGACATGTGAGAAGACGCAACAGAGATCTTTTTCCATGCTTCACGATCCTGTGTGGCTAGTAGAAGGTGTTGCAGGGGTTGGGCGGTCCAGTCTTTGATGTCAACCCATGATTTCTTTTGGCGGCCTCTTCTTCTCTTGCCTTCGACTGTTCCTTGCAAGATGGTTTTTGCTAAGGTGTTGTGTCTTGTGATGTGATCAAACCACATCAGTTTTCTCCTCTTTATGGTGGAGAGCAGAGGTTCTTGGGGGCCCACACGCTTTTTGATTTCTTCTTTCACATAGTTGTTGGTCTTGTGTTCTTTGTATGATATTTTGAGGAGTCTTCTGTGGCACTTGTTCTCGAATGTTTGGATTCCCCTCTCTAGCTCTGCTGACAGAGTCCATGATTCACAGCCATATAGGAGGATAGATATCACGAGGGATTTGTACAGGTGATATTTGGTGCAGAAGCTGATGTTGTTGCTTCTGATGATCCTCTTGAGTCTGGCTAGAGCAGATGTTGCTGTTGCAATGCGAGCTTTCACTTCATTGTTTGATGTGCCATCTTTTGTGGGGATGGAGCCTAAGTATTTGAATTGGCTCACCTCTTCCAGTATTTCTCCATTCATCTTTATTTCCGTGCTGTCATTACTTGCGCTGTTGACCATGATCTTTGATTTCTCTGTACTGACCTCCATGCCGTATGCGCTCGCTCGATCTGATAGACTATCTGTGAGGTTTTGCAGTTCTTGCTTGCTGCCGCCCATGAGGTCAACGTCATCTGTAAATCTGAGGTTGCAAAGGGGTCTTCCACCAATGGAGATGGAAGTGTGGTGGTTTTGCAGTGTCTCTGTCATGATGTTTTCGAGGAAGAGATTGAAGAGTACAGGTGAGAGAAGGCAGCCCTGACGGACCCCAACCGTGGTCTTGAAGAACTCGCCCATGTGATTGTTCATGAAAACTGCACTTCTTGCGTTCTCGTACAGTGCCTTGATGACTTCGAGGCAGTTGTCAATGTTGAAGTGTCTGAGTACTTGCCAGAGGCCGTCATACACACGGGGACTGGATGTAAAAAGCACATAAGTGCTTATTCCATTATCCTCGATATAAAAGAATAAATTTTAAAAATTTTTTAATGCTATACCCTGTCAAAGGACTTCTTGAAGTCTATGAAATTCAGTCCTCTGTAATTTTTTTTCTTTCTTTCAGGCCTCGGCTAGAGCTTGGAGAGTTCACTTATGGTGAAAATTTGTATATGCGACCGTTTTTGTTGTTGTTGTTGTTTTGCGCACCAGGAAGATAGCCGCATTCCGATTTCCGGGATGATGTCTAAACATGACACCAGTAGGCATAACTTATTATTTGTTAATTCTGTCATCCGTTCCTACCAGCACGCAATGGTTTACTCTTCCGAAAGGCGGAACGGGTTTTAACGTGTGCGTTAAGATGTTTTGCATGCGTTTCCAATCGGGATCCTCGGGTTTTTTAAAGTCTCATCTGAAGAACTTTCTCGGGGAGGTGGTGTCAGTACTGATGATTTTTTGTTGTCAGTACTGATGGAGGACGGGATAGCTCAGTGGTCGGAGCACTCGCTTTTCCCCAGCCAAGTTAAACAGCGTCGAGCGTGGTTACCAGTTGGATGGGTGACCGTTTGCGCACCTTGGCTTCAGTACAGTTCCCCCAGTTCACCCAGCTGTAAATATGGGTACCTGCCCTCTTTAGGGTCAGGGAAGATAAAGTAGCGAGAGGGAGAAGAGATGGGCGCCGCCCTCAATATGCTGGCTCCTAGAGAAGTTGAGGTATCTGAAGATGCCTTGCTCCCCTACGTCCTTATAGGTTATGGGACACCTTTACCTCTACTTTTACTGATGTTACCTCCAGAGGAAAAATCTCGAACAAATGAATGCCTTATTGTTGGATCGAACCCGGACACAGTCAGATCACAAGCGCAACGCTCTACCCGCTTAAGGCCATGCCACCCGCTTATGCTGTGTGTGAAATAGGATGGGTGTGTGTATTTATGTATGTACATCATCTGCCTGCTTCAAAACGCTTTTAAAATATGCAAAAGGCGAGCTCAAGGGAGCAGTGGCCACAGTAAACAGTTAGATTCTTCGGCTGTTCGCCACAAAGGTCATTGGCATGAATGACGTCTGCCGAGTAAACACTGCTTCGTATATGTCATAGGTGTGTTAAAAAAAGAAAGAAAGAAGAAGAAACTAGGAAAGAAAGAGAGAAAGAAAGAAAGAAAAAGAAAGAGAGAAAGAAGAAAGAAAGAAAAAAAAGCACAGGATGTGACAATGTTGAAAAAAACAAAACAAAATACAAAAAAGCAATGATATGGCTCTTCAGGTGCGTATGTACACACACACGCGAGCGCGCATGCACGCACACACACACACACATACAGAGAGAGAGAGAGAGATAGAGAGAGAGACAGACAGAGAGAGAGACAGACAGACAGACAGAGAGAGAGAGAGAGAGAGAGAGAGAGAGAGAGAGAGAGAGAGAGAGAGAGAGAGAGAGAGAGAGAGAGAGAGAGAGAGAGAGAGAGAGCTTGTGTGGGTGGATAAACAGTCAGTTGACAGAACGATAATTACAAGCAGTAGTTTCTTTCAGAAATCTTCAGTCAGAGGAATTTATCTTCTTCGAAAACTCAGCAACTATTTGTTGTCTTTCATATGAGCGAAAAAGCCTTGCGGCTGCCGTTAAGCGCCTAATAAGTCAGGCCCAGCAGTGCCTCCGACTTCGGCATGGGCGAGAATTGGTATATTCTAAGTCTTTCTAGAGAACAAAATTTTTTTTTAAAAAGCAGGAGAATGGACCTAAAAGGCAGAAACTAGACAAGAAGGAAGGTGGCAGGCAGAAAAGGAACAAGGTAAGAAACAAAGAAAAGGATAATAATAATAATAATAATAATAATAAAATGGAATTTATATAGCGCTGAATCTTGGATAGAAAAGAGGGAGAATTTTCCTAGCACACAATTAATTTCCAGCAGGTCGTCATACTGTTTATATTAACATCACCCCCTGCCCACCTCCCTCCCCCATCCCCATTGGGAGGTTACAGAAGAGGGATATCAAGCTGACTATCTAGAGTGGTTTTGGGTGGGTGAGGTTCTGTTCTGAAATTCCTATGAACCTCTTGCTTTACGGCAACCTCCCTATGAATTCATTGTTTCTGCTTTGCTCGAGTTCTTTTTTGTACCTGTCTGACGTAGATAAGACACAAGAGGGTTAGATACTAAACAAAGAAACCAAAACAAGAACAATAGAATTCCCCGTTCCAAAGTGACAGCAATGTTACTTTTGTGCCTGTGGGGGGGTGGGGGGGTGGGGGGGTTATGGTGGGAGAGGAGAGTGGGTGTATTTTGGCTTGTATTTTGTTTGTTTCTTTCATTGTTTAGTGTGGGTGGTTTTTTTTCTCTTTTGTTATTGTTGTTGTAGGTTCTGATAAAAATGAGATGTTGTTTCTTTAGTGAGTGAGTGAGTGAGTGAGTGTGTGTGTGTGTGTGTGTGTGTGTGTGTGTGTGTGTGTGTGTGTGTGTGTGTGTGTGTGTGTGTGTGTGGTGGTGTGGTGTGGTGTGGTTGTGGTGTGTGTGTGTGTGTGTGTGTTGTGTGTGTGTGTGTGTGTGGTGGTGTGGTGTGGTGGGTTGTGTGTGGTGTGGTGTGGTGTTGGTTGTGGTGTTGTGTGTGTGGTGGTTGGTGTGTGCGTTGTGTGTGTGTGTGTGTGTGTGTGGTGTGGGTGTGTGTGTGTGTGTGTGTGTGTGTGTGTGTGTGTGTGTGTGTGTGTGTGTGTGTGTGTGTGTGTGTGTGTGTGTGTGTGTGTGTGTGTGTGGTGTGGTGTGGTGTGGTGGTGTGTGTGGGGGTGTGGTGTGTGTGGGCATTGGTTGGTGGTTGTGGTGTGTGTTGTGGGGTGGTGTGTTTGTGGTGTGTTGTGGTGTGGTGTTGTGTTGTGTGTGTGTGTGCGCGCAAACTAGTCAAGTCAAATTTTTATTTCCAGATGGTACATTGAATAAGCAACGTATTTGCTTCTTTTTTAATCAAGCCATCTATCTAGGAACAAAAAAAACCCAACTTGATCGATAGTATCTAACTACATTATTCCCATTTTGGTTTGACAGTCTATTATCCGTTGCCTGGTGGTTAGAGCGTTGTGCTTTGGGATCTGACCAACCGGGATCGAACCACCACTGAGGTATCTGTTCAAGGGGATTTTTACCCTAGGAGTTAACATCAGTACCACAACTCCACTCCTCCTAAAATTCCTTCATAAGAGACTATAAACCGAGGTCCCGTGTAGCGAACGCACGCAGAACATCTTGCGCACACGTTAAAACCCGTTCCGCTTTTCGGAAGAGTAGGTTGTTGCGAGCCGGTTAAGAATTCATAAAATTGATTTTGCGCACATTGGTGTGACGTTTATACATCATCTCTGAAGTCGGAATGCAGCTACCTTTTAATGGTTGGGGAGCGAAAACGGTCGAATACGGAAAGTTTCATCATTGATGAACACGGGAGCTCTGAGGAACGGGAAAAAAAATGTACAACTGTGGCTTGTTTGCTTCCTAGAATCTTCTTTGTCTGTCTGCTGAAGAATTGTCTTGATTATTTCACTAATTGTTTACTTTCTTCTTCTTTTTTCTTCTTGTCATTGTGTTGCAACATTTCGTTATATTTCTTTTTGTTTCACAGGTGTATGAAAACTTAGAGCCTGCGTACTACTAACTTTAAAATAAAACTAGAAGGAAAAAAAAAAACCTTTCTTATCGGCGCCCCTCTTACATTCGTTATCTACAGATTATGCTGTCTGCGTACAGGTTTGTGTAAATAAGCAGAGGTAGTAGTGGTAAAGGTGGGAGTGTGTGTGTGTGTGTGTGTGTGTGTGTGTGTGTGTGTGTGTGTGTGTGTGGGGGGGGGGGGGGGGGGGGGGCTGGAAGGGGGAGATAAGTCAGGACAACTATGCTGTCCCGATCTCAAATGCCAGTAGTTGTGTGCATAGCGAGACCCTGGCTCTATCGCTCACTGCGTAAATTACCAACTGAGAATACTAATTAGACTTCTTCTGAGGAGATGAGACCAAAGCGTGTTCTATAGTTCGTATACATGTGTGTGCGGAGATTTATTCTTAGTCTCTTTGTATCGCTTTTATCGCGTAGAAAAACTGACTCATATTGTACGTCAGTAAGGGAGGAAGAAATCACAAACCAAAAACAAAACCAAAAACACAAAACAAAACAAAACACAAAAAACAGGCAGAAGGTCTTTCGTCTTTCAGAAACCTTCAGAGAGATAATTATCTTCTTCTTCGACCACTCAGACAGCAACTATTTGTTGTCTGTCATATGAGCGGAAATGCGTTGCGCTGCCGTTAAGCGCCTGTCAAGTCAGGCCCAGCGCATCTCAGAGAATTTGTTATCTTTTAACTTTTAAGTCTTTCTGGGGGGGGGGGGGGGGGGGGGTGGGGGGGGGGGGAGGCAGGAGAATGGACTAAGAAGGAAGAAATTAGACAAGAAGGAGGTGAGAGAAAGAAAAGGAACAAAGCAGAAAGAAACAAAGAGAGCTTTAGGAAAGAGGGAATTTTTTCTAGCACAGAATTTCCCAGAAGGTGGGGATGCTGTTCATACTGAGAGGCCCCCCCCCCCGAAGGCTTTTTGTTTAACTGTTCCTGTGCTGGAACAATTATGGACACTTACCGACATCAACCCATGCATTCATTCTCTATGAGTGAGTTCATGTCTTGTCTCTTCAATCCTTTCCTTTCCTTTCCATGATTCTTTTCTCATTAATTAATGTTTTCCTATTTTTGTTCAGAATGTGTATCTATAGCTATTTAGTTGCTGTTCCCAATGGATTTGTGTGCAATTTATTTATTTTTTTCTGAATAATCACGGTTTAAATAGTTTTTTTATATTCAGAAATGAGAATAAACGTTGAAACCAAAACAGCATTTTGGACTCATAGCAACAACAAGCTTGTAGTTTATAGTGTGTCTGAATAATCATATGTCTAAACATAATATTGCAATTCCTGCATTTCTAACGTCGTGGCTGTTTCATATCACCACAAGTCTTCTACATTGTTCTCCAAATAATTATACACTTATCTTTTTAAATCATGTTGTCGTTGTCGTAGTAGGGTTTTTCCCTTGTTTTTGTCGATAGTCCCTAATCAGGGCAAGGGCCTGATAAAAAAAAAAAAAGTATGCGTATGCTTATTCTGTTACCCTTGAAAAACAAAGATCCATTCATTCCATCCCCAACCTTGGAATCATTTCCGTAATCTTCCTCCACTCCAATCTTGCTTAGCTTTTATTACATTAATTAAGTTACACGCATGCCTTGCGCTCTTAACCTTGGGTCGCCTTTCAAGTGGTATAGAGGCCTAGTAGGCCCACTGTCATGGGAAAAGGAAAAGAAGAGGAGGCCTGTTGTGTGTGCCTGTGGTGGTTCCGTCATAGTTCAATGCCAACAAGGAATGCATCTCCTT
>CM054138.1:29084633-29087133 GCA_028751875.1 Rapana venosa
CTCCCTCCTTGCCCCCCTTCCCCCTCTACCCCCCCCCCCCCCCCTCCCCTCCATCCCCCCCCCCCCCCTTCGTGATACTGGAAGAGAGGGATAAGAGCGTGAGGGTTAGATGGTTAGATGGGTGATCGATCAAATATTCATAATGTTGCTTCCACATCTGTTACTTGTAACCCAGTTTCAAAATTGATAAGTCCCTGACATCTGAAACGAAAGTACAAATTTCATCAAGAAGCTATTGTTGTTGTTGTTGCTGCTGTTGTTGTTGTTGTTGTTATGCGTTCCAGCCAGATTGATACCCTCTGGGGGGAGGGGTGGGGGGGGGGGAGGTCACCCGGAATAATTTCTATAATAATTATACACTTCTCAAAATATTATAAACTTGACTCTTGTCTCCCTCATCAAAGCTAGGGGAGAATTTTATAATAACTA
The DNA here is from genome assembly GCA_028751875.1 of Rapana venosa. Lineage (NCBI taxonomy): Eukaryota > Metazoa > Mollusca > Gastropoda > Neogastropoda > Muricidae > Rapana > Rapana venosa. The sequence goes on from CM054138.1 coordinate 29,085,063, forward strand.
TAAAAAAAATTACAGTTGATGACCTCGTGACAAAATGCATTTTTCATACAGATGTGAAGTGATGCAGTGTAAGATAAAGAGCACACACACCGATAGAATTTCAAAGGTGGGCCTTCGCTAAGTGAAACGTTGCGTTAGAAAGATTGTTGAGTGCGATTCGCCCCTACTTCTAAGTGTAACCGATGTTAAATTGTGCAGATCTGTCTATCGATCTCGATCTATACCAGCCCCGGCTCTCTGTCTGTCTGTGTCTGTCTGTCTGTCTGTCTGTCTGTCTGTCTGTCTGTCTCTCTCTCTCTCTCTCTCTCTCTCTCTCTCTCTCTCTCACTCTCTATCTATCTATCTATACCAGGCCGAATCTCAGTCTGTATCTCTGTCTGTGTGTCTGTCTGTCTCTCTCTCGCTCCCTCTCTCTCTCTCTCTCTCATCTATCTATTTATCTCCCCCCCCCCCCCCCCCCCCCTCTTCTCCTCTCCGTTAACCCCCTTCCCCCTGTGCACGCACATTCAAATACACACTCTCACACACACAAGCACACGCACACTCCTCTCTATCTCTCTCTCTCTCTCTCTCTCTCTCTCTCTCTCTCTCTCTCTCTCTCTCTATCTATCTATCTATCTATCTATCTTCTCCATCTATCACACACACACACACACACACACACACACACACACACACACACACACAAACGCAAACACACGCGCGCACAGAGAGAGAGAGAGAGAGAGAGAGAGGCAGACAGAGAGAGAGACAGAGACACCGAGAGAGAGACACACACACAGAAAGAGAGTATGTGTGTGTGTGTGTGTGACAGTTGTGTGTGTGTGTACACGCGCGCGCGCGCGTGTGTAGGACATGAATAATCTTCAGTGCACAAATACCTACGACAGTATGAGGCCAAGGCCTGCCTACTCTATACATATATATATATATGTATATATATAATCTGTCCTTGTAAACGTAAACATGTACATAACACAATCAAAGACCTATGCATGGCTATAATGTTAACACCTTTAAACTAACGGAGCATAAACTTAATGCGCATAATAATCCGTCATGACATCAAAGGTATGTGTACATGTATACAAGCACGTACAGTCGTACACACGCACCCATGCACGCGCGCACGCACACACACGCGCGCGCACGCGCACACACGCACATGCGTGCATGCACGCACGCATCCACACACACGCATTTACACACATACACACACATATATGCACACACACACGCTCACGCAACGAAGCACACACGCAAGCACGCACCATATACACACATATACATAGGGGGGGGGGGGGGGGGAGTGAGTGAGAGACAGACAGACAGAGACAGAAGAGACTGAGACACAGAGAGAGAGAGGGTCAGAGAGACACACAGAGACACACAGAGACAGAGACCAGCGAGAGAGAGGGAGGGAGAGGGGGCAGACAGACGACAAAGACCGAGATAAAACAGAGATCAAAAGAGACCCAAATACAGACATACAGACACACAGTCAGACACACACACACAAAGACAGACACAAAGACAGACAGACAGACAGACAGGCGGCATTCTTCTCTTGAGAAATTCAAACGTACCAAGAATGATGTTTCACAGTCAGATTAAAAAAACCCAAAAAAAACAACGAGAGATAGGGAATCAGACTTGTAAACAATAACAGCTAAAAGCAAAAATAGGTTTCTAAAATATAAAAAAATAATGATAAAGCGAACAAACAAAACTTTTAAAACAAACCTAAAGTGAATCAAGAAGATGCAAGAAGGAGGTGGACTGAGGAGGGGGGTTAGAAGGAGGAGTGTGTGTGGGCGGTACCTGTGTGTATTTTTGGTGTGTGTGTGTGTGTGTGTGTGTGTGTGTGTCTGTGTGTGTGTTTCTCTCTGTGTTTTTGTATCTCTTGTGTGTGCATGCGTGCGTGTGTGTGTGTGTGTCATTGTGTGTGCGTGCGTGCGTGTGCGTCCACGCGTGTGCGTGCGTGCGTGCGTGTGTGTGTGCGTGCGGCGTGTTGTCTTTTTAAATTTTAAATTCTTATTTCGAGGATAATGGAATAAGCACTCATGTGGGG
>CM054138.1:29097133-29104633 GCA_028751875.1 Rapana venosa
CTTGCCATGGTGCGTGTCTTGTGGTCGGGTGAGTGGGCGCAGGATGGATAAGTAATCCTCTGAAGGGATTCTTTTCGATGCTTGAAACTTCGAAGATCTTTGGGGTTTTTGGTTTTGTTGGTTGTTGTTGGGGTGGGTTGGGTTTTTTAAAAAATATATTATTATATTTCTGAATTTCTCAGTTCTAGTGCTGGTGGTTGTTGATTTCTTTTTGTCTCCTGGCTGTGTTGTTGTTGGTTTTTTGTTGTTGCTATTGCTGCTACTATTGCTGTTGTTGCTGTTGTTATTGCTGTTGTTCCTGTTGTTGTTGTTGTTATTGCTGCTGCTGCTATTGCTGCTGCTGTTGCTGCTATTGCTGCTGCTATTGCTGCTGCTGCTGATGCTGCTGATGTTCTTGTTGTTAACGTCACCGGTTATTATTACTGTTGAGCTTTTCTTTTGCCCTGGATTTTGTTGTTGTTGTTTGTTGTTGTTTTTCTTTTACAACCAGTTATCGTTGTTCTGAATGTCTCTTTCTGCTACCAATTGTTGTTCATAATTATTATATATTATATTCTTACTGTGATTTGTTTTCGTTTTATCACCGGTTCTTGTCGTTGTTGTTTCTGTTGTTGTTGCTGCTGATGCTGTTACTGCTGCTTCTGCAGCTGTTTCTTGTTACGGGTATTGTTCACTCAAAACGCAGACCCACATTCACATACTGTCACTCAGAAAGTATTACTGTAGGTGGGTGTTTTCCTTTATTCATGGTGCATATTACATAACAGTCCTCTCTGAGTTTAAGTTTTCTGAAGGGATTACCACAAAGAGAACACTCCACAAACGCTACACCATTATCGCCAAGACATCCACCAGTAATAATATGCCAGAATCCCTCCTGATCGGACACAAACTGTGTGTTAGGAGACTTCTTTCTTTAAAAGCCAACAACAACTGTCAATATTTTTGTGGTTTTTCATGTGCAAGTTTGTGAAATAGTAGAATCACATAGTAGAACACTTAGTTCTAATATGTCTCTTGTTGATTCAATCTCTTCTTTTTTTCTTGCCGTTCGTTGTTCGAGTAATTCGATTTCTGCTGCTAAAATAACACGAGTCTTTCTCCTTGGCTTTGATTCTCAGTACATGTTCTCTTTTATTTGTGCAGCTTAGTGTACAGTCACAGTCACAATTGTTATGTTTACGTGACCGTGTGATTTTTTTTAGCCTAGTGAACAAACGTGACTTCTAACATTCATCTTGATTTTACGTATGAATATACGTGACCGTGTGTTGATTCCTTTCAACCTAGAGAACAAACTTCGTGACTCCCAACATTCGTACTGATTTTGCTTATGAATATTTATAATTAATGCGTGATGGAAATCCGTTTTCCTCAATATATGCTAATCTGGTAGCTGGTGGTACTTGGTGTTTAGCTACTTCGTGGGGTTTTTTGTTGTTGAATGAAATAATCGTGGATTATTTTTGTGTTGAGATTAAAGATTCTTTCTTTCGTTGATGGAATGTTGCACATTTTGGCTGAAAAGCGATGCTTCAAGTCATCGTTCTGGGTGTCTTTGCAGATGTAAAACAATACACACAGCGTAAATTAATACTCCTGTAAGCCAGTGGTCCTCGTCTGAAGAATCTGGAAACACACAGAAAAGGTAATGATAATGATGATGATGATGATGATGACGATGATGATGACGACGACGATGATGATGATGATGGTGGTGGTGGTGGTGGTGGTGGTGGTGGTGGTGGTGATGATGATGATGATGATGATGATGATTGATGATGTGTGTGGTGGTGTGTGTGAGTGGAGGTGGGTGGTTGGAGTGAGAGATAAGAGACGATGAAGAGAGGAGAGATTAGAAGAAAGAAGAAGAAGAAGAAGAAGAAGAAGACAGAAGAAGAAGAACAAACAAAAACAACAACACAACAACAAAAAAACAACAACAACAACAAAAGAGCAAGAAGACTCTATATTGTAGTACTTGTTGATTTTTTTGTTTCTTTGTTTTGCTGTTTAAGGACATTGACATTTTTTATATGGGTATTACACTGGGACGGATAGCTCAGTGTCGAGCATCACTCCCAGCAAGTTAAGAGCGTCGAGAACGAGGTGACCAGTGAGATGGGTGACGTTTGACGCGCCTTAGCTTCAGTACAGTCCCCAGTTCACAGACTAAATGGTACCTGCCCCTTTAGTAGTAAAGCACGAGGAGAGATGGCGCCCCCTCAATATGCTGGCCCTAGAGAAGTGAGGTCTCTGACGCCTCGTTCCCCTACGACCTTATAGATTATGGGACTCCTTTACCTTACCTTTATTTACCTTTTACTTACAGACAGGGAAAAAACCTGTTACTAATAATTAAGACAGTGTTTTTAATATTTTTTCCCGAAACAACTTTCTTGCCCCTGTTTGATTTTTTTTAACAAATTGGCTCGGGCCAAATTTCAATTCAAGTTGTTTATAGCCCAACCGATCATTAATTTTATTTATTTTATTTTATTCTTTTATATCAAGGATAATGGAATAAGCACTTATGTGCTTTTTTACATCCAGTCCCCGTCTGTTTGCGGATTTGTGAATTCTGTCATGTTCCCACCGGCACACAATGACCTACTCTTACGAAATGCGGAACAGGATTTAACGTGTGCGCAAGATGTTGTGCGTGCGTTCGCACACGGGACCTCGGTTTATAGTCTAATCCGAAGGACTTTTGGGGAGAGTGGAGTCGGCACTGATGTTAACTCCAGGGGGAAAATATCCCCTTGAACGGGAATCGAACGCGAGTAGTCAGATTGCGAGCGCATTGTTCTAACCACTAGGCTATCCCGTACAAGCTAAGTATCAAGACCTACATTAAAATATTGTTATGCCTTATAATGACAGGGCTGTCATCTTAGTCAGTTTTATGAACTCACATTATTACCATTCATTTCAAAATCAACACCTCCTAATCCCTTCATATATCAAACACTGTTGATTTGGGGAGGGGGGGGGGGAATCACATTAAATGACACGATTGCTTAATTTACTTTATTCCTTGAGGCCAATAAAACCAGGCTGTGCTGAGGACGCCAGCCATTCCGCTTAATTTATCATCCCAAGGTTACCCAAAAAAAGGCGTTAAAAAAAAAGACAACTAAAACTTCAAAGTAATCAAAAACGAAAATATATATGAAAAATGTCATTCAGACCAACAGTACTGCAGAATAGACATCCTGAGCCCATTCCAGTGTTCACGATATCACTGCCTGGTTGCCAGAATAAAACAATGCAGGTAAAATGGCATATAACGTATGAACAGACAGATGTAAGATTGGCTCGAAAAAAAAGGCAAGAGAATGGACAGGGAAGGTACCAGAATAAGCAAAGAGTAAAGAGGGACAGAAAAGGAAAAGACTGAAACAAAAAAGGGACAGGAAAAGTGGAAATTTCTAGCCCAGAATTTAAACAAAAATGAAGATGCTGTTGTACACTAGGCATTTTCCACAGGCGAATCTTGGGCCGAAAATAATCTCAGAACTTAACTGATGTACGTTAAGTGTCAAGGCATCCGTTAACATATTGTTATGCCTTCAAATGTAATGTTGAGATTGCCTTCAGCCATGACAGGCTCATACGAGTCATATCATAACAGTCTGCACTCTCCTGTAACTAAAGTAGAAAAAAAATCCTCTGGAATGGAAGTATATAAATTATTACATGTTTGTCCGTCGCATTCGACGATGACCTCCAAAACAGCAGATGGAGGCAGCTGCTGTTTCGGAAATTGGGCAGAAATTTGATTATAGTGGAGGTGCCTTGCCCACAGTACATCCCCACTCTCTCGGCCAAGTGGGCATAAGGGCAGTCAGCGTTGGAGATGTTCTCCAAAGGCCAACCAGTCCCCAGAGTCCTAGTCGATCACTAAAGACTAAGCTGTAAAGTGAAATTCCATGAGTGGGAAAGCCACTGGTCATACAGCCTCTCACTTGAAGTGGGAGTATCGCTGCCTATGATTATGGCGAGATGGTTGAAGGGAGTCATACACGCAAACGTCTCATCCAGTGTCTGCTTACCGTGTCACAGTGATTCCCAGGTGGGATGAGTGAGTTATAGAGCGCATATATATTTTATTCTGGGTGACTCCCAGCCTGTTAAGCTAGGGAACGCGCGATATTAATATTAACGGGGAAAAGAAAGAAAAAGAAAGAGAAAAAGAAAGAGGGAGGAAGGAAGGAAGAAGAGGAAGAAGAAAGGAAAGGAAGGAAGAAGGAAGGAAGGAAGGAAGAGAAGGAAGAAGAAGGAAGGAAGAAAGAAAGAAAGAAAGAAAGAAGAACAGAACAGAACAAAACAGAACAGACAGAAAGGAAGGAAGGAAGGAAGGGATAAAAGAAAGAACAAAGATAAAATAAATAAATAAAAAAGAAGAAAAAACAAAGAAATCACACACACACACACAAAAACAGAAAAGAAAAAATACAAACTGAACTAATCCCAAGACATAATAACTATAATCAATGACTATTATTAAACCCTTCCTGCACAAGCTTGCATGACTAAACCAATACCCAGTATGCTAACTGCTGTAAACGGTGTTCAATACAAATCTGCGGCATAACCGCTAGACAACTGATATTCAAAGACTGGTTTTAAGTTACTACCAAGATCGGCAGTAAAAATAAATTCAGCACTTTTCAGTCCATTGCATAAATCAACTAAAACTCTAAATGCTGAATCTATGTTCAATAACTGAACTTGTCTATGTTGTTGTAACAGCAAGTTTTGTTCTTGTATAAAGATATTTCTTCTTCTTCTTCTTCGTCGTCGTCGACTCTCGAACAGCAACTATTGTCGTCCGTTATATGAGCGAAAATGCGTTACGCTGCCGTTAAGCGCCTGACAAGTCAGGCCAGCGACCGACACACAAAGAATATCTCGGCATCAGAGAGAATAGTTACCTTTTAAGTCTTACTTCGGAAAAAAGGCACAAGAATGGACGAAGAAGGCAGAAAATTAGACAAGAAGGAGGTGACAGGAAGAAAAAGAAAAAGGCAAAAACAAAGAGAGGGATAAAAAAGAGGAAATTTCTAGCACAGAATTTCCAGAAGGTGGGGATGCTATTTATACTCAAACAGCATGGGCAAGAAAGTTTTGGGACAACTCAATCATCAAAATTCACTGCAGGATGCATTTGGGACAAACACAATTATCAAAATTCACTGCAGGATGCATTTTGAGACAAACTCAGTCATCAAAATTCACTGCAGGATGCATTTTGGGACAAACCCAATCATCAAAATTCACTGTAGTGTGCATTTTGGGACAAACTCAATCATCAAACTCAGTAAAATATCACTGCAGGTGCATTTTGGGACAAACTCAATCATCAAAATTCACTGCAGGATGCATTTTGAGACAAACTCAGCCATCAAAATTCACTGCAGGATGCATTTTGGAACAAACTCAAACATCAAAATTCACTGCAGGGTGCATTTTGGGACAAACTCAATCATCAAAATTCACTGCACGATGCATCTTGGGACAAACTCAATCATCAAAATTCACTGCACGATGCATTTGGGGACAAACTCGATCATCAAAATTCACTGCAGGATGCATTTTGGGACAAACTCAATCATCAAAAGTCACTGCAGGATGCATTTTGGAACAAACTCAATCATCAAAATTCACTGCAGGATGCATTTTGGGACAAACTCAATCATCAAATTCACTGCAGGATGCATTTTGGGACAAACTCAATCATCAAAATTCACTGCAGGATGCATTTGGGGACAAACTCAATCATCAAAATTCACTGCAGGATGCATTTTGGGACAAACTCAATCATCAAAATTCACTGCAGGATGCATTTTGGGACAAACTCAATCATCAAAATTCACTGCAGGATGCATTTTGGGACAAACTCAATCATAAAAATTCACTGCAAGGGTGCATTTTGGGACAAACTCAATCATCAAAATTCACTGCAGGGTGCATTTTGGGACAAACTCAATCATTAAAATTCACTGCAGGATGCATTTTGGGACAAACTCAATCATCAAAATCACTGCAGGATGCATTTTGGGACAAACTCAATCATCACAATTCACTGCAGGATGCATTTTGGAACAAACTCAATCATCACAATTCACTGCAGGATGCATTTTGGGACAAACTCAATCATCAACAATTCACTGCAGGATGCATTTTGGGACAAACTCAAATCATCAAAATTCACTGCAGGATGCATTTGAGGATAAACTCAATCATCAAAATTCACTGCAGGATGCATTTTGGGACAAACTCAATTCATCAAAATTCACTGCAGGATGCATTTTGGGACAAACTCAAATCATCAAAATTCACTGCAGGATGCATTTTGGGACAAACTCAATCATCAAAATTCACTGCAGGGTGCATTTTGGGACAAACTCAATTCATCAAAATTCACTGCAGGATGCATTTTGGGACAAACTCAATCATCAAAATTCACTGCAGGATGCATTTGGGACAAACTCAATCATCAAAATTCACTGCAGGGTGCATTTTGGGACAAACTCAATCATCAAAATTCACTGCTAGGATGCATTTGGGACAAACGCAAATCATCAAAATTCACTGCAGGATGCATTTTTGAACTTATCTATCAAAATTCACTCTACGTGCATGACAACCAAAATTTCCACAATCACTGAGTTTTTGGACAAACCACAATCTATCCATCCACATTGAGGTTATGCCGCATCTCACAAAATTCGACTGAGCACCATTTGGGCCAAATATCGAAATTCCCTCAGATGCTTTAACTCGTTTTTCAAACACTGCAGGTTCTTTTGGGTGCACAAATCAGTTATTACACTCAGGTGCGACTTTTGAAACTCAATCCAAAATCACTCTAACATTTCAACTTTCAAATTTCATTTCGGGTCGATTTGGTCCCAATATCAAAATTCAATGCAAGGGCATTGTGGGAAATCGAACCCAAAATGTTACTTTTCAAGGTGCATTTGTAAAACCGCTCACAATTCACTTCTTTTCGAAACGTCTTCAATTAACTTGCAGACATTGCACACACAAATCATCAAATTTCATGCAGAGGTGACATTCATGGGACAACTCACATCAAAATCAACTGCAGATGATTTGCAACTCAACAAAATCAACTCAGGTGATTTGAATAAACACAATCACAAAATCACTGCATCATTTTGACAAACTCAAATCACAAACACACCAGTCATTGAGATAAACTCATCATCAAAATTCACTCAGGATGCATTGGACAAACTCAAATCATCAAAATCACTGCAGATGCATTTGAGGATAAACTCAATCATCAAAATTCACTGCAGGATGCATTTTGGGACAAACTCAATTCATCAAAATTCACTGCAAGGGTGCATTTTGGGACAAACTCAATCATCAAAATTCACTGCAGGGTGCATGTTGGGACAAACTCAATTCATCAAAATTCACTGCAGGATGCATTTTGGGACAAACTCAATTCATCAAAATTCACTG
>CM054138.1:29109633-29124633 GCA_028751875.1 Rapana venosa
TACATACATGCAAAAAGCATGCAGTTGTAAAGAAAAAAAACCCAAACATTCACCATAGAAATATTAGACGAACGCTAATTATCTATCATCATAATTGTCAAACCATGAAACATCTGCTCTCCAAGGACAAACACGAAACAAAGCGGCCCAACCCATCCCCTCCCCCCCCCCAAAAAAAAAACAAAAAAAAACAACAACAACAACCCAACAACAACAAAACGAAAAAACTGAGAAGGCAGTAAGGGGAGTGAGTATATGAAGAGAAAATGAATGGGAAAAAAACACAAACCAACAACCCTAAACTACCTAAACAAAACCCAAAAAAAACAACAACAAAAAAAGCTCTCGATTACAACCAACGCTTACAAAATAACAACAAAACCGCCACTCACCTGTTTCTTTCTCTCCACCGAGTTATAATATGTTGGGTTTTTTAAGCTTTATATAGTAGTTTCACCACTGTTCCTCACAGTGCACACACACATTAATTTGTATAGGCTACATGTACACTTGACGAGTCAACGCACTAATTAGTTAGCCTAGACTAGGCCTAGTCCAACACTGCAAAAAGCCAGTCGCAAGACCCTCTCTCTCTCTCTCTCTCTCACTACGGAAGACCGACCAGCTGCGAGTAGGCTATAGCCTTAGCCTATCGACATTTCACAGGCCAGAATTGCTGTCAGCTGTTCGCATTATTATTGATGCGCATTCCTTCCCTTCACCCAAAACCAGCAATTCACGCACGCATGGGCAGGTCTGCATCCAAACACCGCTAGCATATGTTTTTCTGCCTTCGTTTCTTGTCACCCCCGAACATGAATCCACCACAGACACCTCACGGTGTTCAGGTAGGTTAGGGGGCCTAGGCCTTTAGCACAAAAATGTAGACTCTTTACCATGTGGTGGAGGACAAGGAAAAAGGGAGGGAGGGAGGGAGGGAGGTAGGAAGAAAAAAGAAAAAAAAAGGGAGAGGGTGGGGGGAGGGGAGGGGGAAGAATTCGGTCAAAGCTGTATCTCCTGTGACCCAACTCTCAAGTACAAACGCGCAGGTAAGCCTAAGAGAGCTTCTGTATGGAATGAAGTCGACTACAGGTAATCTTCCCAACTGTAGTTGTCGTCGTGGACTCCCACCACCACCACCGAAGTGAAAATAAAGTCCTACACAGTGCAGACACAGACGCACACAAAAACTAAAAGCAACCTTGGCACCACTGTTGAAATAAGGATCACTTTGGCGTACCTACTAGCGAGTAAGGCTTCTTTCTTCTTCCTTCTTACCTTGAAAGCACTCTCACTCACACTACACCGTTCGCGAAGATTGCAGAATTGAAGTGTTGTCTAGCCCCTAGTAGAAGAAGTAGTAGTAGTAGGGCTTAGTAGCCAGAGGGGTTTTGTTTCTTGGTGGGATTGTTGTATTGCTTCTTGGTCTTGTTGTCTGGTCTAGGTAGACATGGTGGACACTGTCGCTTGTAGCAGGCTATTGTGTCTGAGTCTGTGTGTGGTGTGAGGAGGGGAGGAGGAGAGGAGAGGAGAGGGGGGGGGGGGAGGGGAGGGGGGGGGGGGAAGGGGGGAGCGAGGAGTCGTGGGGGGGGAGGGGGAAGGGGGGGGGGTGGGGAGGGGGGGGGGAGGGGGAGGGGAGAGGGGGAAGTCCTTGTCGTCCGTCCGTTCAGAATAGCGCCCTCATTAACTCATAGGCAGTAGTCTTGTCTCTCTCCTCCCGCCGCGCGCGCGCGCGTGTGCGCTCAACACACACACACACCACACACACACGCACCACACCCCAAAAACACACCACATCAACACACACATTCTTTCTGTACTGTACAAAGGGTCAAAGAAAACAATGCAAAACTAAAACAAACAAAAACAAGCAAACAACAAAACACCGTGAACAATTACGCGCGCGCGTTTGTGTGTTTGTGTGTGTGTGTGTGTGTGTGTGTGTGTGTTTTGTGTGTGTGTGCACGCGCGCGCCTGCTTGTGTACGTGCACGCACGGGGGGGGGGGAAAGAGAGAAGAGAGAGACAGAGAGAGACAGAGAAAGAGAGAGAGAGAGTATGTGTGCATGTACATGCACCAGCGCATGCAATTGTGCAAGCATGTATGCTCGTATGTTCGGCTGCATGCATATAGTGCATTGTGTGGGCTTCCTGAGCGTCTGCCCCCTGGCACGCTTTAAATTATACCTCTGTTCTTTGCTCTTTCTGTGTCAGCTAATTTTGTTTCTCTCTCTCTCTCTCTCTCTCACTCTCTCTCTCTCTCTCTCTCTCTCTCCTCTTCCCTTCTCTTCACCCACACCCCAACCCCCACGTAGCCCCCCTCCCCCTCTCCAACCTTCGTTCCTTCTCCTGTCCTCATTTTTTAAAAACGAAAAACAGCCATCTGTGACAGAAAACTCTGTCTCTGTCTGTCTGTCTGTCTGTCTGTCTCTCTCTCTCTCTCTCTCCCTCTGTTTGTCTCCTCCCTTTCTTCTCTGTCTCTCTCTCTCTCCCTCTCTGGGAACTTTTTTCTTGTTTAATCAGTAAAAACAGTTAGTTTTATGATGGGCTGTGATTATCATTATCCTCAATAAAAGAATTTGGTTTAGTTTCTCTCTGTTGTGTGCTGATGTTGTTCTTCCTCTATTGTCATTTCTTGTCTCTCTTTCTATCTGCTCTCTTCTTTCTCTCTGTCTGTTCTCCTCTCTCTCTGTCTTCTGTCTATCTGTCTCTCTCTCTCTCTCTCTCTCTCTCTCTCTCTACTGTAAATGCACTTCTTTTCATTATCCTAAGTGTTTGTCATTGTCTGTCTCTATCTGTCTGTCTGTCTGTCGTCTGTCTCTCTCGTCTCGTGCTCTCTGTCTGGTTGTGTTCTTTTTCTGCTCTCTCTCTCTCTCTCTCTCTCTCTCTCTCTCTCTCTCTCTCTACTTGTAAACAAAGCTTGGTCTTATCTCATTACTCTAAAAAAAAACATGTCATTCCTCTCTCTCTCTCTCTCTCTCTCTTTCCCCCTCCTCTCTCCTCTCTCTTCTCTCTTCTCTCTCTCTGCCTCTCTGTCTGTCTGTCGGGCTTGTCTGTCTGTCTGTCTGTTCTCCTCTCCTCTCTCTTCTCTCTTCTCTCTGTCTCTCTCTTCTGTTGCCTCTCTCGCCGTGGCTGGATGTTTAAAAAAATCGCATGGGTGTTCTTTGGCCTCGAAAAACAGAAACGTAGGCGGGGTCATTGGTTCTGTGTGTGTCTCTGTGTGTGTGTGTTCTCCCGTAATGCTGTCTTCTGTCTCTTGTTGTTTCTGTTGCTGTCTTCTATTTTCTCTGTTCCTCTGTCCTTGGCGCTCTATTGTCACTTCTGTTCTCTGTGTCTCTGTGACACTGTTCTATTCTGTCTTGCAGTCCGAAGCTAAACTGTCTAGTCTAAGTGCTAGGTCTTTCTCTCAACTGTCCTATGTCTGTTCTAAAGATTTTGTTCTTAGGGAGGGCAAAATTATCTGTGTCTGGTGTTTGTGTTTGTGTGTGTCTCTCCTGTCTCTTTGATTCTATTCCTTTCTGTTCGGATAATGGTCTCTGTCTTTTCATCCTCTCTCTTGGTCTGTCATCCTTGTCTCTCTGTCTCCTCTTCACACTCAGTGTCTCTCTCTCTGGTTTTTAATCTGTCTCTCTGTTCTGTCTGTTGTCGTCCGTACCTTTGTCTCTGTGTTTAAAATGGTCACTGTTCTCCTGGGTGTAGTTTAGCAGAGCCAGCACGTGCCTATGTGTGTTGAGTGTGGTGTGGGTTTGGCTCTGAAACAGAAAGAGGAGTGAACAATGGTTGTTTTGAGGGCCCATGAATGAGTATGTCGTTCTGTTTCTTTTTGCCTTTTGCTTTTTCGATTTTATTTGGGTTCATCCAAGTGATATAGACGATGGGAAAAGAGAGTGAGGGCCGGGTTGCACTTCTGGATGCTTGTGAGGTGAAAATTTTCTTTCAACATAATTGAGGTAACATAAAAGAAGGCCTGAAACAATGATTGACAAAAATAAGTAATTAAGGAATGCGAAGGGGACTTTAAGGGGTGTTAAAAACCATATGGTCTTTCATTAAGGTTTTTTGCATATAACGAAGCAGACAGATTAAATGTGTGTGGCTGTAATTGTGGGAGTGAGTGTGTGTGTGGTGTGTGTGTGTGTGTGGTGTGGGGTGTTGGTGTTTTGGGTTGGTTTTGTGTTTTTTATTCTTTTATTTCGAAGATAATGTAAAGCACCCATGTGCTTTTTTTTTTACTTTAGTCCCCCGTGTATGCGATTTTTTTAAATCTTGTCTTTTTTTCCCCCGGACCAATGGCCTATCTTCGGGGGGAGTGGAAAGGGGTTTTAACGTGTGTTCAAGATGTTGTGGGTTGCACAGGGGCCTTGGTCTTGGGAAAAAGGTTTAGGAAGAGTGGAGTGGGATGAGTTAATCCCGTGTGTGTGTGTGTGTGTGCACGCGCGCGCATGCGTGCGTGCGTGCGGTGCGTGGTGCGCGGTGTGTGTGTGAAGGAGAGAGAGTGAAAAGGGAAAAATTTTTACAGAGGGCAATAGAATAAGTATAATCGTTCCTGTTTTTCTTTTCTGTCCTTTTGTTTTTCTTCTTTTAATTTTGGTTACATCCAGCCCTGTGAGTAAAAAAAGGGCAAAAAAGCAAGTAAACAGAATGAACTGGCAACGCTATGGCACGAGGAACAATTTTCCTTCAACATATTTGGGGTTTAACATAAATTATTTGGCAAGGCCATGGAGAACTAAGGCATTGGCCGTAAATAATATTAGTCACTGGGTAACAATAGACGACAGTGACTGTGGGTAAGGCGTGTTAATAACATATGGTTTGCTTTCTGGGGTCTTCCTTTCACAGAAAGAGAGACAGACAGAGAGACAGAGAGAGACAGAGAGAGTCAGAGAGAGACAGAGAACCGAGCCTGTGGAGAGAGAGAGACAGAGACAGAGAGACAGACAGACAGACAAAGAGACAGAGAGAGACAGAGAACCGAGCCTGTGGAGAGAGAGAGACAGAGACAGAGAGACAGACAGACAGAAAAGAGACAGAGAGAGACAGAGAACCGAGCCTGTGGAGAGAGAGAGACAGAGACAGAGAGACAGACAGACAGACAAAGAGACAGAGAGAAAACAGAGAACCGAGCCTGTGAGAGAGAGAGAGACAGAGACAGAGACAGAGAGAGAGAGAGAGAGAGAGATTGAGAGAAGACAATTACAATGACAAATTCTTTTATTTCGAGGATAATGAATAAGCACTCATGTGTTTTTTTTTTTCATCCATCCCCCCCCTTTATGGGGAATAAAATCAGGAAAAAACTCAAATTCAAAACTCGAAAAAATTTTATTCAAAAAAAAGGCCTTTGGGCCCAAAAACTGATACTTTAAAAAGAGAGAAAAGAGAGAGAGAGAGAGGGGAGAGAGGAGAGAAAAAGAGAGAAGGGGAAAAGAGAAGACAAAAAGAAGGAAGACCCCAAGAAGAAACAAGCTTAATGGAAAAAAACGCAAAAACCCATTGGGTTTAAAGGGGAAATAAAAATCAGAGGGGGAAAGGGAAAAAAGGGTGGAAAATGTTGGGGAAAAGGGCCCGTCTGGCCCCAAAAGGGAATGGGGGCCGGTTATAATTTAAAGGGGGAAATTGGGGGTTGGGATGGGGTTTTTTTTGTTGTTTTTGTTTTTTTTAAAAATTTCCTTCCCCAGGTTTTCCAAAGACTTTTGGGCATCTCTACAAAGACCCATCACAAATAAAAAAAGTAAAGAAGGGAAACCCGCAATAAAATTGGCCCCCTTTTAAGGATTTTCAAACCCCTTCGTCAGACAACAAAAAATGAAGTCCATGTCACACGTCCTCGGCTTGTTTAAAACAACCCTCCCAAAGGCACAGTAGGGGAGGAAGAAGAAGAAAGAGGAGAAAAAGGAAGAAAATGGAGGCCCAAAAATTCCGAGAGGGGGACAGACAGGAGTAAAGGGGACCCCCTGAGGGGGGCCCTGAGAGAGAGGAGGGGAGAAAGGTGGTTACAAAGTTTCAAAAGGCCCCCCAAAAAGGGATTCGGAATCTAGGATGGGTTGAGGGTTTGACGTGACCCCGAGCTTTTAAGGTTAAACCAATGGTGGTTCTTGCATACGCCCCGTCTTTAACCTCCCCCTTTTTTAAAGGGCATCCGCTTTCCGACTTAAAGGGTTTGGTGTCTAAATACACCTGTCACATCCCTTTTTTTTAATTAGTTAATTTCCCACCCGGCATTTCCTTTTGGGCCCGGGGGGGGTTTTTTTTTTTTTTTTTTTTAATTTTCCTGGCCTACTCTTTTTCCCCAAAAAGGAAAGGGGGGGCGGAAATGTTTTTAAAAAGGGGTGGGGGTTTCCCGGTTGTTTACAAGAAATTTTTTTTTGGTTTTTTGCGTTTTGGGAAAAACAAAAACCTCGGTTTTATTTCTCCACAATAGGGACTTGTTTGGTTTTGGGGGGGGGGGTTTGGGGTTTTTTTTTGGGGGGGGGGGGGGTGGGGGGGAGTCCTAAAAAAACTAAAACCCGGGTTTAACTCCAAAAGGGAAAAATCCCCTAAACGGGCGCCCCCAATTGTGGCTTTTTTTCCCGGGGCCTTCCCCAAAACCCCCACCAAGACCCCCGTTTTTAAAACCACTGGGCTATCCGCCCTCCCCCCCCCCCCCCCCCCCCTTGTCTCCCCTTTCCCCCCCCCCCCCCCCCCCCCCCCGCCACTAATCCCTGGCCTTTTGGGGGTGGCTGGAACCGGGGTTTTTTTCAGATCGCCAAGCAAATTTACAAGACTCAAAAACCACCGGGCTCCCCCCCTTCCTAGAAAAAAAGGGAGGGGGATGCCAAAGTGGTCAGAACATTGCGCTCCCCAATTGACCCCCGGGTTCGTTTCCCCGTTAAAGGGGGATTTTTTTTTTTCCCCAAGTTAAATCAGGGGCAACCCCAAACTCCCCCCCCAAAAGCCCTTTTGGGATGAGATTTAAAAAACCGACCCCCGTTGCAAAACGCGGGGCAAAACATCTTGCGCACTTTTTAAAATTTCCTGTTCCGTTTTTGAAAGAGTAGGCCATTGGTGCCGGGGGGAAAGGGATAAACAAAATTTTACAAAACCGAAATACCAGGGGGGTTGGGATTTTAAAAAAAGCCAAAAATTTTGCTTTTTTTCCTTTAAACCTCGATATAAAAGAAAAAAAAAAATAAAAATAAATAAAAGAGAGAGGTAAAATTTAAAATTAATTTTAAATGAATTTTTTTTAAAAAAAGGGAAAGGGGCTTTAACAAACAACTTTTTTTAAAACCACCCCTTCGGGGCACAAAAAAAAAAAAAAAAAACAAGGGAGAGGGAGAGAGAGAAAAGGAGAGAGAGAGAGAGAGAGAGAGAGGAGAGAGAGAAAAGGAGAGAGGAGAGGGAGGGGAAGGGCAGGAAGGAGACAGGGGGGCAAGACAGACATACAGCAGAGGGGGGAAAAATAAAGAAGGGGAAGAAGTGGTTGGGAGCCAGAACAAACAACAAAACAACAAAAAAAAACCCAACAGAAGAAGAAAGACAGCAGCCCGGGAAGGCGCGCAGACAAAAAAAAAGGAGGGATAGAAACAAAAGACAGACAAAAACAAAAACAAAAACAGACAAAGGGACAGAGGGAGAATCCAGGGCCTTTTCCAACCCTGGTTTAAAGGATTTTTACGGGGGCTTTCCGCGCCCCTTTCCTTTTTTTTTTGGGTTAAGGGTTGGTTTTGTTTTTTTGGGTTGGGGTGGTGTGTTGTTGTTGTTGTTGGGGTGTTGGTGGTGGGGGGGGGGGGGGGAGGGGGGGGAAGGGGGTTTGGGGTTCATTTTGGTCGGGTTTGTTTTGGGGGTGTGGGGAGTGAGTGTGAAGTGTGTTGTTTTGGTGGGGTTGTGTGTGTGGGGTGGGGGGTTTGGGTTTTGTGTTGGTGGTGGGTGTGGGGGGGGGGGGGGGGGGGGGGGGGTTTTGATTTTTGGGTGGGGGGTGGGTGGGTGGGTGGGGTTTTATTTTGGGGGTGGGTGGGGGGGGGGGGTTAGAGTGTGGGGGTTATGTTTCTGTTTGTTTTAAATGTGTGTTTTTTAAAGGTTTTGTTTTGGTTTTAAAGGTGTGTTTTTGTTATTTAATTATTTTTTATTTTTTTTAAGGTAAATTGAATTAAGGGATTTTCCGGGTTTGTTTTTTTTTTTAATATTCCCCGGGTTGATCCGGGTTTTTTCCATTTTGCCAACTGGTTTTCCACTTGGACAAAGGTTCACCCCTTCTGAAAACGGCGGAATTTTAACGTGCCCAATTTTCCCCCCCCCCCACACCCCCCCCCTTTAAAAAAGGCTCATTCTTTTTTGGGGTAATATGGTTAGGTGTTTGTGTGGGTTAGTGTTGGTTTTGGGAATGGGGCCGTTTGGTTTCGGCCCCAACACCCCACAAAAGGGCCCCCCTTTTGGGAGGGGTGGAAAAGGCGGGGGAAAGTGAAAAAGGGGGTTTTTTAGGAGGGGGCCCCCCAAATTTTTGCCCCGGGGAAAAACTAATTCCTTGATGGGGTTTATGGGGGAAACAAGAAGTTTAGCAGAAGGGAAAGTTTTTTTTCCCCCGGGTTCAATCTTGAAAAATTTTTCCTTTTGGATTTTAATACAGAATTTAAATTTACCCCCCCCCCCCCCCCCCCCCCCCCCCCCCCCCCCCCCCCCCCCCCCCCCCCCCCCCCCCCCCCATCCACTTTTTTGGAGGGAAAACTAAAAGGGTTTGGCACAAAAAAACCTTTTTTGGGAAAGGGGGGGAGGGGGGAAAGAGCTTTCCCATGGGTTTAAAAAAAAAAGGCATCCTTTTCCCAAAACAAAAAAGTTAAAAAAAAGGGGATTTTTTAGACCCTTTTTTTTTTAAGGGGGCCTTTAATGGGGGGAGGTTTTTGTTTGCGTCCCTTTTGGCTTCAGTAAGTTCCCCCATTCACCCAGCTTTTGGGGGGTTTTTGCCCTTTTTTAATAAAGGGAAGGTAAAACATGGGGGGAGGGGGAGAGGGGCGCCCCCCTCAATTGTTTGGCCCCTGGGAAGCTGAGGTCTTTGAGCCCCCTTCCTTAAAAGGGGGACGGGATGCCGGGGGTTAAAATAAATAAATTTGTGATCTGCTAACCCCCGGGGTTTAAATCTCGTTCAAAAGGATTTTTTTTTGGTTTTAACACCGGGGGGGCCGACCCCAAATTTACCCCCCACCCCCCCCCCAAAAACAGGGGGACTGGAGGGTAAAAAAAAAAATTTCCCACATGGGTGCTTTTTTCCTTTTACCCCAAAAAATTAAAAGAAGGGAATTAAAAAAATGACCGCATGGGTTTAAGGGAAACTTTTAACCTTTCCTTTTTAAATAACGTTTGGCCCAAGGGGTCCCTTTGGGTTTTTTTAGTAATTTAGTTTAAAGTGTAAGGGTATGTTTTAGGGCAGGGGGGAAAGAAAGGGGGGGGAGGGGAGGGCGCGCCCTCTAGTTGGGTAGAAAAGTAGGTTCATGTCCCAGACCATGGGAGGACCACCACCAAGGACGGAACACAACCTTTCCTTTTTTTTTGAGATAAGCCCATTTTGTATTTATAGTTAGTAGTGTAGGAGTAATAAATCTTTATTCCCCTATTTTTTTCCAAGCCCAAATCAAAGCGCATCTTAACCCACCCAAATGAAACCCAAAGAAAATAATAATATTTAAACAAAAGTTTTCCAAACATGGTGCGTTGCAGCCCAAAATCAAAGGAAATGAAATTTCAATAGTCAAAGGGTTTTTAAAAGACAAAACACCCACCAAAACACACACACCCCAAAACCCCAAAACCACACCACCCAGGTCTTTTAATTTACATTGGGGGCGGGAAAAAATAAGGACCTGGGTTAAGGGGTTTTGGAAAGGTGGGGGATAGTTCTGATATGAAACAGGAAGGGGGGGAAATCTAGGTTTGAAATGATATGTCTTAAAGGGGGTTTTAAAAAATGGTCTAATATATTAAAACAGACAGTATTTTTGGGGCCCCAGGCCAAAGTTTTTGTCATTAGTTATTGATGTACTTTTGTCCCAAGGGCTTTCCCATCAATAATGTTGTTTTTTCCCTTTAAACTGGGCGTTGATTTTTTTTCCCTTCAGCCTTTTTTAAGGGTTTTTTGGCCTGAAGAAAAAAAATTTTTTTGTTCATTTTTCCCCCTTTTTCCCCCTCTCTCTCTCCCTCCGGGCCAATGTTTTGGTTTTTTTTTTCCCCCCAGCCTTTCTTTTCTTTTTTTCCCCTCTATTTTTTTTTAAATTCTTTTCATTTTTTTCCCCCTTTTCTTTTCCCTTCCCTTCTTCCCCCTCTCTCTCTCCCCTCCCCTTCCCCTCTCTCCCCCCTCTCTCTCTCTCCCCCCTCTTTTCCCCCTCTCTCTCCCCTCTCTCCCCCCCCTCCCCCCCCCTTCCCCCCAAACCCCCCCCCCCCATTTTTTTTTAATTTCCCCTTCACCCTTTCTTTGGGGGTTTTTTCCCCCCCCTGCCCAAATTTTTTAAACCCTTTTTCTTTTTCCCCCATTTTTCATTTTTCCCCCCCTCCCCCCTTTTTTTTCTTTTTTCCCTTTTTTTCCCCCCCCTTTTCTCTTTTTTCTCTTTTTTTCTCTTTTTCTTTTTCCTTTCCCCCTCCCCCCTTTCTCTCTTTCTTTCCCTTTCCCTTTTTTCCAAACTTCCCTTCTTTATCTTTTTTCCCTTTTCTTAATTTTTCCCTTTTTTCTTTTCCCCTTCTTTCCCCACCCCCCTCTCTCTTCTTTTCCCCCTCTCTTCTCTCCCCTCCCCCCCTCTCTCTCTTCTCTCCCCATCTCTCCCCTCTCTCTCTCTCTCTCTCCCCCTTCCCCCCCCCCCCCCCCCTCCCCCCCCCCCCCCCCCCCCCCCCCCCCCCCCTTCCCCCCCGGGGCCTTCCTTATTTCTTCCCTTTCTTGGGGGTTTCCCTTTTTTTCCCCCCTTTCTTTTTCTCTCTCTCTCTCCCTCTCTCCCTCTTCTCCCCCTCTCTCTCTCCCCCCTTTTCTCTCTTCCCCCCCTCTCCCCTCTCCCAAGAAAGGCAGATGGGGGGGAAAGGAAAGGATGGCGTAGGCATACCAAAACAGTTTTCAGGGTTTTTGCTGTTTGACAACAAAAACCCCAAAATCGCCCAAAAAACCCCAAAAATCATTCAGAAAAAAAAGGGGAGGAAAGGAGGAAAAGGGAAAAGAGGTGAGGGGGAGGGGTGGGGATAAAGAGAGAAGAGAGAAGAGGGGGGGGGGAGGGGGGGCCTTTGACCAATTTATTGCCCATTGTCCAAGGGCCCTAGGGGACAAGGGGGGTTATACACGATTTTTCTTTGAAAATAAACAAAAATTACAAGAAAAATTTAATTTATAAATTTAAACGAAAAAAAAAAAAAAACCCCCCCCCAAAAAAGGGGGCCTCCTATAAAGGGAAATCAATTTTAAAACCCTGCCCTAAACTCAGTTTCAAACCAAACACAAAGTAATGTCAAGGATAAACAACAGGAACCAATAAACAATACCTAAGATAATAACACGAACATCCTAGAATGCTATATTAGACCATCGAATCAAACTCTATGTGAAATTTTCAATAAATATTCTTGCTGTAGATTACAGCATAATTATAAATGTTTTTTAAGTTGTGTCACAAAATATTGCTGGAGATTATAGAATATTATAATAATAATAATAATAATAATAATAATAATAACAATAACAATAATAATAATAATGGAATTTATATAGCGCTATATCTCGCGACGGCAAATCAAAGCACTTAATATAAATGTTTCTTAAGTTTAGTCACAAAAGTTAACTAATTGGTATTAAGCTGTGATTGTGGTAATTCCAGAGCTTCTGCAATAAACTTTGCAACAGATTTGATCACAATATCGTCATCAGACAATAAGACAGAAAAATATCTTGCCTTCGGAAAGCTTCTAGTTTGAGAACACTACAGTTTTCAGGTATGAAAACATATGATTGACAATGAAACAGGAAATGTATAACATCATCAAGAATATGACCAAACATAGGGCATGGGAGCTGTGTGTGTGTGTTGTGTGAGAGAGAGAGAGAGAGAGAGAGAGAGAGGAGAGAGAGACAGACAGACAGAGACAGAGACACACACAGTGACACAATGAAAGACAACGACAATGGTTTATTGCGGTAAGCTTTCAAGCCCATTCACAAGGGGACAGTGGGAAGAGGACTGGGCACAAACACAAATTTAACCAAGAAATAAAAAAAACAATTCACAACTGTCCAAATAATCATCATGACATGGATTCCACATCATGATTTAAGGGCTGCAACAAACACAGGTACATCCTAAAACCATGATTATTATAACTTTTAGCAGAGTGTAAACTATGAACAAAAGTTTTTTGCTGTTAAAGCTTTACCAGCCATTCAGCAAGGCTTCTCATAATAACCCATTAACACAGATGGGGGAGAGAGGGAGGGGGGGGGGGGGTAAGACACGGTTGTTTTCACTAATTTAAGTCATGTGCAAAACCAGCTGTGATACCAGGAACATTACAGGGAAACCTGGTCAGCACACTTTCATGTTTAAGATGACTGGGGGGAAAACTAGTAGAGATGGAAAGGCAGGCATTGGCCCTATGTTAACTACTGGGTAACAATTAACAGGGCTGGGTTAGGTGTGTAAATGCTGTAAGGCTGCTTCTGGGTTTCCCTTTACAAGAGAGAGAGAACTCGAACTCGAACTCGAAAGAGTTATTCACAAAAAGGCCATTGGCCCATACGTTAACGGGGGTTAAGAGAGAGAGAGAGAGAGAGAGAGAGAGAGAGAGAGAGAGAGAGAGAGAGAGGCGAGAGGGAGAGAGAGACCAACAATGGGGAAAGTCCATGCCTAAAGGCAAAGCCACACATTATTAAATTGGTCAAGCACTGAGAATGAGGTCCCCCAAGAGGGCGTAGATTGCCACTGGGCAGGGACCAGGCCTGGTCTCCCTGTGAAGTGACATCCGAACGGTGTTTCCCCTTTCCAAGACTGGACTCACCTTCACACCCTCTACCCTCTTCCCACAGCATGTCAACCCGGGTTCGTTTCCCGTTCAAGGGAGGGGGGGGGGGTATTTTCCTCTGGAGTTAACATCAGTGCAGACTCCACTCTCCCCAAAAGTCCTTTCGGATGAAACTATAAACCGAGGCCCCGAGTGCGAACGCACGCAGAACATCTTGGGCACATGTTAAATCCTGTTCCGCTTTTCGTAAGAGTAGTCCATTGTGTGCCGGTGAGAACAGATGACAAAATTGACAAAACTGCATACACACGGGGACTGGATGTAAAAAAGCACATAAGTGTTTATTCCATTATCCTCGATATAAAAGAATAAAATAAATAAAATAAATAAATGTTGTTCTGTTTTTGCTTGATCCTCCAGAAGTAACAAGTAGAGCTGTTCTCAAGGAAGGTGTACCCCAGGACACCATCATCAGAATCATGCAGCAGCACAACATCTCCACTATGGGAGTGTTGGACAGTTACTTTGCCGGAATGCTTTGTTTCTGTTTCTATCATCCCTCAGTCGCCTCTGAACGGATCTGTCACTCAGTTGGTTGACATAAGCTTGAAAGACCAAAAAGATCTGTGACAGTGCTTGTCAGGGGTTTCCTTACTGTCGATGTCTTGTGGCTGAGGGGGTTTACACTAGTGTTGATGTCAAGGGTTAGGCCCAAGCTTCTCATTCCTAACATGTCTTCATTCTGCTCTATGTTGTGTGTTGCATTGGTGTACTGTGTACCTCTGTCTACAGAGTGCTGTTTCTCTCTAACAGTATCAGCTAAGTTTGCTGCTTTGACATTCTCATTCACACACACACACACACACTCTCTGCCACCTGCTCTTTCTCTTTTTTTTCACAATCTCTTTCGTCTCATTCTTTCCTGGTCACGTCCTAAATGGCGTGGGGCTTTTGTTTTTCATGAAGTACTAAACCTATCTACCCTCATTCCACACAGGGTGATGCCATGTTTGTTGACATTGAATATAGTGTCCACTGGCTGTAGGTGCAGTACTATGACCCTGTTCTGGCCTTCACCAGGTATTTTCCAGCTCCAAACAGAGCCGCAGGTCAACAGGGCAGTCCAGGCAGACTCCACACAGCAGCTGGCAGTCCAGTAACTGGCATGGTGATGACTAAACGATGATTTTTCTTCACAGCTGATTCAACATGCCCCCTGCCGGTTTGCTCCTCTTCAGGTGACCTCAGAGAGAGAGAGGGGGGGGAGAGAGAGAGAGGGGGGGGGGGGAGGGGAGGGGGGGGGAGGAGGGACCCAATTTTCGTTTATTGTTTTTTTTTTTTATTTTCTGGCCCTCTTGTTTTTTGTTTTGTTTTTTGGTTTTGCCCCCTTTTTACCCTTTTTGGGGTTATTTTGGGTGCTTTTTTTTTCTGTTTCTATCCCCTTTTTCCCCTTTTTGACATTTTTAATTCCCCCAAAAAAACAAAAATCTTGCATGTTTTTCTTTTTCCCCCCAAAACCCGGGTTAAAACCCGGGTTTCCAGTCCAAAAGGCGGGGGTTTTTTTTTTATGATTTCCTAAATTTTTTTTCCCCCAGGGATACCCCCTGGGTTTGCTTTTATTAACCCAAAAAAAATTTGGGGGGGTTTTTTTTTTGGGAAGGGGGAAAAGGGGGGGGAAACCAAAAAAAAGGGGGGGGGGGGGGGGGGGGGAGGGGTTTTAAAGGGGAAAAGGAAAATTTTTGGGGGGAGGGTAAAGGGAAAGGGGGGGGGGAAAGAGGGGAGAAAGGGGGGGGGGGGAAAGGGGAAGCGAAAAAGGGGGGGGGGGGAAAAGAGAGAGGAGAGGAGGAGATGGGGGGGGAAGAGAGAGAGAGGGGGAGGGGGGGGGGGGGGATGGGGGAAAGAGAGGGGGAAAAAAAAAAAAGAAAGAAAAAGAAAAGGAGGATAAAAAAAGGAGGGGGGGAGGAGGAAATGGGGGGAGGGGAAGAAAAAGGGAAAAAGGAAAAAAGGGAAAAAAGGAAAAAAGAAAGAAGAAGAAGAAGAA
>CM054138.1:29129633-29137133 GCA_028751875.1 Rapana venosa
TTTAGAGTCGGGGAAGATAAAGCAACGATGGAGAAGGAGATGGGCGCCGCCTTCAATATGCTGGCCTCTGGAGAAGCTGAGGTCTCTGACCCCTCGCTCCCCTACAACTGCATTGGTTATGGGAACACCTTTACCTTTTAACTTTACCTATACTACCAGTCTTAGCTGATCGACTCTTCTACGAAAAGTGGGTAGGTTTTTATAACGTGTGGGCCATACGTTCTGCATGCGTCTTCACACGAGAATTAGGTTTCTAGCCCTATCCGAAGGACTTTCATGGGAATGTAACTGGTACAAATTAATGTGAACTCTAGGTGGGTGAAATCCCTTCGAACGACCACCTCAGCGGTATAATTCAACCCCCACGCCCACGGTCATTCTCAAAATAATAACAATTCTCTCCCATGCCGAAGTTGGATGCGCTGGGCTTGGCTTGGCTGGGCTGGGCCTGACTTGTCAGGCGCTTAACGGCAACGCAACACACTTTTACACACATATGACAAACAACTAAGAGTCGCTGCTCTCTGGGCGTTCGACGACGAAGAAGAAGAAGATCACGAATACGACATAATTATTAGGTTCTCGCGTTCACTCTTATGACAAGCACCCAGAAAAAAACACACAGCTTTACGCGAGTGCGTCCTGAGCACGTGCGATTTGTTTTTGCTGGTTTCTTTTAAAGCCGACGGACCAGCACCAGCTTGAAACAAAGCGTTTCGAACTGTGAAGGTCTTCATCACCGGCCAGAACGGATGGATTTTTATGGATGTATTGACAGGAGATAGATAGAAAGATAGAAAGATAGATAGATAACTCATCCACAGCTGTTGGTGTCTTAGTTCGGCTGGGCTGTCCCGTAAATGATGGATGGGTCTATATGTGTTTATGTGTGTGTGGGTGGGTGTGGGGGGGGGGGGGGGGGGGAGAGGGCTGGGTGGAGGTGGTGGGGGGGGGGGCGTGGGGGGGGGGGGGGGGGGGCGGGGGGGGGGGGGTTGTGTGTGTGTGAGGGGGAAAGGTAGGCGAATCTGGGTGGGTAGAGGTTGTGTGTGTGGGGGGGGGGGGGGGGGGGGCAGTTGGTGTATGTTGGTGTTGTGTGTGTGTTGAAGGGAGGGTGGAGGCAGGTGAGTTTGGTGGGTTGGCAGTTGTGTGTGTGTGTGTGTGTGTGTGTGTGTGTGTGTGTGTGTGTGTGTGTGTGTGTGTGTGTGTGTGTGTGGGTGTGTGTGTGTGTGTGTGTGTGTGTGTGTGTGTGTGTGAGAAAGAGAGAGAAAGTCCAGTGTGTGTGTGTGTGAGAGAGAGAGAAGAGAAAGTCCAGTGAGTGTGTGTGTGTGTGGGGGTGTGTGTGTGTGTGTGTGGGGTGTGTGTGTGTGTGTGTGTGTGTGTGTGTGTGTGTGTGTGTGTGTGTGTGTGTGTGTGTGTGTGTGTGTGTGTGTGGTGTTGTGTGTGTGTGTGAAAGTCAGTGTGTGTATGTGTGTGTGAGAGAGATGAGAAAGAAAGTCCAGTGTGTGTGTGTGTGTGTGTGTGTGTGTGTGTGTGTGTGTGTTGTGTGTGTGTGTGTGTGTGTGTGTGTGTGTGTGTGTGTGTGTGTGTGTGTGTGTGTGAGAGAGAGAGAGAGAGAGAGAGTCGAAGAGAGAGAGAGAGAGAGAGTCGAGTGTATGTGTGTGTGAGTCGAGTGTATGTGTGTGTGAGTCGAGTGTATGTGTGTGTGTGAGTCGAGTGTATGTGTGAGTCGAGTGTATGTGTATGTGAGTCGAGTGTATGTGTGTGTGAGTCGAGTATATGTGTGTGCGTGAGTCGAGTGTATGTGTGAGTGAGTCGAGTGTATGTGTGTGTGAGTCGAGTGTATGTGTGTGTGAGTCGAGTGTATGTGTGTGTGTGAGTCGAGTGTATGTGTGTGTGTGAGTCGAGTGTATGTGTGTGTGAGTCGAGTGTATGTGTGTGTGTGAGTCGAGTGTATGTGCGTGTGAGTCGAGTGTGTGTGTGTGTGTGTGTGAGTCGAGTGTATGTGTGTGTGAGTCGAGTGTATGTGTGTGTGAGTCGAGTGTTATGTGTGTGTGAGTCGAGTGTATGTGCGTGTGAGTCGAGTGTGTGTGTGTATGTGTATGTGTGTGTGAGTCGAGTGTATGTGTGAGTGAGTCGAGTGTGAGTGTGTGTGTGAGTCGAGTGTGTGTGTGTGTGTGAGTCGAGTGTATGTGTGTGTGAATCGAGTGTATGTGTGTGTGAATCGAGTGTATGTGTGTGGTGTGAATCGAGTGTGTATGTGTGTGTGAGTCGATGTGTATGTGTGTGTGAGTCGAGTGTATGTGTGAATGAGTCGAGTGTATGTGTGTGTGAGTCGAGTGTGTGTGTTTGTGAGTCGAGTGTATTGTGTGTTTGAGTCGAGTGTATGTGTGTGTGTGTCGAGTGTATGTGCGTGTGAGTCGAGTGTGTGTGGTGTGTGTGTGTGTGTGTGTGTGTGTGTTGTGTGTGTGTGGTGTGTGTGTGTGTGTGTGTGTGTGTGTGTGTGTGTGTGTGTGTGTGTGTGTGTGAGTCGAGTGTATGTGTGTGAGTCGAGTGTATGTGTGTGTTGTGTGTCAGCGCCCTGGGCTTTATCACAGTTCTTGATTAAACCATTGACGCTGGGGACAACAGCAAAGTGAGAGGCTGTATGACCAGTGGCTTTCCCTCTCATGGAATTCCACTTTACAGCTTAGTCTTTAGTGATCGACTGACTCTGACTAGGAGGCTTGACTCGCACAGTCCTTTATGTGCTGCAGCCCTGGGAGCTGGTTGGCCTTTGGAGAACATCTCCAACGCTGACTGTCCTTATGCCCTTATGCCGAGAGAGTGGGGATGTACTGTGGGCAAGGCATCTCCACTATAATCAAATTTCTGCCCAATTTCCAAAACAGCAGCTGCCTCCTCTGCTGTTTTGGAGGTCATCGTCGGACACGACGGACAAACATAAATAAAGTGTGTGAGTCGAGTGTATGTGTGTGTGAGTCGGATGTATGTGTGTGAATCGAGTGTATATGTGTGTGAGTCGAGTGTATGTGTATGAGTGTGTGTGTGTTTGGTTTGTAGTGAGGAAGGGAGAGATAAGTCTGTGTGGGCGGCAGTTGTGTGTGTGTGTGAGTCGAGTGTGTGTGCGTGTGCGCGCGCGCGCGCGCGCGCGCGCGTGTGTGTATGTGTGTGTGTGTGTTGTGTGTGTGTGTGTGTGTGTGTGTGTGTTGTGTGTGTGTGTGTGTGTTGTGTGTGTGTGTGTGTTATGTGAAATTCAAAGTCATTTTTTACCAGAAGATACATCGAATAGATATGCATTGCTTTTCTTCCTCAAGTCATACACCAGGCAACGACATTGACGACAACAACAAAATAAAAGCATTATTTTCTTCTTCTTCTTTTCTTCTTCTTCTTCTTCTTCTTCTTCGCAATTCTTCGCAATTCTTCGCAATTCTTCTTTTCTTCTTCTTCTGCTTTTTCATCTTCTTCTTCTTCTGCTTTTTCATCTTCTTCTTTCATCTGCTACTTCTTCTTCTTCTTCTTCTTCTCTTCTTCTTCTTCTTTCTTACTGCTTCTTTTTTTTTTCTTCTTCTTCTTCTTCTTCTTCTTCTTTCTTCTTCTTCTTCTTCTTCTTCTTTTCTTCTTTCTACTGCTTCTTCTTCTTCTTCTTCTTCTTCTTCTTCTTCTTCTTCTTCTTCTTCTTTCTCCTTCGTCTTCTTCTTCTTCTTCTTCTTCTTCTTCTTCTTCTTCTTCTTCTTTCTTGTTCTTTCTTCTTCTCTTCTTCTTTTTTTCTTCTTCTTCTTCTTCTTCTTCTTCTTCTTCTTCTTCTTCTTCTTCTTTCTTCTTCTTCTTCTTCTTCTTCTTCGCAATTCTTCTTCTTCGCAATTCTTCTTCTTCTTCTTCTTCTTCTTCTTCTTCTTCTTCGCAATTCTTCTTCGCAATTCTTCTTCTTCTTCTTCTTCGCAATTCTTCTTCTTCGCAATTCTTCTTCTTCTTCTTCTTTTTCTTCTTCTTCTTCTTCTTCTTCTTCTTCTTTTCTTCTTCTTCTTCTTCTTCTTCTTATTCTTCTTCTTCTTCTTTCTTCATCATCATCTCTTCTTCTTCTTCTTCTTCTTCTTCTTCTCTTCTTCTTCTGCTTCTCTTCTTCTTCTTCTTCTTCTTTTTCTTCTTCTTCTTCTTCTTCTTCTTCTTCTTCTTTCTGCTTCTGCTTCTGCTTCTTCTTCTTCTTCTTCTTCTTTGTCGTCGTCGTCGTCGACGCGTCGTCGTCGTCGTCGTCGAACGCTCAGACAGCAACTATTGTTGTCTTGTCATATGAGGGCAAGTGAAAAGGAAAGAAGGAAATTGATACACTTGAAAGAAAATAGTTGTATCAGGTCACATTAGCATGTCACTTCTGTGTCTGTGTGTGTGTGCGGGGGGGGGGGGGGGGGGGGCGAAGGGGGGTGTTAGTGCGGGATTTTTTTTTGGGTGGGGGTGGGGAGAAGGGGAAGGATGATGATTATGTGAAGGAAGAAGAATGTGTGTGCGTGTGTGTGTGTGTGTGTGTGTGTGTGTGTGTGTGTGTGTGTGTGTGGTGTGTGTGTGTGTGTGTGTGTGTGTGTGTGTGTGTGTGTGTGTGTGTGTAGTAGTAGTAGTAGTTCTTCAGTTTAACGTCCTTCCACTAAATAGTGATATCAGACAGGAAAGTGTGTGTATGTGTGTGTGTGTGCGTGCGCACGCGCACGTGCTTGTGCGTGTGTGTAGGGGGGAGGGGTATGCATATAACTAATCAATCGCAATAAACAACTATTATGAAACAAGCATAAACAAGAAATCGGGAGGAGGGGGGGGAACAAAAAAAAAACAAAAAAAACCCAACCCCCCCCCCAAAAAAAAAAACCAAAAAAAACAAAAACAACAACAAAAAACAAAACAAAAACAAAAAACAAAAGACAACCAACCCCAAAAACATCAACAGCAAAAATACCAACTTTCCAATTCATATAACTTGAAGCTATCCTTATATCAGAGGAGTCTGAACATAGGAGTATGGCTTAAT
This sequence comes from Rapana venosa, assembly GCA_028751875.1. NCBI lineage: Eukaryota > Metazoa > Mollusca > Gastropoda > Neogastropoda > Muricidae > Rapana > Rapana venosa. The sequence goes on from CM054138.1 coordinate 29,134,651, forward strand.
GACAATACAATTTCTTTCATTAATGGAATGTCTTTAAGAACTTGCTGCAAGCTACGGACTGGGAAGGCAGTAAGATGTTTTTCAGATCTCTGCATCGTAAAAGAATGTGATCATTGGTAAGATTTTCACCACAGATACATGTTGCTTTTTTTAAAAATTTTGTTCTAAAAGCATTGAGCTTAAACCTGTATATAAGAGATACAACATTTCTATATTCATGTAAATTACGATATTTGATCTTATCAAAAGATAATACATGGGCTACATCATCACTCAAGGAATAACCGGTACTTTGTAGTTTCTTTTAAAGTGTTTCCAACATGCATTTTGTAACATGCTATAGCCCTCATGGATGGATAGAGGAACACTTATGCTGCAAGACCCATCGATATGCTCAGCTCCACATTTTGCTTTTCTGTCAACTTTTTCATTAAAGTAAATACCACAGTGCGAGGGTATCCAGCAAAATGTAACACCAGTGCCTCGTATCATCAGAAAATGAATTAGATGACTAATCTCAATTATGAAATCTTGTCTCACTTTTGAACTGAAGTTTCTCAGGGCAAGTAAGACTGACCTGGAATCAACACAGAAAAGTATTTGAAATATGTCTTTAGGAAGTGTGTGTGTGTGTGTGTGGTGTGGTGTGGTGTGTGTGTGAGAGAGATAGAGAGACAGACAGACATGCAGACAGAGGCAGAGAGACAGACAGAGACACAGACAGACTGACAGAAAGACAGACAGACAGACAGAAGGCGTCATTGTGTTTGTCGTCTATGTCTTGTGTTTGCTTTGTATAATGATATCATTATAATAGTGTAAAAGCGCCTAGACCTTAAAAAAGATTAAGCGTGATGTAAGTATTCATCATCATCATCATCATCATCATCACCATTCTTCTTGTTTTTAGTAGTAGGAACAGCAGCAGCAGCAACAGCAGCAGCAGCAGTAGTAGCAGTAATAGTAGTAGTAGTAGCAACAGCAACAGCAGCAACAGCAGCAGCAGCAGCAGTAGTAGCATTAATAGTAGTAGTAGTAGCAACAGCAACAGCAGCAACAGCAGCAGCAGCAGCAGCAGCAGCAGCAGCAGCAGCAGCAGTAGTAGTAGTAGTAGTATCACTATCATCATCATCATCATCATCATCATCACCACCACCACTCTTGTTGCTATTATCATCATTATCAGTAGTAATATCATCACCATCATCATCATCATCATCATCAGAGTTATTGTTGTTTGTGCTGTTATGGCTTTTAAAGGCATGTGCACACACACACACACACACACACACACACACACACAACACACACACACACACCACACAACACACACAACACATCCTATCTTTCGTCTCAACTCGGCAGACAGCCTTGACCTTGATGCCATCTTGCTTTCGTCCAGTTGTCGTGAACTATTGCACGCCATGTCATTCCGATTTTGTTCTATGGCGGCCAAGTTTTGTCGTGTGCCGATGTGACGACATTAATTTTGTCTCCACCCAATGAACAGTGATAAATGACGTGCGAATACCAGCTGCCTTTCTTTTCAGTACTACAGCCGTGACATCATTTCTTCCCAGCTTTAAACCTTTTACGAGGTGGCATCCCTGATGTGGCCTCTGTGGTTGGCAACCTATTAACCTTATTTAGACACCCTGACACCTAGTCACAGTCCCTACATGGGAAATTTCTTCCACTGGGACGTTAATCTAATCACACAAAAAACCAACAAAGCAAGCTTTTTTTTTCTTTCTTTAGAGCTCTGAGGTTTACCAAATGTTGAGATTTTGCCTGTGAGACCGTTTTTTGCCCACCAAGAAGGTAGCTGCATTCCGACTTCGGGGAAAGGTTATAAATGATAATTGGGACTGGATTGGATCCGTCATCGTCTGTAGCATAAAGTTCTGTAGCATAATTTCCACCAACTTCTACACGTAAGCCCTCTTTATTTAAAAAACAAACAAGCAAACAAACCAGTTCATAGGCAGTATTGTTATATGACCAAGCATCATTGGATGGAATGAAGTTAATGAAACTGTTGTTCAGTTCAGTTGAAACTAAAATGTTTGTCTGCTGGTTAGGGGGGGGGGGGGGGGGGGGGTTGTTCTGTGACAAATCCCCAAACGTCTCCTTTCTTTCATAACTTTTACCAGCAAAAACAGTTTTGTGTCATTTCGTTCTGCTCCTCGTGTGTAGGATATGTTAAGGTCTAATGGTTTGTCTGGTTAAAACGCATATCTCATTGTTGTCTTCACATATTTTCTTTCTTCTGAATGCAAATCTGACTCGTCTTCTCTGACACACGAAACCTCGGAAAGGTGTCTGGTTCTGGATACAAAGTCCTTCGGATGAGACTATAAACCGAGGCCCCGTGTGCGAACGCATACAGAACATCTTGCACACACGTTAAATCCTGTTCCGCTTTTCGGAAGAGTAGGCCATTGTGTGCCGGTGGAAACAGATGACAAAATTGACAAAACCGC
>CM054138.1:29149633-29252133 GCA_028751875.1 Rapana venosa
ATATTTTCCCCCAGGAGTTAACATCAGTGCAGACTCCACTCTCCCCAAAAAGTCCTTCGGATGAGACTATAAACCGAGGCCCCTGTGCGTGAACGCTCGCAGAACATCTTGCGCACACGTTAAATCCTGTTCCGCTTTTCGTAAGAGTAGGCCATTGTGTGCCGGTGGGAACAGATGACAGAGTTTACAAAACCGCATACACACGGGGTCTGGATTTTAAGAAAAAATTTTAAGCACATAAGTGTTTTTTCCATTATCCTCGATAAAAAAAAGAATAAAAACGAAAAATGAAATAAAAAATAATATAATGAATAAATAAAATAATAAAATTCTATAGCGCGCCCCCCATGCCTAATCAGAGGTTACCATTGGGGAACCTCGAATCTCTTGCCGAGTAACGGGGGAAAGGGGGACAAACGGTTTCTTCTTCTTCTTTCCCTTCTCCACTGCCTTCATCATTGTGAAATTTCTGTAGACTATAAACTAATGTAATGATTATGAATCTAATAATAATCATTCCAAATCGTCGCCAAGCCACAAACGGGAGGAAACCCTGCACTTGCTGCTGATGCTAGGCAAGAGAAATACCGGCAGGAGAAACCTCAGATATCACAAACAAACAAACGGCACGGTGGATGCCATTTTTGTTGTTGTTTTCGTTTGGGAGATTTTCAAACTTCTCAATGTTCATCATCGCGTTCATATGGGAATCGAACCAGCGACTTCTGGCTTTCTGGACAGGTACACTACCTCTAGACCACCGATCTGAGGCTTATGAAGTTTGTCCATGTGGGGTGATGTGCAGACAGAGGGCAGTGGCAGAGTGGACAGCAACAGCACTAGCCCACGAATGAGGATGAAGCAGCACCAAAAAAAAGAAAAAGACAAAAAAGCAGATAGACAGAATGAAAGGCAGAAAAAACGAAATAAGAAAACGATCTCCTCCTCTCCTCCTTCATCCCCCTCCCCCCGCCCCCCCCCACCCCCCCCCCCCCCCCCCCCCCCCCCCCACCCACAAAACCAACAACAGCAAACAAACAAATAAAAAAAAAACCCAAAATCAACCTCACCAGCAACAACAGCAAAACCAACCAAACAATTAAAAAAAAAACAAAACAACCAACACTACAACAAAATAATAACCTTAGAAGACACACCTTCCATCTCTCTCTCTCTCTACTTCTAACCCTACCAACACCTCTCTCCACAATACCTTCCAGCTCTCTCTCTCTCTCTCTCTCTCTCTCTCTCTGGGAGAGGTCGGTGCAAGGCAGCAAGATGTACAACCAATTTTGTGTGCCAGATAGGCTTACTAAGGATCGATCATTCAATCATGTATCGATCCACATGTTCTGTTATGTTCATGCCAACCTTGGCCGACAACGGAAAAGGGAGACAAACACGAGTGCACAGAGACAGGCACCCCGCGGCGGTGACTGATGCAGGGGAGAGAATTCACTCAGTTGTCCGCTAAACGCCATTCTCTGGAGATCGTTTCTGACAGGCCCACGTGGGGAATTCCTCAGCCAGACAACAGATCGATCGAGTCTCTTGTCCTGTATCTTTCTAGGCTCCCCCCCTCCCTTCTCGTCCCCCCCCCCCTTCTCATCTATTGTATGTTGAGTCCCTTTCTTCGGTCCCATTCTCATCATGAACACCTACAGGCTTTATACCTTCGAGTTACGGTTCTTTTCTATTTTCTGGTGGGGGGGGGGGGGGGGGGGGGGGGGGGGGGGGTATTGGTGTTTGTTTTTTTAAATTCTTTTATATCGAGGATAAATGGAATGGTGCTTTTTTTTTTTACTCCTAGTCCCCGTGTGTATGCAGCTTTTTGTAAATTCTGTCATCTGTTCCCACTGGCACACAATAGCCTACTCTTACGAAAAGCGGAACAGGATTTAACGTGTGCGCAAGATGTTTTGCGTGCGTTCACACACGGGACCTCGGTTTAAAGTCTCATCCGAAAGGACTTTTGGGGAGAGTGGAGTCTGCACTGATGTTAACTCCAGGGGAAAATATCCCCTTGAACGGGAATCGAACCCGGGTTGTCAGATTGCGAGCGCAATGTTGTAACCACTAGGCTATCCCGTCCCCCCTGTTCTAAATCAGTTACTGTGTTGCGTTGCAATGTACACCATTCTCAGTCATAGTAGATTTCTTTGCGTGAATTCCGGGGCTGCTCTCTCCTCGGAGAATGCGTGTCACCACAAGACCAAAGCCACTTTTTTTGTTGTTGGTAATAACTTGTCTGCTAATATAAATCTTCTTTCTCTAATATGAGAGTGGCTTTTTTTCTACACTTGGGTGGGTTTTTCAAAATCTTTTTTTACTTGCACTGGATGTATGTTGCACACGTAACCTTCATTCATCATCTCATCCGAAAGACTAGCACCCAGACCACCACTCGTGGTTTAGTGGATTGCGGGAAAAGTTAGGGTTCAGACCTCTCGCTTTCCAGAAAAGTGTGTTACCTCTAGACCATTGGTCTGCCGTTAATGTTCTGTGCTCGACAGTAAAAAATTTTTCTTTTTTTTTTGGGATCCATGTAGATTTTTTGATTCAATTTGAAAATAACGACGTCTGCTTGGAATCCGACCAAGGGGTTGGGGTTTTTTTTCGTGCAGAAATAGTAGTGGATGGAAACGAGTGCAGGTAACCACTTACAAGTTTTTACAGGTTTCTTAATTACAGGTGTTTTGTTTGTTTTGTTGCAACTGTTGTGCAACACTATGTCAGCTGTGCTTGGTCTGTTTATCAGATGATAAAATTCCAATAAAATCTGGTTCCAGGGCAAAGGCTTCATCAGTTATTAATGTAAGCTAAGAGCCGGGGCCTACATCAAAACGTTATCAGTATTATGTGTTCAAATGTTATGTTAAGATTGTCCTCAGCCGTGACAAACTCTTAGCATTACAGCTTGCATTGTCCTTTTAGCTCACAAATTGCTTATGCTCAGTGAGTCAAATGTATTGTTTCGAGCATGCCATAAGCTGTTTGCTTATGTATAATATTTAAACCAACACACACACAATCTTCTGACGTTGGAGTATTGTTGCCTGTAAGGGAGGTAGTTGAAAACAGTCACACATACTACTTTCTCATCCAGTGTGTGCTTACACCCTTGGGGTGAGTCAGGGTTGTATATCCTGGGATACCCCCAGATAGTTAAGCTAGGGAGCAAAAGGTACAGTACAACAACAGCAACGAAATATCAGTGTTAAAACTGATTCGACTCTCTCTCTCTCTCTCTCCTCGCTCGCTCGCTCTCGCTCTCTGTGTTAGGCAGAATTACATCCCCCTAAACTATAGTACACAGCCTAATTCATTTAGATTCTGTTTACTCATGGCGTCTAGTCACCCTGAGCTTGTGGGCAACCTCACTTGATATTTTTGTAAACATTTCAGATTAACAGATAACTTAGTATTTTACATATTTTTTTTAAAACTGACGGGGGGTTTTTTGTTGGTTTTTTTGCGTGTTATGCAATAACATTTTGTTGTTGTTGCTGTTGGTTTTACTTTTCCCTCACTAAAATATTAAACAGTTCGGAACCCCCCTTCAGATATGGGCCAATGGCCTTTTTGTGAATAAATCATTCGACTTCTCTCTCTCTCTCTCTCTCTCTTCTCTCTCTCTCTCTACGTGCTACTCTGTCCCCCCCTGGGAAGGTGAGGTAAGAATATGGTCCCCCCCATCCGTTCGTCATTGAACATAGCCTTAAGATAGACTTTTGTTCGTCGTCATTGGGCGAACAGTGTGCTAAGATTCACCTGACATCGAAACTGTCGGGATCAGTGACATTACACAGGCATGGGATTAGTGTTGTCACCTGTGTGTTGTGTTGTGTGTGATGTGTGTGTGTGTGTGTGTGTGTGTGTGTGTGTGTGTGTGTGTGTGTGTGTGTGTGTGTGTGTTGTGTGTGTGTGTGTGTGTCGTGTGTGTGTGTGTGTGTGTGTTGTTTTAAATTTATTTTGTATCGGTGAAATGGATAGATTTGTACTTTTTTTTCATGTGTCCGTGTTGTGTGTGTGTGGTTGTGTATTATGTATTGGTTGTGTTAGTGTGGTGTGTGTGTGTGTGTGTGTGTTGTTTGTTTTTGTTTTTTTGTATGAGGCAAAGGCGCGAAGAGGCCTATGTAGTTTTTTTTTAAAGCACCTGAGTATGAGGCTCCAATTTGTAAAATTTAGTAGCTGTAACGTGTCTTTTACGTTTTGTGTACTCTGTTGTCTTAATTGCAGTCATGCTTGGAGCTGTGTGTGGTGTGTGTGTGGCAGCGCGCGGTGCGTTGTGTTGTTGTGATGATGGTCCGGCACGCAGAGTGAAAAGCTAACAAAAACTTCTGAGAAAAATTAAGGGACTGCTTAGACAGTGATTTTCTTTCATTTTTTTTTCCACCTTCCGTATGGCACGTGAAATTTGCAGTATGAATGAAAAATGCTGTGTGTGAGCTCATGTGTCTTTTTTTGTTGTGGTGTGTGTGTGCTGTGTGTGTTTAAAAAAATAGTATTTGTGTGTGTTGTTGTGTGTGTTTGTATTTTTGTGGCTACGTTTATTATTATATTAATCATAGCCGAGCCGAGAAGTCAGAGAAGAGACAAGAGACAGAGAGCTAGAGACCTATCGAGTAGAAAGCGAGGAGTTCATGAGCTTGCAATTGACTATCATGAATGAGAGCAGAAAAGGAAGTCTTTGCTTTTTTTTTTTATTTGTCATTTTGAGATTTGTAGCTCCCGCGCCTTTTTTATCTTGATGCTAGTCAACCACTTGTCACTTCCATGGTGCTTGAAAATAATTATTAAGCATTGTTTGGTATTCACTATTTTTGGGATATTTATTTAGTTATTTTTCCTTTCAATCCTACAAAGGAATCAGGATATAGTATTCTAGGGAACTGTAAAATAACACAATCACATTGTTCAAAGCGAAGGACTTCCATCCCGTGCATTATCCTCATCTCCACTAATCATCAAGCCACAAAAAGGGAATTCTTTTTTCTTTCTTTTTCTTTTTTTGGCCTCATCTTCTGTGACGTTCTTGTCCTGCTGTTCCCGCGCCACTCATTTCAATCTCTATGCCTCAGCCACACCCAGCCTTGGTCAGGTTCACAGGGAGCTCACTGACGTCAGTCTGCTGTAAAGCCACCGGTCAGAGTGGGGCCTGCACTGCTGCTGGGTCACTTTGGTGGCGTTTAATGGTTCCTGTTTTAATCTAACAAAGGACACTACCTACTATACTTTCTCCTGGTGAAGAAAAAACAAAACCAAAACCGGGCTTTGTTGAGGAGCCAGACTGAGTGAGACCCGGGTGGTGATGACCAAAATGTTCCTCCAACGACCCTTTCCCCCGGTCACCCTCCTTTGTTTAAAGAAGATACTATCGAAGTGTACTAGACTACCTGATAGGGATGTACTCTGCACTACCTATCATAATATAACCCAGCATCAACTGGGCCTAAGAGATAACAGACTCCTGCAGAGTTGGTCAAGTAATTTGAGCGGGAGCTTGAAATACGTCCTTAAGTCTAAGATACTTGAACTAGCGATCGACGGACGCTACAGCCGAGTGGTTAAGACCGTATCCCTTGGGTCCATGAAATCTGGGTTTGAATCTCGGCGGCGTCTGTTGCATTATCAGTGGGGATTTTTCCGATCTCCCAGGTCAACTTCAAGCGTAGACCTGCCAGTGCCTTAATTCCCCCTGTGTATAGACACACACACAGAAGATCAAACATGCACGTTAAAGATGCAGTAATTCATGTCAGTGTTCGGTGGGTTACGAAAACACGAAGATACCCAGCATATATATAAAGTCGGACTGCAGCTACCTTCACTGTGGGCAAAAACGGTAGCATACCCAAATTTTCACCATTTTGTGAACCTCAGAGCTCTAGCCGGGACCCCCCCCCCCCCCCCCCCCCCCCCCCCCCCCCCTCCAAAAAAAAGGCCCCATACTAACAGGCAAACCAAACCAAACCAAAACAAGCAAACAAAAAAACAAATAAACCCAAACCAAATACCCCCCACCCCAAAAAAAAAACCAACAAAAACAACAACAACCCCAAAAGCAAATAAACAACAACAAACAAAAACAAAAAATCCCAAACAAACAAACAAAATTCACCACCAACAACCACCCCCCAAAAAAAAAGCCCAACACAACCCAACAACAACACAACACCACAACAACACAACAACAACCCCAACATACATTTAAAAAAAAAACCAGACCCCCCAAAAAAGAACTGGACATCTTCGACCAGGAACCAACAAAACACTAACCACTGTGCCTAGAAGCTGGTATTTTTTTTTTAATTTCATTTTTTAAATTTTTTGATAAAAGCCCATTTCTTTTTTTTCTCTTCTCGTTCTGTCTTTCCTTCCTAGGGACTGGCAAAGACATGCAAAACCCAGTGCTTTTGGTTGCTTAGTATGATACTGGCAGGAAGTCTAAAAGTAATAATACTGTTTAATGACTAATACAGTTTTCAACAAAACTAGTGCAAGCACGCGCGGGCACGTGCGTATGTGTGTGTTCGATTCGATGTCATTTTATGTCTCATCACAACTGTGATATTAGACGGCATGTGTGTGTGTGTGTGTGTGTGTGTGTGTGTGTGTGTGTACATTTGAAATCTGTTAGTATTTTTGTGAATGGTCGCATGTGTGTAAATGATTCGAATGCAAGCGCTTTGATTTGTTTGCTTTACAAGATTCAGCGCTTACATGTTTTGTTTAATAGTGGCAGTTGATATAAGGTAAGGGAACTGTGGGTTGTTGTGGGTTTTGTTTGTTTTATTTGTTTTGGTTTGCTGTTCTTTGTTTTTGCCATATTTGCCGACATAGCTCAACCACAATGATCATCGCTGATGTCATCCTTTGTGTTGAATCCTCTCTTTAAGTCCACTTAAAATGTCGGTGATGCGCCTTACTTGTGGACAGCGCATGCATAATGACTTTTTCTGCCCGTTCAACCAACTTTTATTCTGTTTTCAAAACAACTCCTGTGTTGACTGAACGTACCTTAGCGGTGTTTGAGAGGGACAGACCCATTGGGTCCTAATAACAAGAGGGCCAATCATATGACATTTTACTCCTGACAGTATTAGTCATCCGGTAGCACTTCCGGTAAAACGGATGGCTTCCTGGTAGGGTTCTGTACGGGATAGTGAAAGGTACAGCAATCTGCGATGGATTCGAAAGGAAAGAAAGTAATCGTGTGTGATAATGGAACAGGGGTAAGTGCTATTTATATGAAATCGATTTTTAGGCGTATTAGATTTATTCTTTTTGTGATTGGTTTTATTCAGTTCGATTTTCTAACCCGGAAGAACTATATAATTTAGAGACAGTCTACATTTTCACCAATTTTTCTTCTTTTTTATATATTTTTATGTGACAGGTTATAGGCAGGTAATTGAAACAACGCAACTTGCAACATTGAATATAGCAGTATTAGTGCAGTCGTGCACTTTCATTTATTGTTGCACAGTGGAAGTTTTAGCATAATTTTATTGTGAATCCTAAAATAAATGTTGAAAATGTTAGACTTGCATGCATCATTCCAGTTAGTCATCATGTCAGTTTTCATTCGACCAACATCAAAGAACTAATTCCATAACCTGAATAAGACATGCAGGATATTTGTCTTGACTTTGCATTCACAGTCACAGAACACACATCGAGTTTACGAACTTGTGGAAATGTTCATGATGTTGAGTGATTTTAGTCCCAAGTTTGTTGCATAATTTACTGATTTAGGCCTGTTATGCTTTATTTATACCGTTTATGGGCTTGTTTGCTTTCAATATGGGTTTCAGACAATACATTTTGAAGGATATAACCTGTCAGAGAATAGCTAGATGCATTACGAATGTAAGGTAATTACCGTAAAAGTTCCCACTCTGTCAAACCAGTTCACACATCACACTTCAGGGCATCAGCCATCACCTACCAAGTATTGCTCAATAGAATATAGGCCTGGCTATACCTATAGACATAGTCAAGTGTAGGTTTCCAGTGTTTTGGCCAAATGTTAATAAGTTAATGGGCTACACACATGACTTACTCAGTTCTTGCCCATTGTATGTTGCTATTTTGATTAAGAACATTGTTGTTGTTGCTTTTATTAGTTTCAAGAAATAACGCTATGACTATGTACAGTGATTTTATTTTTGGTGATTTCAGGGTGTTTTTTCCCCAGATTTTTAGTTTGTTTTGCATGATCTATAGGCTTACCAAATGTTTTCAAAATTGCTTTAGCTGTGTGTTCTCTTTGCTCAGAGCATGTGAGATAAAAAATTAGAGCTCTCTCTCACTGTCTCAGTCTGAGTCTCTGTCTCAGTGTCTGTCTGGTGTCTGCCTGCCTGTCTGTCTATATGTCTGTCTCTCCCCCTCCCAAGTTGATTTTTACATAAGTTAGGCACAGAATATAACATTAACAAGCATGACATGAAATAAATTATAAAGTCATTAAGCTATGAATATAATAATTTTATATGATGGTTTTTGTTTGGTTTTTGCTCTGCGAAGTGTATCTTGTCACGATTTAAACATTTAAAAAGTAACCCACAAATCATTTTTTTGTTGATCATCATCAATTAAAAAACCCCAACTATGCATGATAAGTCAAATAAGTAAGGGAAAAAATGTAAGAAGAAGAGACATGTTAGACTGGAGGGTTGGTGTTGACAATGACTCAGTTTGTTACTTCAGCATTGTACACAATACTATAGTTTCAGTACTCAATAGTATTAAATTGGAACAGTTGAAATTATATTTATATATATATATATATATATATATATATATATATATATATATATATATATATACTAGCCTAGTTTTGTGTATACTGTATGATCTTGTTTTTGTTTTCTAAATTACATTGATCAGGATGATTCAGTGTTACTTTAAATTTAATGGAGTGTTTATGATAACTGTGACTTTAACACTTTATCAAGTGTGGCAATCGAAATAGTGACAATACTATTATGTTGAAATTTTTTTATTGTCTTGTGTATGTATGCATAATTTTTTGTTTTTTAATCATGTGGGTTAATTCAGTGTTACTTTACAATCTTTAAATTATTATGACGATTGTGATTTTTACAGTTTGTCAAGTGCGGCTATGCAGGCTCCAACTTTCCTGCTCACATCTTTCCATCCCTGGTGGGGAGGCCAATCATTCGATCCACAGCCAGGATAGGGGATATTGAAGTAAAGGTAAGGCAGCATCACTTTTGTCAAAATTTCCTTCTGGCGTAACTTGTTGCAGTCTGATTTTAGAGAGGAAAGCTTACTTTATTACCAATTCTACCCTTTTTGTTGCACTTTACTTATTTTGATATTACTTATTTTATTAAAATGTTTTTCCAGTAAACTCTTACAAAACATCAATTCACAAAATGCACAGACTTTTGTGATGAGAAAAGTTAAAAACAAATTTTTTATATTTATATGTGCTGTAGATTTGAATGAGAATTGTAAACTGTACTGGCACATTTTCAATGTATTGTAAACTAATATTATTGCATGTAAAACTTGATTGAGTCAAGTTTTTTTTCTTCTTCATTTTTGCCTGTGAATCAGTCAGCTGTACTGATAGACATTGCCACCTGTTCAAATACTGATACAAAATTTTAAACTGATGCTTGCGTAGTAACTCGAAAGGGACTAAAATCATCAGAATGCTTTAGCAGTTTTTGTCCTGCAAATTTTGTGTGTGTGTGAAATTAATTCATGATTGTGTGTCTGGGTGTGTGTGTGTATGTATGTGTGCGTGTGTATGTGCCTGCATGCTTGTGCACAGGACTTGATGGTTGGAGATGAAGCCAGCCAATTGCGATCTATGCTGGAAGTCAACTACCCGATGGACAATGGTATTGTGCGTAACTGGGAAGACATGATTCATGTATACGATCACACCTTCGGCAAAGAGCGACTGAACGTGGACACTCAGAACACCCGCATCCTGCTGACAGAACCTCCCATGAACCCCATGAAGAACAGGGAGAAGATGGTGGAGGTAAGATTTTGTGTGTGTGTGTGTGTGTGCGTATGTGTGTGTGTGTGAGAGAGTAGGAGGGCTGATGAGTCGAGTGTGAGTAAATGAAGGATGGTAGCATGTGCGTTCATGTAATTTGCTGTTCTAACGGGTACGGATAGCTAAAATGGTGGACACTCGCTTTCCCCCAGCCAAGTTAAGCAGCGCGAGCATGGTTACAGTTGGTGGGTGCCGTTTGCGGCTTGGCTCAGTACAGTTCCCAGTTAACCAGTGAAAAATGGGTACCTGCCCTCTTTAGGTAGGAAGTAATTAGCACTAGGGAGATAAGGTAGTGCGCTCAATATCTGGCCCTAGAGAAGTGAGGTCTCTGACGCCTCGCTCCCCTACGACCTTATAGGTTATGGGACTCCTTTACCTTTTTACTTTTTTAACTGTTAAATTTGGCTAGATGGGTTCAAACGTGAAAAAGAACCTATATATAGGCCAAAAATTTATATTTAACACAAGTATGCCGATACCTAGATACAGTCCTCAAGGCCCAATATCTCCATCCTTTTTTTTTTTCCTCTCCTGTGGTTTTTTCATACAGTGGTAACTATAAGATGTTTTCATACAGTGGGAACTATAAGATGTTTTCATACAGTGGGAACTATAAGATGTTTTCATACAGTGGGAACTATAAGATGTTTTCATACAGTGGGAACTATAAGATGTTTTCATACAGTGGGAACTGTAAGATGTTTTCATACAGTGGGAACTGTAAGATGTTTTCATACAGTGAGCTGTAAGATGTTTTCATACAGTGGGAACTGTAAGATGTTTTCATACAGTGGGAACTACAAGATGTTTTCATACAGTGGGAACTATAAGATGTTTTCATACAGTGGGAACTGTAAGATGTTTTCATACAGTGGGAACTATAAGATGTTTTCATACAGTGGGAACTATAAGATGTTGGTTAAATTACTGTAGAAGTTGTATAAAATTGAAATTATTATCCCTAGAACAAAATTAAATGTGGTGTTTGTGTGGACAGGTGATGTTCGAAAAGTACCATTTTGACAGCGTGCACATTGCCATCCAGGCTGTTCTTACACTGTATGCACAAGGTAAGATCGTTTGTGGAATGAAAACTACTCAGCTTGCAATAGTGGTATTCCTCCCCCCCCACCCCCCTTCTCTCCACTTTTTTTTTTGGGGGGGGGGGGGCTCAACAAGAAAGATGATGTGTAGTTTTAAGCAGATTTTCAATTGTGATTTGACAAACAAAAATAATAAAACCTATACACAAAACAAAGAAAAAAAACCCACCAAAATTTGTGATTTGACCCATATGTTTCAAGAATCTGTGTATAAATTATAGACCTTGTAATTTGTAGTTACTGGTGACCATGCATGATTTCAAAGAATGCTGGCAATGGTCTAAGGTGGTTTTTGTTGTTGTTTGTTAACAAAATACAGGTGAAAAAGTAAGTTTGATCTGTAATGTCTTATTTTTAGTTAAATTGGTGTAAGAAGTTACTGCACATTGGTTGTGAAGATCTGGACTTGCCACTCCTATAATAAATCCCAGTTGGACCAACTTTTACTTTGCTTAAGATTTTATTTTGTTACAGAGAAGTTGAGTTCCTTTTTATTTATTTAGATTTAGTTCCTTCTTTTTCTTGTTTTGTTTTTGTTTTTGTTGGCTGGTTAATTCTTTAAAACCAATCAAGTGTATGAGCAGTCAGATTAGAATTGTTACTGGTATGAAATAACTCTTTTGGCTGCTAAAAGAAAACTGTGGTGTTTTCAGAAACATAATGATTAGAAACCTGCTTCAGTTATGAACATTGACTGATGGGAAGCTGGCAGGTCGTGCTTATAGTGTGACGGTTTGCCAGCAATACAGTTTGCTTGCCCCCCTGTTTTTGTTTCTTTGATGTAAACTTATGCTTATATAGATCTGCAACCTTCCATGAACATGTTTGATCTGTAATCATTGACTATCAGTTAATGCTGTTTTCCTGAAGGAAAAAGCCTGTGATGATGATGAAAAATAACTGCAGATTTTACATGATGAATTATTGTATTTCCTCTAAGAAGTACTGAACAGGCTAAATCTTTCAGTTTATCTTTCAGAATTTGTTGTTTTTTTTAAAATTGCACACCTGTGCTTAGTCTCCACAAGCTGCTACAGTTTCAAATGAGTTTTTGTGGGGGTTCGGCTGCCTTTGTCGGGGTCATTATTTGTCTTGAGGCTTTCTTTACTTTCTCATAAATACTGGCCCTCATCTTCTTCTGTTTGTCTCTGTTTTTCTCTTGCTTTCTGTGTGTGCATTTTTTTTCTTTTGTAGTTTTAGTTGCCCCTTTATCATCCTTTATATCACCCTCTGCTCCCTTTAAGTACACACACACACACACACACACCACACCACACCACACACCACACCAACCACACCACACCACACCACACCACACCACACCACACCACAACACATAATTGAATAGATGAGTAGATCTATGTGTTATCAGTTCAAGTCTACACATGTGTATATACTCTATACACGCTATATAAATTCCATACATTATTATTATAATTATACACTCGGTCGCACATTGACATGTGGCATGAATTAAAAAGTTATGGACACTTCGAAATTTAAGTTACAGCCTGTGATGATGATGATTTGACGTCTGCTATTTTATTATGATGAATTAGTCATTCCTCTAAGAAGTGCTGAACAGGCTGTATTTCACTTAAATTTCTTTACAGATCTCTCTTTTATCTTCAGTCAGAATGTGACTGCCATAATGATAGATATAAATGGTCACAGATTTAAAAAAAACTCTCACCATTGGTGGACCTTGGAGTTATAGTTGAGGGGAACCAAAAAAAGTCTGTGCATGGGTTTCTGTGTGGGTTTTTTGTTTTGAAAAACTTTGTGTTAGAAAGAGCACTGTTAGGAAATAAGGATACAAGCTTGGAAACATCATCGCTTTGAGCACAAGTTCAGGCAACTGGTTCTTTGGTACTGAGTTTCAGAGAATGTAGACTGCTTTTTTTTTATATTTATGAAATATACCCTTACACCTTATCTTTTTGTTGCTAAAAATTTAATCAGTACACCTAAATTTTAATCATAATGTTAAGAAAACTCCCCTTGTTTTAATTCAACTTTTTTTTTCTTAACACTTCAGCTGACATCCAACTGTTGTCTGAAGGCAGAAGTGCGAGTTGAAGCCTCTGATGTTAAAATATTGGACGATTGATTCTTGAAATTATGTGACTTTTTTGAGAGGGCATACTTTAACATATATCGATGGAATCAATGTGCTTCTTGAAAATTTTGGCAAAAAGTTGTTCACAAAACATTGCCAAAAGGTATAAGAAAGAAATTTTAAAGTATCCTATCCATTCAAGAGAAGGATCAAGGGGAAGATCTGCAAACCCATTGGTAAAGCGGTGACCAACTTCATTCCATGTAGGCTTATTTTTTGGTGTGACTTTAGGCAGGTCACCTTTAAGAGGTTTATTTATTTAATTTTTTTTTAAATCACAATTTTCAGGGTGTGGTTTACATTTTGAAGAAATATGTTGTCAGTTATGGTAGGTGCAGCTATAGTGCTGATGCTTACCACTTAGTTGTAATTTTTTTTCTTTTTTAAAAAAATTTGTCTCCTCTTTCCCCCTCCTCAGGGCCCCTTCTCCCAGCTCTCTGTGTGATTGTAGTTTGTTTAGAAAAGTGTTAGTGGAGATAAAATATGTCTGTCTAATAATGTTTACAAGCTTTTTATGTGAGATCCTGCAATGATGATGATGTGACAACTGGTATGTTTTCATGATGAGAGAATAACATTCCTCTAAGAAGTACTGAGCAGAATGATCTTTCACATTCATAGAAACTCCCAGTCCAGTGTGAATAAAAATAAGGATACCTGGCCTGGCCTTCTCAGTGAGGCTGTCTCTGAAATTAAAAAAATATCGCTTTCAGGATTAGATTTAATGCATTTTGATTAACAAAACACATTTTCATTTATTGAAAATAGTCTAGAAAGTTGTTTGAAAGATGTGCCAATCCGTGCGTTGAAAAGAGTGATCAATACAAAATATGAACGCAGAGTTGTTGAGTATACCAACTGTCCGGTACATCCAGCAATAGTTAAGCTGGAGAACGTTGCAAACAAGCTGTGAAGTCATTGAGGACTTCGCATTTTATCGTGAATACAGCATGTTTAAGTGTGACACAGAACTGTGGCTGTCATGCTCAAATGTGGCCTTGTCTGTGCTTAGTCGAGTTAGTGTGGTCCTTTGTTTTTCACTTTCTGTGAGTTTTGTCTGTCTTCTCTCTCATACCTTCTGACAGAAGGTAGTGGACATTTTCCGTCTGATATGTCAATTAACATACAGTTTCTTCTCATTTATGAATCGTTTATTTGGTTCTCTCCCAACACAATGACAGTCCTTGTTAGACCCTTAGGGTTGACCAGGGCATTGATATGAGGAACGACAGTAGTTTTAAATTCTGTGTAAACTTATCTGAAGATTTAAAATTCCATGTGGGTGGGTGACAGCCCTGATATGGCGTCAGTGGTCAGCAGGGCTATAAACAGTATGGCTGGATTGGATTGTTTCTGAATTATGAATTCCGCTTTGAAATGTGAAGTAGTTTAAATTTTGTAATGAATGTGAGTGTTGGGCAACACACCACAGAAACACAGCTTTGTGACAGAAAGATCTGTGTCTTCATAGGATAGATTGTAAATGAGCACCTGTAATGATGATACTTGTGAAGTCTGTATTGTTGTGATGAACATTATATAGTCCTCTAAGAAGTTCTGAACAGGCGCCAGTCTTTCCTTCTTCACAGGTAGGGTTTTTTGTTGTTACTAATGTTTATATTTTCAAATTTAAACGGTACTCTTAATCAAGTCCACCAAAAGCAACATGGAGGAGGACTGTAGAAAGTGAGATGAAGGCCATGCAGCACTCTTGGGGATCAGTGACTAGGTTGGCCCAGGATAGGCAGGAGTGGAAGCGCTTTGTTGCTGCCCTACACACCACTGGGTGTAATGGTTAATCATGATGACTTAATCAAGTCCAACTATGTTTTTGAAATAAAAAATGAATAATTTGCACTTGATAAACATAAACCATGTTATTTCCATTTCATAAAGTTCTTGCTTTAAAAATTGTAAAAATGCCAACCACCATCGTGAGTGATGTGGCATACCAACAACAGCTCATATCAATCCTGACTTAACTCAGTTTGTAGCCTTCATTTGATCAAAATGAGTGTGATGGTTGACACACCATAAGAAACTGAAGGAAGAAGGATTATGTGATAAGTGAAAATACAGTTCTTTGCAGACGTGATGTGATTTGAAAGTAGACTACAATGCTGTGAGTGGGTTGTGAATAGCTCTGCAGTGCTGTTTGTGCTTGGGTGTTTAGTTAAATTAATGTGTAGAACATTATGGATCATACATGAATATGTTCATGGATGTGCTTTTTGAAGAAACATGCTTGTAAACCCTGTCATACACATTTGCACTCAAACACCATGCATGAATGCATGTGTGTGTGCGCACGCACATACACATGCACACACAGGGGCTTCCATGAAAAACCTTTACTTTATTGCAGTGAAGCGTTAAGTACTATACTTTATTGCACTGAAGCTTGGGAAATATTTTGAGATAAAGAGGGGGGGGGGGGGGGGGAGAAAGAGAAGACATGTCTGTTTTTATCAATTTTAAGATTTTGTTTTTTTTTCAGAGTCTGCTATGATGATACTGATAATATCTGCAATGTTGTTGTGATGAACAACTCGTTTTCCTCTAAGAAGTACTGAGCAGACTTGTTGTATATCAGGACAGAGGCAGGACTGTTATTTTGTTATTTCATCGATCAATCTTATTATCAAATCAGGGGAAGGGGTGGCCACTGTGGTCGGTAGGGCTACAGCATAAACAAGAAGATAGGATTCGATTGGGAAGTGGTGGCTTGTAGTCGTAATATAAGAGGTATGTCAGTAATCTGAAGGTAAGGATTCAAGTTTTAGCCGAGGGTTCCATTACATGGGGATTTTCTTCTGGAGTTGAGAATGATTGTAGCTCCATTGGCTTGCCAATCCATCAGGTGAGACTGTATAACCTAAAGTCCCATGTGCAGAAAGCCAGAAAAGATGACAGTAGACAAAAAATTAAAGAGCTTTTATAACTTTTTTTTTTTTTAAAGGAGTAAAACTAAAAAGGAAGTAGCCTGCTATTTCAAAATCAATCAAAGCCTAAATGACAAAGAGAGAGGAAAATTTGGTGGACGTCAGGGCTATAAAACCAGAAGATTGGATAGGATTCTTTTATTATTTTTTTCATATCAAGGATCATAATGAACAAGCACTTGAGTGGGTTTTTTGTTTTGTTTTTTGTTGGGCGTTTTTTTCACATCCAGCCCCTATGTGCATGTGATTTTGTAAATGTTGTCATCTGTTTCTTCTGGAACAAATGGCTACTCTTTTCAAAAGGTGGAACATGTTTGAGTGTGCAAGATGTTCTGCGTGTGTGTGTACATTGGACCTTGTTTAATTGTCTCATCTGAAGGGCTTTCGGGGAGGGTGGAGGTGGAACTAAAGTTAACCACCTTTTTTGTAGAAGCCGAGAAAGAAGTCATAAGTCAGTATTACTCTTAGAATTTAGGGTTAGTCAGGTGTCCAACACCCTTCCTCCTCCCCCCTTTTTTTTTCTATTTCTCCTAACATGGAAGTTTTATTGGAGTAAGGTTTTTTTTTAGAAAAAGAGAAACACGTTTTGAACAGTGTTTAATTAAAGGTGACTTGTTTACAGCCTGTGATGATGATACCCAATATCTTCTGTATTTTTATGATGAACAATTTCCATTCCTCTAAGAAGTACTGAACAGGCAAATGTTAACACACCTGGAGTTAACATCAGTGCAGACTCCACTCTCCCCCAAAAGTCCTTCGGATGAGACTGTAATCCGAGGCCCCGTGTGCGAACGCATACAGAACATCTTGCGCACATGTTAAATCCTGTTGCTTTTCGTAAGAGTAGGCCATTGTGTGCCAATGGGAACAGATGAATTTACAAAACCGCATACTCACAGAGACTGGATGTGGGGGGGGGGGGGGGGGGGGGAAGACATAATTTCAGAGTCTGCTATGATGATACTGATAACATCTGCAATGTTGTTGTGATGAACAACTTGTTTTCCTCTAAGAAGTACTGAGCAGACTGTTCTATATCAGGACAGAGGCAGGACTATTATTTTGTTATTTCATTGATCAATCTTAATATCAGTTCAGGGGAAGGGGTGGCCACTGTGTTCGGTAGGGCTACAGCATAAACAAGAAGATAGGATTCGATTGGGAAGTGGTGGCTTGTAGTCGTAATATAAGAGGTATGTCAGTAATCTGAAGGTAAGGATTCAAGTTTTAGCTGAGGGTTCCATTAGATGGGGATTTTCTTCTGGAGTTGAGAATGGTTCTGGCTCCATTAGCTTGCCAATCCTTCCTGTATAACCTAAAGTCCCATGTGCCGAAAGCCAGAAAAGATGACAGTAGAAAAAAAATTAAGAGCTTTTATAACTGGTTTTTAAATTTTTTTTAAAAAGGAGTAAAACTAAAAAGGAAGTAGCCTGCTATTTCAAAATCAATCAAAGCCTAAATGACAAAGAGACAGGAAAACTTGGTGGACGTCGGGGCTATAAAACCAGAATATTGGATAGGATTCTTTTATTATTATTTCTTTCATATCAAGGATCATAATGAACGAGCACTTGAGTGGGTTTTTTGTTTTGTTTTTTGTTGGGTGTTTTTTTCACATCCAGCCCCTATGTGCATGTGATTTTGTAAATGTTGTCATCTGTTTCTTCTGGAACAAATGGCTACTCTTTTCAAAAGGTGGAACATGTTTGAGTGTGCAAGATGTTCTGCGTGTGTCTGTACATTGGACCTTGTTTAATTGTCTCATCTGAAGGGCTTTCGGGGCAGTGGAGGTGGAACTAATGTTAACCACCTTTTCTGTAGAAGCCGAGAAAGAGGTCATAAGTCAGTATTACTCTTAGCATTTAGGGTTAATCAGGTGTCCAACACCCTTCCTCCTCCCCCTTTTTTTTTCTATTTCTCCTAACATGGAAGTTTTATTGGAGTAAGGTTTTTTTTAGAAAAAGAGAAACACGTTTTGAACAGTGTTTAATTAAAGGTGCCTGTGATGATGATACCCAATATCTTCTGTATTTTTATGATGAACAATTTCCATTCCTCTAAGAAGTACTGAACAGGCAAATGTTAACACACCTGGAGTTAACATCAGTGTAGACGCCACTCTTCCCCAAAAGTCCTTCGGATGAGACTTTAAACCGAGACCCTGTGTGTGAACGCATGCAGAACATCTTGCGTACATGTTAAATCCTGTTCCACTTTTCGTAAGAGTAGGCCATTGTGTGCCAGTGGGAACAACAGATGACAGAATTTACAAAACCGCATACACAGAGACTGGATGTGAAAAAGCACATAAACACTTATTCCATTATTCTCGATATAAAAGAATAGAATTAGAGAAACAACATTATTCTCTCTCTCTCTCTCTCTCTCTCTCTCTCTCTCTCTCTCTCTCTCTCTCTCTCTCTTTCTCAATAGGCCTCATTGGGCAATGACAATAAATTGGTCAAAGCGTCTCTCTCTCTCTCTCTCTCTCTCTCTCTCTCTCTCTCTCTCTCTCTCTCTCTCTCTCTCTGTGTTCCCTTACCGGGCGGGATGCACAGAGTCTGGTCTTCTCCTGTGCCTGTGACTCTGCAGGAGGTTTTGCCCAGACAGTGGAGTTTGATCTGTCTCTGGAAAAGCAGGAGATTATTTTACTTATCTTGATCCCTACCTGAAGAAAAGCAGGAGTATTTTACATATCTTGATCCGTACCTGAAGAAAAGCAGGAGATTATTTTACTTATCTTGATCCCTACCTGAAGAAAAGCAGGAGTATTTTACATATCTTGATCCGTACCTGAAGAAAAGCAGGAGATTATTTTACTTATCTTGGTCCCTACCTGAAGAAAAGCAGGAGATTATTTTACTTATCTTGGTCCCTACCTGAAGAAAAGCAGGAGTATTTTACATATCTTGATCCGTACCTGAAGAAAAGCAGGAGATTATTTTACTTATCTTGGTCCCTACCTGAAGAAAAGCAGGAGATTATTTTACATATCTTGATCCGTACCTGAAGAAAAGCAGGAGATTATTTTACTTATCGTGGTCCCTACCTGAAGAAAAGCAGGAGATTATTTTACTTATCTTGGTCCCTACCTGAAGAAAAGCAGGAGATTATTTTACTTATCTTGATCCCTACCTGAAGAAAAGCAGGATTATTTTACTAATGACATTAGCAGCAGCTTGCAATGATGAGACCAGTTACATCTGAAATTGTCCTGATGTACAATCCACATCCCTCTGAGAAGTTACCTGAGCAGGCTGGTTGTGGTTTCTGTCAGGAGGAGCGTCATCGTTTTGGCAGATGTGATTTAGCCCACCTGCACAGCAAGGTTTTGATTAAGTTCCTTTGTTGTTTATATTTGACAGGTATGGACTGTCATGGTTGACCAGGGCGTTGATACAGGGGAATGACAGGAGAGTCGGTTCTATACCCTGTTTTTAAAATCTGTATTATAGTTGCACAGTTTTAGTCTTGAGATTAAACGTTTTAGGAGTTGACCACCTGGATATGGCCTCTGTGGTCAGCAGGGCTATAAACGAAATTGGATTGAATTGGATTTACTTGATTGTTTATATTTGACATGTATGGACTGTCACTATACATTTATTATTATGTTTTAACACTTCTTCTTCCTTTTTTGTCATGTTTCTCCCAGGGGAGTTTGACATTGATGAGCCTTCTCCATCTCTCTCTGTTTTGAGCTTCCTCCTTATTTATGCCCCTTTCTCTAAGATCATCTGCAATACAGGTAGCCCAGGTTTTGCTAGGTCTTCCCTTTGGTCTCTTTCCATTCACTACGAAGTTCATTGCTCTTTTTATGATGTGGTGGTCTGCTTTCCGTTGAACGTGCCCAAACCAGCAGTCTATTGCTACTAGCTACAGACTTCAGATCATCAACTTTTAACACTTCTGTTGCTTGGATTTGGGACATTTGCAAAACAATGAAAGACTGCTTACCTAAATAGGAAGAGGCTAGAAAACTTAAATAGGTTGTGTATGTGTGTGTGTGTGTGTGTGTAGGTCTGCTGACAGGGGTGGTGGTGGATTCTGGGGATGGGGTGACCCACATCTGTCCTGTCTATGATGGCTTTTCCTTGCCTCACTTGACCCGACGTCTAGATATAGCTGGCCGTGACATCACCAAGTACCTCATCAAGGTAATGGCTAATTACTTTGCTCGGGATGTGGGGTGGGTTGGTGTGGTACGGTGCGTGTGGGTGCAGAAAATGTTTTAAAACTTCAAATAGGTTTGCAGCCTTGTTCAATGAAAAGAAGCAGGTACAATTGTCATTCTTTCAACAGAAAGATTGGATTGGTCATACTTTCGAGGTAGAATAGTGCATAAGTTTTGAGTTAATAAAACTGAATTTAGCAATTGAATTTTTAAAAAGGCATATCAGCTAGGGCAGATTCAGAGTTGAGTGATTTAATTTAAGAAAAGAGGACTGGACATTTTTGTGCTTTGAAAGTAAGCTCAAGGGAGCTATTCACTGAGAGCAACAAGGATTAAGTTAAAAAAATGTAAACTCTGCACTGGATCCAAGATAATTTTAAGAAACCAGTTTGCAAGAGCAATAATGCAAGTGAATCATTGATTTAGTACAGTCATCCGTCTCGGATTCAAATGAAAGATTGTTTTCCTTGTTTTGTTTTTGCAGCTAGTGGTATCGAAATGTTCCATAGATTTTCTCCAGTGACAAACTTGAATTAAGGGTTCATATTGATTTCTCCAATCTGATATGCTGTGTATATGTACACAGATTAACTGTTTGAGCAATTTTTACATTAAATTTTCTGTTTGGCTTTCTGGCCCAGGAACCTCTTTGATTTAGTTTGCAGGTAAATAAATGAAGTAAGTCTTCGGCTTGTGTCAGACTGCTGAGCTGACTTGACCTGACCTGACCTGACCTCCCTGTTACTGACTGTGTTGCTGCAGCTGTTGCTGTTGCGCGGCTATGCCTTCAACCACTCAGCAGACTTTGAAACGGTGCGTATGCTGAAGGAGAAGCTGTGCTACACTGCCTATGATGTGGAGCAGGAGCAGAAACTGTCCCTGGAGACCACTGTACTGGTGGAGCCTTACACGGTACGTTTGTTACGGAATGTGCACGAGCTGGTTCTATACCCTGGTTTTATCTGTATCTATAGTGGCACAGTTTTATTCTGAGGTTTACAATTTAACATGGTGACATCTTCGATAGGGCTTCTGGGTCGGTGGGACTATAATGAACAAGAAGAAGACAGGATTGGGTTGGACCTTTGGGGGTTTACGAGTCTGTCCATCTCCCTCGCCTTCCCATGCTCACACTTCAGGGTTTATGAGTTCGTCTCCCTCGCCTTTCCATGCTCACACTTCAGGGTTTATGAGTTCGTCTCCCTCACCTTTCCATGCTCACACCTCAGGGTTTATGAGTTCGTCTCCCTCATCTTCCCATGCTCACACCTCAGGGTTTATGAGTTCGTCTCCCTCGCCTTTGCATGCTCACACCTCAGGGTTTATGAGTTCGTCTCCCTCGCCTTTCCATGCTCACACTTCAGGGTTTATGAGTTCGTCTCCCTCATCTTCCCATGCTCACACCTCAGGGTTTATGAGTTCGTCTCCCTCGCCTTTGCATGCTCACACCTCAGGGTTTATGAGTTCATCTCCCTCGCCTTTCCCATTTGACAAAGAAATGGGATAGGAGCAGGATCTTTTTTTTTTCTTTTTTTTTGTAGGATATGCAGTCCTCATTCTCTCATATTGGAAATTTTATCTTTTCCATCACAACATTTTTTTTCTGTCATTTCTTTCTTGTCCATATTCCATCATGTGATTTGTTAATGAGCTGGCACTTATGATAAGCTGGTATGAATTAATGGCATAAATAAAGTTGGATTTTTTTATAATCGGTTACCTGCATCTGTGTATGCACCACCAAATTTCTGGTATATCATCTATAAATCTGATATTTTTATCATCACACAGAGAGAGGCTCAGGATCACCTATAAATCTGATATTTTATCATCACACAGAGAGAGGCTTAGCTTTTTGTCCCTTCTTGTTCCAAGCGGTGCATCGTTACAGAAAGACTATATATTTGTTCGTGTTGGTTTTTTCCCCCAGCTGCCAGACGGGCGAGTCATCAAGGTGGGAGGAGAGAGGTTCGAAGCCCCCGAGGCCCTGTTCCAGCCCCATCTCATCAATGTGGATGGGGTGGGTGTGGCAGAGCTGCTTTTCAACACCATCCAGGCCGCTGACTTGGACATCCGCCCCGATTTCTACAAGCACATTGTGCTGTCTGGAGGATCCACCATGTACCCGGGTCTGCCCTCGCGTTTGGAGCGCGAAATCAAGCAGTTGTACCTGGAGAGAGTGTTGAAGGGGGATACGTCCCGGCTTTCTGTGAGTACTGCTGCTGTGACTTTGCGAGTGTGTCTGTGTGTGTGAGTGTGTCCTTGTTGAGTGTGTCCCTCCCCCCCACCCCCCTTCCCACCCTTTGTGGGTGTTGGAGAGGATTTGTGTGTGTGTTCAGATTTATTTTATTAAAAAAAAATTATTTTGGGGGGGTGGGGTGCATGTGTGTTCAGATTCTAGCGTACTGTACTTAAAACTGTTTTGGTTTGATAAACATTTTGAAAATTTTTTTTTTCTTGTACTGGTAAAATTGCTTGACTGGTGTTCTATATAGAGCAGAACTATGTTGTTGTTTTTTTGCTTCATTTTTACAGAGAGGGTTTAGAAGAAGTTTTAAGAAACTGTTTGTCTATTAGTATCCAGTATTTTATTAGCAGATTTTAGTCAAATTATAAAAAGAAAAATTCCAAAAGTGGGGAAAGGGTGAGTTTGTAAATTCTAATTATAGTATGCTGAAGAAAGTCATGTGCTTCAAAAAAGTATGTTATACATTGGGTGATTCATCTTCTGGCCGGTTCATTTTCAGATAGCTGTTATCAGTGTGCAAATTATTGCTTTTTTTATGAACTGAACTTCAGGAACTTTTTATAGTTAGTTTTAGTTTGAACACTGTTGAAGCAATCAGCAGAATCATTGAAGAGTTCAACAGAAGCAGTGGTAGTGCCATTTGTATCATTGAGATGGTAAAAATACTACAAGTCAAAAGGAAAGGGAAAATGGATTTATTTGTTCATGGTCAACAGTTGAGTGCTTTATCTGTTGCTGCCACTAACTAAGCAGATTTTTAATGATAGTTCTCTTTTGTTTCTATATGTTGCACCATTTGAAATTTAGCTTCCAGAGCCGATGCAGTTTATTTGCTTTTTTTTTTTTTTTTTCAAATTTTATTTTTTAGTGGACTGGTTTTGCTTTATTCATCTGAAATAATTTTTCAGGCAGTAACATATCTTTGCTACATAAAAAAAAAAATGTTCAAAATTTGTGCCTGAGTTGTAACAGAACTAGTTGCTGGTCACTGTCACTGAGAAAGTCACACTTGGGTTAAACGTTTGGTTGGCCAGGGCGTTAATACAAGGAACAGTGCGTTAATACAAGGAACAGCAGAAGAGTTGATTTTATACCCTGTTTTAATCTGTATATAGTTGCACAGTTTTAATCAGTCATTTAAAGTGTTACAGGGGAAGCCCTAATATAGTCTCTGTGGTTGACCGGGGCTATAAACAAGAGTGGATTGGATTGGTTAGGCTGAACTTCTGTAAATATCTGAAAGCTAACCCTCGTATGTAGAAACAAGACAAAACAAACTTGGCACATTTGTTTATCTTTTTCTCTCTTGAAAAAGAGAGGGAGAGAATGTCTGTTGGCTTTGGATCTTTTTTCAAGTTTAACCTGTATATTTGTCAAGCAGGTGCATACCTTGAAAGAATGTTGCTGAGAATGTTGCTAATAAAGCGACTTTATATTTGCTGTGCTGTGTGTCTACAGAAATTCAAGATCCGAATAGAAGATCCTCCACGCCGGAAACACATGGTGTTCCTCGGTGGCTCAGTGTTGGCGGACATCATGAAGGACAAAGACGACTTCTGGATGATGCGTCACGAGTACCAGGAGAAGGGCCTCAAGGTGCTAGACAAACTGATGAAGCCCACCAAGGGATAGACAAGACTTGTAGCAGGGACCTGCATATAGGGGCTACTGAACAAACAGATGATAACACAATGGGACAACACATTCACAACCAATGGGAGCATCTTCCATGAGGGACCGGGTTGGGGGGCAAGAGTGACCTGAAAGTGATCGTGTTTAATTTAAAGCGTTGGTTGAAGTGGGTACAACCCTGTCCCTGAGATGAGGGACAGTGTGCATTTTGACCAGATCTGAAAACGAAAATGGAAAGGGTGAATCGCAACAGTTAAACCCACACTGTACATCAGTAGCGTGTGAGGAGCACATTTCTAGGTCTGATCGGGTGATGTAGGTTGTTTTCCACTGCAGAGCATGAATCATAATTGTATGTCGTTGTTGACTGTGACTTGTGCATGAAGACTGATGTGTCAGCGGGTGAATACCTTTTTTTCCCCTTCCCTACTAATCTCTCGCTTTCATTCTTGCAGTCTCTGTGACTTTTCTTTTAGTTCTGTATACTTGTGCAAAGTTCACATTACTGGTTTCTTCCTGAAAGAGTGATTTGGCACAAGGGGGAAAAAATCAAGTCGACAAGGTCGATAGTGAAAACGAATCAAAAGGAAAGGTCAAATTTTCCCATAGTTTCTCATTAGTGGCCTGTTCTGTTTATATTTCATGTGCCGTACCATTTTGAAACTAAGTGTGTCCAACATAAATTTGGACAGGTTAACTCTTAAGGACACGTGGTTCCACCACTGTGGTGCCTCAGTTATACACTTGAAGAAATCTGTATGGCCCACCATCACTACGATCCTTTGAATCTAGCTTCCCAGTGATTGTATTGGTTGTTGCAAACAGTGGGTAGGATTTGCCCGAGAAGATAGTACTGACATAACTGGGATGGTTTAACATAACTATTGGTAATCCTTCATTGGTGCTGACCCTTCCACGCGGTATAGTGTCATTTCGGGCACACATAACTGGCACTGGTATAGATAATTTTACAGCTCTAACTAAATGTAGTAGTATAAGTGATGTTTATGGGCAGAAGGAGCAAGATTTGAGTGATGCACACTGTTGAAATTGTACCCCTCTTCTCCTGCTAGTCTTGTGTATTAGCACATTCCGTGACAAGATTGGTTTTCAGTCAAGATCTGAAAGTAACACTTGTGCTGGGGACATTTTCTCCTTGCAGTAGTGTCTTTTTCCTTATGTTGTGTGCTATCCCAGGTTTTCTTTGTTGTAGTTGATAATGAACATCACTCACCAGAAGAAACTTGAGTCTGTCGTGTATACTTCCGTGAGGAAGGAAGTAGGTGATATATTTTCAGGGTTCAGCCTGCTGCACATATAACTTCCCCAAATATATTTATAGATTCTGGGACAAACTGGCATTGGAGCCATAGGTGATGTACCAATACACTTCAACCTGTTGCTTGTAAGGTTCTCCAAGTTTGTCCATATGATGGATTCCTAGACATCTGCGAAATCCTCTCACCGATAATAATCATGCTGTCGTAAGGAAATAATTGGTGGTGATGCAAGCATCGTGGGAACATTTTTTGAAGGAAAGATGTTTGAAGGTGTTCTCTCCATGATCCCTTCTTTATTTACTGCATGTCTGGGAGAGGAGTGTGTGCAGCAAGTGTTGTCTTCTTAGATCTCTTTGAATGATGGTGTCTGTACGAATGTTAAAATGACAAAGCTTTAAGCATGCTGAGCTGAATGAATGAACTGTTCTAAAACCCGTGGTTTGTGAATTTTGTGTGTTGTGACTCTTTGTTTTTGCTGCTGCTGCTTTTGTTTCATTTGTTGGGATTTTTGTTTTATACATTTTATTTTATACAACTCCTCAGTTTTTATTGTAGACATAGTAGAAAATGGAACAATGAAGTCCTGTCATGATTATGTGCCTTATGTTTGTCATCATCTTGTTTTTTTATGATCAGGTGTAAGCATCAGCATAACAACTTTCTGTACAGCTTTGTAGAAGGGAATAACAAAATAATTCCACACAGAATGAACTAATGTATCGCATCTAACGAAGTAAATGGAACAGACTTTGCTGAAGTAGAAAATAAGAACAGAATCCTGTCTTGTGTAGCATCAGTCTGTATTTATATAGTCTATTACCAATCTGTATAGTCTTATTTGCAGATTTTGAAAATGTTTTATTCAGCAGATCTAATACATCCACAAGTGGTTTCTGATACAGTTTTGTCTATGATAATCAGAAGTGGAAATCCATTTTGGGGGGTTAAAAAACAAAGACGCTTGAGATCCAAAATGTGCAAGGCACGTAAGCATTTGAGACCTATCGCTTTAGATTTATAAAGTAATCCCTGTCTTATTAATGTACTCAGTGTTCAGTTGGGAATCTGCTGGGTAAATAAGCCCATCGCTTTTCACAAATAGGTGAATAGAACTGAAATACATCATCAGTTTTCTTCAGTAAAATACCACACAGGTTAAAGGGAGGGAAGGTCAGGCAAAAGAAAAAGAATGGGAAAAAAGTGGATTTTTAAGAGCTGCTATATAGAGTGCAAATTTTAATTCATCGTAAGTGTTCTTTCAGTCATTTAGAAAAAAAGTTAAGTTCATTTTCTTTCAGGTGTATTGTAAGTTTGCAGTTATGGTTGTTTTGGGGTTTTTTGTTTGCCCATCCATTTGCCATAGGCAAGATTGTGGTTGGTTGGCTTTTCGGTATTTATTACTATGTCATGTGCCAGAGATCCGTGTGATATAAGGGTTGGTTTCCACAATGTCAGTGATTAAGCCAAATGTGTAAATGGTATGAACCAACACAGCAGCAACTATTACATCGCCCAGATTGTGAGCAGTTTGTCTTTCTGTCTGTCCACCCATAATCATCACCCATGATCAAGTGTTGTGTAAAGTTGAAAAAAAATGGTTTGATCCGCAGTTTTTTTAAAACTCATGCATGAATTCCTGAGGTACTGGGATTGTTTTGGGGTGGGGTTTTGTGCAACTGATTTTGAATTATAAATTATGACTATGTCATAATGAATTCTCGCAATTAGATAAAGAGATGTCCATATTATATTCCACCAGAACAGCTGAGCATCAGCCTGCTTTAGTATTTAGCTACTTGTTATTGAAAGTGAAGTACATTGAACTGACCATTTCATTCAGGTCAAAGCATTAACATGCATCCATCATAGTAAAGATTAAGATCCTGATCCATGTATCGGGAGTTTTAAACATTTTTTTGTCAAGATTTTCTTTCTCGAAAGATAGGCATGTCTTGCTGCTTTAGCAGGTGACTCAGTGTGGTCCTAAAAATGGTAAGAATAATACGTGGGAGACCATTCTTTATTTTACCCGAGTATGCTGTGTGAAGGTAGTAAATGAGACATGGACACAGTGTAATGGACCTTGCTTAGTTGCACTGGGCTCACAGTGTTGGCATTGGATAGGCTGGCACCAAAAAAGAACAAAAAAGTGGGATGTGGACAAACTTAAAAAAAGAAAAAGGGTGGTAATTCATAGGGTTTTGGATGGGCTAGTTTTTTTTTCCCGTCCACAGATGGAACCAACCAACTCTGCTGTAACATTAACCTATGAGCATTGTTAAGATCTGAAAACGGTTATACTTGTCAGCATGTAGTCCTGGTATCAATTGATGCATTTAAAAAAAACCCCACCAAAACCATTGTTACAGATCTGAGCTGTACCTGTAAATTTGTACACATGGTACCAGTAGATGCATTTTTTGGGTACAATTTTGTTGATGTTCAAAATGTCTAAACCTGTTTGGGTGTATTAATGCTGTGGACATAGATCTGATCTGATTATTGCCCATTGAGGGCAAAGATAATTGTGGAATCAAGTGTTGATGTGTGATTTTAATCAAAGATTTTGTTAATGTCATCCCAGGGAATTTTAGTTCAGGTTTTTACTGAGGGGGGAGTTAACCAGACTTTGTGGAGTTTAGCTAGGTAGCTAGATCTTGTTAAGACCTGAGGTGAACTGTGGAAATCATGTTCATTAAATTGGAAATCTGATTTTCCTTCACTAGCCAAGCCACATAGTGATGCAGTCAAGTGAGAATTAGTCAGAATTATTGTATCTTGGCATCTCCCATAGGGAGTTGGATTTAAACATAAGACATGGGAGAATGTACTTATGGTATGGCCATTTTTGTGTTGCTTTGTTCCTTAAGCCTCTGTGATGATTAAGATATTGTATGATTTGCTTGTTACGCTTAATAACGAATTTTGTGTAAATGTGGTAACCGAACTGTAAGGATGTATGCTTGAATATGAACAATTGCTTTGTATTACACTGTACAGGAGAGATTAAAAGACTGTCATGACAGCGATTGATGAGTTGTGGTGTTGTGACTGAATGTTTTCCTCCTCTTTCAGAAGAAAGTGATGGATGGATTGTGGTTTTGATTGGCTGTGTGACATGTTAAATAGCATGACCAAGTTTCTTGTTCTAAAATAACTATTCGTAAAGAGTTCGGGGGAAAATAAACTTTAGCAATCATTGGTATTGTAGTGTGTAATGGCACAACTAAGTTTCTTATTCAAACAGAACCACTTGTAATGTTCAGAATTTAAAAAAAAAATCAACTTTGCTAAATTAGTTAAGATTAAAAAAATCTCGTTTCACATTATTAGTTTGTATTGACCCCAGTCCATCCTCATTGACATGCCCAGATTCATTGTCATATCCTCACTGTTGGAAATCCACAGGGTGGTGGCTAACATATGCAGGACACCACCTACTAAGCCCCCTTCTGACGACAGTATTAGCTCATTGGCGGAGCCAGAGGGAGTCCCCCTCCCCTTGAGGTGGAAACCACCACACGGTCCCTCCAACAAGCCTACCCCATGAACTGCCAACCCCAAAGGCTTTGACACAAACTTACCACAGTCACAGAAGTGTACGTGAAAACCAAAACTGAGGTTACCGTGACACCAGAGCAGCTGCGGCCACCGAAACAAATATTTTAATGGCACAATTATAAGTAAGGGTGATGTAATCATGCTGCTATGGAGTATGTGCTTTGAGACTACTAGACAAGGTTGAACTCTATGCTTCCTATCATATTATATTCTGGTGTCAATCAGGCTGAGAGATATAGACACCTGCAGCGTGTGGCCTGGTAATCTGAGCAACTCTCAAAATCACATCCCTACAGTGGGTGAAGTGTGACTGTGTGGTCCCAGTATTCCCAAATGAACTTGAACTGACACACTCACTCTGGGTAGCAGCCAGCTGGAGTTTTAAAAAATCCTTATGATTCGTGGGATTCCAACCTGCGACCTTCCAGTCCGTAAACCAAAGTGCCAACCACTGTGCCAGGGCAGCTGGTTATTTCCTCATCTTTGTTCTATGTGTATGAAAGTGTTGAGACAAGATGTTGAGATTAACATGCACAGGAATAATACTGACAGTAATTTAACGATAATAGGCAAAAAATCGTAAAAAGAAAGCGATGATGTAGTCTCTGAACACGGGCAGTGATCCACACTGACAAAGCACAGAAGCCGGAGGCATCAGCTAGAACTGCATTTATTCCCCATCGTCTCCAACCCCCATGCATGAAGTGTCACAGGAACGTGCCTGTAGTGATGAAAAGACACCAAATTCACATGTACACCATTCCAGTACAAAGTAGGTACTCTTTTTTTCTTGTACATCTCCAGAGTACAAGTACAGCTAGTAAGTGACTGTACAAAGAAAGTGAATCTTGTGTTTTGACTCTCAATCAGAACAATGGCCACATACTCACAACACATACACACATGCAATGAAAAACAACATCGCTATCACCAGTGGCCCTATCTCAGTTACACATGTATACATATCTGCACACAAACCTAGAGTGACTGCAATACTGGTACTGTGTACAGAGCCAAAAACCTAACCTTTCGCAATGTGGCTTTGATGACTTATGCAAAGAGGAGTGGGGAGGGGAAAAACAGGGGGAGGGGGGGGGGGGGACAAGGTGATAAGAAATATCTGAAGGGTTTGGGCTGCTACACCATTATCTGCCACAGAAACACCAACAAAAATCAGTTATGCCAATGGAGTCTGGAAAACTTTTCAGCAAGTCATCTATATTCCCAGTAACGGTACAGCAGTGCTCAGTAACTATGTATGGCAGTTTGTGCATCTACAGACATTTCAGCCCCAGTTTGGCAGTGACAGTCGTAAGTGAACACACTAATCAACATTGTACTACAAAGTGAGAAAATGATAGAAACAAGGGACACAAGAGACTGAATCAAGGTGTTCTTGCTGGCCTAGAGCACAAAAAAAAGAAGAAAAAAAAGGTACTACTTATGATGTGTTTCAATCCAAGACTTAAAGAAAATGTTTAGAAAAGAAAGAAAGAAAGAAAGAAAGAAAAGGATTGTACACAGAAACACTGAAAAGTTAGAGGCCTGGAAAAAATGAGGAAGTCGACTGACATTGCATTAGACTTCAGCAGTTTTACCAGGTTACCAACAATTTGAACTGACAGATTACTTGTGTGGGCCATAGTGACGATCAGTCTATACATGCGTGAACTGACATACATTTATTGTTATCAAAGCTAATGCCACCAAAACAAAACTAAGGGTGTAAATGTGGACTCCTTTGACATCAGATTGCATTTGTTTTGGTTGCATCCTAACTTTGGTGGCAAACTACCTAACATGTTGAGAGAAAAAAAACCCAAAATTACAGGAATTTAATTTGTGGATGTCCACAAGTGCAGTGCCATGTGTAAAAAGACTGTTCTTTTTTTCACATTTGCATGTAGCAAGCATGGGGAATTTGCCTGTGTTTGATTGATTATGCATACTTTGTACATTCTTCATTAATATTCATACAAGTTGATGTATAGAATAACACCCATGACTATGCAAGAAAGCATTTACCCAATTCAAATGATACTGAGGGGAATAGCCTAGTGGTTAGTGTTGCTTGCACTCATAATCTGATGGCCCAGGGTAAGCCACCACGGATACACCTATTTTAGAGGATTTTTCCCTGGAGTCAACATCAGTCGACATTAAAGCTGAATCCACTGCCCCAAAAGTCCTTAGGATGAAACTATAAATTATAAACCAAGGCCCTGTTTGCAAACGCTCGCAGAACATCTTGTGCACATTAAAAAACCCATTCCTTCCTTTGGCTATTTCGTGTTGGTAGGAATGCATGACAAAATTGCTTTTTTTTAAAAAATGTATGCGTACAGGTGTCATGTTTAGACATCATCCCTGAAGCGGGATTTGGGCTACCATAATGGTGGGGAAAAATGGTTGCATATGCAAAAATCTCACAGCTGGTGAACCTTGGAGCTCTAGCTGAGGAACAGAAGGGGGAAGAAAAGTTCTTTGGCAGTCGGACACTTTACTTGATTTTTTCTATTGACCGACAGTATGCAACAGAAGCAATTTCAAATATTACGGTTAAATAACAACTTCATTCTCCCTTCAAAACTACCATTTTTCACAAAATCATTATTTTTTTAAAAAAGGGACTGAAGGAGTTTATTGCTAGTGATAATCATTCAGTGTTCTTGCAGCACTGCAACTCCTATACAAACCGTTCACAAAGACATCAGATGCCAGACTGGGGTGGGGGTTAGATGTGGCTCTCCAAGGAAAGTTGTGTTTATTGACAGAGGTGGAGAGCAGACTTTATTTGCAGGAGAGGATCAGAGCTGACCACGCATCAGCTAAACAGGTGTCTTGGCAGCTCTGGTACAGCAGGAATATCCTACATGCAGTGACGCTTTTCTTAGAAAAATCACAATAAGTCCTAGCATGACTGAAGCGAATAATCAAGTGATGGCAAACTGAATTCCTTTCGAGTTCTATTTTCGACTTGTAGCCATCACACTGTGAGGAATAATAAACTGTAATTGGAGGAAGCCGGGAGAAAATGCGAGGAGAAAAAAAAAAAGGTGCCTGTTTCACACAAGACAAACTTGAGCACTTGCCTATGTGGTAAAATAAACCCGATGACTAGTTGGGGGGGGGTTTGTACACAGATTAACATGAACATTTTGGAGGGGAATGAAAAGTGAATGCAAAGGCCATAGTGAAATGACTCCATTCGAAAAACTTGTGCTGCACTATGCAATGCACACATGTACATTTGTA
The DNA here is from genome assembly GCA_028751875.1 of Rapana venosa. Classification (NCBI taxonomy): domain Eukaryota; kingdom Metazoa; phylum Mollusca; class Gastropoda; order Neogastropoda; family Muricidae; genus Rapana; species Rapana venosa. The sequence continues at coordinate 29,181,993 of CM054138.1, forward strand.
TGACCAACATTCATTCACATCCAAGTCAACATCAGCACCTCTAAAATCACAGAGATCAACAGAAAGCATACAGACCAAGTTCCCTTCCAAAAAGGAAAAATGGTTTGTTCAGGTGGTGTTAAAAGAAAAAAAAATACACATGCACATAATTATATTAGCAAGAATTCATGGTGATGCTAAATGTGAACGCAGTACTGTGTTTAATTAAAGCACCCAATCTAATGATGATTTAGTACAAACTCTGTAAGTTTTTGACGAGGGCACTGGTCTGTATTGAGTGACAGAAAACTGTGAGCATTATTGAATGGTACAGAGACATCATCAAATAGTAGTCAACAACATATGAAGACTTCCATTGTTTTTATAATATAGCAATCTGTGAGAGGGAGCAAAAATATGGAGGGGGGAAAGGAGCATGCTCCAAATTTTAAAAAAAAAAAAGAAAAACCACCACCATCCACCCAAGATAAAAGGGTTTTAAGCAGATTATGATTTTTATCATTTTTTTACATCTCAAATGTTTTTTGTTGGTTTTTTCTTAATCTGGATGTTTTTAAAAATCTTTTCTTTTAAAAAAAAAATGTATATCATATATGTCTTTACGTTTTCGTTTATTTCTAAACTGGATGTTGTAGGGTTTTTCCCTTTCTCCACTTAATCTTAAACTTACTTCCCCTTTTCTTTGTTGGTGGTTTTTTTTGTGTGTGTAGTGTTAGAGTGTGTGTGTGTGTGTGGGGGGGGGGGGGGGGGGGTATTCCAGAGGGCAGAACAGTGGGGTTTTATTCTTTTACTTGATCTGAACAGAAAAAGCAGGTTAAAAAGAAACCAGACAGCACAAGAAAAAGCTGCTCATAGCAGAAACAAAGATATACAGAATACAGAGCAACAGCAATGTTCGCTTTCCTATGCCCTCCCCCCAAAACACAAATAAACTGACATAAATAATCGGTCTTCTTGGAGAAGACAATAAAGACACAGACTTGCAGGGCAAAAAATGAGGACAAAATAAGTTAATATTATGACGATGAAAATTAGAAACAGAATTAATCCTGCAAAATAATGAATATTCATACCCCTCAGATAATCGGCCCTTCATAGACATATTATGGAGGGGGAAAAAACCTTGAAAATCCTCAAAGGAGCAGGTAGTCACTCTCTTGAAAGACTCCTGAAGACTGGGGATTGTAGACTGGTTCTGTATGAGGGGAAAAGATGCCATTAATGAGGAAATCCATTCTGGGCTCCAACATTTTGGTCATTGATGTAATTACCTGTGTGGGTTTTCTTTGTGTGTGTGTGTGTTTTATTAACCTTTACTTAACAGGCTTCCCAGGTGGGGGGTGGGGGGCATGAGGCAAAAAAAAGACCATCATCAAAGGACTTATAAGGACCCCAAGTTAGTTTAAAAGGACCTTTGCCATCATGACTTTGTAGAATACCTTAAAGATCACAACATGCAGAAGGTCTGAAGTTGCCTCCACTCTGTTCATACGATCTGTATTTGTAGTGGCAGTCAGCAACTTTTGATGTCTACGTACATGACCTCATGCTTTAAATGATCATTGTCAGCACCATTTGTAGGTTTAATCTTTGATCGCTGCGGCCGACTCCCTGTGTCTTGAGAAGACACAAGTTCACTCCTGGCACTGCTAGTGCTAATGCTGCTACAGGCACTGGAAGTGATGGTGCTTGGCAAACTAGATCTACTTTTCATAGAAGCAGATAAAAAAAAATCAGACACACTGCATCTGGTGTCTGTCTTGAACTCTCATTTTCTTGATGTCTGCTGGTCTTGGCATGCTGCCTAAGAACACTTCTGCCCATTGATGTAAGCTTTGATGACACCCCACAAAAAATGTAGTATGCAGTATGTTTTGCTATACTTTCTTCTCCCACCCACTCACAGTAATCTTTAGCAGTCAACCATGCAGAACATTTCCCTGGCATTTTGATTGCTAGTGCATTTAACCATCTTTTTGTAGAATTCTACAGAACTACAGTGCCTGTACATTTTGAATTCTTTGAAGGTTTTCTACCCCCAACTGACTAAGTTTACTCCTAAGACAATTGTATGTGTATGTGCATGACAAGCTATTGAGCTAAAATTTTGTCACAAGCTAGATATGTCCTTGCATTTTGAAGCAAGTTTGCGTGTCTGGTCACCAGGTGTCTTATGACTGTCACTTAATATGTCACCAATCACAGGTAAAAGTATGGTATATATGATAGACCAGCAAAACATACATGAATATGACAACATTTCATGCATGTTAGAATTGAAGATACCTAGCTGATGTGATTACCAATGATTATGTGCAATTGTACTTCAAGGATCTGTCATATAATGTTCCCACAACGCCTGTTGTTTTAGGTATGTCTCAAGGAGACAAATTAATTTTTTTCTTTTTAAAATGAGTCATATTCAATCAATGTCTGACCTTTATAGTGCACTTCATATCTGTATGTGTTAACCGCATGTTTGTTATATGCACAAAAGTGTATTATTGAACATGAGTGTCACAATGTCACCAGTATCACCATACAGGTGACATGTATGAAACACCACAGAACTTCTGAAATCCTACAAAATTTTAATCCTGGTAGTCTTTAATTAAAATAGTCATACTGATGGCACAGGGAAACATCACATCACATCATAGAAAGTACAAAATTGTGCTGTGTCATTGCTGTCACCTGTCCCACCTTGGTACACTGGAGACCTATTTTCTTTCCCTTCTTATTTTCTTTATCAGCATATCCGTTTGTTTCTGCCATTGCAGCTTTAAAGGAAAAGAGTGGTAATGATTAGAAAATAGTCACAGGCTTTCAGGTGTCTATGCTGCACAGCAGCCTAGGAGGTCAAATTTCTTTGCCGTTGGTTTGTGTAGCACAGGTTGCCACACTTTCAGCTTTGTGGCACATTATCTTCTGGGGCACTCTTCTCCCTAACTGCACTATTTCCTTCCTCCTTCGCTTTCAAATCCTGACTCGCTCAACATTTCCTGTTCAAATTTGTCTACTTCCAGTACAATAGCATTCTAATCATTGTCTAATTAATCAGGTAAATCGTTTGCTACCACAAAAGGTATATATGCGAGGGAGAGGAGATGTACGCTGCCCTTAATATCCTGGCCCCTAGAGAAGTGAAGTCTCTGACACCTAGCTCCCCTACGACCTTATATGGTATGGGACACCTTTACTCCTTTAAAAAAACCAAAGGGCACCTTTTTTTTTTTTTTTGCCATGCTGCTACATGTGAAAAGTGTTGCTATCACTGGCTGAGCTTTCCCCCTCCCCTCCCTTCTACGCATGCGTTGGTTATAAATTTATCAATGGCACACTCTCTGGACCATTTCCTTGACCCCCCTACCAAGTTTTAGACACATTGTAGAGAACCATGAGATAAATATGTAATGAAAAAGTCAGGACCAGAAAATGGCAGCAGTCATAATTGAGTCTACAGGTGCCTGCCATTGACTGCAGTCGTAACAGGGGTCAAGAAGGTTAAGTAAATATTTTCTGATCTACACATTATGTCTAAGAAAGACAAAGATGAAATAGGAGGAGGTCAGGAAAGAATATTAATATTTGATATTGATATTTGTTTGCTGACATATGCAGCATATACAGAAGATACTGATCGGCACAGATAAGCTGATGATAAAGTGGGGACAGCTTGGTGACTAATTTGTGAGCATCTATCTGTCAAGAAAGTAGAGCCGCAAAAAGTCTGAGGCTAGTTTGTTGATATCCATCAATTTGTAGAACACTGAAAAAATAAAGTGGATAACTCGATGACTAGTTTGTCAGCATCTATCAAGTATTCCGGGAAAAAACCTTAAACTGATGCTGGTGCAGACATGTAAGTTGTGTTGCATGTGTGGGGAAGGGGGAGGGAGACATCAACATCTGTAAAAAAAAATGTGCTTCTATGCACATAACTGAAGGGAAAAACTGAATTTCAGGTACCTAGAAAATATTTCCTGACTGAACCCCCCCCCCCCCCCCCCAAAAAAAAAAAAAACCCACACAAAAAACCCCAAGGACAAAGGATGTTCAGAGTCTCTTATATTTGTGACACGCTCTTAGCAAATCCATCCCCACCCCCCACCCGAAATCTGAAGCAAAGCAGCTAATTTCATTTCTTAAGTTTTACAATCAAAGATCATGAGACATCATCTGAGCAGAATCAGAACCACCAAAGACTTACTTACACTGGAGTCAGAATAACAAACATTCATCATGGCAAAGGATAATTTTGAAAAATGGGCTAAAATCAAAGAGATATCTGAATTTGTTGCATCAATTCTTCCCTTTCCTTTTTTTCTTTGGGCAGGGGTGCGGGAAGGCAATAGGAGAGAAAGTAAACAGGAGACAAAAAAATAGTTTCTTTGTCAGCTCCGCAAAATTTTCCTCAAAATGTATAATTTTGAACGAGTAAACTCCAAGACATAGTTGCTCTCATATTATGCTGTGTGTGCGCAAACAAAGCGTGTTGAGCAAGCTGGGATTCACAATTCCACTCTTCTTTAATCTCGTGTAAAAGTTTTGAAAAATTCTGATCTCTTCCAAAGAAGTAGAGAATAAAGAAGACGTTAACATCACACAGGTGATTAAAGAAACAACAGTGTTACAGAATTGGAAGTAGTTCCCTCTGGTCAACAACACGCATGTGCATGAGACACCAAAAGTCTTTCTTCACCTTGTCATCACCGTTGTACACATTGAAAACTTGTTCAGGTGTTCATCACAAAAAATATGCAACATGTTGACGCTTCAATGAGTATGTGAAATATGCAGTTCACACATGAATAAATAAGTGAATAAATAAAACATCATTTGCCACTATTACACACAAATATACACACACCTTGTACTCTAATAAGGAACAGAATCACCTGCACAGTCTGCTGTCGTTTTTTTTCTTCTTCTTCTTACCTGTATTGAATGTTCTATCTATTTTGCAAACACCCTTCCTAGCAGATAGAACTCTATGAGCTGGTAACCACACACGAATATGCATGATATGAACATCCACATAAACGCAAACATTCTCTGACCAAACCAAACCAAACAATTAAAAGTATACACACAAGTATATAAACACACAGTTTTCAGTTTTCCCAAAGAGGTGTCACAGTGCATGAAACATTCCATATTCACTACATCACATCTGCCCCCCAAAACTCCACTCAGATATTTGAATGACTGCATAAATCCACTGCACTATGCTCACGCATCCATGCTTTATTTCTTTCTAGTAGTATGTACACATTTACTAACAGATCTGATCAAAATGTTCGCAGCTTGGCTAGGAACTGTTTGTCAGAGAAGTCGGCTTAAAACTGATATTAACTGATCTGGAGCCAAGTTGTTTGAGTCAGTTTCTATGTCTTTGTCAACAGATTTGGTACTTGTCTCACAGAAATTGTTTTCATGTCTAGATCCGTTATCAGAAAGGTCAGAACACTTTAAGAGATACTTAAAGTGCTGTCTTTTTAATGAACACTTGAGTCTCTGGTCTGCCATAGCAATATCCTGGAGCATGACCATTATTTCTTTGGTAAAGGCTATCTTTGACCTTCCACAAAGTGCTTGTATTTTAGACTATTCCATAGCAATATGAATGGATGTCTTATGTATGGAACAAGCAATAATCATTTAAGATTTTCCCATAACAAAACGAATGGATGTCTTTTGTACAGGATTGTGAAAAACATCTCCTGCAAGAATGTCTGCTGAGGTCATATGTCACAACTTTTATTACGATAGTCATCACACTTTTCACATCATCAAAAATAACTGAAAAGGGATGTGAGTATCTGCCCATAAATAGCAAAACACAGCAACTTAATTCTAAAGTTTTTGAGAAAATCCAGTTTTTTGTTTGATCCAATTATTCAAAAAGAAAAAGTCCTGTTTAGTTCAGAAAGTTTTTAAAAGGCATTTTACATTTTGTGATATTTGCTTATGAATGAATTTTTTTTGTAAAAAAAAAAGAAGTAATTTTCTAATGATTGTGAAATGAAGTAACCCTGTTTTCTCATGTGGTGGGCAAATATAAAAACCAGATTCTCAAAATGAAGTATATTTTCTAGCCAGGCTACAAGCCTCTTACATCAGTCCATATATTCCACTGGGAATACAATCAGCATCAAAGAAATGCTTTTTACCTTGATAATGAACAGTTGCCTACCCTTTTTTTTCCCCCTGTGAACTATTTCTGTATTTTAGATTAACTGATAATTTATTACAAACTGAAGAAAAACACGATAAATAAACAATCTATGTCCATTTTGTTATGAATACCAGACACTACAAATGTGAAATGCAACACATAACATCACTCAACTTCAACAGACTCTGCCTATGTAAAAGGAGAAAAGTAATTTCTTGTTGATTCTACAAACATTTTACGCAATAATGTCATGCCCATTCTACGCTTTTTTTTATCCTTTAAAAATTTGGAAAACTGGAACTTTTTTTTTAAACCAGAAAAATTCTGGGAAAAAAGGGAATGGTTGGCAGCGATGGTTATACCCCAGCAGCAGATGTAAAATAGTAGTCTGCTAGGGAACTGCCCAAAGGAGACAATACAATAATATAGCATATGCTTGTCTTCTTAATAGCTGTTGTTACTTATCGTCACTTGTAAAGTACAGAACATAATGGACAAGAGAATACCAAGTACAAAAAATGGTTGACACCTATATTCATATTTAGTGTAGTCAAAGAGATAGATTGATCTATGAATTGAAATCTTTCATAGTGCTCTATTATAGTGCCTGGCATTCTTCTTCTTCAATTTTATTTTTTAAAAAGCAACGGACCTCTTTCACAGAAAGACAATACATGCTAATTTTCAACAGCCAATGGCTCCTCACTGAACATGCTTCCACTTGTTGATATTTAAAGTTACTGATAAGAAGTCATGACTACAGATCACAGCAATTTACTCAAGACTGGCAAATAAAATGGCACTTTAAAGTTATCCAGTACATGAGATGATTAAGTGAGACAGCCAGAAGAAGAAAGTGTTTTTTTCTCCTTGCATCAGTGCATGGCCTTGATTGTGAGCATGATGGAAGAAGCTGATCACTGCAACCATTCCTGTTCCCTAGCTGTGAAACAGATGATGATGCCCCCCGTCCCAACCCCTGGATCTTCATAATACTGATTTCTCTGTTGGCAGTCAGCACTTACTGGTAGGAGGAACATAGAGGTAAGCTTGCACACTATCAGCTCCCACTGCTAGTTACGCTTTTAGTTCACTGGTAACAACCAGATCAGATTTATTTTCATACAGACACGCAAACGCTCAATGACCAGAAAAGGTGAAAGTGATGTGTCATGCTCGCACGAGTCTGTACACAATCGATCAAAACCAGTAATGAAAGACCAACTCCCCATACGAAAGTCCTCGGACACAAACGAACAGTTGAGTGAATGCAATGTTCAACGAAACAGATGCATACCGTCCACAGTTAATATGGACACCTTCTCACAGGGAGCATTCAGCTGGGCCCTCATCAAAGACATTCTCTTCACCTCTAGCTCAGCAGTCTTCTGGGTTTAGAAAACAAAAACATCCAATACAAGTCAAATAATTTAATCTTTGGGAAAGTAACGCACCTCATACTAGCGAAAAACAATGTGAGAAAAAGGAAGAAAAACTCGCACATCAAAATTCTCAATCTTGCCAATCCAAAGCATTGCACAAATAAAATACGTAATCAACAAGACAAAACATACATGACCCGTGTGAATATAAGACTGAGGGATTCGTTTTAATGGGGAAAAGGGGGGGAGGAGGATGTGGGATATATTCAAGTCACATTTGATTGCAAATCCAAATTGGAGGCAGAAAAGGGCAGTTAGGTCATACCCAGGACTGAATCCAATGACTTTCACAAATTCTTAACCTTTCTGCGGTCACCTGCAGCAAAATGGGATGCACACTTGGATGGTGGTTCACCTAGAAACATCTGGATGCAGGAAGAAAATCAAGTACAACACTTGTTATCCACGGTAGATCAAATCATCATGCTGCCATTTTGCTACAGTAGTCATCAAAGACAAGGATGAAGGTTCTCTAGGCAGAGTGAACACGATGGTTGGCACACCACATCACACTGAACAGGGTCTTGTCATCCATGCTAAGTCTCACTGAAGAAGCTGCACTACCACCAGCTGTCTTCACACAACATGCTCTCTCTCGTTTGAGAACACAATCAATTCACACTCAGCTTTGTATTCCAATGCAGAGTCACCGATTTCACTGTTATATACAATCTGTGTCTTCAGTAGAAGGGGGAAAAAAACACCAAGTCTTCACATTCATTATCTGTTGATTGCTGAAAGTAGATCATTCGAGGAAGCTAAAAGAAATGATCACACCTTTCACATGAGGCAAAGCGAATGACATTGGTCACGGCGTGCCAAACTGTCACTTGTACAGGCTGTCGACATGAACAACTCTCAGGATCATGCAGAACTGCTGAAGCCAGTCCACAGCACACACACACACACTGTAACAATGACTGCCCATTGTAGGACTGGCCAGTGGTAACACCACGCAGAAGGTTGGAGGCAGTCAGAAAACACCTACGGAAGATGACATTCTGCTTCTGCCTGTCTACCCGGAATGAGCAGACTGTTACATCTTCAGAGCGTGGAAGGTGACAGCATTAACCACCTTTTTTGTTGTTGTTGTTGTCTCTCTTAGGGGAAGAGGTTAGGGGGGAAGGGGGAGGGGGGACAAGGTGTCATGTAGGTTGGCCACACAGTGGAAAGATGGGAGTGGCTGAGAATTGTTAAAAAAAAAGATTAATTTGAATGTGTTGTTTCAGCAGGTGTGTATGTACATGTTACAAAACCACTCAATGAATCTCGCTCCTCTCTTTCCACCTCTCCACCAGCACTTCTCTCTCCATGTTGCCCCCCCACCCTCCCTTCCCAAATAAGAGTATGTAAAAGCACCACTTCATCCCCCGTCATCATGAACTCGGTTCTCTGCATATTGCACATACCCACTTTCAAATATTCAGCTGCTTACCTCCCTTCAGTGCTGGAGGCCAAACATTAAAATAAGGGGGAGCAGAAAAAGAAATACCGCGGGAAGCAAAGCCCCCTCCTTCCTTCACACTCTCCCCCCTCTGTTTTCATTCTGTACTCGCATCCAATTACTATCGAAGAACTATCGTTGATCTTTTTTCCCCCTCTGTATTCTCTCCCCTTTCTCCTCCGTCTTTGCACATCCAATGACCACCGAAGAGATATCCCCGATCCGTATTTGTGTTCCAACAGAAATGTCTGAAGATACTGTGCTCAATTCTGATCCAGAAATTCTCCCCCCCCCACCCCCACCCCGAGACTGACTGACGGGAAATGTTCAGAAGAGTCGAATACATCCTGGTGGAGGTCTCCCCCCCAAGGGGAGGGTTACCGTGTTCAGCCCGGTGAAACGTGAGGTGGAGTGGCTCTGCTGCTATGGCTCAGTGACGATGAACTTTAAACTCTCCCACAGACCCACTTGTCCTGCTACACCTTTCTAATCTCCAGCCTCTTGCGACTCTGCAAGGTGTAAAGCAAAAGGCAAAGGGTTAAGGTTTGCATAGAGCCATTTTCTTCCCCCCATCGTAAAAGACCAACACATCAGCATGAACAGTGACGATAGTATACACACAGATCATCATATCTGGCAGTCTTTGCTTTATGTATTGATTGAATATATTATATATAAATACACCGAGCTTCAAAAATCACCGTAAAACATGCACAAACACTATACCTGACAAAATGCACTATACAACAAGTGGCAGCACAAATTTATCTTTTTTTTGGTCTGCCCCCCCACCCTCACCCCTTTTTTTTTCCTTTGTAGAAGCAAAAAAATATGCTTGCCAGTTAATGAACTACAGCGCTGCTGTGACAACAATACGAGTTTCATGTTATAAACCTGTATAAGCTGTGTCAACAATATGAGTTTCATGTTGTAAACTCTTTCGAGTTGTGGGAAGGAAAAACGCTTCACACAATTCAACAGAATCTGAACTTGGAAAGTTGCCTGCAGGAGCTATAGGAAGCACTTGACTTGTGTCACACTGCTGAAGCAAACAAGCAGAATCCAAGCTGAGAAGAAGAAGTAGTCACCAAGCAGAAGGGCTGACCAGGAGGTCAGCAGCACACATAACATACCAAGTACATTTTATAAAAAAAAACCACACTGATAATGACCACACACACACACACAGAGCACACAACCAGAAAGGGCATTCCACAATATCAAGTACAGCAGATATAGATAAGAATATTCTTCACACATTAAGCACAACACAAGAAACCACAGGAGTGCATCCTAGAGTGGTGTAGTGCAGTCACACAGTGAGAAGCAGTGCACAAGACAAAGCTGCGGTGCAACGCGAGGGTGGGCCGTCCCGTCAAGGCGCAACAACGCATCGCAGACTGCCCATGGGTAGTCTGTTCCTCTGTGTTGGTCAGTCTGTCCTCTGTCCATACCCCCTGCCTGCCCAGTGACCTTTAGCCCTGACAGGGTCTGGCATCAGGTGCCCCCCATATTTAGACTTGGCAACTTGGGGATTATGGACCTGGTCAGCTGTGAACAAGTCAACAACAAGGCTCAAGCCAAACACAAAGCAAGTCCATGCTCAAAACAACATCAGCAACTGTGGCATGTTGCAGCAAAAAAACAAAACCAAAACAAAAAAACAATGTCAATAACTTTGCAAAAGCAACATGCATATTTGCAAAACATACTTTTGATACATGTCAACATATACATATATATGTTAGACAAAACGCCAAGCACACTAAACATTTTTTATGTCAAAACCAACTAAAGTGGCATAAAGCAGTAAAAGCTTTGAGAAAATACAATGCTTTGTGATTTGTTAGGAATGGGATACAGCAGCCTACACATCATCTGTTTATTGATATATTTCTTAACTGTCTTTTCGTCAATCTAAAAATTATGCCAAAACTGATGAACTATTTGTACAACTAAACTACTCAGGAACAGGACTCCAGTCAAATTAAATGCTAAAATTGCACCCTTTCACCTAAACATCCTTCTCGTTAGTCTGTAAACTGGCAACCAAAAACAAAACAAACATTAAAAATCTGGAGGTTTATCAACACTTATGATCTCCTCCCCCTCCCCCCTTCCCTTCTTTACTCTATATGCTATGACTGACTTACCACCAAACTGTCTTTTTCTTGTCTCCCAGATTCATCTCAATACCACGTAAAATACATTTCATCAAGCAAGCTCCTTGGAACCCTCAAAACGATTCCACTCCCCCCCCCCCCCCCCCCCCCCTCCCCCAATCATTTTTCTTTGTGTTGTGTGATCAATTTGGTTACTGCCTTACCAAAAGATACTAGCAGCCATATCACAATTCAATGTCTGGTACAGCAGAGACAAAAATTGTGGCCTTCGAATGAGACTATAAACCGAGGCCCCGTGTGCGAACGCATGCAGAACATCTTGCGCACACATTAAATCCTGTTCCGCTGTTCGAAAGAGTAGGCCATTGTGTGCCGGTGGGAACAGATGACAAAAAAAATTTTTAAAACCATACACACGCATACAAAAAAAATCATCTGAGCGCTTTGATTTGCTGCTTTACAAGATTCAGTGCTATATAAATTCCATACATTATTATTATTATTAGTCTTCTAGCCTGAAAAGCTACTTCCCTGAACAGTACTGTACCTAGATCTCACACGCATTACAAGTATCTGTGTGGTATGTGCGGACACCAAAATCATTAAGACAGCCATCATACAGGCCACCACAACTGGCAGAAGACTTTATAAAAAATAAACCATCAGTTGTTGACTGTGAGGATAGTGCAAGTTTGTGAATGTGCTTTGAATGTGCATAACTCGCAGTATGTGCTGTTGCATTCTCTCTCTGAATTTCTCACTTACAGAGATATTTCTCACACTTTCCTTCTCAAGCTTATCAAATTTTGCATTGCAAACACACAAGTACATGCTTTGACATGTCATGGTTTGTACTAAAAAAGAGGACCCCACCTTTGCAACACATCCCAATGACGGTTGTAAAATCACTAACTAAAGATAGCTATAGGATTTTAAAACCACAAAGGATCTCATTACATGGTTCATACACACTCTCTGTGTAAAATTCAAGGCGTTTCATGGATTTTATATATTTTTTTATATTCAAGAGTGATTCATGGAGTTATTACATTCTGTGGTCTGTACATGCCAAACTCTATCACTGATTGCCAGCCAAAATAGAAATGGCAATGGATAATATGCATCCATATATTTCTCTCTGTGTGTGTGTGTGGTGTGTGTGTGTGTGTGTGTGTGTGTGTGTGTGTGTGTGTGTGTGTGTGTGTGTGTGTGTGTGTGTGTGTGTGTGTGTGCATGTTGTGAAAAGACGGATCATTTCACTCATAGTTGCATTTTGAAACAAGATATAAGTGGAAACGAAAAGTACAATGCCCATTCATCTTGTTCACATCACTTCCCATGAAGTACAAGATCTGCAAATAATTTCCTTTAGAGCCGAGTGTTGGGCCCCAGTTGTATCAAAGTTCGTTGCCTTGTATCTCGTTTCATGGCAACTTGACTCCAGACAAAGAGCCAGGTGTTGGTCGGACCATGGTGACTCTGACCTTGGTGTCAGCTTTGAACTCTTGCCCGCCATTGCATGTTGGTTAATTAATGCTATTTACCACACACAGAGCAAAAACCCTTGTTTTATTTGTTGATACTTTGTAAGTCTAGCCTCTGAATTCTGCTCTGCTTTCATCAGTTACACAGGATTCAGTGCACAGTTCTTGCCTTTCTTTATTGTTTTGAACTCTGAGGCACAAATTCATCTGACTGGGGTAATCAATACACGACTTCTGACTAACTCTGCATGCACAATCAGTTATTACCTCCCTTTGACGGTTTATCATCGGCTACTGCTTGTTCACTTCGTCGATGATAATACATATTAAAACCTTTTTTTTTTTTTTTTGCACTAAAATGTTTCTGTGCATAATCATTCAATGGATCCCTTCCAAACCAGGTTTAAAAGACTTTTTTTCTCATTGGAACAGGGAAATAACCCTGAGAACATATGCTGACAGGAGCACAGGAATTTGTCAGACTTGTTTTAGATTTTTATTTCAGTTTTGAATTTGTTTGTTTGTTTGATGGCTTCTTGAAGGAGAAGAAAACATTTAAAAAAACAAAAACAAAATCAAAACTGAAATAAAAATCTAAAACATTCTAAAAAAATTCTCCTTCAAGAAGTTTCTCTTTTTTGGGAAGAAAAGGACCTCAATTTTACAAAATTTGTACAAACCCAAGTCAGTTTTCACAAACTTAAAAAGGTGTCTCAGTTTTCCAAAATATTTCTTAATCTTCACAAACCATACAAACCCTGCACATGAGCAATTACAAACCATCTTACCATACAACACAACATACATTCACATACATGCATACAATCTCAATTTTCACAGAGGTTTTGTTTTCGGGCAAACCTCTTGAGATTTTTGTCACTGAGACTTTATATGGTACTACAATTGCAGCTTTTTAAATACTCTTCTGTGCATGAAATTGTATTGATTTACCCTCAGAGGTTTTTATCACTAGATGCAACACAGCAACCTTTCATTTTTTTTCTTCAAGTTATGCTATTTGGTCTGTCAAAGAAATTTGCCATAAAACTTTTCTAGTCTGCTGAAGTAGACATTTTCACTTACAGAAAGTGCACTTTACATGTAGACTATCCACTTTACTGTTTCAAATGTGTTGAAGGGGGGGAAAGTCTGATCATGCTTTAAGTTATCAGTGAATGTGTTCTGTTAGTTCTTTCCATTCATTTTTTAACAGAAGTGACCTACGGAAAGCATAGGACCGCAGGGAGTGGAGGAAGCTGGTTGCAAAATTTTCATTGGTGCCCCCACGGTCCATGGGACTATGTGATAGGTGAAAGGTGACCAATCATATAAAATCTAGAAATAGATTGGGAAGATCTTTAAAAACAAAAAAAAAGAAAAATGAAGAGAAAATGATAAATCAAAACCAAAAGTAACTAGCACAAAATTTAATGGATCCCCCCCCCCCCCCCCCTCTTTTGAAGGCAGTGTTTTACGGTTTCAGTAATAAAACAAAACTGCAACAAGCAGCACACAAAAAGTTGCAAAAATGCTTCAAATGTGCATGAAAAAGGCAACAAACTGTTTTTGTATTGGCTATGTTGAGTTACTTTGTCTGATCTTATTGGCAGAAAATAAACATGAATGCAGATATGACCCCACAGCTGTCAGTTTCCCCCACTTTCAGCCACTCTCAGCTGCTACCCTTTCCTGCCCAACCCAGCCAGTGCTAATTATTATAGCAGGAACTGACAGCACTCAGTAAACCCCAGAGGGTGAAGAAAAGGAAGGGCCAGGTCAATTTTAGCACTGGCCCTGGACCCTTGACCGAGTTATGCTGTGAACCAACTTGTAATAATAATAATAATGATAATAATAATAATAATAATAAAAAGAATTAAAGAAACATAGCTTTGGAAAAAAGAAATATAGTAAGCAACAAACCAACAAAATAATCTTTACTCTCATGCAAAAATAACATCAAATACAAATCGATGCAAAATTCAAGGTTTCAACTGTAACAGTCTGTCATAAATCATGATGACCATAACAACTTAGCCCCCAAAAAGCACACCTGTCAACCTATTCTGAAGACTCCTGAAAAAAGTCATGCAAAATGAAAAACAGTTGTACATCGTCATTTGAACTGAAAGTCGACTTTATAATCAAACTGATCTGATCAAACAATGAATCACACATAGAGATTTTCAAAACTGTGCCACTGAGGACATTGAATACACATGAGAATGCAGACACTGGTGCGATAATGATGCATAAAGAAGGAATAGTTTAATCAAATGGGATATCTTTCCTTTTATATCTTTGTTGGAACATTTTGTATGAAATTGGTTGTATATGCCTATTTGATTCGTTCCCCTCCACACATACTTCCTTTGAACATCCCCTACCCTTCTATCTGTCTGTTACACACACACACTTCACTCATACATATGCACAATTTTATGTTTTAATGTTCTGCCTTAACTCCCTAATCTTCTGTAATTAATAAATAAAGAGAATTCCGTTGAATGACAGAAGGCAAATATGTGATTTAAAAAGTTTTTGCAATGCTCAGTCATCTTTCTTGTTACTGTTTGCATGCACACACACACACACACACACACACACACACACACACACACACACACACACACACATACACACACACCACACTGATCAGAGACACTCTCTCCATCCATCTATTTCCGAATATCTACGGGTTTCATCTCATGCTGGTACCTACTGTTTCAAACAATGACCACCAAACTTACTATTCACAGTAGATGATTGTGCAGGTTTGATTATATGATTTGGGGGTAAGTTTTCTTTGTAAAGAAATTATCATGTGCTTGTGAGACAGATTCAGCCTACTTTTACCCTCAGTGTCAATTATGAAGATTCACAAGCTGAACATCAAGCGCTGTTTATGCACCATACACTGCAACTATGTAAGGGTGCACACATTATGTAATGAACAAGGCTGTGCATCTTTCATACGAAACTGTGCACACATAACAAGTTTTCTGGTCAAGTTCATGAAACCTACTTAACAATGCAAAGCTGCTGTCATCAAAAGACTGCACTTTTGGGAGAGAGTATAACACTAAGAAGCAGATATAATACTTCAGTATATGATGCTGGCAAAAAACAGTGCGTCTCTAGTGCAAAACAAAAAGCCTTTCACCAAACCTTTCTGTTTTCCATAAGCAGCTGAGTAACAGATTTCAGATTGAGCAAATATGACCCCAAATGTTGGGAAATGATCAGCAAAAGCTTAAAACAGTATAGGCACAGAGAATAAACTTGCACTTTAATACATATCCACTCTTGACTCAGTTTTCAGTCTTGAGGATATTTTTTTTCCCCAAGCAGTGTGGTAAAGTTAATATCCGTACAACTGGCTCATTTCTGTATATCTTAGAGGTCTGTTTTGTGCCTTATGTGACATTATCATTTGCTGATAGTTTCCAGGAAGCTTGTACCCTTGTACGTCTCTCTGTTCAGGTGGAGCTCCTGCATGATCTTCAGGGCTTCTCTCAAATTCCCAAAGACTCCTTTTTTTTGGGGAGGGGGCGGTGAATCTCTTTCATACTATCACAATTAGCACAAGACACACTTCATATCACACAGTTTTGTTTGGCCATTTCTGCTTGCCACATTATGTATCCATGGACTTTGTTAGCTTCACTGTCCATTTTGTTTTTGTTTTTTTTGGGGGGGGGTGGTTTTTTTGTTTTTGGGTGGTTTGGCTTTTTTTGGGGGGTCGGGTTTTGGGTTTTTCCCATATAGAGTTTTGTGTCCATACTGCATAGTCCATGTAGTGTTCTCTCAGTCTGGTGCCTAAAGGCCTTAGTTTCCCCACCCCCCCACTTCAGCAGTCATAGCCACTCATTACAATATTTCTCCTCCCCACAACAAGGTATGTGGCATAAAAATATCCCGGTTTTTGGGTCTGCTCTCAAAATGTTGAAAAGAATGAGGCTGGCAGGATGGTTAAGACGTTCGCCCGCCAATGAGTAAACCGTGAGGTTCTGGGTTCGATTCATGGCCTCACCCTTTCGTCCAAGTTTGGCACACACACAAAAAAACCCAAAAAATCAAACTGACTGTCAAAGTCCTTAAGATGAGACTATAAACCGAGGTCCTGTGTGTGACCGCATGCAGAACATCTTGCACACATGTTAAAAACCTGTTCTGCCTTTTGGAAATGTAGACCATTGTGTGCCTGTAGGAACGGATGACCCCTCCACCCCCACCCCCCACCACGCATGCACACAGGTGTCGTGTTTAGACACCATCCCTGGTCGGAATGTGGCTACCTAAATGGCTGGGGGGAAAGAACGATCGCATACGGAAAAATCTCACCACCGGTGAACCTCAGAGCTCTTGCCAAGGAATGGGGATTTTAAAAAAAAAAAGAAAAAAAAAAAAAGAATGAGGACACAGACTCTGTACTGAATTCCACCACATCATGGTTATTCTAGCTGACAATTTTAGGAGATTATTCAGTAGAATGACTCTGAAGATCACGTAAAGAGTTCCTATCTTTGAAGTAAAAGACAGGACTCGAGCATCCAAGTGGTTATGCATGTACGTTCCATTTACACTTTTATTTTAGAACGCATGTTAACGAGCACGATGACATTCTGAAAAAAGACTGTCGTGTGTGTGTGTGTGTGTGTGTGTGTGTGTGTGTGTGTAGTGTGTAGTGTGTAGTGTGTGTGTGTAGTGTGTGTGTGTGTGTAGTGTGTGTGTGTGTGTGTGTGCGTGTGTGTAGTGTGTGTGTATGTGTGTGTGTGAGTGTAGTGTGTGTGTGTGGTGTGTGGGTAGTGTGTGAGTGAGTGTAGTGTGTGTGTTTGCACATCATTCTTGGGTCAGTAGTATGGTTATACTCCTGGAAGAAGATGCTGCTATATGTGTATCTTATACACACATAAAAATAATGCAAAAACATTTTGCAATCACTCTCATACCCAGTAATTAATCTACAGAAAGACAGCAAAGTTTAAGAAGAAAAAAGACAACAAAGAAGCACTCACAGAGAAGCACATGCAAAAAAAAAAAAAAAAAAAAAGACAAGGGGGAAAAAAAAAGAAATAGAAGGGGGGAGCGGGGAATAAAAAAGTTGAAAGACAAAGGAAACAAGAACAGCTACATAACGGCACAGGTAAAAAAACAGTCAGCCAAAAAAAAAAAAAAAAAAAAAGAAATACCATTAAAATCATGCGCCACCAAATCAGCTTTCCTAACATGCTTCATCAGACATACAACTCGTTAGATAAAAATTATGTGCTTGTAAACATAGCTGTTGTGTGTATGTATGTAGTGGAAGATACCCCAAACACACCATGTGAAGTAAGTGGAAAAAAAGAAACCAAACTAAATGGAGTGGAGAATTACTGTATTTTTTGTTCAATCCAGAAATACTTTTCCGCCGTCAATTGCATCCTCTATCCTACAAGAGTACAGCGCATATATGTTCAGATACAATATGCTGAAACATTTTAATTCTGATTACATTTATTGAGGCTCATCTCCCTGACAGGTCGAGACTTTGCAGTTATTGACCTTTCCACTTTGATGTATTGACCAATCGCAGATACTTTTGCATCTCGATTGGCCAATGAAAAGTTAGAACGATCAGAGGATGTCCATTACATAATATCTCATGGTTTCTCATTGGCTGAAAGTGACATAACCAATACTCATTTGCATAGCAAACGGCAGCAACTGTTGTCTACCTAAGATGCCGGAGCAAATTCTCCATGACACCAACAAAAACCAAACCCACAACAATCCTAAGGATTTTCAGTGGATAACTCACATCTTGAAATTAACTGCTCTATTATACTATCTGCAAAAGTTTCACATGATCATTCAGAACCAGGACAAAGTGATCATCTTCAGTTTTGGACAAAACAAGATCTTCTCAAAGCGGATCAGCCACCAGTCAAATCGCTGGACGAGAATTTGTTTCTTTGAATTATCATCCTTTTTCTCTTTACCAATCACTCTGCTGCATGGCTTGTGATGTACTGCCCTGTACATATATGCTGACAAAATAAGACGGGAAGGTAGCACCCTTTTTTTTTTTTTAATTATCAGAAGCATTCCAAACAGTACAGTGCTCTTAGGTATATTCATACGCTCTATATTGGATAGGATTGACTAATTCTATTCCTAATGTATTCTCCATTTTTTGTTATACGTGTATGTGTTATCACCACAAAACACCCGTACCAACAAGCATACACATTCTTTCTCTTCATTTTCTCTGATTCAAAGATATTTACCCCCCCCCAAAAGTGAAAAACAGTTGGTTTGGAACATTTGCAAGTACTGCGACTATATCCCAAAAAATAAAGAAATAAAACAAACACAGTAAATGGCCTCACTTTCTTCCTTGTGCCGCTGAGATATTCCTTGTACTGGTCTGAGCGAAGGTATCGACTGTAGCTATCACTCTTCATGAGCTTGAATATATGATCCTGCACATCAAATACACATCTGTATCAATCCTGCTGTCTTTGCATCAGGTCTTTCAAGCTATTCACAAACTCTATGATTCAAATGTCTAAGAAAAACAAGTTTAAGCTGTTTTCCACATGAATTTTAATACCCTTGTGGGCGTGCTTTAGGGTGTGGGTGTGTGTGAGAGAGAGAGAGAGGCAGAGAGAAGGGGGGAGGGAGAGAGAGAGAGAATAGTAATACATATGCTTCTGTAACTATATACACATGTGTTTGGGTGTAACCAACTATGCTATGTTTATGTGCAAATGTAAGTGCACGAAAATACTATCCTGTGGATTAAAAAAAAAAAAAAAAAGGTATGTTCACAGCACATATTGTACACAAAATGCACACTCTCGCTCAATATACTTGTGCTTCCTCAAAGCAGAAACGTGTTGGGTTGTTCTCCATTCTCCTCCGCACCAGTTCCATGACCTGACAATCCACGTTGACAGGGTTGTGGGCTCCTGGAGCCAAGAACTCTCTGCACAAAACACATACCATACATAGTTTCCATCACTTTACCTGCAACTGCTTTCTTTTCTACATTAATTAGGCATGGGATTTACTTGTCCCTCTGTCCCCCCCCCCCCCCTGCCAAAATAAAGAGGAAAGCCATATCAGCCCTTGGTGCATACCATCTCTGATAGCTCTCATTTGATATGTATTTTTACACTCAGTCAGATATCTGACCAAATGGTTGTCACAATTTTCTATCCATCTGTCATGTTTTTCACACCACACTTTTTTTTATTATTGGTTGTGTATTTTTTTTTTTTTCTTTTTCTCTTTTTTTTTTTTACACATGTAGTCTCCTTTTCTCCCTTTTGGACCTGGGATGAGAAAATGCTGCTTTAGAAAAAGTTGGTCAATTATGCGAGGAAAAAAAAAGCTCCAGAAGTGAGAAGCAGTAATATCTCTCTACCAGGCAAAACACAAGCACCTATGTGAAAATAAAGTGAACACACAAAATATCCTAGCACAGAACCTGATAACCCCCCCCCAATAAACCCCACCCCGAAAAACATGTCACACCCACAACCTATAAAATAAGCAAACATCTCCTTCCCCCAAAACAGTGCCTTAAGTGGAAAAACACCTCTACCACCACCATCATCATGACTACTAACCTCTAAACACATAAGTGCTTATTCCATTATCCTCGATAAAAAGAATAAAATGAAAATTGAAATTAAATAAACAGAGAGAGAGAGAGAAAGAGAGAAAGAGAGAAGATGCTACACAGAGAGACATGCTATAATATTGCTTAACATTTCATATTACTAGTATGAACTGAATCATTCATCCACTGTTACTACAGCAACATTATCAATTTTGCTCATGTTCACTGTTTAATAGTAATGATTCAATCATTACTGTTATTCTGTAACATCACTACAATGACACTCATGTCACTGGTAAAATCTGAATCCCTCACAAAGGGACACCCCCACCCCACCCCAAACCACCACATAAGGTTATCTCCCTTCTAACATCAACAGAACAGACATGACCAGGTGAGAATGAAGGTTGGTCTGGAATTTGCATTTTTAGAACAAAATGTTACGCTTTAACGTTTTATTCCATGCATGTATGAAGGGTCTGATCTCAAAGCCTCGTCATATCCTTAAGCCTCTCTCATCCCCTCCTGAAAATGCGCACTTGTAAAACTGCTACCATCTCACACACTTACACTCCTTCAAAGTTGATGTAAAAGTATTGAACAACCTCAAGTTTGAAGCTCTGTACAGCTATCACTTTCACAAAAAGAATCATCCACAAACAACCAAACTGGAGGTATACTTACGAAAACATTTCATGTACTTTCTTGTTGACTTCCCTCATGGGTAGCCCCTTCAGTTCTTGACATGCAAGCCAGAACCTGAGGACACACACACACAAACAATGTCAGAAAAACCTTGAAACACAAAGCGGGATCAGCATAAAATATATGCAATATAGTTCATGCATGCAGGACCTTCAAAGAATACTGGTATGTAGGACATGAACTAAAAAAAAATCAGGGTTGTATAAATCAAGGCACGATAGATTGTGCTTGGCTTGGGCTTTCAGGAAAAAATATTATGTGCTGTAATCATCTTACTGCATCTAAATTTTGCAAACTGATTCATGTGCCTATCTTACTGTTCATGACAGAAATCCCCTCACTCATTTCTCTAAAAACAATCAACAGTCAAATGAAGTTCATATCCTCTAGAACCTGGGTTTTGGTGGTTTTTTTGCTCATTCGTAAAATTTGCATTTTTATGTTTACATACAGTTGGCTTTTCTGTTTAAGTTAACCATCTTTTTTTTGGCTTTAAAAGGCAATATATGCTGTCCTGGATCACATCCACCTAATCTATGAACTGCATGTTTAAAAAAGAAAAAAAGGTTGGATTCTTGATTTTCTTCTTCTTTTCATCTGCAGTGCTGAAACATGTTTTCGTGTCTAATACTCAGGAAGTAACAGATCTGTAATACCATCCCTGAAAGGAAAACTGAAGAAACTGAAATTCTTTGCACAAATGTTGAGATTCACACTCTGGAGCATTTTGAAAAGAAATGTATCACATTAACCATGACAAAGTCTTCATGTTCAGTTCTTCCCCTGCTGTGCTCTAACAACCTTGTGTTTAAGAACTTGATTACACATTAAATATGTGTGTGTGTGTGTGTGTGTGTGTGGTGTTGTGTGTGTGTGTGTGTGTGTGTGTGTATGTGTGTATGTGTGTGTGTGTGTGTGTGTGTGTGTGTGTGTGTGTGTGTGTATGTGTGTGTGTGTGTGTGTGCGCGTGCGTGCGTGCGTGTGTGTGGAATACACTTCACTTTTTTCCCCTGTTGTTTTAACCAAAAAACATTTTACACCTGCTCTTAACAATCAGTCTTTCAATCCAATTTCTGTTGAAATTAAACTTTAAATCACACGGCCAAAACTAAGACACCCTAGCCACTGGACTAAGGCACTTGGTGGCCTGGACAGACACCACTCACTTGAGGTTCTCCCCACTGAACTCTTTGTCCAAGAACTTGGTGAACTGGTCACGACCTGCAGGGTCTGCCAGCAGCTCCTCTATGGAGAAGGCCCACCGCTTCACTCGCTTCTGTGGGATCTCGCGGGCGTTCCTGTTCAGTGAATCACACAACACACCGCATCTGGGTAAGCTTGTCTTTTTCTTTCCTTCTCAAAATACACTTGAACGAACGCTGGATTTCATTTGTATATGCTGATATATCAAGATTTAGTGTGTGTGTGTGAGCATGTGCATGTGTGTGGAGTATACTGGGGTTTTCTGTTGTTGCCAACACTACTTCTTATGGTCTCTTTTGGTACTAGGTAAATTTTGACCAAACCATCCACAAAATTGACAACAATCTGATTACACCCCCCCCCCCCCCCCCCCCAAAAAAACCCCCAACAACAACCCATTAATGTTGGTCTCCAGGAACACACAATTTTTCTAAAAGCACACGAGTACTTATTTCCCTTAATCCTCGAAATAAAAAATATAAAATAAGATTTTTTTTTAAAAGAAGAAAATAAAATGAAGTATGCTTTTGACCTGATTGAAACGACTTGAAAGCTGAGCAAATATCAACTAGCTGATACGTCTGAAAAGTCTGTACCCCACCTTCTATGCCCCCCCACACTATACAACTTATTCTTTTATTTTTACATTCCATGCTCATGTACAACATATGATGGATTGCTGATGCTCAAAACTATACAAAGCAAATTTCGAGGACATGATTTCAAAGAAAAGCCAGATTCACATTCAGTTAGACAAAATGACCAGAAACTTTTTCCTTAGTGCAAGCTTTCTTTTACTCCAACATTCATTACTCAGAGCAAGTGTTTGCTGTATAAGATCATAAATCATAACTGCTATTAACCTTCAACAAACGAAAACGGGACCAGATGTAGCAAGAGAGACTGGTGACGCTCCGCCATGAAATGAGTCGCTTTGCACCTGATCCACTTTTCTGCTAGGAGCCAATTTAGGCAAGTGGGGGGTCAGGTTGTTGATTTTGATTGATTATAAAACTATGGCCATTCTTCTACCTTGCACTGAAATATCATGGCATAATTTTGTCTCTTTATGCTTTAGAAAGGCGTATAAAAATACCCAAGCCCTCATTTTGACCACCTATTCTAATACTAAACTTGTCAATTTCTCATTTTGTCACTTCCTGCAGTCTATCATTTTATTTTGTAATAACTTTTCATAGAATTATCTGATTTTCAATCTGTTTTTTGGTATTGGATAGCCTTTTTATTGCAGATTAACAACATGTCAAAAACTAACAATTGACCTCTGGTGCAGTGCGATTCATTATGTGGTGGAGTGTCACACTTTACACATCAACACATATATATACATCATTGCAAAGACAGAAAGAAATCTGTATACTCAATTGTGAAAGCAAGCATTCAGAACCCCGCAATTGAATGATTTTCACCATCTGTCACCTTCCAAGTTAATCCCTTAATACCAGTGACTAATCGTTTTATCAACAGACAAACCAGAGCAGCTGTTTACTGGTGTAGCTTAAAAAAACAAAAGCCAAACAAAAAAGCCAGTTTCAGAAAAGAAAAGAGGGGAAAAAAAGAGCAAAAACAACAGCCACCCGTTATCCAGACATTTCCGTGTATTAGCAAGGAAAAGTCTTCCCACTGTCGTACTTACAGAGTGCGTTCTTGGTCCCACATCTCTGTGCTGTCAGCAATCCAGGGATTGGAAGGGTCTGGACTTGTGATAAAGGCATCGTATTCTGCATACTGCTGAAAGTAGGCTATAAAACTGCAACAGAACAAAGGCCACGCTGATATCAAAACATGAAAGACAATAATGAAACACTTTCTACATGATACAATGATCAAGCTGTACTGCTAATCCAATCCAATCTTGTTTATAGCCTCGCCGACTACAGAGGCCATATTGGGGCAGTCACTTTCAAAGATTTTTAAATCTCAGATTAAAATTGTGCAAATACAAACAGATTAAAACAGGGTTTAAAACCAATTCTACCATGGTTCCTTGTATCAACGCCCTGGCCAACCATAAGGGTCAGCCCAGGACAGTCACCACGTTGTGGGAGAAACCACATCAACCACACATAAAATGAAAACCAAAAGCCGATTAATTGAAAAAAACTATGTGCTCAGTGACAAACTATGACTTCTTCACCTATATCAGATCGAAAATGCCCAATTCTCTCAAGAAGATAAAAAATCTGGTCAGGTGGAATCTTTAGGGAGTCTGCAGTAAACTGCTTGTGCCGAATATCCTGGACATCTTGACACTCCAGAAGCAGATGTTTGACGGTCAGTCGCACATCACAAGTCACACACCATGGGGTCCCTCGTCTTTGAGCAGATGAATGTGAGTAATATGAGAATGGCCCGTGAATATCCTAGTGAGCACCGTTTCTTCCCTTCAGTTTTTCGAACACAAAGAGAGAACTGAACTCAAAGCAGCCTCACAGAATGCACTTAAAAATACAACCCACTATAAAAAGAAACACCTTTCTCCCATCAAGAGTATGCATCAAAGTGGAGGCAATACTAGAAAGAAGCACATATAAACTGCATTACAACCGTGGGGTATAGCCCAGGAGTGATACAGACCAAAAACTAAGACAGGAAATAACTAAGACAGGAAATAGTATTATCACAGAGTCAGACTTCATTCTATTTGAAATTTTTTTTAAAAGACGGTTGCCCCATAGAAATTCTAAAATGTTCTGTATAAGTAAAGATGCAATCTCAAATCAGACGCAAAATTAACACAAAAGTGATAGGAAGCTCTGTACAGCCAGGGTTTAAGTCATGACATTATACTTCACAGATATCTATCACCTCTGTCAGTTCTGAACCATGAAAAATTCAATTAACCTTTTCCCAATGGGTGACCTGCTACAGGGTATCCAAGCCATCTACTAACCCTTCCCTATGTGTATCACCCACTGTTGGGCTACGGTAGCTGTATGCACATCAGCACACTTCACCCACATACAGGTGAAGTGTTCTGAAAAAGTCTTCAGCTTTCCTTCCTACAGAGAATCCATTTTGGTGGGGTCAAGTTCACTCTCTTAACTAATGCAGAAATAATTATTATGTGGCCTTAGTGTTTTTTGGTACAAGACATTGATTTACCTACCCAAACCTGCCAGTTTCTAAACATCAAGAGAGTTTTGACATAAAAAAAATTACTTTTAGAAAAGTGCTAAAACTGCTATGTAGGCAACGTTTGTGCAAATGCGCACAGTGCACATGCACTGGAAATGAGGGGTTCTCTCCCTTAACATAGGAACACTTCTTGTTGCCAGTAAAGGTTTCCGTTATCAACACAGATTCTCTTGAATTTAAAATAATAATAAATGGAACTTATATAGCGCTATATCTTTGTGATATGTAGGAAATCTTTTCCAATTCATGGTTGCAATTTTCCTTATGCCTTAAAAATGAACACCACTACAATGAATGAGTTTTGATATCATAATAGAAAAAATGCTTTGATAGACATATCTAATGACTGTTAAAATATCTTTTCAAAACTACACGTTTACAGACCAAATAGGAATAAAAACGCCATTTTACACACACACTAAACAAACAAAAAAACACAAGAAAGAAAAAAGGAAGGAAGAAAGGAAAAGAAGAAAGACATAAGGGTATATTTTCCTGTATCTTAAGGCTATTGGTTCAAAATCAAGAAATACCTTTCTGTGACTTTGGAGATTTTCACTCGTCTCTTTTCAATCTTTTTCCGTAAAGCAGCAATCTGAAACAATAAAAAATGGTTAACTATTTTTTGTAAACAAAATTCTTTTATGTTGAAGATAATGGAATAAGCACTTATGTGCTTTTTTTTTTTTTTTTTTTTTTTTTACATCCAGTCCCCATGTGGTTTTGTGAATTCTGTCATCTGTTCCCGCAACACACAATAGCCTACTCTTACGAAAAGCGGAACAGGATTTATTGTATGCGCAAGATATTCTGCGTGCATTCGCAAACAGGGCCTCAGCTGATAGTCTCATCCGAAGGACTATTGGGGAGAGTGGAGTCTGCACTGATGTTAGCTCCAGGGGAAAATATCCCCTTGAACGGGAATCGAACCCGGGTTGTCAGATTGCAAGCGCAATGTTCTAACCACTGGGCTGTCCCATCCCCCTAACTAATGGAACATGAGGACCACAACATCATTCTTAACACACCCCATAACAGAAGAATACTCACAGTAGGAAAAGTTCTAGCTTGGTCAGGAACTGACTGTGAATTCAAAATTCTTCTGATAGTCTTGAAGTGTGCCTGATCAGTGTTATAGTGGATGTGCAAGCCTCAGCGTAGACATTGTCACTCAAATTTTAATCTTTATTTTTGTCAGACATGTTGATGTGTATTCTATGAACTGCTGTAACCTGGGGGGGGGGGGGGGGGGGGGGGGGTGGGGTTGCACCTCACTCAGGATTTTCTTGCACCCTTAAAAATCAGTTTAAAAAAATAAAAGATAATCTGTGATCAGAGAATGAAAATGGAGTTGTTGAGAAACTGATAATTTAAGAAAGAAGTGGTTTTGATATAAGGTCATCTGTTTATTTGCATCTCTCTATTCATACATCAGCCTCTTCCCGTGTGTTCACGTGTGTATCATATGTACATGTCTTATATATGTGTACATCCCAGAAGCATTATGCCATACATATGCACGCATGTTAAAGACAACATACCAGATGAACTCTAAAAATGCTGAAAGACATTCTAAAACAATATGCACACCTGCCAACCCTTCAAAATGCTCATCAGTGGTTCTTTGTAGCCAAGGCAAAATTTAACATTTTACACACACACACACACACACACACACACACACACACACACACACACACACACACACACACAGAGTACTTTAATATACACATGTACCTGAACAAACAAACATCTCGCATAAAATCATCAAACTGACATAAGATATATCATTTCTCATAAAACCATCCACCTACATCAAGATATATTATTCCTGTCTGATTTTATACTTCATCAACTTCAGCCCACCCACTAACCTACCTCCCAGAAGCCAGATGTCATCCTAATACACACAACACTCCAGACCAATAAATGTGGAGCTTGTATTTAGAGGCAATGCAACAGCTGTGGTCCTTCCACCTATGCAACGCTTGTCCCCATAGATCTTGACAGAAGATCTTTGGTCTCCCCCCCCCCAAATGCTTGATAAGGATGATTGAGAGTGTGTGGGAGGATGAAAGGGGATTACTGGGTTCTTCAGGTTGGCATACCATTGTTGTTTAATACTGATGTGATCTTTACTTTACGCGTCACTTCCCATATCACTGCACTGTAACAATATACTTACGGCTACAGCAGGACAGGATTCGATTTATCCATGTATTCTAAGATAATGGCAACAGAAATAATGGATATGGAGAGAAGCACACTATTTTACTGTTTATTTTACTGTTGTGTTGTTATCATTTACTCATTAATGATGCTTTTGGAGACAGCAAAGAAACATAACAAGACGCCACAGTAAAGAAAGTTTTGAATTTTTGCAAAAATGCATACCTGGCCTACACACTCAAAATGCACCTCAGTAGTTCTTTGTAGCCAAGGTAAAATTTAACATTCTTGAACCCATCAACTGCATCTAAACCTTACATTCAGTGAACTGACTGCTCCAGTCACCTAGGATGGTTACTCAAAATTTCCTGGAATGGTAGAGATCCACATAATCTAACAAAAGCAACACAGCATGGATGTATCTGCCAAGTGAACCCATCTCTCCAGAAAGAGCACTGGTCACCTTCCAGGATGTTTTTTCAGTACTCAACACCATTCCCACTTCATTTTTTTCATTTCATTTTCGTTAGCCATTACACCCAGCGGTGTGTAGGGCAGCAACAAAGCGCTTCCACTTCATATTGAAGAGTTAAATAAGGCTTTAACTTTTTTATATATATAAAAACTTACTTTGTACATAAAAGCCGCTTTGAAAAAGTATTTCAGCCTGTGACTAGGTCTTGCAGAGGATGAGGGATTAAATGTTATCAATAAGAAGAAAACACCGATCTCATAAACATCTATCAGAACTTTAACCTCATCAATGAGCAACAAGAGACAAAGCATGACTGACTGACTCTCTTGGACTATCCACCCTTTATCACCTTAGGCGCACTCTGAAAACAAGTATCTCCCTTTGAGATTCTTCTACCCTACTCACAATCACTTCCATTTGTAAACCGTACACAACTTTTGCAATAGAGGGAGAAAAAAATAACATCAAATTATTTCTACTGTGAACTATGTCTTTAGATATATCTTCTTTCATTATGGGATTCTAGCCTTTGTTAGCCTTTAACTGCAGCAAATAATTGTAATGGAAACATACTGAAGGTAGTTTTCATATCCATACAGAAAACTGTCTGTAGAGGAAGCAGTTTTTTAAAGTATCAAAATGCTTTAAGTTTGCTGTGGACACACATGCGCACAGTGAGCCAGAAATACATACTTAAACAAAACCGAATCAGGACCAAGAACATTTTTTGTTTACACCGGTCAATCAACTATCTGTTGAAAAGAATAACAAAACCACAAGAAACCAAAACGAAACAAAGACGAAACAAAACAGAATGACAAAGCCCCTGAAAACAAAGAGAGAGGCTTTGTTCTGTTCTGTGAGGGTTTGAGTCACTTACATCATGTTTTATAGAATCTGTTGGATTGTGCAAGTCAGCCTCTGAAACACTGGGGCTGATCCTCCCACCTGGTACTGCGTAGTTGGGCTGTAAACACACACACACACACAACTTCCCTTATGTCATACATTTTCTTTAAAGTGTCAAAACAGGCTTACACAACACTTCAAGCACACAAACAAGTCTCTCTCTCTCTCCCTTTCTCTCTCACAGACACATACACAAACAATTAAATAATGGCCAATCAATCTTTTCCCCATAAACTGCATGTGTGCACCCTTGCTTCGTGCCTACTACAGAGCGCATGTGTGAGTCATAGGGCATTGATTGCCTATGCATTTAAATGTTATTTTGACAGATTGTTCCTACTCTTTTTGTTAACTGCTGTTTTGTTCTTGTTCTTTTTGTTAACTGCTGTTTCTATTTTCCTAACCGTTAATTGTCTCTTTTCTTTTTTCCCTCTGTCATATTTACCTTCTTAATTTTATAGGGCCTATCTCTGTTTTGGTATCTTAGTGCTTTTGGCCACTTCAAGGTAAACCGCTTTAATAGAATTGTACTCTACTGTATAACCCATTTCAGCCACTGCTGATTTCTCTGACGAAATTCAGGCAGCTCTGCCCACAGACAGTGTGTTGCCACAGGAGTAGCATCACCCTCTTTTAATTGATTACTTATCTGTACTTTTTTTTTTTTTTTTTTTTTTTTGGGGGGGGGGGATTTTTACCAGGGACAACTCTCTTGTTGCCATGGGTTCTTTTATGTGTGCTAAAAGTGTGCTTCACACAGGACCTTGGTTTATCATCTCATCCAAAAGACTAGTACCCAGACCACAAGGTGAAGTCTAGTGGGTGGGGGGAAAGCTCAGGTTCAAACAAGTTTTCAATTACATCACATTACATGCTAACACCACACACAGACACTCTTCCAACAAAAATGGCAAGGCATACTTTGTTCACAATTTTTTCCATTCAGTTTTTAACGTAACTTGTGAAGACAAACTGTCATACTCGTAAACTATCCAACCGAATTCCACACACGAAGTTTGTATTCAGCTATGCATGTTGGGCTGATGAAGGCATCTTAACCAAAAGTTTCCGATCTTGCTTGACTGACAGAGACACACAGCAGGTATAAACTGTACTTCTCTGATATTTTACAGATCATGAAACACAAATAGGCACCAAGATAAGCACGTGGATCTATGAACTGCATTTACACATGTGCTGTGCATGTGTGTGAATGTTGGCTGTATACTTTCCATACTTTTCTTTTTCAAAATTGTTCTTGGCATACCTATACAAAGAATGTTGTTACACTTACAGTGACTCTGTTCAATTGCTGATGCCATATAGAGATATGGTTTCTGTGACATGTGTAGATCTCAACAATTATTCTTGGATTGCTGCCAGCAAGTAAGTCGATATCACACAAAACCCCGCAATTTTGATAACTTTTCGAAAAAGTAAAATTTTAACTGAAGAGTCTTTCTGGAACTTGGAACCCCATTCAGAATGACTTATACAATAGCAGCAAGAAAAAGAACATTTTGCTATTACAATATTTCCCTTTGAAAAGGCTGCAAAAAGCAGCCAGCTATTTTGATATTATGCAAAATATCTAGAGGGACTGTCACTTATAATAAAGCCTTTCACTGTGGTAGCATAGAGCCAAGCCCAAATGACAGCAAAATGTATTCTGTTTGAGGAGAGAGAGAGAGAGAGAGAGAGAGAGAGAGAGAGAGAGAGAGAGAGAGAGAGAGAGAGAGAGAGAGAGAGAGAGAGGGTGGGGGGGAGGGAGTGTGTGTGTGTGAGAGAGAGGAGAGTGAGAGAGAGAGTGTGAGAGAGAGAGAGAGAGTGTGAGAGAGAGAGTGAGTGAGTGAGTAAGTGAAGTGTGTGAGTGTGTGTGTGTGTGTGTGTGCGTGCGTGCGTGCGTGTCCTGTGGCATCCCGCACAGCTTGCAAGCTCTGCAATGCCATGGTCTTATCCACAGTATTTTCTATCGCACTGGCTGATGGATCGAACCCAAGTTCACATTCACTGACTGGGCATAAAAGAATGAGCCCCAGTGCATTAAGCAAAAAACAAAGAAAACCAGATAAACAAACCTCTCTATTTAAAAAAAAAAAAAAAAAAGGCTTCGTTAGAAATGTTTAAATGCTTCAGTTGACATCTGATAAATCAATACACTTCAAGAGCCAATGAATAATCAAACAAATTCAATTTAATTAAACAACAACAAAAACTATCTAATCCTGGTAGGAGAAAATTTCCCCTCACAAAGAAGAACACATCAAAGCAAATTTGGATCAAAATAAACATTTTCGTTTAAAACAGAAAGTTGTAAAAAACAGATTGAAATTAAGGTTTTCTTTCCTTTAAATAATGGGAAGGAGTGGGGCTGGGGGTGTTGTTGCTTGAAATAACATAGTTTCTTTAAAAATATATATATATATATAAAAACCACCCCAAACAAACAAAAACTTTATGGAATGTACATGTGGTACCAGATGATGGTTGGTGTGTGTGTATGTGTGGAGAGACAATGACAAATGACAATGACAAATTCTTTTATTTCGAGGATAATGAATAAGCACACATGTGCTTTTTTACATCCAGTCCCCGCCCGTTAGGGATACATCTTAATAATAATAACCCTATACTTATACAGTCTCGCAATAAAAACAAGGTGAAAAACCTTTTCAAAAACAGCTCCCCCAAAAACCTTCCCCCCCCAAGCAAGCAATTGAAAGGAAGGGCCTAAGAATACCCACCCTACCCCCACCCTCTAAAAAACAAATAACCAAAACAAACAAACAAACAAAAGAGAAGATAAACCAACACAAAGATGTAAAAAAAGAGAAAAACAGAAAAAACAACAGACAAGAAGAAGAGAGAGAGAGAGAGAGAGAGAGAGAGAGAGACGCTTTGACCAATTTATTGTCATTGCCCAAAGTGGCCTATTGACAAGGGGGGTTATACACGACTTTCTTTCGTAAATACAAATAAATACAAGAAAAATCACATGATGCATTTAACGTAATGAAAACCAAAAAACCATAAGAACATAAGAATTTTTTGGTTTTCATTACGTTAAATGAGAGAGAGAGAGAGAGAGAGAGAGAGAGAGGGGAGAGAGAGAGAGAGAGAGAGAGAGAGAGAGAGAGAAAAGAGAGAGAGAGAGAGAAGGCAAGACAGGTAGAGACAGAGATTTAACTGAATCCAGTTCAAATAAAGGATTCGAATATAGAGTCCACTGCCCTTTGTCAAAAATACAAAATACTTATTTTAAAATCCATCCATTCATAGATCAAAACTGCATGCATTTAATTTTAAGATTTGGAAATACAGGTATGCATGCAAGTATAGAATGTTCAGCACTCGCACAATAGAAGAAATAAGGGTAGGAACTTACGCTCACCCTGCTCATCTTCGAGTGCCTGTTTATGCGACATGCTTTCTTGATGTCGACCTCTGTAGTATTCACACATCCAGGCTGCAAAAGAGAGTAAAAAATAATTGCATTTCAAACTCACTATGGCATATTATTACACAATGATGTGTGTAAATATACTTTAAAAAAAAAAAATGTAAGTCTCAATACAACATACTCACAAATAATAATAATAATAATAATAAAAGGTAGCAATGTTGGAACCTACAGATGATTTGAGAGAGAGAAAAAAAGAGAGAAAGAGACAGACAGAACAGAAACTTCACAACACAATAACACAGGGAAAACTGTGATTTACAACTAAAACACAAAAAAATCATCATCTTGCAACATATACAGCCTCGCAACATATAATTTCTGGTTTGTTTTTTTTAAACTGCAAGGAATCCTGGGAAGTACGCATCATTGCTGAGAAGTTTTCAGTCGTTCCATTCAGAAAGACTGCCAACTCAACACTTAAGGCTGCAAACACAATACCCAGAGTGTACACCTGTAATTCTTGCCCTTCCAAGTATATATATACATAGTCCTTCCTGTTCTTTCTGCGTAAGTAATAATGATATATGGCTCTAATCTTCTGCAAGAGTAAATGATAAGTCCCAACCCCAACCCCCAAAATAGGTCTGTGGCACAATGTACGAAGTTCTACAAAAACACCAATGAATTTGATTATCAATATCAAGTACAACGATCCCTTTTAGCAGTGGCAGTTAGCATGATCCAAGCTTCTGACAACACTGTCAGTGTACTAATGTGCAAGACTGCAAAGGATGTCTTTATGACCCAAGTGATTGACGTCATACTATTGTGTGAGACTGGCAAAGAGTGTTCTTATGGTTCAAGCGATCAGTACACTGTTGATGTACTAATATGTGAGATTGCAAAGGGTGCTTTTATGATCAAGGTGACTGGCACATTGTCAATAGATGAATGTGTGAAATGGCAAAAGGGGCTTTTATGATCCAAGTTCCCCCATGGGGATGGGGGTTGACCTGATAATTTCCAGAGGGTGGGGACAGCAAGGACTTCCCTCTTTTCTATCCCTGTCTTTGTTTCTGCCTTATTCCTTTTCTTCCTGTCACCTCTTCGTCTATTTTCTGCCTCCTTGGTCCATTCTCCAGTCCTGCCTTTTCCCCCCAACAGACTTAAAAAGACAACAGATCTTTCCACGTGAAAGTCAGATGCGCTGGGGCCGACTTGTCAGGCGCTTAGTGGCAACGCAATGTATTTTCGCTCAAATGACAGACAAAAAGTACAACAGTTGCTGTCTGAGGGTTTAAAGAAGAAGGACAAGGACAAGAAGACAGAAGACGAGGAGGAGAGGAAGGAGGTGGAGCAGAAGAAGCAGAAGAAGCAGAAGAAGAAGCAGAAGAAGAAGCAGAAGAAGAAGAAGAAGAAGAAGAAGAAGAATGATCCAAGTGATTGGCACATAGTCAATGTTCATTTGTGTAAGACTGCAAAGGATGTTTTTGTGACCAAAGTGATTGACACAATTGTAATCAACTAAAACAATGAATATGAACGATTTGGTTTTGGGGTGGCTTGGTCTTTCTTGGTTCTGTTTCTTTGTTTGTTCCTCAGTTACAGTTCCAAAGTTCACCAATGGTGAGACTTTGCGCATCACTCACCCACGATTAAGGAAGCCACATTCTGACTTTGGGAATGCTGTCCAAACACCACCACCAGTGTGCATGCAGTTTTCACCATTGTGTCATCCAATCCTACCAGCATGCAATGGCCTGCTCTTCCAAAAGACGGAACAGGTTTTAATGTGTGTGCAAGATGTTCTGCATGCGTTTGTCCTTGGGACATTGGATTATAGTCCCATCTAAAGGACTTTCAGAGGGAGTGGAGTGGAGTGGTACTATTGTTAATTTTAACTCCTGGGGAAGAAATCAACTTGAACAGGTGCCTTGGTGGTGACTTAAACCATTTGTTGAAGTAATGTGTGTGTGTGTGTTGTGTGGTGTTTGTTTGTTGTGTGTGTGTGTGTGTGTGTGTTGTGTGTGTGTGTGTGTGTGTGTGTGTGTGTGTGGTGTGTGTGTGTGTGTGTTGTGTGTTTGGGGTGTGTGTGTGAGTGTGTGTGGTGCGTGCGTGCGTGTGTGGTGTGCTTGCAGGAATATAGTCATCACAGCAAAAGGAGTAGATGATACTTTTTAACCGCACACTGTTTCATGAAACTAAAGTGTTCTTAACATACACTCACAGCATCAGACATTAACATAACTCTTGCCGCCCTCTACATAGGCTTGTTGTACCTTCTCTCCATCCACACTGTTTGGACATCAAACCAGCTTACTATGCCAGATGTTGCAGTGGACTATGTTACACTCAACAGCTGTGTGCACCAGTCAAGTGTCTGACAACTCTAATCCTTTCACTGCTAATGAGTAGTGAGTTTGTCTGCAAGGTATTCCTAACAGAGAGTAATGAGAGTGGAAAAACAGAGCAACTTGTTGAGTTTTAAATACACATATGCATACAAAGTCTGTCTTCCAATGTATTTTAGCACTGTTGCTCACATTCTGACATCCTCAAACCAGGATACACAGAACACCATTCTGTCACACTCTACAAATGACTCATTTTCGACAATCCACACGGAGATGTCAAAGCTAGGTCACCACAAGGCCACAATCCAGGTGGCTGTGCCATTTTCCTTTTTTTGTAACATTTTGTCTACCCAGTTGTCAGTCCTATATGAGCAGGTGAATAAACCTGTAAGAATACTTGTGCCACAGCTGGTTCTGTCCAATACTAATACTAAAAAGAGACCACACACAAAAAAGCTTCCACATCAAGTGTACTCTCTCTTTCTCCTACCAAAATTTTGTATAATTCAAAATGAACACTTCAGAGTAAGTATATGCACATTTCACTTAATTACATCTTACCACAGGTCGATGTACATCCCAAAATGCCCGTTCTTGACTGTCCAAGACTTTTCGTTCCAATTTGTCTCGCTTCTTGTCTACTCTGTAACACATCAAAAACACTACATGCAGTACTTTAGTATGCTATCTGTGCAGAGCTCTAACAGGCTTACTCAGAAGACTGTGAGGAACAAAATGTAATAACTGGTATGAGAATTGTAGTACTAAGCAACTGGCTGGGTACTAAAGCCAGACAAATAAATGTGGTATTACAACAGTTTCTAATATACCTCAAGCCTAGATTGAAAGCGAATCATATGACAATCTTGTACCAAAATTAAGACGCTAATGCTACATCAAGGGAGGAAAAAAGTTACTTTTGACATGTGAAGGAATGCAGAGATTATGAACATATCAAACTGGAGACACTTACTTTGCTTGTGCTTCTGCTTGCATGAAGATAAATTCCCATTTACGAGAGAACATCTTCTGAAGGCGAGCCAAGTTTTCTGCTTCATAGTCAGCCAGTTCCAGTCGCTGCTTGTTCTGCATTGTCCGCTTGCATAAGTACACCGCTGAAACATAAGGTTTATTAAAAATTGTTGTTGTTGTTTTGATTTGTCTTTGAGATACAAAAATAAGAGGATGACATGCATCAATCCATGTACATACACATGTGGATACACACACACACACTTCACCAACTCCTGCAACAAACAAGCAGATTGTGTTGATGGCAAATAAGCTTTACATTTGGTGTCTATCAATTGTCACCTGGGTACATGCAAAATATTTTACCGTTTCTGCAACCCCAACAAATGCTGGAATGAATCAGATCTTTAACAAGAAACAACAAAAAAATAATCTTCCACAGGAATAAGCACTAGCAAGTCTGTACACAGGCCAACCTAAGAGACTGATAAGAACAGTTATCCATTATCCATCTGGTGCCAAAATTCAAACCCACCAGCTGTCTTCGGGATAATTAGGATTAGGCACTATCACTTTATTCATTCAGTCACTGCCATCAATTCTTAAGGGGGTGGGGAGACCTGCTGACCACTTCTCTTGCTATCTTCAGAAACTTCTTCAGAAACTTTCTAAGAACCATTTTTTTGGTTTTCGTTTTAAAGAGTAAAATATGGGTGCATGTACCACTGTATGGCAGGAATGAGAAAGGGATGGGGAACACTTTCCAACCCCCATGAAAAAAAGAAACAAAAAAAACAACAACAAACCATATGAAAAATCCTAGGAAAACAAAACATTTGCCTCAAGTGTGGAAGAATTGAGTTTTAAATAGATGCTTCTGTTGCTGGGTGCACCCCCCCCCCCCCCCCTTTTTTTTCTACTTCAAATAGTCTCATCTGGAGGACTTTCAACATCATAGCCCGCACGAACACAAGAGACTGTACATATATCAATATTAAAGATTCCATATTTCTAACCACCAGTAATGACTGACACGGCAGAGTGAAAACCCATCTATACATTTTTTTTCTGTCTTTTTAGTTTTTAAACACAATGACCACTATACTCATTTCCGTTTCATGGCACACAATCTCATATGGCTGTACAGTCCCAATCACTCCGACACCTTCCCTGTGATTTTTAACGACCTGTTTAATTAAACGCCAGGCTCAGCGCTGACAGCTCACGCCACTGACATTGATTACAAGTTTTGTTCATTTTGTGGCTTTGCCAAATCCATTACAGCTTCCTTCAACAAAAGTGTTCTGTTTGGTGGAGTGGCATTAAATGCTTGTTGCTCTTGTTTGGAAGGTAGCAGCAGATGAGAGAGAGAAAGGTGGGGGGGAGGTGGGGTGAGAGGAAGAGAACAAAGGGAGGAGGGCAAGGAAAGGAGGGGGAAAGGAAGAGGGGGGAGGGAAGGGAGGGAGAGGAGGGAGAGAGGGAAAGAGGGAGGGGAGAGAGAGAGAGAGGGGAGGGAGAGAGATAGAGAGGGAGAAGGAGGAGAGAGGGGGGGGGGGAGGGAGAGAGGGAGGGAGGAGGGGAGAAGAGAGCTCATTCAAAAGCACACATTCAAATATTCTGTTCAGCCAGGAACATTTTTGTTGTTTTTTTTAAATGAAAAGGGGGAGGGGGAAGGAGCTTCATAGTTAGTCATGCTCATTCATGATCTGACAGTAGATGAGGACATGGGTTATAAAAGTTTCTGCTGTGGCATGATCTGTTCAAGAAGATAATTTCCCTCCCTCTCGTTCCTACAAGTACTGACTCCACTTCCAGGAAAAAGTCCTTCAGAATAAACTTCAAACCAACATCTTGTATGTATACCGAGACATACAGAACACCTTACATCCATGTTGAAAAACTCTACCTGCCTTTCCTACTAGAAGAGTAAGCCAACTACTATGGCCGTGAGATGGATGGCATGAACCCCCCCCCCAAAAAAACCCCAAAACAACAACAACAACAACAACAACAACAACACAGACATGCACCCTGTTACCTAGAGAGAAAAATGGCTCTGTTTTATTTTATTTATTTTATTTCATACCACTTTAAGTCACAAGATTTCTCTACGTGAAATTCGGGCTGCTTTCCCCGGGGAAGAGCGCGTTGCCACAAGAGCAACGTGGTGTTTAACTTGGCTTTCTAGGTGAATGTTTATGAACACTAGATCAGATCACAAATCTGATGTGGTGTGATGATGATGATAAAAGATTGATTAATGCACCTTCTAGGAAGGGAAAGATACACAGTCTGGCTGGATCCGGTCCACAACCACCTGATTTTTGTTCCCTTTGATTGAGTGGCCTGATGCTATGGTTTTGTGTGTGGTGTGTGTGTGTTGTGTGTGTGTGTGT
This sequence comes from Rapana venosa, assembly GCA_028751875.1. Lineage (NCBI taxonomy): Eukaryota > Metazoa > Mollusca > Gastropoda > Neogastropoda > Muricidae > Rapana > Rapana venosa. The sequence goes on from CM054138.1 coordinate 29,220,021, forward strand.
GTGTGTGTGTGTGTGTGTGTGTGTGTGTGTGTGTGTGTGTTGATGGTTTATTTTTGGTTAGTCCTACTGACTGTACAGCCTTGTATGCAGTATCTATTTAGCGTAGTTTTATGTAAAAGATGTTCTAGCAATATGAGTTGGTCCAAAAAAAATCCTATAACAAAAATCATTCTCATGTGTTACAGGTAAAGGTGAATTAAAAAAAAAAAGTTATTATGTATGCAGGGTGAACAAGAGAAATAGAAAGGGTGTGTATGTGTGTGTTGTGTGTGTGTGTGTGTGTTGTGTGTGTGTGTGTGTGTGTGTGTGTGTGTGTGTGTGTGTGTGTGTGTGTGTGTGATAAAGAGAGAGAAGTCACTGTACATAATTTGCGCGCATAATAATCAATATATACACAGATACCTCAGACTGGGCAAAAGAATGCATGCTTCTAGAAAGGTGAGCATGGAAGTCTCTCTTTTCTGGTGATTTACATGCAAGCTTCAGCAAGTGCCGATGTTACATGAGCATACACAATTACTTGTAACGATTACGCATTTATTTTACACACACAAGCGCTCAAAAAATTACAAATCAACTACTTTCTCATCTCCAAACGCACCATTTTCTCACCTATTTTCAGTGCCCTGCCCCCTTCCTCCCCTGTTTTCTCCTTGCCACCCCCCCCCCCTCCCCCACCAGAGCCTGGATCTGATAGGGCAATGCAATGGAGACACAAACTACACCACCTTTCTTTGCTAAAAGGTAAATTGGCAGCATCAGCAACATCTGGCAGAGCAGGGAAAAATGGATAAGGAAAGGAAAAGAAAGGTCATTGTTCGCTTACAACCCCCCCCCCCCCCATGTTGTTTTTATACCTAAAGTTTGATCTGTCCTCTGGGGCTCATGTAAGCCAGGAGAACAGGATGCATTGGTCGAATCCATGCCAGAGGAAGGAGGAGGAAGGGGATGGGAGAATAACAATCAGAAAACTGCAGTTGCTGCTTACATTTATCCAGCCTGGTGATGATGATGAAGATGATAATGATTGTTATGTCCTAACGTGGCTATTGTCCTAAAGTGGACAGGCTCAACTCTTCCCTGGGTCTGGAAACTTTCTGTGGAAATAAAGCTTTCTCCTTTTCTTCACAAAGCCAATGCACAGACTGCCGACTGCAAGACAAACGATTCAAAATCTGACAACCGTCTATTGTCTTTATGGGTATGCAAGTCAGGTAAAACACCAGATTTTCCCTGGAAAGTTACAGAGTACTCTTATGCATTCGCAGTCTAGACTGAATTATCATTTGTGTAATGTCTTTTTATTGCTTTTATTTTCAGTCATATTTTCTCGCCTTTATTTTCAGTCATGTCTTCAAACTGTGTGTCGATAGAAAACAACATGCTAACCAGTTTTAAAATGATTTCTGGTTACTTTTTGACCAGGTTCAAACAGTTGAATGTGTTAACCCAGTTAGTGACAGGAAATCCATCTAACGACACCACAGATGATGATAACCTCCCCCTCCAACTTTCTGATAAAACGCACCTTGCCTCACTGCCAATAACATGCACCATCAACTTCCACCCCACTTTCAGGGCAAAAGCTAATCACTCCTGTGCAGCCCCTATGCCATGACCCTCCAAACACCTCACCCCCTCCCTCACTTAAACCTTCCACACCCCCACCATTTCATTTCCTCTACACATGTACTTGCCACCCTGCCTCAAAAAAACACACACACACTGAAATAAACCAAGTCTGCTTGAAGAGGTTCCTCCCCTGTTTATTGAGAAACGGCGCCCCAGGCACTTGATCTGCTCATCTGTGCTGGTGCACGACTTGTCTAACTAAATCCCATCTGTGCAGGTGCGTGACTTGTCTAACTAAATCCCATCTGTGCAGGTGCGTGACTTGTCTAACTTAAACCTGTGGCACAAATGTGGGAAAATGTAAAGACAAAGTTTTCCTGTACCCCTGACCATAATGTTTCCATTCCAAACTAGGCAGGTGCACAGGCCCCTTCCACATTCTGATTTACCCATCTCACCCACGGTCTGCCAAGAGCTGATCTGGAGGTAGCATACCTGCCTAGAAAGGGATAGAAGTGCTGGTTCAATACAATCCCTATTTGTGCCTGAACTTTTCTCCCATCCACTATACCTTGAGTGGTAGTCTGGGTGCTACTCTTGCAGATGAGACTATACACAAAGGTCCTGTGTGCAACATGCATTCAGCTCACATTACAGTAAAGAACCCACAGTGACAACAATTTCCCTGGCAAAATTTCGTAAATAAAAGCCATTCTATTCGGAAACAACTACATTTGCAAACTGGAAAATAAAAATGAATAGTTAAAATGAAAAAAGGTTATGGTTAATGCTGTTCTTGTGATGTGCTCTCCCTAAAAAGAGCTGCCTCAATTTCATGCACAGAAATCTGCGGTGACTGAAAGTGGCATTCAATTAGATTTGATTTGAAACCCTCTCACAAAACGAAGATTTAATAATTTTTCATGAAGATTTAATAATTTTTCATACTATGTCAAAAAATCACAACCAGATCTAAGGCACTTGTCTCCCAGGTCCAGACTATGCCACATGGTAAGAAAATAATTATTCATACCTGAACGATTCCCTAATGTGAAAAGAGAGATAAGGAGTCTAATCACCAGCTGAAGATAGTTTCTGGTAATTACAAGCAGAAGACAGTTTCTAGTGATTGCAAAAAATCAACTTAAACATGTAACCAGTAAATGTCTCTCTCTCTCTCTCTCTCACCTTACTTTTCAGGTGGGTGGGGGGACTTTTCTCTACTCTAACACACTCCAACAGTATTGCAAATTTCAAAGCCCCAACTAACCCCATTCCACCCTAAATAGCACAATAAAAATCAGACTCCATGATGGTAAAGACAATTTCAAAAGAGAAAACAAATGTACTTGAATTAAGCACATTTCTAATGATATTGTGCAATAAAAATAATATAAGAAGATAAAAACATTTTTAAAAGACAAGCCTTTGCCCAAAGCCAACGCCCTTAACCCCCACCCTACCCCCAAGCATTCCTGACTTGTGTATGTTACTTTCCCTGCTAACTGGCAGTGCAGTGAGACTTTTCCCTCCTCTACACTTATCACTTGCTATCAGGGGGCCTGGGCGGGCTTGCCAAGTCCATCAAAAGGCGAAAAGCAAGTCAGTCAAGAGGAGGAGAAGCCTCGAGGGAAGGAAGAGAAGAAGGCCAGGGTTAGAAATGCCAATGCTCGGATCCCTCCACCAGCTGGAGCAACTGAAGACCACTGGCTGAAGATAGTAGAGAAAGCCTGTTTACATTTACTGCAGCATGCATACTGACTGGCTGACTGGTCTCAGCCTAAGATGTATGTAAAGGAAGAGAGGGGGGGGGGGGGGGGGGGGGGGGGGGGGGGGGGGGGGGGTGGGGGGGGCCAGGACACCGGTAGATTACAAAGGTATGTGGTGGAATTGGGGAGGCCCAAAGGGCGATGAAATGGAATTTTGGAAGCATGGGGAGTACAGGACAGTTAGGTAGGAACACACGCACGCGAGTGCACACATACACATCACACACACACCAGGGTGGGGTGGGAGAAAGATCTGGAGGGTTGGGATTTTTGTTTGTTTTGTTGTTGTTGTTTTTTGGAGGGGGAGAGTTTGGGTTGGGGTTTTTTGGTGGTTGTTTTTTTTCCCCCTTTCTTTTTTGTGTTTTTTTTCCTGATAGTTCTTTGTTTCTGGCTGTGGGTTTGTTTCCTATCATGTTATATTACCTTTGTTCTTGACCTCTATTTTATAATAATCTTATTTTACTATCAATCATTAAGTTGTTCTGTGACCCTTTCATGCCTGAGCCAAAGGCCTCTATGATTAAATCATTTCTGTTCTGTGTATATGCGCTTTGATTTGTCTTTGCAAGATATAGTGCCCTTTATAAGTCCCATTTATTATTATTATATGTGTGCGCGTGCGTGCGCCTGTGCATGAATACGTGGGTTTACCTACGTGTGCTCGCACCAGCTACCCCCCCCCCCCCCCCCCCCCCCCCCCCACCACCCCCTCTCCCCTTTGAGTGAACAAAAAGCACATGCTTGGGCCTGCCTATGTTAGTATGCACACTGTTTATGTGTGTGCAAACAGGACGGGAGCCTCAGCACCCCCCCCCCCCCCCCCTTTCCACCTCCCATCTATCAAAGGGGTGGGGGGCCTACTACTTGTCCACAAACTAATCTATACCACCCCCCCCCCCCCCCACCCCCATCATCCCTACAGCCGTGCACAAAACAAATTGACGTGTCAACACCGCTACCTCTTTCCCTTCACACACATGATCATCCCCATCCCCCCCCCCCATCCAATCTCTGCCCGCAGCACCTGACTACTACACCCATTGCCTTGCATCTCATGTGCGTGCAGCTCTGGTATTCTTGAGGCCACCCCCCCCCCCAACCACCACCCCACCACCCCTTGGCTGTGCTACCTGCCTGCCTGCCTACCTGTACCACACCACCATCCGTCTTCGCCCGGCTAATTGAGTTACCTGCCTGGATGGCTGCCTTCCTATTGCCCCTCACAGAGATATGGACCTCACAGGTACCACAGTCATCGCAACCATAACGATACAACATTTGCTAGCGCACAACGCAAAGCTGGTCAACCCGGCAGGAATGCTTGATGATGATGATAATGATGATGATGATAGAAGAAAGAAGAAAAGACGACAACGACGAAGAAGAAGAATGCTAAGGAAAGGATGTACGTAAAGTAAAATTGATTGAAAAGAACAGGATCAGAAGACAAGAAAACGCGAAAAAGAGGAAAAGTATAGTGGCAGCATTTTCTTTCTTTCGTTGCTGTGATGATAGCCAGAATGTAATAGATTTGCTTACAAAGCTGACAACAATGATACCCCCCCCCCCCCCCCCCCCCCCCCCCAATTCAACCTGACACAGTAAAAAGTAAATTAACGATCCTCACCCTGATGATTGTGATGCTAACTGCCTTTTCAACTAGCATAACCTGAGATTAGAAAACAAAACGTGCCTGATCAGTATACTAGCCACAACCTGAGATTAGAAATCAAAACGTGCCTGACACGATCATTAAACTAGCCAACACATCTTGTTTACTAAACAGACTGAATCCTGATATCACTGCCAACCAAGAAAAACAAAAACAAAAACAAAGAAAAACAAAAACAAAACAAAAACAACCAAAAGGCAGAAATGAGCATTCCCCACTTGAAATGAGAGAGAGAGCTTATAAATTTAATGTACCTCAGCCTTGGGCCTGACTGAGAGAGAGAGAGAGAGAGAGAGATGGAGAGAGAGAGAGGGGGGGGGGGAAGGGGGGGGGGGGGGGGGGGGGGCTGACATAATACGGCTTGTGACGAATTACTATGACGACTTACACAGAGTGCTGCTGGAGTACAATGCTTTACATCACTGCAGCAGGCTGGCTACAATCGCCCCCAGCAGGCACAGCGGTGGTGTATACATTGTGTAACAGTGCGCAGCATATTGCCAAGTACCAGCCACGCGCTAAATGAAGGTACTACGGCGGTGCCAAGGCTCGGCGGCTGTCACTACTTCACAGTCGGAGAGTCAGGCTACGGAGCCTAGCCTAGCTAGCTAGCGAGCTACCCTGCTGGAATCTGATGCCTGGCTTCCCCGGCTTCTCCCATTATGTCACACTCAATGACCTCTTTCGTATCATATACACTACAGGTGTACGGTTTTCCACTTTTTCTTTTCTCTTTCATACATATACTAAAGGTGTAGGGGGGTTTCCCCCCACATTTTTTCTCTTTTTAACCCCCCACTCACCCGAGTGTGTATGTATTACACTTTTCGGTGAAGAAGGATGCTCTTCAGTTGATGGGTACAGATTATTTTCTTTCCTATAGAGAATGATGACAATTTGGAAAATTCAAAACTGGAAGGGAAAGGGGGGGGGGGGGGGGGGGGGGGGGGGGGGGGGGGGGGGGGGGGGGGTAGGCTGCATAATTTTTTTTTTTCCATATCAAAGATGAGGTGACTTTGCTTCCCTAATCTCAGCACTTATATTTGTTTTTACAAGATATAGCACTATATAAATTCAATTTCTTCTTATCATCATCTACAAAACAAGCTACATTTTAAAAAAGGAAAGGTGTCTCAACCTATGCGGTCATTGGGGAACATGGTGTCAGGCCTCAGCTTCTCTAGGGACCAGCACCTGCACCCATCTCCTCTCCCTCCCTGCTTTACCTTCCCTGTCTCTAAGCAGGGTACATACCCATTTATAGCTGGGTGAACAGGGGGACGGGGAACTGTACTGACGCCAATGCACATGAATGGCCACCCATCCACCAGGCAACCATGCTCAAGCGCGCTTTACCTTAGCATTGGCCCTGGGAGAGTTATCCTGTTCCCAAGTAAATAATTATATGAAAAGGTAAAGGTGTCCCATAACCTATGTGGTCGTAGGGGAGTGACGCATCGGAGACCTCAACTTCTCCAGGGGCCAGCATACTGAGGGCGGCGCCCTTCTCCCTCGCTGCTTTACCTTCCCCAGCCCTAAAGAAGCAGGTACCTATTTACAGCTGGGTGAACTGGGGGACTATATTGACGCCAAGGCGCGCAAACGGTCACCCATACAAGTGGTAACTACACTCGATGCTGCTTAACCTTAGCTGGGGAAAGCAAGTGCTCTGTCCACTGAGCTATCCTGTCCCCAGATAATTATATAGTAACCCTTTAAAAATCATTTTTTTTAAAACATTACCAACAATCTTTCTTTTTTTTCTTTTTTTAAAGTGTAATTGTGTCATCATTGGTGTGTTGGTGATCTTTTCAGTCTTTATGACAGTGTGGGAGAAGAATAGTTAAGCAATATTATAATAAAAATAAAAAATAAGAAAAAATAATTATAATAAAAAATCAGAAAAGAACAAAAGCAAGCAGTCAACAAAATATTTACATAAATCTTATCATGATGATCAATACATCAATTATACACATTTTCATTCCCCCCCCCCCCCCCCCCCCCCCCTCCTCTCCCTCCTACACACATCCTACCTCCCTTACACTTCCCCGTCCCATCTCCGCCCAGAACGGCCCCCCAACATCACGTCCTAACGCTAAGCTGAAGCCCTCGATATGTACTACCAGGTCCTGCATCCTACATAACAACTATTTGTAGTTTTGCAGAATCAGATTTATACAATGACAATCCTGTGTAACACCCAATTGGCCAAGAAATCGATTTTCAAGATACAAGCTGAACCTCCTTCAGAGATCTTTGGCGGTATGCATATGCTCAACCTGGCGAACAGATCCCATCTGGCTTCCTGTACCTGCAAAGCAGCATTACACAATGGTACAAGTCCTGTGTAACCTTTTGTTGTTCAGGAATCGGTAATTTATCATGAGATAAATTATTCTAAAGGACAGGTGGGGATGCATTATGCTCAATCAAATCAGCATTTACGCTGCTAGAGCTCCTTCTCTCTGCTTTTTTCAAAGGTATAAAAGATTTTCTTTCTTCTTTTTATTTGTTCTTCTTCAAAGTCAGATTACTCCATTTCAGTAGTAAAAAAAGAAAAAGAAAAATGTGGCTGGTGTTGTTTTGTATTTCTCTGTCAGATCACTGCCCATGAGGACAATTTCCTTTTGAGTCTGACAATGAAATAGTAAAACAGGCTGATCAATTAGCAATTCAAATAAAAGATAGAACTGAAATTTAATAAATGATAATAATAATAAAAAATTAAAAGAGAAAAGGAAAAAAACAGGGAAGACAACATCTTCCGTTTTCACTACAGCATGCATCTCAGTTCATTTCCAATATGAAAATCATAGAAGAAAACAAGTGAAAAAATCAGAAGCCTCAGCATGTGATATATATAAGCAGGCAATCAGTGAATCACAAATCAACATGCATTTAGAAGAAAAAAAGAAGTGAGATTGGAGTACACAGTAAATAGGATGGGTCATGTGTAATAAATGTGATTATTTTCTTTCTTTCCTTAAAATGATGTTGACTTCTGGCTAAGCCTTCCTGAGGCAACTGATCCATTAGTCTTATTCATCCTTGCATTACTAAGCAATGTGTAGCACCGGCACCCCAAAACAACAACAAAAAACTGTTTCCTGCAGTCTGCTAACATGATAAAGGAAATAAATGAAAAATGAAAACAAGCTTTAATTATGTCAGTAAAATGTCATTAAAAATGAAAGAACAAGCCTATCAACAACATTTTATCAATAAATGAAAAATAATCCAAGGAAATGTGTGGATGGAATCAAATGATGAATTGGTGTGAAATCACTTAAGACTTAGAAGAAACGTAGCTATGCTGACTGTAAAATGGTATGCATTTCAATGAATGTGGTTTACTCAGGTACATGAACAAGTCTAATTTTGGGGAGGGAGGATCGGAGGGTTCACAGTTATATATATATATATCAGAAGTAGCATTCCAAAGAAGAAACTCTACAGGAGTGTTTTGTAGGGTCTTCTTTTTCCAAAGGAAAAATATACACAGATAGTACATATATATATATATGAAAGACAGAAATAAAGAATAAGCTGCACAATGAAAATGAAAGGCACCATGCTCTCTCTCTCTCTTCTGTGGTACAGACTGAGACAGCATGCTAACAAGCAATACTTTTCTTCTCCTGAACTGCACCCCAGTCAGGCAAAGTTAGCTGCTGTTCATGCTCTGGTACAACAGCCTTTGAACCTCAGCAGATGGAGATAGATAGGTAGATAAATGATGCATACTGGCAGACAGTTGAGAGTGTGGGATGCTGACATGTGAAAAACTGGCTATCAGTCCAGTAGCATGACTGAGATTGCAGACTGTGGCATTCTTTACACCTCGGGGTATGTACTTTGTCAAAAGCCATTCCGAATAAGCCTGATTTTTTTTTTTGGTTAATGTACTACTACCTCAAATTTCATTCATAAGTTGTCCCAATGTCTTTGAACAGCTTCAGCTGAAACACAAAGGTTATTTCTTTTAATTTTTAAATCAAGCATAAATGATACTCCTTTGTCATAATCCATAATCACAAACTTAACTGAAAAGTTATTTCTATACCAGTCAAGGCAATATTGCTGGCGGATTTGTTTCATGCAAAGCAGCTTCTTCTCTTGATACTGATTTATCCTACAAACTTACCATAATCTGTGTTTTCTGGCTCTCCGCACCGTGATGGCCAAAAACATGGCGTCTGAAACACACAAAACAAAGAAAATATGATTACGGTGTTCAGATAATAATATCCTCAACTGATCCAATACTTCATCATTTCCCATATCCAATACATTTCAATTAACTTGTGAATAACTTTTTTCATTCTTTGCGCAAATATTTAAGCGAAGATGTTGTGGCTTGTGTTAGTTGAACTGGCCTCCACAATTTCAAATTATCAAGTATTAATTCTCTTACAAGTCTTACCATTATGCAAAAGTAATTATTATCACCTGATTTTGTGTCATATTTCTCTTTTATTTAAATGGCAAATGCATTGTTGAATGAGTTTATAAGAAGAGCAATGTTAAATCCCAGAACTAAGACTGAATTCTATACTCAAGCAAGAACTTCCATTATATGACTAGTATCATCCTATTGTTTTGCTAGTACATTATGTAGTGTGTGTGTGTGTGTGTGTGTGTGTGTGTGGTGTGTGTGTGTGTGTGTGTGTGTGTGTGTGTGTTGTGGTGTGTGTGTGTGTGTGTGTGTGTGTGTTTTAGATCACACACAAATCTCAACAAAAATTCAAACATGTATATTATTTAAGAAAAACATATTACTTCTCACATGCACTCATAACTTCGCCACTGTTACATAAAAAAAAAAGATGATCTTGAACTTCCGAAAATTAACGTTTAACTCAGCCTCTGCTCATTAATGTATTATTATAGTTTTTAAAAAATATTTTCTGGAAGTCTTGTAGTCATTCTCACCATCTCTGTGTGTGAGTGTGTGTGTTTATTTATTTTTTTATATGGAGGATAATGGAATAAGCACTTATGTGCTTTTTTACATCCAGTCCCCGTGTGTATGCGGTTTTGTAAATTGTCATCTGTTCCCACCTGCACACAATGGCCTACTCTTACGAAAAGTGGAACAGGATTTTAACGTGTGCAAGATGTTCTGCGTGCATTCGCACAGGGGGCCTCGGTTTATAGTCTTATCTGAAGGACTTTGTGCGTGGGTGTGGTGTGTGATGTGGTGCATGGCACAATGTGTGACGTTTGGTGCATGTGTGTGAGAGTTGAGAGAGAGAGAAGAAAAAAATCTTTTATTTCGGTAATGAATAAGCATTTGCTTTTTTTTCCCCCCGCCCGATTCTTATAAAGAGAGAGAAGAGAGAGGAGGGGAGAGAGAGAGAGGAGGAGAAGAGAGAAGGAGAGAGAAGGGGGAGGGAGGAAGGGAGAAGGGATGGGGGGAGGAGAGAAGGAAATGGGTCCGAGCCCTTTAAGAGGAAAAAAGGGAGAAAGGGAAGAGGAGAGGGAAGGAAGAGTGAGATAAAGGAGTAGGGGGGGGGGAAGGGGGCGGAAAAAGAGAAGAAAAAGAAGGGAGAAAAGGAACAAAAGGGAAAAAAAATGAAAAAAAGAGAGAAAAGGAGGAGGAGGAAGGGGAGGGAAGGGAGAAAAGGGGAAAAAAGGAAAGATGGGTAGAGGGGGGGGGGGGGGGTTTGGGGGGAGAGAAGGAAGGGGAGGGAGAAGGAAGGGAGAAGAGAGAGGTTTAGGAGGAGAGTAGGGAGGAGAAGAAAGGGAAAAGGAGGAAACGAGAAAGGGGGGGAGCAGAGGAATTGGGGAGAAGAGGTAGAGGTTGGATCCCAGTGAGGGGGGAATTTGGGGGAGGGGTTTCTTCCCCCCGGGCCCCAAAAAGTTTAAAAAAGGGGGGGAAAAAAAAGGGGGGGGTTTTTTGGGGGGGTTCATAAGGGGCCCTGGGGAAGGGGAATTTAGAAGAGAAGGGAAGGTTGGAGAACCCCAAAAATTCCCCCAAAAATTCCCCTAATTGTTGAAGGAGATGGAATGGAAGTTAAAATTTGTTTTAAATAAGGTTTTTAAAGGGGTGGGAGGTTTAGGGGGAATTTGGGAAAGGGTTAAAATTTGATTTTTGGGGAAAAAAGAATGGAAAGGAAGGGAGGGTTTGAGAATGAAAAATAAAATGTTTGGGTGGGGCCCCCCTTAGGGAAAGAAATGGGAAAAAGGCGGGGAAAGGGAAAGCAAGGAAAAATTTGGGAAAAGGGGAAGAAAAAGGGGGGGGGGAGGTGAGGACTGAGGGAGTTTAGAGAGAGAGAGAGGGATGGTGGAGAGAGGTGAGGAGTGATAAAGGGGAGGAGGAGGGAGAGAGGGAGGGGAGGAAAAGGAGAGGGGTGAGAGAGAGGAAGAGAGGAGAGAAGAGAGGAAGAAGGAGAGAGGAGAGACGCAAAGGGAAGAGAGACAGATAAGAGTGCGAATGGTGTTGGTGTTGTAGTGAGATGGGGATGCTATTCCAGTCCAGCAAGCCAACCTGAACGGCAATGGAATGCCATTTGAAATAGTTTCTGGGACAGTCAGAAATAGTGTTGGAGAAACACAACAACACAACACCCCAACCCCCCACACAAACCCCCCTTCAATCACTTATTTTTGCAAAGAATGTAAGGGAACCTTGTGATTCATTCTCTCTCTCTCTCTCTCCCCTCTTTTCTATTTCTCTCCCCTCTCTTCTCTCTCTCTATCATCCACGCCCGTCTCTCTTTCTCTCTCTCTCTCTCTCTCTCTCCCCTTCTCCCCTCTCTTTTCCCTCTCTTTTTCTCTCTCTCTCCCCATTTACTAAAAGAATGTAGAGAAGGTTTGCAATACCTTCTCTCTCTCTCTCTCTCTCTCTCTCTCTCTCTTCTCTCTTTTCATGGTTGTACAATGGAAAACTCAGCCTGTGTATTAATGTATATAAATATTTAGGAATCTGTTTTTCTATTAAGCTTAGTTTCACAACTGCATGTAAAGATCTGGCAAGTCGAGGTAAACGAGGCTTGCTCTTTGTGTTGAAAAAACTACGAATATTGAATAATAACTCTTTTGACATTTTCATTAAGATATTTGATGCACAAATACAACCCACTGTGTTATATGGTGCAGAAATTTGGGGCTTGGATGCAGCTGTAACACATTGTGAATCAGTGCACCTCTTTGCTTTAAAGCAGTTTTTAGGCTTAGATAGACGTACACCTAATGATCTTGTTTATAGTGAAACTAATAGATATCCTCTCTCTGTTAATGCTGCTGTAAGATGCGTTAGATATTGGATTAAGATTCTGCATATGAATGAGAGCAGGCTACCTTCTAAATCCTACAAGATGCTTTATGATCTAGATGTCAAAGGGAAAAACAATTGGGCTACACAAATACGTACCAGTTTGTGTGAACTCGGGTTTGGATTTGTTTGGCTCAATCAAGGAGTCGGAAATTGTAAAGAGTTTATTAACGCTTTCAGACAAAGATTGATTGATTGCCGATGGCAACAATGGAGTGATCATATACAATGCAGTGAAATATTTCAAATATACAGGCAATTTATAAATTCGCATGATGTCAAACCTTATCTAAAACTTGATATGGATATATATACATTTGAAAAGAACTATGTCTAAGTTTAGACTTGGTGTATCAGATATAAATGTTCATAAATTCAGATACAGAGAACATGATACTGATGACCTCAGGCTGCTATGCCCATTATGTAAGCAAGCACTGGAGGATGAAATACATTTTGTGTTGTGCTGTCCAGTATTAGACTAGAGGATGTTAAATATAGTAGACAGCCTAATTTATTAAGACTCTGTTTACTCCTGGCATCAAGTCATCCTGAGGTTGTGCACAGCCTCACTATATTTGTGTAAAGCTTTCAGAATAAGAGAGATATTGTTATCCTAATATTTTTGTAGCTGACTTTTTGTTATACAATAACATTTTGTCGTTACTATTGCTTTTACCCCCACCAAAATACTAAGCAGTTCGGCAACCCCCTTCATGTATGGGCCAATGGCCTTTTTGTGAATAAATCATTGAGTTCGAGTTCTCTCTCTCTCTCTCTCTCTCTCTCTCTCTCTCTCTCTCTCTCTCTCTCACACACACACACACACACAGACACACAGAGCATCTGAAAGCTATATAATAATATGCTCATTAACTGTTCAGTTCTTTTGCCTGGCTGCGAACAGAATCACACAGAGCTACAATGAACACAATACAGTCTGAGTCATAGATCTGCAACACAGGTCTACCATCGACAATGTGTACATAGTACACTTTTACGATGACACTGTTTCCGTGTGCAACACATTTTGCTTGGTTTTGTCTGCCAGGTCTTCACAAATCATGAACAGGTGCGTGGGTGCGTGCGCGCGTGCGTGTGTGTGTATGTGTGTGTGCGTGCGTGTATTTGAGAGGAGAGGCAGGCAGTCAGAGAGGAGAGAGAGAGAGAGAGTGGTGTGTGTGTGTGTGTGTGTGCACGCATGTGCGTATGAACGAGTATGCATTGACAGTATGTCTGCATGTTTTGTGTGTGTGTGTGTGTGTGTGGAGGGGGGGAGGGCCTTATTGACGGAGAGCGAGAGAAGCCCGCGCGAGGCAGGCGTTGCCAACAACAGAGTCGGGCCTGACACGACAAACGGAAAACATCTCTTTGAACTCTAAGTTACAAGTCTTTCCATAATTGATGTGCTGAGTGCGATTATACACACGGTGAGAAGAAAAGGCCAACTCCCCTTAGGCTGCATGGTCATGTGTGTTATACAAGTTCACACACACACACACACACACACAGAGTAACAAGAGAGAGAGAGAGAGAGGGAGAGAGACAGAGAGAGAGAGATTTTGTAACAGGCCACGCGAAGGTAAGAGGGGGGGGGGGGGGGGGGGGGGTGGGGAGGAGTATCTAAATCCACACTGCATCATTTAAAACCCACAGCTACAACACAGGTACCGCGACGAAAATCCGCAACACTCCCAGCATGGTAAAGAAAGTATCGGTGCTAGAGCGTGTGTGAATGCATGAGTGAATAATATTAATACTTGGAGTTTAGTCTCTGGATCAGGCCAGTGTTTTTCTCTCTACCGTCATCCCCCCCCCCCCCCCCCCCCCCCCCCCCCCCCCCCCCCCCCCCCCCCCCCCCCCCCCCCCCCCCCCACCCTTTCCCAACACAGTCTACGATTAAGACAATGTTAAAATTTCTGTTAAAAATTGAAAGCTCGGTTTTAGAGAAGATTTTGTGAAACAGGTTGCCAATCTGCAGAATGCATATCCCCCCCCCCCCAAAACCAAAAAAAAAAAACCCCAACCCAAACCCCTTCTCAAATGAAATCGATAGGGGTTTTTTTTCCTTTGATCTGTTGTGTCTGATGATCCCCCCACCCCATCCTCCCCTCCCTCTCTCTGTGTTTCTCCTTTGTTCCCATTCCATCTCTGAGCATAACCCTCGCACTCTCATTTATTCTCTCTCTCTCTCTCTCTCTCTCTCTCTCTCTCTCTCTTCTCTCTCTCTCTCTCTCTCTTCTCTCTCTCTCTCTCTCTCTCTCTCTATTGAATATGCAGATTCATCTATTCTGGCTGCTTTTAAGAAAGAATATGTCAGAAATACAAACCACACTTCGATTTTTTTTTAAAAACAAAACTTCTTTCTGCACATGTATTTTGATTTTGTTTCTTGGCTAGAGCTCCGAGGTTCACCTCTGTTGCCATTGATTTAGCATGCCCCCGTTTACGCCCACCCTTAAGGTAGCCGCATGCCGACTTCGGGGGAAGCCACATACATATTTTAAAATAAAAGCATCAATCAATGGGAGTTTTACCCCATGAAAAGCGACTATACTAACTCAATGGATCACGACTTGCTGTCTCAATGTAGTCTCAGTAACCAATGAGAATAACACCACACCAGCATCCAACCAAAACCCTATGGTGCTAAATTTTTGTTTGTTTCTTAGGGGTTTTTTGGGTGGTTGAGTGTGTGTGTGTGTGTGTGTGGTGTGTGTGTGCGTGTGCGTGCGTGCGTGCGTGCGTGCGTGTTTTTTGGTTTGTTGTTGTTGGGTGTTTTTTTGGGGTTTTTTTTTTTTTTGGGGGGGGGGGGGGGGGGGGTCCAAATTTCCATAAATTAAATAAAACAAAAACAAACAAAACAAAAATACCCAGGAAAAAATGTTTATACACACATATTTCAGTTTCTTTGTAACTTGGACAAAAAGGAGAAACAGGATCAAGGATAGCTGATATGTGTGTAAGCATTCTCAGTCATTGTAATGAATGAATAAATAAAGTTAACTTTTTGTCTCAAATGCCCACCATTCTTTTGTATTGTCGCCTAAGGCCGATGTACAATTAAGTCTGAGGCCTGAAATAACCCTCTCTCTCTCGTGCTATGAAGAAAAGATATAACTACAGTACTTAGAATGATTAAAGGCATTTACATGAAGAAAAGATATAACTACAGTACTTAAAATGATTAAAAAACATTTATAAACAAGCAACATTTGGGGGGGGGGGGGGAGGAACCCTAATATCCTTTTGCTGCTCAGCCTATGAATTGTTACCCGAGTGTTTATGGAAAATATATCTGTACACACGATTCTGTGAGTCTTGTTTCTGTAGAGAAAACAGTCCATCATAACATCCCTGAGTTGAAAAGTTTCTCACAGACATGTAGATCAAACCCCACCCCCCAAAAATCTAACAATCAAGATCGAAAAGTGAAAACAAAGAAATCACTTTTGTGGACATGAAGCGAGTCAAACATTCACTTCTTTAACATACACTATAGCACCACCAGACAATGTGTAGAAGAACTATATAGTCATTCTGGCGTCATAGTCACTCTGGCGCCTAGTTATATTATTGATACTCTGTATCAGTATGTGTGTTATCAGGGGCCAGGATGGTGGGAGAGAGAAAGAAAAAAAAAGGGGTGGGGGTGGCTGTAAAAGATGAAGGGACGAGGGGGCGGGGGAATAGTTGAGCCCAAACTATAGGAAATGCTCATATGATCTTTCCAATCATGCCACGATTGGCATACACCCGCCCGGGTGCCATTTGTTGGGAGATCGGGTGTGACCTTTATTGAATTGATGGCACATTGTTTCCCCGACCACGCACCCCTCCATCGCAGCTGCAATCGACGACGAGGGCGTCCGAAAGGACAGTTTGCCCGCTCTCTCTCTCTCTCTCTGTCCTTATCAGTTTCTCTATATTATACAGGCCTTCTTGAATAATTCACTGGATCGGCCCGTAAAATGAGACACACCAGAGCAAAACCAGACAAATTCTATTCAACACATATTGTTCAGAACGTAGCCGCTGGGGATGGTTTAATGGCGTTGGAGAGAGAGAGGGAGGGAGAGGGAGAGAGAGGGAGGAGGAGGGACGGAGAGAGAGAGGAGATGAGGAGATGAGAGGAGAGGAAGAGGAGATGAGATGGAGAGATGGGGAGGGATGAGAGAGAGAGAGAGAGATGAGAGAGCATCCTGTAATAAAGAGATTAGAAAATTACCGAGAGAGAGAGAAGAGAGAGAGAGATGAGGATGACATGCCACACGCATAATGAGTGCAACTGTGATAAAGGTGATTAACATACATTCGAAACACCTGGGTGTAAAAACACATGTGAATACTGGAACCACCATGCCACTAGAGAGAGAGAGAGAGAGAGTAGAGGAGAGTGAGAGTAGAGAGAGAGAGGAGAGAGATGAGAGGAGAGGAAGAGAGATGAGAGAGGAGAGATGATGAGATGAGAGAGAGAGATGAGAGAGGAGGAGGAGACGCCAAAAGGGACAGACAGAAAGAAGAAGGGATGGTTTTGTCGAAAAAAGTTTATTACCCCAAAGGGTTTTTAAAAGGGGTTAAAACCCCTTTAAAATAAAAAAAAAATTTTTCTTGAAATTTACAAACCAAAATGGGCCCTGTTAAAGGGAAAACGTGTTTTTTTTAAAGTTTCTACCTTTTTAAAGGATGCCAAAAATCAAAAAACTTTTTCCTTTTTAAAAACAAATCTAGGTATATTTTGGTTTTGGGGTTT
Source organism: Rapana venosa (assembly GCA_028751875.1). Classification (NCBI taxonomy): domain Eukaryota; kingdom Metazoa; phylum Mollusca; class Gastropoda; order Neogastropoda; family Muricidae; genus Rapana; species Rapana venosa. The sequence goes on from CM054138.1 coordinate 29,237,066, forward strand.
GTCGCGGGGTGGTGCGTGTTGCTTGGGTATGGTGTAAACGGGAAAATGCGGGTTTTAGATACCCTTCAAAAAATGCGGTTTTCCCCCTCTCTTTTCTAACTCATTTACCCCACTCACTCCCCAAAACAAAACACACCACCACACAACCACACCACACACACACACACACTCACAAAACCACACCACAAAAAACCAACACCCCACACAGCGGGGGCTACCCCGGGAAAAGAGAAAGACGTCATGGCAAGAAGAGTGGGTTGGCTGAAATAAAGTAAAAGAAGGGGACCGGGATTAAAAAAGGGCCCTTCCTTTTTCCCCGTTTAAATTTTATCTAAAACCCGGGGTTTCCTAAAATTTAAAACCGCTAACCTTGGGGGGAAAGGGTGACCAGCCCAAGAGAGGAAAGCCAGTACGGGCCCAGAACGGGAAGCAAGGCTTATCCCCCATAGCCCCCCCCCAAATTTTGTACCGGGGAAGTGTGCTTATGTATGGGGCAAAGTGCCCCAGGGGATCCCACTATTTCTTAGATAAAAAGATTACAAAAACCAAAAGCCTGAAATACTAGAAAGGTTTTTATGACCCTGTAAGGGCCCATAAAAAGGCGGGGGGAAGGGTGTTTGGGACTAATGCTCGAAAAAAATCGAAAAAGTCCCAAGCCCCAAAGTTTTTCCATCCCCCTGGTTCTTTCGTTGAATGCAGAGACCCCATCCCAAAGGGCAGGTTAATGAACACCCGAGGGGGCCCCTCTTTTTTTTCCCCTCCCTTTTTTTTCGGCCTTGTTTTCTTTTCTTCTTGTAGCCCCCCTTCTGTCTTTTTTTCTGTTCTTGGCCCAATCCCCTCCCTTTTTTTCCCGGGAAAAAAATTGGGTTAAAACATAACCAATTTTTTTCCAATCCCAAAAGTCCGATGCGCGGGGCCCTAATTTGTCAGGCGCAAAAACTGCAGGCGCAAGCATTTTCGCTTTGTGAGGGGCAAAGAAAGCTGTTTGTTTTGAGCTTTTCGGGGACAAAAAGAAGTAAAAAAATTTGAACAAATTTTCTTGCCTTCACAACACCACCAAAAACAGTTTCCTTCTTGGTAAAGCTTTGTTAGTTCAGGGCTTCGGGAAAACAAAACAAGTCAAATTTCCCCCCAAAAACCTGCAAAAAAAATTAAAAAACGCAAAAATTTGTTCAAAATTCGATTCCACAAATATGGTTTAATTTTTTTGGGACGAATTTGTTTACACCTCATCCCTTACAAGGGGTTTTCAGCCAGGTGGGGAAAAAAAAGTTTTTTGGGGGAAGAGAGGGGGGGGAAAAGGGGAGAAAAGAGAGGGGGGGGGGGGGGGGGAAGGAGGGGGGGGGAGGGGGGGGAGAGGAGGGGGGAGGAGGGGGGGGAGAGAGGAGGGGGGGGGAAGAGAGGAGGGGGGGGAAGAAGAGGGGGGGGGGATTTTTGGAAAGAAGGAGGGGGAGAGGGGGGGGAGGGGGAGGGGGGGGAAAAGGGGGAGGGGGAGGAAAGGGGAGGGGGGGGATGATGAGGGAGGGGGGAGAGGGGGAGGAAAGGGGTGGGGAAAAGTTTTGGGAAAGAGAAAGGAGAAAAAGGGGGGGAAAGAGAGAAGTGAAAAGGAGGGGGAGAAGGGGAGGATGAGGGGGGGATGAAGAGAGAGGAGAGAGAGAGAGAGAGTTTTCCCATGTGTGTTGTATATATGCGACAGACAGAGACACACAGAAGAGAAGAGAGAGGAGGAAGAAGGAGAGGGGGAGTAAAGGAGGGGAGACGGGAAGAGGGGGAAATTTTTAGGAGAGAGTTTGGGGGGAGAAGATTTGAGGAGAGAGAAGGGGGAGGGGGGGGGGGGGGGGGGGTTGCATTTCCTTATGAACTGTTGGGAAACATCTGAAAACTGAAAAAAAACCAATTTTGGTATTAAATTTAAAGACGGAATTTTGGGGTTTGTTTCAAAAACAAAAAACGCTTAAGATTTATTTCATTTGATCCGGGCCCAAAAGCCGGGGAAACCCTTTTTGGGACGGGAAGTAAAAAGGAAGCTGCACAAAAAAAATTTTTTTGGGGTTTTGGGTTTTTTCCAAAAAAATTTGCTTTTTCATTTTCCCTAGTATTTTGAAAAGTTTGGGGTAGGGTGGGGGAAAACCCGATGGACTAAAACCCCTTTGGTTTCCAAATGGGTTTTTCAAATCCCCATTTTGCTTTAAAACAAAACAGTATTTGTGTTTTAGAAAAAAAAAAAACACGATATTCAAAAGGCCCCCGCAAAGCTTTTAGGGGAAAAAAAACACACACACCCACACACACCACACACACACCACCAAAACCCCCACACCACACCCCAAACACACACACACCCCAAACTGGCGATGGCCCCCCCCGGGGTTTTTAGTTTAAAGAACTTTTTTCAATTTCTTTGGAAAAAAATTTGGTTTCTAGAAAAATTTCCCCTTTTTTTTTTATCACTCTCTTCGTTTTTGCCTTTCCCCTTACCCCCCCTTCCCTTCCTCCCCCCAATTTTTCCCGGCCCTTCGCAGCCCCTTCCCCCTTTTACTTCAAGCAAAACCCTTAAAAATTTTTTCCCCCAGTCCCCCTTATGATTTTTAAAATGAATCTTTTTTGAAACTTCCCTGAAATTTGGGGAAAGTGTTTGAATGAGGGGAAGCAAAAAAGAAACCCCCTGCAGAGGGGCACAAAAACCCCAAAAAAAAAGACCAGGCAAAATTCAACCAAAAAAGGTCATGGGGAAAATGAAAACATGGATACAATTTTTAAAAGTAATTTTAATAACTTTCCCCCCTCAAAAGACTTTAAAAAAGGTTTTTTTTTTATTTTTTTCAAAACAAAGGGAGAAAAAATCTTAGATTGATGACATTTAAAAAAGAATTTTAAAAACAAAAAATGTTTGGGGGTTTTTTTTTCCCACATTTTCCCTTTAGTCGGGCGAGGGGGGTTGTTTCCTCTTCTGTCGTTGTTGTAGGTTTAAACCAAAAAAATTTCAATGGAAAAAAGAAATTAAAAGTGCAAACCCGGAAGGGGGGCTTTGAGAATGCAAACCCCGCAGAAACGAGCGCAAACACCCGAAAACCCCAAACTTTTATTTCACAAGCATTCCCAGAGAGAGAGGGGAGGGAAAGGGGGGGGAGAGAGAGAAGGGGGGGGGGGAGGAGAGGGGGGAAAGGGGGGAGGGAGAGAGGGAGGGTGGGGGGGAGGGAGAAAAAGGGGGGAAAAAGGGAGGGGGGAGGAGAGGAGAGAGGGAAGGGGGGAGAGGGTAGGGGATTTGGGGGGAGCGGGGGGGGGAAATTAAACAATTTTAAAAAAAAAGTTTAAAGCTTTTAGTTGGTGTTGAGGGGAAGGGGTTTAAAGGGACCCCTAACCTTGTGGTGTAGGGGGGGGAGGCAAACCGAACCTCAACTTTTCAAGGGGAAACCAGCTGTTGAGGGTGGGGCCCCGGGCTCCCCTTTCCCTTTGTGCTTTTTCCCTTTCCCCCGACCCTAAGAAGAAGGGGACCCATTACGCTGGGGGGAAATGGGGGGGAAGTACTTTAAGCAAAAGGGGCCGGGAAAGCACCAAAAACCCAAGTTGGGAACCACGCTCGTGTGCTTAACCCAAAGGGGGGGGGAAAACGATTTTTTCTGACCAAAGAGCTTTCCCCTCCCCGACGGAGATGCACAGAAAGGCAAAGGCAAACGTTTAACCCCCTGTACCTTTGGGAATTTACGAGAGCCCTGGCCTTATATCGAAATTAAACTTGAGGCTAGCTTCGCTCACGCCAAGGGGAAAACACCGGGAATGGGGAGAGAGAGAAGAGAGAATGAGAGAAGAAGAGAGAGAGGGGGAGGGGAAAAGAGGGGAGAGAGGGGAGGCCAAAAGGAAAGGGGCATACTCTCTCAGTATCTCCCATTCTAAAGAGTCTCCCACCCCACCATACCCCCCGACTGACCACCCCAAAAAAAAAAGAGAAAGCGAACCCAAAAAACGAGAAAGCGACCCAAAAAACCGACGGGGGCGAGGCCAAACTCAGTTTCTGCCAATTAATTTAAATCCCCAAAGTGTCCAAAAGGGATCCGGAGTACCGGCAAAATGCCCTCAGAAGGCAGATGGGTCCATGATTCCAAAAAAAAATTTCCCAAAAAAAGGTCCCGCTTTTGGGGAAAAAACGTTATGACCCTGCCCGTCATCAAAGGCTCCCACAAAAAATGGATGGGGCCTATTACTCAAGTTTTAAAAAAAGGGCGGTTCAAAGGAAGGGCAAAAAGGGTTTCAAAAAATGTTTCTAGGATGCACATGTAAGTTTAAAAAAGATGCTTATTTAGTTTTTGCATTTATTTTTGATGTTTTTGGGGGGGGGGGGGGGGGGGGGGGGGGGGGGGGAGAGAGAAAAAGAACACAACAAAAAACATATTTTGAACCCCTTTATTGTTAAAGATCAGTTTTACAGAAAAAAAAAAGGCCCAAAAATTTAATAAAAACTTTGTAGTTTCCCCCATCCCCAACAAAAAGGGAAAAGGAGAAGAGCACTGGAAGTACTCGCAACAATCGCTCAGGCCACAACTCTAAAACCTTTTGATATTAGCCAATTTGGTTGATCATAAATTTACGTAACCTTGGACAGAAACTTCAAATAACGGGATGGTCTGTCTAGTAATCATGTGCAAGATGCAGCAGCACAGAGGTGGCAGCACTGAAGTGGTTGAACAACCCCCCCACCCCCCAAAAAAGAAGGAAAAAAACCACCCCCACCAACAACAACAAAAAAAAGGGGGGGGGGGGGGGGGGGGGGGGGCCGGGTCCTCACAAAATGTTATTGTCAGTAGCATCACACCCAAACAGGAAACTGCGGAAGAACACCATGTACAAATATAAGACTAAACAGCATCAGTTTTGGAAACATTTGGCTCCATTAAGAACAAGCCGCTGGCGAGAGTCCAAGATTCGCTTCCATCTCTTCTTCAGAACTCTTTCTGCTGGCTACACCTGCCAATATTTATCTCCTTGCTAGTGACATGACAACTAGGGTTGAACCTACTTTCCGAAATCCATCTAACAAGGAAAGATGCTTACAAAATATTTCTTTTTAACAAGGACGGTCAGAATCTGGAAATGTCTACCTCGACTTACTGCCAGATCTCTAATCTTATAGGAGTTCAAATACAAGGTTGGCCATTTACCTCTAGCGAAACTTGGCATCAATACTCGACTTCAAGCACGCATGGCATTTTCATTCTCGAACTGAAAACAAAACCCACACAAACACTGAAACAGCCAACAACCGACAGCACAGTTTCTAAGTGGAAGACATCAGGCGATGAAGGTCAAACTTTCAATTTTTTGACAGAGGCCAAAGGATTATCAACACAATGTATGGCAGATCCTGTTTTGGACTGATGCACACAGGTTCAATACTAAAGAAAACCGCCCAAAAAGTACATCCAGACCAATAGAGCGCAGCAAAGCAACATCAACATAAACAACTGGAAGGGGCTGATGACCATCATAACAAGGAACTGTTCAGCCTAGGGTAGTATCAACCGACAGATCTGTAGACTTCACTGGGATATATATATGGTGAAGAGGTGAGCAAAGAGAAACAACCCGGTGTTAATTTGATCAACCTGAGAGGCATGGTTTGTGACTGTACTGGTTGCATTGATCCAACAGAAACTGATGTACATGTTAAGCTTACTTTTTGATTGACAAGCTGATGGGTTCAATGCAAGCCATCATGAAAGAGTACATAGCTAAGTTGACTGATACCCAATCGTTACAAAGATCATTTGTGAAATAAGAGCAGAAACAACAAATTTCAGAAGAGCTGTGCTTCATCAATCTGGCGAGACTGGCATGTTACTGATTATTAAGTCAGATTATGACATTCTACAGGTGTATCCCCTGCACTTGACTACACTACAGACGGTGCCTACTTTTATTGGTACGTAAAACAAGAGGAGAAAAACACGCTAGATGAAGAATGTGTTCAGCTGGCCAACCCCAGGAAAGAAACACAGATACAATACCAGAAGAAATGACCTTGCATTGTCTTTACTGCTTTACGCGGTCCTCTATTGTTTTTGGTTTGGATTTTTTGGTCAAGTCTCTCCAAGCCAGAGCCTCAACACACAAGCAAATACCTTTCGCTCTTCGCTGCCTTGCCTTGCCAAGTGATTTTTAAAGACAAAATGTACTAACGTGGTTTCCAGGTCTAGCTTTCGCTTCACAAATGGTGTTGTACACGACATACGCTTAAAAAAATTAAAAATTAAAAAAAATAAAAGAAACCCAAATGCAACTGCAGCAAGTATCAATGATTCGCCTGACAGGTCGCTCAAAGGCTTGCAAAGCTTTAACAGCATTTCAAAATGGACCCCCCCCCCTCTCTCTCTCTCTCTCTCTCTCTTCTCTCTCTCTCTGGTATTTAAAGATTTCTATAAATAGTTCGTGCTTGATGATCGCACAAAATCGATAATAGCAATTAATAATCAAGATTGTAGCAATCTTCTTGTCACTGAAAATTGAAAAGAGACACATTTTGTGTGCGTGTGCACGTGCGTGCGCAAACACATGAAAGTGCAGAAACAGATAGAGTATAATTTTTTTTTTAAAATCAACACAGTCAGAAATGAAGCACAGAAATGAACCACACGCTGATATTCCACAGTATAATAATGTAACGATTATACACATTAACTTAAAACCCCAAAAATAATACTGACGTCCGTTTTCCCTTTTCGTTGTCCCCCTTTCGCTTTTTCGTCACAAGACCAAAATACACATCTCAAATCACGCCTCCCCCCGCAACACCCCCCCCCCCCCTTTTTTTTTCCTTTTAAAAAAAAAAGAGTAAGACGGATAACGTTCTCATAACCCTGATCCCCCGTGAGAAGGTCATTGTTTAGCGTGGTAGCTGTCTGGAACGGTGTAGTCAATCTATCGACAACTTTTCTTCTGTCGATTGTTTCTAAATCTTATGTCGTCAGTTTGACTCGCGCAGCGCTCCTCCTCTGCCTCCCCCCCCCCCCCCCCCCCCCCCCCCCCCCCATGTCACTTATGAGATAAAAACAAGTCTGTCATCAAATATGCTGGGGGGAAAACCCTGGGTTTTTTTCTTTGTAAGCTCCAAAAGGGAGCTCGTTTAGTTGGGGAAGGCGAGGAAGGATACAGAAAAGACAGATTATTTTCAACTAATTTCCCACGACATTGGGAATGACATTAGGACAACATGCAAGCGTATTTTGCTGGGATGTATGTTTGGCCGAATTTCGTTAAATGACCGACAACATAAAAAACAAAACCTACTTCATATTCTCTTCGTTCATTACATGCCGGACACCTTGTATCCAATTCACTGAGCATTCCATATCTAAAGTTTATGAGCATTAACATCTGACACACCCTGTCTAAATTTAGCCTCTGTCTGTCTCTGTGTGTGTGTGTGTGTGTGTGTGTGTGTGTGTGTGTGTGTGTGTGTGTGTGTGTGTGTGTGTGTGTGTGCGTGCGCGCGCGCATGCTATTCCAGTATAAGAGGGAAAAGATACGGTACCAAAGAGAGATAAGACGCGAGAAGCTGAGTGGAACGGAGAACCAAAGTCCCCCCCCCCCCCCCCCCCCCCCCCCAACCCCCCTTTCCCCGTAGTGGTTTTCTCGATTAGTTCTTTGTAACCAAGACGACCTAATCAGTCTCGCAGCATTTAACTGTTCGTCTGACATTAAGTATTCATTCTCTCTCTCTCTCTCTCTCTCTCTCTCCTCTCTCTCTCTCCTCTCTCTCTCTCTCCTCTCTCTCTCTCTCTCTCTCTCTCTCCATCCACTTTTTGGCCGACTTTTGTTAAATGATGGACAACATAAAACAAAATGCACTTCATATTCTGTTCGTTCATTACATTAAGGACACTTTGTATGTGTGCGTGCGTGTGCGCGCGCATGCTATTCCAGTATAAGAGGGAAAAGATACGGTACCAAAGAGAGATAAGACGCGAGAAGCTGAGGGGAATGGAGAACCCCAAGTCCCCCCCCCCCCCCCCCTAGAGACTAGGCAGGGCAACTTTACCCTTAAGTTAAATGGCATGGTTACTAGTAAAATATTACTTTAAAAAGCTGAGTTACTCACGAAAATGCACATGTGTACAGGGAAACGCTCGCTCGCTCACTCCCCCTCTAAGGCAACTTCCCAATGTTTACCTTCATTTCTCGAAAATGTTATGTTCAAACAGAAAGAACCCCAGTGGAGATGTCGGCGGTCTGATAGTAAAAACAGCATTTCCCACCTTCTGCAAATGATGTGCTAGGTATTCCCTCTCTCTTTTCTATCCCTTTCTTTGTTTCTGCCATATTCTTTTTCTTCCTGTCACCCCCATCTTGTCTGTTTTCTGCCTTTTTAGTCCAAAAGATAATTCTTTCTCCCACGCCAAAGTTAGATGTGCCGGTCCTGACTTGTCAGGCGCTTAACGGCAGCGGAACACATTATTTTATGCTCATATGACAGACAATAATAAGTGCTGTCAGAGCATTTGATGATGATGATAATGAAGAAGAAGAAGAAATGGAAAGAATAGAAGGCATCAGGTATATTATATACCGTACGTGGTATAAGAAACCAGCAAAAGACAAAATGATTGACAAGGAGACACGGTGATGCATGCATGTCAATTGTCATGGCTAAAGGCTTACCTGGAACCTGTAGTAGGTGTTATCATTCTTTACAGTGAGCATATGGTCGTCGATAGGAAAGAAGTAACCGTGGGAAGCCATCAAGTGAGCCAGGTGCAATGCCTCCACTGCAACAGCAAAGTAAACACACCCATGTCATTATGCGTAATACATCCAGCATGTGAAAAGAGTCATTAACTGCAATTATCTTTACAATCATTTTAATTCTCAGAACAGTTTCCCTGTTAAGGTTTAATAATACTTCTAGTGCGCAATGACTGACATTTTTTACAAGTGATTGCCAAGCATTGCTCACACGTTACCCTTCCTGTTATCAATTCGTTTCAAAGAGTCGCTTTACTAAATACTAGTACTCACATAATTTGCATGCAGCAAATACTACAGTGTGTACAGGATATATCATAACAATAATAATAACAACAACAACAATAATTTCGATATTGCATCTTCAGTGCAGAGACTAGGGCAGATTTCGGGTGTGTTTTCTTCTGAAGCTGCTTCTATTGGTGATGATAGTTTGGGTAATTATTTTTTTTATGAACATGGGATTGTGATTTGTGGATGCTGATGCTTTAAAGATAATTCTGACGACTGATGGACAATTTGAGCACTAGACCTCAAGAAACATGTCAATGGCCCGTTCTTTTTCTACCAATATTTCCTTCCATTACAAAAAGTGAATCCACGGTATCCCAAATGTGCAGCCTGTTCCCACAGTTTACATTGTCCCCTGGGTACAAACAACACGTGCAGTCCAGAAAACGGTCTATAGATAATGCACAATTGCTTACACACCACTACACTGATAATCAAGAACATAGGAAACACTCATGCCAAAAATGAGGAATCACCATGTCTAAGAAAACTATCTGAACCAGCTGCCTGGGCACAGTCGTTAGCGCCTTGGTTACAGACTGGAAGGTCACAGGTTCGAATCCTTTATGGGGCATCAGGATTCCTCGGACTGTGGCCGACTCCTACGTAGAGTGAGATTGGTGTGGGCTTACTGAGAAGACTGGGGCCACACAGTTGAACTTCATCCACTTTACAGATGCGATTCTGAGAGTATTGTTCCAATTACTTGACCAACACTGCAGGTATCTGTATCTCTCGAGCCCAGCTGCCGCTGAGACATAATATGATAGAAAGCGTAGAGTATACCCCTATCAAGTAGTCTCAAAGCAGATCTATACACTTTCATAGCAGCAGCATCTTCATCATTATTGCAATAGTTCCTTTTTAAATGACTGATTCGGTGGTCCCGGTTGCTCTGGTCTCATAGTGAACTTACTTTCAGTTTCCCAATACACTTTTGTGTCTGTGGTCAGTTCACTTTGTGTCAAAGCTTTCAGGGTTGGAGATATGCTGTGGTGGTCGCCATTCAGTGTGGACGTCTCAGTCTAGCTCGGCGACTGAGCTATTACTGTCATCAGTTTGGGGTGCAGAGGGGAGGGGGGGTAGCGGGGTAGTCAGGTGATGTCCTTCGGATGAGACTATAAACCGAGGCCCCGTGTGCGAACGCACGCAGAACATCTTGCGCACACGTTAAATCTGGTTCCGCTTTTCGCTAGAGTAGGCCATTGTGTGCCGGTGGGAACGGATGACAACATTTACAAAACCGCATACACATGGGGACTGGATGTAAAATTAAAAAAATTTTTTTTAAAAGCACACGTGCTTATTCCATTATCCTCGATATAAAAGAATAAATGTCCTGTATATGACAGCTCGAAACAGGCACCACTGAACAACACCGAAGTGACCCAGCAGCAGTGCAGGGCCCCTCAGGCTGAGGGCCCCATGGCAGCCTGACAATGATAAGCTACCTGTGGACTTCTGACCCTGAGGATGCAACATAACGAACATGGAAGTGGCCGGGGCAAAAGGATTGAAATAAGCGGCGTGGGAACAGTAGGATGGTAACACCGCAGCAGATGAGGCAGCAAAAAACGGACAAAATAGTACACCATCTGGACTGTTATGCTATGATTCAAAGTGTCAAAATTAAGATACTACTATAGCTTAAACTGTCAATTGAATTCCAATGCCTTGCTCTGTAACTATTTGACACTACTAATAAAAGTGATTAGTGCTTAAACTACAACAACCACATTTCACACCTCATCCTCCTCTACCCACGTGGTGGTGGTGTTTTTGTTGTTGGTTTGTTTGTTGTTGGTCGTTGTTTTGTTTTGCTTTTGTTTTTTGGTGGGTTGTTTTTTTTTGTTTTTTTGTTGTTGTTTGTTTGTTTTTTTTTGGGGGGGTGTTAGGGATTTCGATGTTTCTTTTGGGGGGGGGGGGGGGGGGGGGATTTTCTTGTTTGTTTGTTTTGTTTTGGAAGGGGGGCGGGGTTAGGGAGGAATCATTGACGTAGAAAGTACAAACAGTTAAAGTGACATCAAATCTCAAACATGAATCTGTATCAGTGTATGCTAGAATTGCTGATACTTCACAAAGTTCTCATGTTGACAAGTAATGGCATACTGTCAGGCGCCTACAAGAACACACACAGGTGCCTGCACTTTCCTGTGGAATACCTGAACAATCATTAGGCTGAATCATTACCACAACACAGTTAAATTCTCAACCTAACACTAATGACAAATGTGTACAAATCTGCCTCAAAAGAATCTTGTCTCTAGCTCTACAGTGCCCCTATCCCCATAACGTGCCAGTCGACAAACGTTGGCGTTGCAAATAATCTTGAAAGCGTAAATTTATAGAGTATTGTGTTGGTATTGCAATATGAACAATAATAATTATTTAAAGCTTAAGCAGAGAGTATGAATTATAATGGGAGTAACGCAAAACCTGTCGGCATCTGACGGGTTCGGTGATTCTCTGTACAATGTTCTGGTACTGCTGATGATAGCCCACCAGCCAACCACGACAGAGGCCACAGATATCAGAACTGAAGCCTGACAGGTTATAGGCAACGGGGAAAATACCAAACATACAACAAACAGGACAGAACGCTATCAGCAGCGTGCGGTTGTCGGTCTCGTTCGTCATACATAACGGAAGTATGCATGTATGCTCAAGAGAGGGAAGCTAAACTGACGTGAAGCTCGCCAAGCTGGTTAGACCTGGAGGCAGTCAGCCTGCTATGACATGATCTCTCCCCACATACAGTAAAGTAACTGGCACTGACAGCGGCAAGCAGCCAGGCCGGCAGTGCAGAAACACCTGAAGGCACGGCACAGCCTGTGATCTGCGGGGGCCCCCATATCCTCGGCAACCTAATTGCCTCAATCAAACCCTGACAGCTGCCATCTCCTTTTGTCTCTACTCCTCCTCCTTCCGGCCTTTAAACACACTACCTCCACAACCACCATTCTCACTCACTCCCATTTCCCTGTCCTTCGACACCATCTCCCCTACAACCCCCTACCCCCACCCCCCAATCCTTTTTTCATTACACCTTCCCCTCCCCCACCCCTTCCCCCAAACACACATTTCTCGGCAGCACATGACGCTGGAGGCTAAGATGCTTCAGTAGGGTTGTACTCTGTGCTTGGAGCCAAGAAATGCTAGTGGTAGTATGATGGGCGCTTTCCCCATACCAGAAGCTTCGCAGGAGTGTGTACCATTCAGCCAGTCTGCAAGAAGGGATGGTGGAAAGGAGGCAGCAGAGAGAGAGAGAGAGAGAGCGAGAGAGGGGCAGGTATGAGGTCCGACATCAATCAGCGTCTTTTCCGGCCCCTCCATAAAGCCAGGTGGGTGAAAACTGGTGAACTCCACTGTGGGCCGTTAGTTGGGTTGTGTGTGCTTTACGACGGTTGGTGCGTGCAGTCACCAGTTTTCACCCAGGCAATAAATATTACCATAATTTCTGCACATAGTAAGTGCAACAGCTGACACCTTCGGGTATTTGCTACTCTCTCTCTCTCTCTCTCTCTCTCTCTCTCTCTCTTTCTGCCACACACACGCGCGCGCACACACTCATATATATACATACACACAGAGGGAGATTTATTGATTTATATTGATTTATTGATTTATATCAAATGAATTTAAATCAAATAAATCAATAAATAGAGAGAGAGAGAGAGAAGAGAGAGAGAGAGAGAGAGAGAGAGAGAGAGAGAGAGAGAGAGAGAGAGAGAGAGAGAGAGAGAGAGAGAGAGAGAGAGAGAGAGTCTCGTATGACCTTAGGAAGAAGAAGAAAAAACGAACACGCGCAGCGACTAGTTTTCCTTGAGGCAATATATATTACCATAATTCTACTGCCTTTCTCCAAACCCGTTTGCAAAGCATTGCCTCTGTAGACCTTGACGAACAGCATACTTTGTTAATTATTGGGGATGTTCCGATACTTTAAAGTGTTCCGAGGGGGAGGGGCGGCCGGGAGGGGGGTATTCCTCTGTCAGTTGGTCAATGTATCGATCGACAAAGGCCTTTTGATTTAGCAGGGCAGTGACTTAAAGTCGTAAAAAAGAAGGCAAGGCATGAAGATGAGCAAGCGACTTCGAGCGCCGAAGAAACAAAAATAAGGCTAGAAATAATAATACATACTTATAATATACCCTTGCTAACCAATCCCTTCTTTCTCCCCTGTTACTTAGCCTATCGTCGTCGTCGTCGTAGCAGCAGCAGCAGCAGCAGCAGCAGCAGCAGCAGCAGTAGTAGTAGTAGTAGTAGTAGTAGTAGTAGCAGCAGCAGCAGCAGCAGCAGCAGCAGCAGCAGCAGCAGCAGCAGCAGCAGTAGTAGTAGTAGCAGCAGCAGCAGTAGTAGTAGTAGCAGTAGAAGCAGAAGTAGCAGCAGCAGCAGCAGCAGCAGCAGCAGCAGCAGCAGCAGCAGCAGCAGCAGCAGTAGTAGTAGTAGTAGTAGTAGTAGTAGTAGATGATCACTGTTTATTCTGGGGCTTGGTAGGAAGACTGGTTTTCCTGCAGAATTTTACTGGCTGACATCACAGCAAATGCATTGTTCTTGCTGTGAGCACGAATTTTTAGGGGTACACAAAACAAAGGAAAATCCAAAACGGCAACAGCAGTTTTCGTTTCGTTCTGGCAGCCTGAAGCGGTTATTCTTTTCTTTTCTTTTTTTTTGAAGTTCACTCTGTTGTTCGTAACTACTAATATCTCTTCTCCCCCCCCCCCCCCCCCCCCCCCCCACAATGATTTTGCAGTCAACATTTAAAAACAATACACACAAAAATCCTACAAAAGCAACATCCGATCCCCACCCCACAAAAAAAACAAACACACATCATTTACTGATTTAGTGTAAAAAGATGTTAAATCAAAGAACATTCATGCACGCACACATGCATGCACACACACAACAGAGTCAGACAGAGAGAGAGAGGAGGGGGGGGGGGGGCGCAAATCAGCATAAACATTTACTTTAATTAAGCTAAGCACCAAAATCACACTGACAGGTTACAATTATTTGAAGACAAGTCATTTATACAGCCACGCCTCAAACAGACCCAAGCCCTTTCCTACCCCGTTCTCTTTTGTTTTCTAATCAGTAAAATTATCATACTGGGCCAACCTAATAAAACTGAGTAACCAGCTTGAGAACAACAATAAGAAAGCTTTTGAAATTGTGCAAGACTTGACAAAACCGACGCAAAGTCAGCACCACTGATATGAAGAACATAGATAGACAGGAACTGTCTCGCGCAAGTAGATATTACAAAGAGATGGACAGAATCTTTCTCTGAACTCCACAACAAACACAGGGCATGTGAGATCTAAATGTACTAAGAGTATAAAAATTATCAAACAAGGATGACTTCTCATTATTCCGTGACGAAGTTATAGCAGCAGAAGTCACTGAAAAACGGCAAGATTGCAGGATGTGACAACATTCCTGGAGAACGTTTAAAACGTGAAGTGGCAGTAACTGATATAAACACACACACACACACACACACACACACACACACACACACACACACACACACACACACACACACACACACACACACACATCTGCAAAATAAATACAGCATGCTGGGGAGAGGCTGGCACCTCCGACTCGGTCACCGTCATTCTTCCCAAGAAAGAAAATCTCCGCCCTTTTTGCCAAAGCTACCAACACTGAGTTTATTAATCTCAATCAGCCATGCCAGTAAAATAATGCTAAGCATCACCCTGAGTAGAACAATCACAACCATAGACGCCATTCTTTCTACAGAACAAGCTGGTTCTGCAAAAGCAGAAGTACGGTAGAGCAGATCTTCAATCTGCGAAGCCTCTGTGAAACATCTGGACTACATCAGAGAAGAGTTATACTATGGTTTGTTCTTTTTCTTTTCTTTTTCATTTCAAAAAGACATTTTTCACTGAGTATGGCATGAGGCACAATCAGCTACAATGAAGAAAGTGAACAATGGGCAGAAAATAATCATCACTATCTTACTATCCATCCAGCAACTTGACGTCAAAACTAGCGCAGTGTATTTGTAA
>CM054138.1:29257133-29264633 GCA_028751875.1 Rapana venosa
AGTAAGTAGTATAGTAAACAGTAACATGGTGGTAACATACACCAGTGGCTTCTGCTGTTGTACTTCACCTAGTCTTTTTCTCACCCAGACACCTTTTACATTTTTTTTTAAAATCATTTTTAAAATATGGAACCAAGTTAATCAGTTGGTTTTTCTTGTATTCTCTTCTTTTTTTTTTTTAAAGATTTTAAAAAGCACACACTGATGGGTCAAACTATTATAGCGTTGTTTCCATGGCCCCCCCCCCTTCCCACCGACTTTGGTTTAATCATTTGTAGCAGCTGATATACATTGTCATGCCTCTCTGAGAAATTATCTTATTACAAGTGAAAACGAAACACACTTATTTCACTTTTATCAAATCTGTTATCAGAAGGCTGATGTAGTATTCGGTTAGAGCTGAATGTGTACGGCAGTGGACAGTCTTTTTGGTCTGTATACTCCCATTTATTGACCCGCACAAGCACTGCAAGCATACAACTACAAGGGAACGTTAACTTTTGAACTCTGAATATGTGTTCGGCCAAGCTCATAAAACCATACACGGAACTGTTGTAAACGATTGACTTAACAAATGGGAAGTTTGGAAGACACTGGGTATCCTTCAATTCTTTTAACTGTACTCTCTTCTTCGCTATTTTGTATAGATCTACTATTGTACTATCCTCTTCTTTGTTAGTTTGTATACGTCTACAAAGCTCCAAAAT
Source organism: Rapana venosa (assembly GCA_028751875.1). Taxonomy (NCBI): domain Eukaryota; kingdom Metazoa; phylum Mollusca; class Gastropoda; order Neogastropoda; family Muricidae; genus Rapana; species Rapana venosa. The sequence continues at coordinate 29,257,841 of CM054138.1, forward strand.
CAAGTCGCCTTAACTTTAATATCCCTTGACGGTAGGTTAGCCCCTTCTCGTTTGCTGCGTCATTGCTTATGGATCATCTCTTTTCATAATAGATGTCAGATCTCATCTGCTAAGAACCCCCCCCCCCCCCCCCCTCCAAAAAACAACAACAACAACAACAAAACAACCAACAACAACAAACCAGCTTCACCGACAACTTCATAAACCGATGCGCAGGTGAAGCCTCGATTGCACACTGGTTACCTTCGAGTTTCCATAATCCACCTAATGCTTTCATGACCTACGGAATTTTCAACACGCACGCTTTGAATTTCAGCATACAGGTAAGCGTCAGGAGTTGAACACTGACCAGCAGGCCTACAGTTTGGATGGGGGAGGGGGGCGCAGAGAGACAGAAGTCGGTGGGTGGGTGTGTGGGCGGGGAGGGGAGGGGAACAACACACACACATATATATACACACACACACACACAACATTAGCCGCCGCTGAGATTCAAATAGCGAACCACGACTTCAGGACAAACATTTCAGAGTAATAAGAAGCCCGTTCCCTTATGATCCCATTGATTATCTCGCGCATTGAAAAAAAAAATTCAATAACGTTGCATGGCAAATTCCAGACATGCCAAGAAGTGTTACAGCACTCATTCAAACACGGCAGTTCCATGATAGCTTTCCAGATGATCTTCGATCATCACATCGAGTGGGAAAATCCCACACCACCCATATTTCGATAGAAGCGATATTGTCATACTGCCTTGATCCCAACTTATGAACTCTACAAATGTCAGAGAGAGAGAGAGAGAGAGAGAGAGAGAGAGAGAGAGAGAGAGAGAGAGAGAGAGAGAGAGAGTAGAGAGAGAGAGAGAGAGAGAGAGAGAAGAGAGAGAGAGAGAGAGAGAGAGAGAGAGAGAGAGGAGAGAGAGAGAGAGAGAGAGAGGAGAGAAGGATGACACGCGTGCGCGCGCACACAGAGAGCTCATTTTTCATAAATTATGCTTTTTTAAATATTAAAGAGCGGAATCGATTCCTGAAAGTTTGTGACAATACAAGACACAACACACACACGAGAGGAGAAGAGAAAGAGAAAGAAGAGGAGAGGAGAGAGGGAGAGAGAGAAGAAAGAGAGAGAGAGAGAGAGAGAGAGAGGGAGAGAGAGGAGAGAGAGAGAGAGAGAGAGAGAGAGAGAGAGAGAGATGGTTTTTAAAAAAGAAAGTGCGAGGCTGTAAGAAGGTTCGAATCAATTAATTGATTAATCAATTAATTATGAAAGAATGAAACAGGAAGATCATTTCCAAAAACCTGGAATGCTGTCTGAAAGGGCTTCAAACATTCAAATGAATGGGAACTTTTCTGGGTTTGTTTGGGTTTTTTTCGTTCTTCGGCTAGAGCCCCGAGGTTCACCATTAGTCATAGTGAGACTGTACGTATGCGACTGTTTTTGTCTACCACTAAGGTAGCCGCATTACGACCAGGAATGCTGAAACCTTTTGCCTTAAAAGTACACACACGCACGCGCTTGCATACACCCATGCATGCATTAAATTCACGCGCGCGCATACCACACGCACGCACGCGCGCGTGCGTGCGCATTTTCTAGCTCAAGGTTAAGATTATTTCATAAAAAGCATAGTTTGAAAATAATTATGTTTGAATGTGTCTGAGCAATCTGGGTTTACTTTTCTGAAGTTATCTGCGGATTAGAGAAGTGTGTAGAGTGTTAGGCTAGAGCTACATTTGCGGATTTAGCCTTAGAGTGTTAGGCTAGTGCTACATTTACGGATTTAGCCTTAAATCTCTCGTCCATGTGGAAAAAAATTGAAGCGCGCGCGCGCGCGCACACACACACACGCATGCACGCACGCGCACGCACGCACGCGCACACACACACACACACACACACACCACATCAGGCTTCTGGCATTTAGCAACGATTGATATCAGGCAGGGCAAGCCAAAGCAATGGTCCCGTCTGGCTATACTGAACGATTTCTCTTATCTGCTCCTGCATGGCGGAAACAAGTAACGGGCACGTTTTCATAGATTACTGGAAGCGCTAAATGCACTCTACTTTTGTGATGCAGATATACTGAGGACAACTCTTACTCTCTCTCTCTCTCTCCTCTCTTCTCTCTCTCTCTCTCTCTCTCTCTCTCTCTCTCTCTATATATATATATATATATATATATTTATATATATATATATATTCTCTCTCTCTCTCTCTCTCTCTCTCTCTCTCTCTCTCTCTTATATATATATATATATATATATATAGAGAGAGAGAGAGAGAGAGAGAGAGAGATAGATAGATAGATAGATAGATAGATAGATAGATAGATAGATAGATAGATAGATGGATGGATGGATGGATGGATGGATGGATATGTAGATAGATAGATAGATAGATAGATAGATAGATAGATAGATAGATAGATAGATAGATAGATAGATAGATAGATATTCAGATCACTGCTTAATTAAAGTTATATGAGTGTAAATGTTAGCAACGTGGGCGGGGAGAGACCAAAACTATGTGGCTTGTCTATTTTCAGCGAGCTTGAATGTTGCTGTTGGTGAGTAGAACCAGAAGAATTTGTGGTCTGTGTTCATAATTATCATCACCGAGAGTGTGCATTTTCAATGGCAAGACTAAATCTTTCAGAATAGTTCAATGGTGTTTTAATTTCCCATGGTGATGTTACATATTACTTCACTGCTCTGGAGTATGAATGACATGCCTTAACATTTGTCTGTCAACTCCCATCCCCCTCCATGATGCCGAAGTCTTATACAAGTTTGAATCTGATAACACTGTTCTTGAATATGTTGTGCGATCAGAATGGTGGGGACTGTACTATACTGGTTCATTAAGCAAAGAAAAAAAATAGTATGCTGCCAGAAGAACGTGTCAGACTGTCCAGTCTTCAAAGGGGAAAGCGCATTCCGATGACACGCCACAGGGAGCCCACAGCATGTGTGGAACGAGACCTGCCTGCAAGTTCTCCATGGCCTGATCCACATCTACCTTGGCTCATGTCGCCATCGTTGTAGGTGACACACAAACGCCTGTTTTCTGTAGCAGTCTTGACTTCTATCGGATTATCTAATGCTTTGACACAGTTAATTGTCAGAGTTAAGAAAACCATCAATGCCATTGTATTCTGGTAGTGCACGACACTTTTGTTGCGATAGAGTGTTAAATGGCTTAACACTATAGCTTTGATTGCAATGAATATTTGCCATTCCTCTCTCTCTCTCTCTCTCTCTTCTCTCTCTCTCTCTCTCTCTCTCTCTCTCTCTCTCTCTTCTCTCCAGGCTACTTTCAAGTTCTACTGTCATAGATAGGAAGGGGAACAGCAGAGTTGTGTAGTCTAGATGAAGGTGACTGTGTGTGGTACTGACTGGTCCACTGAGTTGACAGACATGAACAAAATTTTAACTACTCATTCTTCAACTCTCACCCTGTCTGAATACACACATTCTCACGCCGTGTGTTAGCTTGCTACATTTACCTCTCACTGCCTGAACATCATCAGAAAAACACCCCTTCCTAGTTCATTCAGTTCATTACTAACTTTAAAAATCAGGAGACATTACCCTAGAATATTACCATTGCTAGACATGAACAAGTCATTATTTTCATAACAACCGAGTCCAAATGAATGGCTAAAACGCTTGTGCCTTGGATGTTTCACAAATCAGACCTCAATCCTTGATAAATCCAAACTTAAACTGCATGCAGTGAGACACACAAACAACAATAATCCCGGGTATTTATAACGTCCTACCTGTCCAAGCTTTCTGTTACAACACTGAAACATCGGGACTCCTCACTGAGATGCAGGTTGTTTGTGTGTGAGTGTTTGTGGAGGGCGGGTCATGATTCCAACCTCTTCTACTTCACGTTGCACTGGGTGGCGGGCTCCGTAGCTCTGCTTTCAGGTTCTCTGATAAAAAGTCTCTCTGGGGTGGCTCTCATACTTTCTTCTCCCGCGCTCCATGTTTTCCCTCCTCTATTGTCTCTTTCACTTTTGTCCCTTCTTGGCGCATCACAATTCATGTCTAAAGCACAAACACAGAGCTGTCTCTCCTCCAAGTCTCAGGGCCTTCCACCTCTCAGTATTTAGAGCATTCTATCTCAAGGTTCAGAGCATTCTGTTTGTCTCCCAAACTGTCCCGTCCTTTCTGGATAGTTCCTATCCTTCCCAGTATTCCTGGGCAAAATGTGACCCATAACGACAGCCTACTCTATTACACGACACTCACTGAATAGAAACACAATGTTATTTTATAATCATACCAAACTATCATAAAATCAGCCATCCTGATACCCTACTCTTTCTGCAATATATATATATATATATATATATATATATATATATATATATATATATATATATATATATATATATATATATATATATCTCTTTCACTTTCCCTGTTCTCCTGTCCATCAGTCATTTGCATGTCTGCGTGTTAGCGTGGGAGTGTGGTATGTGAACCGCGCACATGTACGTGGTATGGCCTACGGGCCAGGACCCAAATATCCTTCAAGGACTGTACTTCCAGTGAGTCCAGCATTTAACTGACCTGACTCTAAGTGGCCTTTTAGTTATCCTCTCTACTTTGACAACTTATGAAAGCCCTCTTTAACCGTTCATCCAGCCTATTACACAACCTCTTCCGCCTGTGGTTGGGAACCCCACATCAGACTATGAGAACTAAGCGGCTTTTTTTTTTTTTTATCCCGTGACACCTAGTGTACCCTCTTTCCTGAGAAAATAAACAAAGGGTGCACCTGACTGCCTTACTTGGCATCGCGGCACGGTCACCCAAATTGGCCTCTTGAGGGCACAAAAGAATTCCAGGCAGTCTGCGATTTCCAACATCATTAGAAAGCGTTGTAACTGCTGCCAATCAGATCAGCTGGGACCCAGCACGTGTTTCCCATTCGGCGTCAACCATTACCTAGCTTGTTAATAGAATGAAGTTTCCTTTCCTGTTGTTTTATTTTCCTGGGTGTAATAATCATGTCCATACACTAAACACTCCAACCCAACAAAATACACACAAGAGGGGAGGGAGAGAGAGATAGGGAGAGAGAGAGAGGGGGGGGGGGGGGGGGAGAGAGAAGACAGACAGAAAGAGAGAGAGGGGGGGGGGGGGGGGCGGCGGCTGTTGCAGCCCATTTACAAGGGAACAATGGGATACCCATGTGCAGTCTTTACACATTTTAAAACAATCTTAACGTAAGCCAGTTACCATGATGATGATTACCATATCATGGAATGAATCATAAAACATAATTTAGCTTAGCACAGATGACACAAACTATCGTATTACAGTTTTCTTACACTGTGATCAATCAGCAGTGAATCCGCCATTATACATGCCTGTTTGTTTCTGCAGTGATCGTAACAAGCTTTAGAAACTCACCAAAGCCATGAATGACACAAGGGTCAGCTATCATGTATAAGATAGTTCTGACGACAGTGAACAGGAGGTATGTACTAATGTAGCAAACTGTTTCACTGACAGCTATGATCTGGTCTGTAGCATTGTTGTGCCTGAAAACAGGGAAAGCAAGTGTGTGATGACATAAAGAACCACAAGGGCGACCCAAACCTGGAGGAGATAACAAAAACAGGTCTTCCAACATGAATGAGTCATAAGAAGCCCTTAAAACCTTCAAACCCCAAGAGCATCATGCAATGACACGTTTGTCAATAACATGCTGAAAACACAAATACCTGAGCAAAGTCCACAACTATTCACTCTTTTCAACAACAGCAGGAGGTTAGAGTATCAGTATATTCCACAGAGCTGTCGAGAGGCCAACACGGTACCCAGCCACAATTTGGGGAAGGACAGAACAAAAACTGACTGCTTTCATCCTGTCAAACAAGTGAATACCTACATTAGAAAAACATCATGAACACTCCAGAGCAAGTGGGCTTTAATCCCTTTACACAACACTGTTCCACTGAGGACCATGTGACTTATATTGAGAATGGTTTTCAGGACAAGCAACACACTCTAGCAGTCTTGAGAATCACGACCGACAGCGAGGAGGCATGCAAAAAAAAGCTGTGATGATGGGCTACGCCTGAAACTCCAGAATAATGTGTGACCGGGTGTATACCAGTAGATGACTCAGTGCCTCACCAAAACTATCGGTGATAAGAAAGCGAGTCCACGTTAATACATGCCCTGAAACGAGTCCTTCAGGGAGTAATCTTGTGTCCTACACTATTAGTCTTCATAATAAAACAAGATTAGCCAAAGAACGTCTATGGAGCTATATATACATGCCAATAATCTTTGTGCTAAGGTAGTGATATTCAAATCATTCAAGTTCTACCAACTACATTCTGTTGAAAAAAGCAGTGGCTTCTGGAAGTCAATACCCAGAAGACCGTTTACACTATCTCCAGCCTCTCAACAAGCAGACTTCGCTTTTTGAGGGTTTATAACCCCACCTACCTTAGGTGACTTTTCACAGATGGCTGACATAAAAGGAGCAGGTCACACACATAAAACCCCTACCCCAGAAGCTAATGATGCCAAGGTACGATCCTGCCACGACTGACACTTGTGTACAGTCAAGCCACGACTCATGAGGATGTACACTTATGTAAAGTCAAGCTACGACTCATGAGGCTGTACACTTGTGTAATGTCAAACCACGACTCATGAGGCTGTACACTTGTGTAAAGTCAAGCCACTACTCATAAGGCTGTACACTTGTGTAAAGTCAAGCCACGACTCATAAGGCTGTACACTTGTGTAAAGTC
>CM054138.1:29267133-29294633 GCA_028751875.1 Rapana venosa
AATGTCAAAATCCTTCGGATGAGACTATAAACCAAAGCCCCATGAGCGAATGGTTGCAGGACATCTTACGCACATGTTAAAAACCCGTTCCGCCTTTCACTAGAGCAGGCCATTCCCTGTCGATAGGAACGGGGGTCCCCCATACGCAAAAATATCACCAGTGGTCAACCTAAGAGCACGAGCCGAGGAATGGGGATGGGGGGAATGTGATAGTACAGGCGCGAACTGAAGAATCGTAAGAGATGGCTAAAAGTCTAAACATGTTGTAGTCCAAACAAAAAAAACAATGTCGATTATTCACCATCTTCTCTCTCAAAGTTCGTCTTTCTTGTCTCAAACTAATGACCCAATACTAAAGCAAAGCCAAATGGCTAAGAAGAGTCACTTCTTTCTGGTGTCAGCTGATTTTTTTTTAAAGTCTGTCAATGATGGTATTGTCCAAATTGTCGTGAACATGAATTACACAACAACCATTTGTTCAAAATGGTAATCAAATTATTTATGCCATTACCAGCCGTGCCTTTGTTCTGAGACAGGCCATTTTAATCGCCTGAACTTTTTCACATTCTTTATAGTACATCCCTCTATCAAGCCTTTTTAAAGTCGCTCAGGGTAGGTTCCAAATATATACTTGAATAGGACTGTCAGACTAAAGGAATGATTATCTTAGATTATATAGGACTATCCAGCCCCATGAACATGTATAGATCCTGTAACTTGTAAGAAATTGCTGTATTATACACATGCTACCTCAACCCTGCGTCCTCTCTCTCTCTCTCTCTCTCTCTCTCTCTCTCTCTCTCTCTCTCTCTCTCACTCACTCACTCACTCACTCACACACACACAATCTCAAACACACACGCACGCACACACACACACCACACACACACACACACACACACACACACACACACACACACACACACACCACACACTCTCTCCTCTCTCTCTCTCTCTCTCTCTCTCTCTCTCTCTCTCTCTCTCTCTCTCTCTTTCCCTCGTTAATTCTCTGTCCAGTTTATATGAACGGGCATGGGGAAAAAACGCGCTTTTCGCTCGCTGGTTAGTCTGAGTTACGGCGCAGGCGATTATCGATCAAATAGCCCCTCTTCCACGCTACAATCCCCAGCAACAAAAATAGCACCAGCTCCCCATCCCAACTGCACTTCATATCTCTCTCCCCCTGATTTCACAAACGCGTCTTTCGGCCCTTTCAGTCTTAATAGGAACGCTCTTCATCTTATACAACAAGCTAAATAAAATGTTCCCTTTAACCCTTTTCACTTTCTTTATGACGTTTGTCACATCTGTCCAAAAGGTGATTCACACTGAGGTAAACTGAAATCATACAGAATGCTCTTTGTTAATATTACCAACAGTGAAATTGGAGACGCAATGCTTTCTGCCTAACATTTAGTGAGCGCTTTAATTTGCACCATAAAAAGTTCAGTTCTGTAGTCATTCACCAAACACCGCCTTAAACTACACTGCAGAAGCATTCCTTCCCATTTCTTGGAAGAGATATTTCTGATGTGTATTACTTTAAACACTGGATTTCCACATAACTCATTTCAACTTAGATATCGATATAATTCAATCGAGTTTTCAAGAAAATACAGGACGGTAACTATTTCTTGGCTGTAAGTAAATAATGACAAAGACTACCCCCCCCCCCCCCCACACCCACCAAACCACACACACCACACACACAACACACACACACACACACACACAGCATTGACAGTAATCGATGAAATGACGAAAACTTGCCAACAAGTTTTTGGCGTTTGATCATCGATATTCCAGTCCTGGTTTTTCCATCCTCATTCCTGTATACAGTGTCTCAGTTTCCAAAAATACTTTCTGACAGACTGTTATTACAGAGTGGTGAAACATTTTCTTCCCGGCCTTCCTGATGTTATTGAACGAATTTACCAAACACTTGCCGAGAATTTAGATGATAAACAACATTTCCGATAAAAAAAAAAAAATTTTTTAACTTTTTAAAACATGCACACTGATGTCGTGTTTTAGGCACCATCTTTAGGAATGGTTTATATTCTGACATGCGGAGAAAAACGTGGGGGTGGGAGATATAAAACACAACTTTAAAAAAGATAAATAAAAAGACCCGCACACAAATGATTTTTATTTTAAAAAAATAGCAATCTGATATTTGGCACTCGATGGAGAAGTTGAGTGTTGTCTGCAGTGTTTTTGTTGCAAGTTTTCTTATTTGGTTTGGATTTTTTTTTTAATCTTTCTTTTTATATCATACCCCCCCCCCCCCCCCCCCCCCCCCCCCCCCCCCCCACCCACCACGTGGTACCTTTTTCTCTGTGTGTAGCAGAACTTTGGGGGTCTAGGTAATTATGCAGCACGTCAGTGTGAAAAAAAGGTAACTTTCATTTGCACTGAAAACGTTTCTGGGGGTTAAAATGGGGACCCCAAATGACTTTATTGTGCAATGGACAGATACTCTCTACATTAATTCTGTTAAATACACTGTACTCGTTACTGGTAAAAGTTAGTAGCATCGGAAGATGTTATGGTACCAAAAAAGGGCTTATAGAATGCTAAATAATTTGGATGCACGAGGAAAAAGAAAGTGAGTATCTAATATTCGTTGCAAATTGTATGAAAGTGGTTTTGGGAATATGGGGAAACAGAGGGGTTCAAAACGTTAAAAGAGTGTCCATACCAGTTTAAAGAAAGACTGATTATCAGCAGATTACAAGAATGGGACTTCCACATTAAAAACAACATTTTGCACAGAGTTGGTTTTGGTTTGCGCAGTCAAAACCTTCAATCACCCCCTACTCCTACGCCCCCTCCCCCCCCCCCCCCCCCCCCCTTTTCTGAGTGAGTCAGTAAGTGAGAGAGTGAGATTTTTTTAATTTGTTATTCGTTAATTTCAAGGATAATGGAGTAAGCACTCTTTATATATTTATTTATTTTATTTTATTCTTTTATATCGAGGATAATGGAATAAGCACTTATGTGCTTTTTTACATCCAGTCCCCGTGTGTATGCTGATTTGTGAATTCTGTCATCTGTTCCCACCGGCACACAATGGCCTACTCTTACGTAAAGCGGAACAGGATTTAACGTGTGCGCAAGATGTTCTGCGTGCGTTCGCATAGGGGACCTCGGTTTATAGTCTCATCCGATGTGTGTGTGTGTGTGTGTGTGTGTGTGTGTGTGTGTGTGTGCGTGCGTGCGTGCGTGCGTGCGTGCGTGCGTGCGTGCGTGCGTGCGTGCGTGTGTGTGTGTGACAGAGAGAGAGAAAAGCAGGCTAGGCACTAATTTTATCAACACCAGGTAGTCAAGGTGAACAAGTCTGACAGGAACCGCCGTCCTTTTCCCACGATCTCAAAGCTCATACAGGGAAAGAGTGGGAGCGCATGATGGGAAGCCACACTACAAAAGCATCCATTGTAATGCACCCCCCACCCCACCCCTTTCCCTCCTCAGCCCTTCATTACGTCGGATTCTATGAGCTGTGCATAACAAAGCAATCAGGGGATTGCAAGACAAATACCTGAACTGTTCAGCAGACATTGATGAATGCTGTAGCTGAGTGGTTCAGACCGTTTATCTTCAATCCTGCGGGTCCATGAAGACGTGGGTTCGAATCTCGGGAGGGGCATCTGGCGAATTAAGGGTGGGGACTTTTACAAGTTCCTCAGTCAATTTAAAGTGCAGACCTGCCAATGCTTTACTTCCATAACGGATGTAGACGATCAGGCAGGGGATTCTGGTGAATTAAGGGTGGGGATTTTTACAATCTTCCCAGTCAACTTAAAGTGCAGACCTGCCAATGCCTTGATTTTATTCATGTGTGTACGTATGCAGTTGATCAAAATATTCATGTTTAAGATCTCGTAATTCATACCATTGGTCAGTGGGTTACGAAAACACAAACCGTACCCAGCACGCTCCCTGTGCTTGGACAGGGATTGACTCTGCCATGGTCAAACTGCCCAAGATTCCCCGTGGGGATGCCAGGGGACTGTCAGTATAAATAGCATCCCCAACCTCTATAAATTCTGTGCTAGGAATTCCCTCTTTTACACCCCTCTCTCTCTGTTTCTGCTTTGTACCTTTACTTCCTGTCACCTCCTTGTCCATTTCCTGCTTTCTTGGTCCATTCTCCGGCCTTTTTTTCCGGAAAGACAATAGAAAAGTTTTCTCCCATGCCTAAGTTGGATGCGTTGGGCCTAACTTGTCAGGTGCTTAACAGCTGCGCAACGCATTCTCGCTCGTATGACAAACAACAATAGTTGCTGAGCGTTCAAAGAAGAAGCAACTGCCCAAGAGACACTGAAGAATTCTGAACGAAAGCCCCACGACTCCTCAAATAGGGAGGAGAGAGAAAAGGGGGCGGGGTGGGTAAACAGAGGCAGACAACACCTTTCGGGGAGAGTGAGAAAGACGGAGCCCATACGGAGAGAGACGGGTAGGGGAGGGAGGGGGGGCAGGTAAAGTCGGATCCAACCCAATCCAATCTTGTTTATAGCCCCGCCGACCACAGAGGCCATATCGTGGCTGTCACCTTGTAACATTTTAAATCTGAGACTAAAACTGTTCAACAATATACAGATTAATGCAGGGTATAAAATCAAGGGGACGGGATAGCTCAGTGGTCGGAGCACTCGCTTTCCCCCAGCCAAGTTAAGCAGCGTCGAGCGTGGTTACCACTTGGATGGGTGACCGTTTGCGCGCCTTGGCTTCAGTACAGTTCCCCCAGCTGTAAATGGGTACCTGCCCTCTTTAGGGTCAGGGAAGGTAAAGCAGCGAGGGAGAGGAGATGGGCGCCGCCCTCAATATGCTGGCCCTAGAGAAGTGAGGTCTCTGACGCCTCGCTCCCCTACGACCTTATAGGTTATGGGACTCCTTTACCCTTACCTTTACCTTATAAAATCAACTCTATTGTCGTTCCTTGTATCAACGCCCTAATCAACCGTAAGGGTCAACCCGGATGGTCATCACTACGTTGTGGGAGAAACCACATGAAAGACAGAGGATGATAGGATAAGAGTCACACAGATACACAGACAATAGATGGATAAAATAAGACAGCTTTTGTTTTCGTTCCTCGGCTAGTGCTCCGAGCTAGGTTCACCGGGTGAGATTTGCCTAGGCGACTGTTTTTACCCATTATTAAGGTAGTTGCATTCCGACTTCGGGGATGGTGTCTAAGATTACACACATGTGTAGGTGCATAAAAGCATTTTGCCATCCGTTCCTACTAGCATGAAATTGCCTACTCTTTCAAAAGGCGGAACAGGTTTTTAATGTGTGCGCAAGATGTTCTGCGTGCGTTCGCACACAGGTGAGAGGAAAAGCTCGGTTTATAGTATCATTCGAAGGACCAAATAGATCTATATGGTTATGTATAACTAAGACAGATGAATACACAGAGTCAGAGACAAATTTATAATATGATTTTACTGAAGGGGGGTATTTCCTGGAAATTGCCTTGTTGTTGTTGTTGTTGTTGTGCGTTCCCCAGCTTTACACCCTGGGGGTCACCCAGAACATGCCCTCTGACTCACTCATCCCACCTGGGAATCACTGTGAGATAGGAAGTACACCGGGTGAGAAGTTTGCGTGTACGACTATTTTCAAGTACCTCGCCACATAGGCAGCCATACTCCGCGACTTCAGAGGATTTTTTCTCCTATAAAGGAGAGTGCAGGTTGTTATGTTAAGAGCTTGTCATGGCTGAAGGCAATCTCAACATAACATTTTAAACATAACAACATTTTAATGTAGGCCTTGGCAATTAGCTGACATCAATAACCTGACACAGCTTTTGGCCTGGGAAATTGCCTTTATTCTAAAAGCTTTGTACGGGCAGTCTGGCTGGAGAGGAGGAATGGGGGGAAAATCCAATAACATGCTACTCACCTTGATCTTCCACGTCAAGATTGCGCATCATCCAACTGATCAGATCAGCTCCTGCAACAAACACAACAGAAAATGATTTTTAAGTTCAACTGCTTTCAGCCTCAAAACACATTAATTCGTTTTCTTACACTCCCATCTCCATCATACTGCCTAAGAGTGCTGCGTGTGTGTGTGTGTGTGTGTGTGTGTGTGTGTGTGTGTGTGGTGTGTGTGTGTGTGTGTGCGCGCGCGTGCGTGCGTGGTGCGTGCGTGCGTGCGTGCGTGCGTGCGTGCGTGCGTGCGTGCGTGCGTGCGTGCGTGCGTGCGTGCGTGCGTGCGTGCGTGCGTGCGTGCAGTGCGTGCGGCGCGCGCGCGCGCGAGAGAGAGAGAGAGAGAGAGAGAGAGAGAGAGAGAGAGAGAGAGAGAGCACGCGCGACATGAGTAAAATTGATTGTTAATCCTATTTGTGGACGGTTGCATGCGTGTAAATTATTTATTTGAATGTAAACGCTTGGATTTATTTCTTTACAAGATTCAGGGCTATATAAATTCAATACATCAGTAGTAGTAGTAGTAGTAGCAGCAGCAGCAGCAGCAGCAGCAGCAGCAGCAGCAGCAGCAGCAGTATTTTACACGCAGCTAGCAAGAAGATGGTGATACGATGGTGACGGTAGTTTTTCGGAAGTTGTGACAACACGAGAATCTATAAGTACTTCTACTGCTGCATTAGAAATAGCATTAGAAATAACATACATTCTGTACAGAGCTTCAGGGTGTTGGTAGCCCTGCACACATTACTGACGGATGACGTACGACTTGTTGTTGCGGTGCACAAACCAGCCACACATGCCAACTGCAAAATCACAGTCATAAATCACAGTAATTGTGGCCTGTTTTATTAATCACAGAGGCCGCACAATAGGGAATAAGCGGCAGTGCAAGTTAAGATCAAGGTCAGTTGCTGGCACTGCGCTCATCAGCAATTATGTTATTTCTATTCAAGCAAAAACTGGCAAGGACTTGAGAGAGGGAGCAGAGGGTATTTAGTGGGGGAGGGGGAAGAAGAGATAACTATTAGTAAGCAGGACAAAATTACAGGTTTCCTACACTGAAACCTGACCAGGTAGGCGCACTCCTATTTGTGTGTGCGCGTGTTCTTTGTACGTCTGTTCACTTAATGTGATACTAGACGTGCGTGCGTGCGTGTGTGTGTGTAATCTACAAGACTTTCAATGCAACATAAAACAGACATTATCATAATGACCCTGAAAACTGAAAATTTGTAGTGAGTGAAGATGGTTGCTTCTCAAGCACTGTATCGTAGTGTACGCTGCAAAATGTTCTTTTAATAAAAAAAAATTTAAAATATAAAAAAAGCAAGCAAGCAAGAAATCAAACCGTACAGTCGAAACAAAACGAACAAACAACAAAAAACCCGTTCCAGCAAATCAACACCTTTTTCTCTGGTGAAATTCCGACCCTGAACTTCTGGAATCCAGAGAGCTGAACAATGCTGCAAAGTGGCTGTTAAACTTCTTTTTTTTCTGAAATTATTTTTCCTTAAGATAAATCTTAGAAGAACTTACAGGTAAACTGACATTTTTCGGGTTGACACCAACGTTTTCGATCTAGGCTAGCACATGATGATGAAAATTCGACCATCATGGGGCAATTGCATTCAAATCTTTCGAGTTCTGTGCTTGTGCAGCGAGAACATGGCTTTTGACCAGAGTTCCATATATGCTTCAATACTTCGACTGCATTACTGAATTTTGTTTCTTTGGTTAGGGATTTTGGGTGTTTGAGTTTTGTTGTTGTTGTTTTGTTTTTTAATGAGTCGTAAATATAGACAGGATAGCTCAGTGGTCAGAGCACTCGCTTTCCCTCAGCTAAGGTTAAGCAGCATCGAGCTTCGTTACCACTTGGATGGGTGACCGTTTGCGCGCCTTGGCTTCAGTACAGTCCCCCAGTTCATCCAGCTGTAAATGGGCGCCTGCCTCTTTAGGGTCAGGGGAGGTAAAGCAGCGAGAGAGAGAGAGAGAGAGAGAGAGAGAGAGAGAGAGAGAGAGAGAGAGAGAGAGAGAGAGAGAGAGAGAGAGAGAGAGGGGGGGGGGGAGGGAGTGGGGGCCGTCCTCAATGTGCTGACCCCTTGAGAAGTTGAGGTCTCATGCCTCAATCCCATACGACCACATACGTTATGGGACACCTTTACTTTTTACCTTTACCTTTTTATGACAGCTCCGAAACGGACAGGCTCTAGTGTGTCCTTAGACACCACTTAATTTCAAATATTCTTTCTTTCTTTTTCATTTCTTTAGCTATGTTTTTGGTCAGCCTTAACAACGTCGAAACAATAGCAAAAGGATCACAATCACAAGTCACAGCACCTGTCTCTATCTGTCCCTGTGAATAATCATCGAAAACGTCGTTTTAATATGAGAGTCTCCTTAAGTTTTCTCCATCATCATCATCATCATCATTATTGTCTCTCAACTGTCTCCAAAATTTAATCTGTTGTCGTGTCGTCGTTATCGTAATTGCCCTCACTGTTGAATAATCATAATCATTGGCACCAGTCCGTATTGCTGCCATATATCAAAACTCCATCTTCTATCTTTTCTGCTCTCGTTAGTCCTTGCTCGTAGGAATATCAGCCTCTCTTTGTTTTTTGTTTGTTTGTTGTTTTATTGTTGTTGTTTTTACCGTACGCGGTGCCTCATTTTCAGACAGCATGAGCACGAGTGCTGCTGCTGCTGCTACTGCTGCTGTTGCTGCTGCACCATTCATTCCAACTCACAACATGCACAGGTCTACACTCAGGTTTGTTCAGTTCTGACACGCCTTCGTTCATCACTGCTTCAGAATCTTCAATCAGGAATGCATAGGGAGGTACCGAAGACGAACCAGCGAGGTGCCACGAACCACAAGTCAGCCCTGCATAGTTGGCGAGTCACAGCTTGTTTCGTTCGGTGGTTTGTGTGTGTAAGGAAGGATAGGGGGGGGGGGGGGGGGGGGGGGGGGGGGGGGGGGGGGAGTTCTTGCTTTTTTTTTGTTTTGTTTTTTGGGGGGTGTGGGGGGGTAGTGGTGTTTGGTTAGTTGTTTTTTGTTGGGTTTTTTTTGTGTTGTTTGTTGTTGTTTTTTGGGGGGTGTTTGTGTGGGGGGAGGGCTCTAGGTTTTCTTTGTGTTTGTTTTTTGCTTGCTTGTTGTTGTTTTTGGTTGGTTTTGTTGTTGTTGGTTTTTGTTTTTGGGGGGGGGTTGTTTGTGTGGTTGTTTTTCTTGTTTTTTTTTTGCTTTTGTTGTTTTGTTGGTTTTTTGTTTTGTGTTGGGTTTTTGGGGGGTTTTTGTGGGGGGGGGTTAAGTTGGCAGAATTTTTGTACTTATTGTTTTTGGACAAAGTAAGCTTTGTCGCAAGCCAATTTGAAAGGAGGGTTTGAGGGGGGGGGGGGGGGGGGGGTTATAAGAGGGTTGGGGAAAGGGACAGAAAACAACATTAAGACTGCATGCTACTTGAGTGACAGAAGAGAAGACTGCGCAGACAGCAGAGAAGAGAGGAGACGAGAGAGTGGGAGGATGTGGGGGGGTAAGACGACGAGGAGCAAGAGGGAAATGCTAAGACAAGTATGACAGAAGTACAGACAGACAGGGCAGGCAGACAGTGACAGATAGAGACAGACAGACGCAGACAGAGAGACAGACAGAGACAGACAGACACTGAGGCAGACTGACACTGCGACAGACTGACAGAAGACAAGAGGGACAATGCTAACGACACTAGTTTATTGTCATAAGCTTTTAAGCACATTTCCAAGGGGACTTTGGAAGGGGGAATGGGCACAATACGCAGACTGAACGAAGAAACAATATATAAATGTAGCCCAATTAATGATAGTCAAGGCATGGATTCCATGACGTTGTAAAAACATAGATACTGAGTCAGATTACTGCAGTGTTCAATCGGGTTGGTCCACTGGCATGTGCTTTTTTCCCCCTCTTTGGGGAGGGGGGGGGGGGGGGGGGGAGGAGCAGCACTGAACTGGCATAATCATGTATGCAGCTGTCCCATGATGGGCTTGTCCCTCTGTCTTCTGTCTGTCAGTATGTCTGTCTGCCTCAGTGTCTGTCTGTCTGTCTGCCTCAGTGTCTGTCTGTCTCTCTCTGTCTCTCTCTCTGTAAGTGCACATACAACATATCCGCACGAGCAGACACACAGACAACATAGGCAGAAAGGCAAGCAGACAGTCTAAAGACAGGTGGGCAGAAAGGTTGGCACAGACCGAGAGAGAGAGAGAAGAGAGAGAGAAGAGAGAGGAGAGAGATGAGAGAGAGAGAGAGAGAGAGAGAGAATGAGAGTCTGACTGACAGACAGAGACAGACAGACAGACAGACAGACAGACAGGACAAAGACTGGGGCAGAGAAAGCAAATAGCATAAGACAGATCACAAAAAGCCCAATAATCTATTAACTTTGTAACATACTCTGACACAGACTTGCATGTGCAGACCGTAGGCAAATTTAGCAGCGAACTGAACAGCAATTATTCATAACAATAATTATAACAATGATGCAGATGATGAAGATAATATCATATAATAATAACGATAATAGCAATAGTATCATTAATAATAAAATGTCAATCTTAATGCAATCACATTAATGATCATAGCAGCAGCAACAGCAACAGCAGCAGTTATGCAACTCATTTCTCGACTCATCACAGTGCGCGTGTGTGTTCGTTCTTGTATTTAACATCTGTTCACTAGTATAATAGTATAAAATGATATTAGACGGAAACAAGGACTGACAGTAGAAATAAAAGAAAGAAATAAGGAAAGAGAGGTTTAACACTAATAATAGTTTGGCATCACAACACAAATGCCTTTTTTTTTAAAGCAGCATGGGGAAAACAATCTAGCAGAGCCGAAAAATACAAAATATAGGTTAATATAATTATATATAGATATATATAGAGAGAGAGAGATATATATAGATAGATATATATATAGAGAGAGAGAGAGAGATAGGTAGATAGGTAGACAGACAGACAGACAGACGGACAGACAGACAGACAGACAGACAGACAGACAGACAGGACAGACAGACAGACAGACAGACAGACAGACAGACAGACAGACAGACAGACAGACAGATGGTTTGATGAAAAAAAGCAAATGCATTGCTTATTCAATGTACCATCTGGAAATAAAATTTTGACTTGACTTGACTTGACTTGACAGACAGATAGATAGATAGATAGAAAAATATAGTGAGGAAAATCAAACGCAGGTAACCAGTTACAACTTCATTCCCATCATAAAAATGATTTTGTCCAAGATTCGAAAAACAAAAAAATTCACTTCACTACAATATCAAACTTTGAAGGCAGCGCATATATATACACACACATATATATATATAGATAGATATAGATAGATATAGATGTAATTATTTTACGGAAATGTGTCTAAATTTTCTTCAGATTTATTTTTGTTGAAAAAGGTTTTTAGTAAGAGAAAATTGTCACCACAAATGCACTTGACATTTTTTGCAAAATTTTGCTTTAAGCGCGATTAATCTTATTTTACGGGAAACGGTGGTAATCAGTGTCGCGTAGAATATCGCAGAATGCAATTTTTTTTCGTTTGAAATGTGATATAGAGAAGCTATGCTTTTCTGTGGTACCATCTTCAAATTTTTCCGATCCTCAAGTGGCTTCGTAAAAGTTTTCAATAACAAAAGGAAGAATTCCTTGACTGAAGGACGTACAGAAACTTCAAAGGACTGTTCTGAATGTTGTGCGCCTTTTCTACGGCTTTATTTTTATTTCATTACCGTGTATCAACTATTTCATTACCATAGAGACCCAACATGAGCCCGCCCCCCATAAAAGACATTTGTACCTTTAAATATCTGACTATATCAGGTGATTTATGTCATGTCAATAGTGTGTGTGTGAGAGAGAGAGAGAGTGAGAGAGAGAGAGAGCATCAGGATGCAGGCACTTAAGTGAAACAGTACAAGATCAAGCACTGGTTACCAGCAGTTTTTTTGCGTTTGGGTTTTTTTGTTTTGTTTGTTTGTTGGGGGAGGGGGGTGGGGGATTCGTCAGAAGGAGAGCTCAGTCTCTGTGACGAAGGAAGCTCACTTCATACATGGATCACATAACTAATGAGGAAGTGAAAACCAGAATTGAAAACACAACTGGGCGATGGGAAGAGCTCCTCACTTCAGTGAAAAAACACAAACATTAGTGGTACGGGCACGTCACGCGAACATCTGAGCTGGCCAAAACTGTCCAACAGGGAACAGTACAAGGAGGGTGACGAAGAACTAAAGAAAAAGATGGGAAGACAACATCAGAGAGTGGACTGGCCTGGAGTGGAACGACTTGCCACGGAAAGCTGAGAACGAGGACAGGAGGAAGCTGGTTATAAAATCTTTAGTGGTACCCCAACGGTATTAGACTATGGATAGGCAAAGTGAAGATGAAACTAAAACCTGTCCGTGGTCACTGTCTTTCAAATGGCTCTGTACCTTTCTGGTGGTTTTTCAGGAGAGGTCTTCAGTTGCAAAGGTTAAATCTGGGGTAGATGTCCATTGGCATAAAAAGAAAGTTGGATGGTCTTCTATATCATTTCATAGAAGCATATCATTTTCGATCTGAGAGTCGTCCACTACTTTTCTTCAGTCGTTTTCATTGTAACACCAACAGGCTGAATGGCTGTTGGGGTCACCGACAGCAACTTTTGTATGAACATATCTTTATTTGGTGGGAAGTACAAGTTGAAGATGGTGATAAGAGAGTTGTCCACTGCGATATTGACTTCATGAATTTCACCTTGATGATCCATGTCCACTACTATTTCTTTGGCAGCAACGTTTTTCTTGACAGTATCAGAACTCCTCTCTTGTGTCTTTCCTCCATGTCCTTCCTAAAGGTTTGATATCCCTGGTGATAGATCTGTGGTTGGGGTAAAGATGTGTTTCCTGTATACAGGCGACTTCTATTTTACCAGTATGCGGTCTCTCTGTCAGTGGGATCTTCTTATTGTAGACCCCCTCAGTACTCCACTGAAGAACGCTGAGAGGTCTTGGAGCTTCTTTTAGGCCAGACGTTGTGTGGCCAGTAGCATTTCTCCTCCGTCTCCGTTGCCTGACTCCACACAATGGAACGGGGTAACCATCAGTCGCATGGGGTGGGTCCTTTTGAGGAACAGGGCCCAACCTCTATCAGCCCAGCAGGACTCCACAAGTAGAGCACCATCACTTGAAACTTTATTATGATTATGCATCCATCGAACGTAAATGTGTTGTACTGCCTATATATGGGCCAGGGGCCCAGTACTTCAGCAAAAAGGGTGGGTGAGAATAAAGATAAGAAAGATACTTCCCCCGTGGGCACGCCGGGAGCCTATTAGTATAAATAGCATCCCTACCCTCCGGAAATTCTGTGCTAGGAATTCACTCTTTCCTATCCCTCTCTTTGTTTATAACTGCCTGTTCCTTTTCTTCCGGTCACCTGCTTGTCGTCTTCCTTCTTGGTCCATTCTCCGGCCTGCCTTTTTTCAAGAAAGACTTAAAAAGTCACATGCACCGGGCCTAACTTGTCAGGCGTTTAACGGCAGTGCAACGCATTAATAGTTTCTGTCTGAGCGTTCGAAGAAGAAGAAGAAGAAGAAGAAGGACGAGGAGGACGACGAGGAGGACGACGAGGTGGACGACGAGGAGGACGAGGAGGAGGAGGTCGAGGAGGAGGAGGACGAGGAGGAGGAAGACGAGGAGGACGAGGAGGAGGACGAGGAGGACAATGACGATGTGAATAAGACAATTGTTGCATTTAACACTTTCTGAGGGGGAAAAATGCAGGATAATGGACCATGAAGGCAAACAAGTAGAAAAGAAGGAAGTGACCGAAAGTAAAGGAACAAGGCAGAAACAAAGAGAGAGATTGAAAAGAGGGAATGCCTAGCACAGTATTTCCAGAAGGTGGGGATGCTACCTCTACTGACAGCAACCCCCCCCCCCCCCCCCCCCCCCCCCCCCCCCCCCCCCCCCCCCCCCCCCCCCCCCCCCCATCCCTACGAGGGAGTTAAGAGCAGTATCTACTATTTTTCCCCCACTATTCAGCTAAAATAAATGGAACATCAGCTGAATTCGAAACAAACGGATGCTGCTTCCAAAAAAAATTTGAAAAAATAATGAAAACTCTGTTCTGTTCCCCTCAGGTGTGTTTGACATTTTGATTTAACGAGGTTGGGTGGTGTACAGACGTTATTTTTAACATGCACGCCGACCCAAAATACTCTGTCAATAATTCTTCACAGATTCGGTACATTTTCATTGAACAGTCAGAGTGCTAGTGTGCATCCTGAATATTAAGTTCCGTTTATATGTGCAAATCTCGCATAACAATTCTCAGACTTCTTTCACAAAAGTGACAATGAAAAAGAGCACCACCACCGTAAGTGTACAGGCCAGAAGGCAGCCAGGAATAGAGTTGCCCACTGGAAGTATAATCTATTCGGTCACAAAATCCGTTTTGGCAAATTGTCACCAATTTTGAGTTCCAGCCACTGGCATTAATTTCCCCTTCTTCCATCTTCATCTGTTTCATGAACATGTTTACAGTCTTCCACGGTTCTGTAATTTTGTGGAAAATTTCCTGACTCGTATACCTCTATACCTCTTCTTCTTCCCTTACCTCCCTGCGGAGTCACTGAGGCACTGCACTGAACAGCTGTTCATCATACTTCGCCACTTATGTCGACTATAATGATACTAAAGCCTGCGTCTTCACAAAATGGTTTTCCCGTTTTTAAAGCAAAGTTTTCGAACTCTCCTAGCTCAACTTCCCTCCCCTAACTTCATTGGATTTTTTTTTTAAAGCATAGCCATTGGATCTAGTTATCCCCCATGGGGAATCGGGGGCCTGTCATTATAAATAGCATCTCCAACCTCCGGAAGTTCTGTGCTAGGGGTCCTCTTTTCTATCCCTCATTTTGTTTCTGCCATGTTTCTTTACTTCCTGTCACCTCTGTCTATTTTCTGCCTTCATAGTCCATTCTCCTGCATTTTTTCCAGAAAGACGTAAAAGATAACAATTCTCTCCAACGCCGATGTCGGATGCACTGTACTGGGCCTGACTTTTCAGGACGTTAATGGCAGCGAAACAAATTTTCGGTCATATGACAGCCAAAAATAGTTGCTGTCTGAGTCTTCGACTAAGAAGAAGATGAATCCAGTTACAAAGTCAAAATAAACACTTTTCTTTTCTTTGGTACTGATTTCAACACAAAGAACAAAGAAACATACTGTAATGTGGCGTAATTATTCATTGCCGACATGCTCAGTGTAATCAATGTCTGGTAAAAACTTGTTTCTAGATTAGTAGATTCTCGATTATGATTCATTGATATTGCACATATACCGAAAGAAAATACCAGAGCGCACAGTTTTACCTTTTATTACAAAAATGCCCTTCTAAGATAAAAGGTTCTGATCTGGACACTGCTGAGGTTGCTTTGTTGCCTTTTAAGAAGATTTCTGGTTGGATCCCTCTCAGCTGATGATAGATTCCAGGTAAATGAACAGCCGAAGTGTTGCTATCTCATATCAGTCCTGGTGATGAAAATGTGGCTGACCATAAGCTTAGTCTTCTTGGCACTGATTTCTTGTGGATGTTTCATCTATTCTGATAACAAGCAAACTTGAACAAACTCCAAATATGGTTCGTACTGCTCTCCAATAGTGCCACATGTGAGTAGTGCATAAGCTACTTTGAAGTAAAGTCGCTGGACAGTAAGCATCTACCCAATGTTAAATTCCGTCAAGTTGGCCTACTGTGCCTCCCTCCAGACTGACTCTTATCAAATGTCTTCAAGAAATCAATGAACATGTGGAAAAACCTCCCACTCCCTCCCATTTAAAAAGTTGATTTTCATAAATGACATGCAGGTTCAAAATGTGTTCAAGGGTATTTTTGCCGTTGTATAGTCGAGACCAGCTTGTTCTTCAGCAATAATGGTGCTTGCTGTAAACCACTGAGAATATTTGGGCATTACTTTGGTACCAAGGCTGGTTAAAAATGACCAAGCAATGTACAAGATTTCACCTCTTGGCAAAGGTGACCGTAAGTGGCTGAGTCTTTGATGTCACCACCCAATGTGCTTGTTTTGTTCCAGATTAGCAATGATAATGTCACTCAGTTACTGCTCTTCTACCCTGATCCAATCCAATCATATTGTTTACGCTTTACAGCCCCTGTTTCAAGAACTGTGCTGGAGTACTGTCCATGCATGAAGCTTTTGCCACTTTTCATTGACTTCACTGCTTTTACGAGTCTACCATGGAGTGCTGTAAAATCATACTCATTCGACAGATATTGTACTATAGGCAAACTGTGATCTCTTTTGCTCCAATGATGAGTTCAGTAGTTCTACCTCTTATTTTTACGTTTGGTTCCTATCTGATGCTATCTTTGTCCTCGACTTAACAGTGTTGATTTTGCTTCTGTTTGGGCAAGTCTGTCATAATCTGGTCATGATTACAAGTTCCCTAGAATCATTTTGTTAAGGTTTTTCTCACTGTCTCCATATTGCTGTTTGATCCATCTTTCCTTTGCCTTCTTCCTTTCTCAAACGCTTGTGGCATGGTACTTCTCTTTTTGGTGTGTGTGTGTGGGGGGGGGGGGGGGGGGGGGTGCAAGTGTGTGTGTGTGTGTGTGTGTTTGTGAGTGTGTGTGTGTGTGTGTGTGTGATGTGTGTGTGTGTGTGTGTGCATATGTGTGTGTGCATGTGTGTGGGTGGGTGGGTGGGTGGGTGTGCGCGTGCGTACGTGTGTAGAGAGCTTTTAAGCTTCTTCTCGTGTTGTGTATTCTTCTATGATACTGTTTGTGACCCATGGATTGGCCTCCCATTGGATATGATCATTATCCCATGAACCTCTATTGCTGATTCAATAATTACCTGCCTGAAACACTGTTGTCAATGTCACAATCTTCCTGTTCAATACAGATTATTAGTGGTTGGGAGGGGGGGGGGGGACGACTCTCATGTAAAAATGATATATGTGAGGCTTAAGTGATAGTTTCCATTATAAACATACATATAAACGTGTGGAACACACACAAACTTAAGTAATAGTTTCCATTATAAACATACATATAAACGTGTATACACACACACACACACACACACACACACACACACACACACACACACACACACACACAGAGTCAATCATACCCATATTACCATCATGGACAATATGCATTATCTCCACTCTACATGATTGGGAACAGAGCAAAAGTAACCATGACACTGGGGTCTACTTCTGGGATGAACCTCACGGCAGGTTGAGACTAACACTAGTAATGTTAGCCTTTGTCGGAATCTGAACCCACTGTTGACTTTGGCACTGCGTGGATGCATGAGAGGCAGTTCATATGAGCAGCATGAGTGATGAGAGGGTGAATGTTGAGCCAGACATATTTTGTTGTTCCTTTTCGTTTGTTGTACGATGACTATTGTCACCAAAGAAAACAACGAGGAAGAGGAGAAGGAGAACAACAACAAAACCAAAAAACAAACAGTAATGAGAAGAACAGATATAGGACATAGATGTATTACTAACCTGTGAACACACTAGGTACTTTAGACATGAAGCTTTTGACGGTGCGAACTGGTACTCCTGTGCACTCGTCCTGCATGCGTTCAATAATCCCTTCCATCTGCAACAAACAAAATCAGAAATGCTTTTTAAAAAATTGTTCATACCCATCTTGACTCTTTTCCAATATGATTCTTTTATTCTATTAGCCTCCCCCCCCCCCCCCCCCCCCCCCCCCCCCCCCCCCCCCCCCCCCCCCCCCCCTCCCCCCTCCCACAGCTCATCATCGTCTGCAGATGAGGAAAATACCTTTTAGATTTTGATCAGTTTATTCAATAAGAAAGCTTTGGGTATTCTTTTGAGTTGCTGATTGTTGTCCTTGGCCATGAAGTAGAGCATTTCAGTCCTGTGGCAAAGTTTCAAAATGAAACAGAGCCAGGCAGATTCTAACTGATAAATTTTAATGGTTACCAACAAAAGACAGAAAAAGGTTATAAAATATTTGAAAAGACAAAAACCAAACCAAACAAAAATTGTGATGAAGCAAATACGAAATTTACAAAGAAAAAAAAGAAAGAAAGAAAAAGACAGACTCCGGGCTTACATGATCTCCAATAAGATTTCTGTGACATACTCATACAACACAGTAAGTTACTAGTTATAATACAAAGTATGGGACAACTACACCATGTGATTTTCTCAGAATACCCCCCTCCCCCTTCTCTCTCTCTCTCTCTCTCTCTCTCCTCTTCTCTCTCTCTCTCTCTCTCTCTCCTCTCTCTCTCTCTTCACACCACACACACACACTCCATTAAATTAGACAGACAAACAAATTGACAGACAGGCAGACTGACTAAGAGACAGACAGACAGAATCAGAGACAAACAAATGACTGAATGCAGGCACAAACTTTTATAATTTATTCTTGTACAGAATTTACAGCCATTCAGCAAAGTGAGTATGAATACTGATAACTATACTCATAAGAAACAAACATATGTACAATAACACAAAATCTGATGTACAACATGAAAGCTACAGATACTGAGAGAGAGAGAGAGAGAGAGAGAGGAGAGAGGAGAGAGAGAGAGAGAGAGAGGAGAGAGAGAGAGAGAGAGAGAGAGAGAGAGAGAGAGAGAGAGAGAGATTTTATACCCCTACGAGTACGACCATGAGGGACTCAACTTTCAAACACACCGAGTACAGCAAGAAATTAGGCAAAAGAACACTATATATATATATATCAAGTAATAAGGAATCATGTCAAACGCTAGTCACAACTTAGCAGAGGTCGCCTGCGTCTTTATCCTCACGATAATGTTTATGATTATGGGACAGAGACCTGGTGTAAAATAGAATGGACCAAACCATTGTGAGAAAATTAATGATTTTCAGCGAATGAATTTATTATTTAACTTCAAGTGCACTTTTTACTTCCTATTTGAATGAAGAATGAAACTAGCTGTAACTAGCACACACTGTGTGTGTGTGTGTGTGTGTGTGTGTGTGTGTGTGTGTGTGTGTGTGTGTGTGTGTGTGTGTGTGTGTGTGTGTGTGTGTGTGTGTAAGTGACAGAGAGTGAGTGTGTGTAAGTGACACAGAGAGAGAGTGTGTGTGTGTGTGAGAGAGAGAGAGGAGTGAGAGACAGAGAGAGAGACAGTGTGTGTGTGTGTGTTGTGTGTGTGTGTGTGTGTGTGTGTGTTGTGTGTGTGTGTGTGTGTGTGTGTGTGTGTGTGTGACGAGAGATGACGAAGAGAGAGAGAGAGAGAGAGTGAAAGAAAGTGGGAGAGACAGGGAGAGAGAGAGAGAGAGAGAGAGAGAGAGAGAGAGAGAGGAGAGAGACAAAGAGAGAGAGAGAGACAAAGAGAGAGAGATTAGACTAGTAATGAAAATGCTTTGCAATATGGAATACAAAAAGTGGCATATGACATAAGGGTCTAATTTCCAACGCATAAATAGGTTTTAACCTCAGCGGAATAAGCAAATGAATAAGGGTATGAAGAATGGAAAAGAAGGGGGTCCTCTAACTCCCTTGTGTGTGTGTGCGTCCGTGCGTGCATGTGTGTGTGTGCGTGCGTGCGTGTGTGTGTTTACATGTGGGTTATATGCACGCGTCTTCAAGAGAGAACGAGAAGAGGGTTGGGAAGCACTTGCATGAATGATCAAAGTGCAAACAATATTGTCAGTTTGTACAAAGCTCTCCACTGGTGAATGGAAGAAGAAAAAAGAAGGGGTGGGGGAGGGAGAGAGAGAGAGGGGGGGGGAGGGAGGGGAGGGAGAGAGAGGAGAGAGAGAGAGAGGAGAGAGAGAGAGAGAGAGAGAGAGAGAGAGAGAGAGAGAGAGAGCAATCTTAACGAAAGCCAGTTAGCATGTAGCCACTAGCGAGGCAGTCAAAAGGAGAAAAAGTGAAGAAACAAAAGAGAGCGGGTGGCGAGAGAAAGTCGCTGAAAATTAATGTATTCCACCCAGAACGCCAGTAATGACAGCGCTGCCGTTCACGAAGGGTTCCCTGCTCCAGCGACTGAGTCCGTCCCTCCGTCCGTCCCTAGCAGCGAGCGGTTCGATCTCTTTCTTCCTTATGTGCGTCAAAGGAACAAGATGTGCATGACTGCCACGTTCCTCCGGCAAATCATTAGGAGTGCCTTGGGCAGACTGCCGGGCTCCCAAAACGAGATAATTACACCACTGCTGACGCACATCTCCCACTCACTTGTCTCTCTCGCTTGTTTCCTCTCTCAATTGATGGGCTCTTCTTCAAGACATACATACCAGCGATTGACTGTTTCTTTTTTTTCCCCCTTCTTTTTATTGTTATATGTATACTACCTCTCTCCCTTATCCTACCTTTTCTTTTTCAATTGTTTCTGACAGTTTGCCTGTTTTCGTGTGCTGCACGGACCCAAGCATTATGATTCACATGGTGTTTTTTAAACACAGCGTAGTTCGCTACTACTCTGTACCCGACAGTCAAAACTACTATATGGGGAAAACAATGACGAATGTTTAAATACTTTGATAGGTATATCTATTTAGATTTCAAGAGGAACATAAGGATCCTGACTTATCGACGATATCATTATGACATAATATGAATACACGGAGTGGTCGTGTTAAACTCAATTTAAGCGAAAAATCGTGACCAGTTAGCAAAGTTAGTTCCGAAGCACATCTTGTTCCATGTTCCTATGACGTTCCTCCTCCTCCTCCTCCTCCTACTACTACTACTACTACTACTCGGAGTACTCCTCCTCATCATCATACAATAATGATTTTACTACTACTACTACTACTACTACTACTTACTACTCGGAGTACTCCTCCTCCTCATCATCATACAATAATGATTTTCCCCCTTAACTTATGACAAAAGGAAAGGGGGGGGGACAAAAGAATTGTAGGCAGAGCCCTTGAAAATCCGGGGCATTGGGGTGGCAAAAAAACCACTCTATTCAGGGCATCGCAGGTTTTGCAGAAAGCGTCCTGAGAAAGCTTCTCACTCAATCTCCACCCAGCTTCTCCCCCTGCCCCCTCTCCCTCAACTCCCTCCCACTGTTATATATACAGAAAGTTGGATATATCAACTCTTGTCTAGAGATGATAATTATTTCCTCCGACCTCCACCCAATTCACTTGCGGAGTCATTTCCTTTAATATGCGCCAAGCCGACCATGAAGGCCAAAGTAGTTTGGATGACGTCAAAGAAAAGCAAAATCGATGACTTATTTTGTTCCAAAACCTAACGACCTTGAACCAAGGTACCAGAATGTGGGATAACCAAGGAGTACTGTCATTATTATATTACGTGCGCACGATTCACACTGCAATGTTATGTAGCACTGATTTTATTTATTTTTTTAATGGAATAAAGTATCCATGGCATAACCTTACAAATATACCAGGAGGCTTAAATCCCCCAAATAATTGCATCAACAGTGCATTCTCACTCAGTGGGGTCCCGGAGAAATCTGGATTATCGCGGGCAAAACATATATTAAAAAGCAAACAAACAAACAAAAAGTACAAGATGGTCTCCGGTCATTACTATCAAACTGACCCTAGTCTTCTACTTGCTTTGTTCAGATATTGATTGTGGAAGTGCGGTTACTGTCTCATGTTTTTAAGATCCTCCTCCTCCTCCTCAGCACCATCATCATCCAAGAGAGAGGGGGGGGGGGGTGAAGAGGGGAGGAGGGAGGGAGGGAGGGAGAGAGGGGGAGGGAGAGAGAGAGAGAGAGAGAGAGAGAGAGAGAGAGAGAGAGAGAGAGAGAGAGAGAGAGAGAGAGAGAGAGAGAGAGAGAGAGAGATTCAGCTGAAATGAGAGAGAGAGAGTGAGAGAATGGTTGGGAAATCCACACAAAAGAGAGACAAGGGAATTCACGACAAAAGAATGATGGGTAATGTTGGCCAGCAACTTGATTGGCACCATTGTCATCTTCCTTGTTCTGCTGATTTGACTTTGGGATGGAAAAAGAAGAAGGGGGATGAGGGAGAGAAGAGGGAAGAGACGGAGGGAGAGAAAGACGGGAGAGAGCGAGAGAGAGAGAGAGAGAGAGAGAGAGAGAGAGAGAGAGAGAGAGAGAGAGAGAGAGAGAGAGAGAGAGAGAGAGAGAGTGAAACGGAGACAGAGACAGAGGGGAAAAGGAGAGAAGGAGAGAAAGGGAATTTTCTTGGTGGTAATAGAATCTAATAATTTTAAGTTTCTCTAAACGAGGTCACCATAAAAAAAATCTAAATATGTTTACTTCCCTGCATACACATATATTAAGTTCTGCATTCTCTCTCTCTCTCTCTCTCTATCTCTCTCTCTCTCTCTCTCTCTCTCTCTCTCCGTTAAAATCTATTGCGACTGAGGTTTGGTTTTGTGTGTGTTGTTGCTATTACTGCTGCTTTTTTTCAGGATGAATATTGGTTGAGGCTTATTTATTCTTTCCTTTTCTTCAAAACTTCATGGTTTTGTGTGGTTTGCTTGGTTGCATTTTTGTTGCTTTGTTTCGCTACAGCTTTTTTTAGTTTATTAATATTTCTTCTTGTTTTCTTTCAGAGTGTGAGTTTTGTTTGTTTTTGGTTAGGTTATTTTATTATTTATTTTTTTGGCTTTTGTTTGGGGGTCTTTTGGGGTGGGGGGGTTGTTCTTTGTTGTGGTTTTTTTTAATCATGATATTATCCCCAATAAGGACGGGGACTGGATGGGGGGGAAAAGCACACGAGTGCTTATTTACCATCTTCGAAATAATTTGCTCTGATTCATTCTCTCTCTCTCTCTCTCTCTCTCTCTCTCTCTCTCTCTCTCTCTCTCTCTCTCTCTCTCTCTCTCTCTCTCTCCTCCCCTCCCTCCCTCCCTCCCCCCTCACACACATAATCTTAATTAGATATTAACCCAATGATATACTCATGTTTTTGGAAAGTCAGATCCCGGGAAACCGCCTTTGAGAAACTCCATCAAGAGCGCATCAAGGGGAAATGAAAAAACTAGACCAAACATATACCAAATGAGTATTTATTAGAGAAAACATACTGCACAAGTTTTATGAAAATATATGACAGTGACCGCGAACGAGGGGACAGAGTGAGAAGAATTGTGGATTTTTTTAAAAATTTTCAATGAATAAAGTAACAATACAGGCTTTCTTATTTGTCTCCCCCCCCCCCTAACACACACACACACACACACACACACACACACCGTGAGTGAGTGAGTGAGTGAGTGAGAGAGAGTGAGAGAGAGAGACGCGCACTACTAAATGGATAATTGAACAATATATATATATATATATATATATATATATATATATTAAACAATATATAATGTAAATATATTAATATATAAAAATATATATATATATATATATATATAAATATATATATATATATATATATATATATATATATATATAATTACAATAATATCTAGGAATCTAATTACATGTACCAACAACGGGGGGGAAAGGGAAATAAATTGTAACATCAATAATAGCACTGACAGTAACTATCAGTAATGAGAATCAAACGAAACAAAAAAATACACGGACAAGTAGCAGCTTGATGGATGGAACAGACCGGTGAACAGACTGACGAACGAACAATACACATCCTATACATGAATGTCAGATGTAGAATATCATGCATCCCACCAAGACCGATCCACTTATTCACACGGCGTGAACAATCAGAAACAATAGAGCCAGGCTTATATATTATATCTACATCCACTCCAGCTAAAAACAAACGCTGCCTCACACGCCTATAGATAGATCTCTCTCTCTCTCTCAAAGCTCCGCAGTCACTACTAATCCGGTCCTCACCAATCAATGCGATTTACACTCGACCTACGCCACCAGCCTTAGGATACAATTTCCGCCCCTCCTCGCCCACCATTGTAGTGTAAGTCACGGGGTTCGTTCTGCCAACGCGCTCAGAAGGCTCTTCTACTCCGACCCTTTTCGGCAGCAGCCAGAATCAACACCGATCGGAGCCGCGGTATATTTGGCATCTCGGGAAGAACACGGCCCACTCGTCCGGTCCGGCAATACAAGGCCATGGATGCAAAATGAGTTTAACATTAAACGCTACTGTTCAAAAGGCCGAGGGGAGGTGGGGGGGGGGGGGGGGGGGGGGGGGGGGGTCGGTTTTTCTTGAGTGTGTTAGTTTGCACTTGGTTTTGTTTACTTGTTTAGGTGTTTGTCCATTGTATTTTGTTTACTTTCAACTCAGTACAGCACCAACACCAAGCTGAAGCTATACCAGAGCTGTGTTGTGTCTACGCTCCTATACGGTTCTGAGTGCTGGAGGATGACGGAAGTGGATCTTACCAAACTTCGATCCTTCCACACCATATGCCTGCGAAGAATTCTCCGGATCTTTTGGCCAGAGAAGACCTCCAATGAAGACCTACTACGGAGATGCAGGCAAGAAGACATGGGAACCATCATCACCAGAAGACGGTTGAAGTGGATCGGGCACATCCTCCGAAGAGACCCACAGTCAATTGCAAGAACAGCATTGCACTGGACCCCAGAAGGAAGGAGAAAGAAAGGAAGACCAAAAGCAACGTGGAGAAGAACTGTAGAAAGTGAGATGAAGGCCATGCAGCACTCTTGGGGATCAGTGACTAGGTTGGCCCAGAATAGGCAGGAGTGGAAGCGCTTTGTTGCTGCCCTACACACCGCTGGGTGTAATGGCTAATGATGATGATGATGATTTTGTTTACTTGTTTAGGTGTTTGTCCATTGTTTTCAATGTCAGCGCTGTCACATTTATTAATTCCGATGTCTGCTACATACTTCACATGTTAGAACGCAAAGGGCAATTTCCAACTAATAAAAACAAAGTATAAAAACACAACAAAAGATATAATAAATGTATAAACAGGGGGAGGGGAGGGGGGGGGGGGGGGTCGGGTTGCTCTTAGCCCATCACACTGAGAGAAAGAGAGAAATAGAGAGACAGACAGGCAGACATGGACATACAGAGACAGTGGGAGATGCGGTACAGGATGTCGAAGCAGTCAACAAACCCTCAATATGTGCCCCTGTGACCAGTACATTGTTTTCATTCCTTGAAAATTGTGATGATTGTGCTCCTGTGACGAGTACATTGTTTTCTCTACATATTATTTTGTGACCAGTCCATTGTTTTCTCTACATGAAAGTATTTACATGAAAACTGCATCATCTACCCAACTTCCGCAAGACGGCCCGTCATCAGTCAAGCACTCCAGCTTACGATGGTGATGTGCACTTAGCAGTTTCAACGGCGATTACCCAACAGAACTGCTCTCTGGAGACAGACATTATAGCGTCAATGAGCCACACGACAAAACCTGAAAGGTTACTTACTGCCTACCAGCTTCCTTCAGTGTGACCGTCTTTTCCTTCTTCCTCCATCAATTTTCTACTTCACTTAGTACAAGTTTCTATCAAACAACAGAGCGTCGGGGCTTCCTGTATAGTGCCAGAACCTCAAGACGCAGTTCAAAAGGTTTTGAGGTCAATTCGCTGCAATTTCTCCCAGATGAGACTTAATGACTACAAACCTAGGTCATGTGTGGTAACGGACGCGTGACGTCTTGTGCAGGGATATATAAAAACAAACAACAACAAAAAACCGCCCATCTTTCGTGGACAAAGTAGGCCTACTAAGGCTACAGGGGTACGTGCGCTTCCGCCTCGCTGCAATACGTGACCTGGCGAGAGAAAGGCTCCGCTAGCTTTGACTTATAAAATTCAAAACTTAATTTACAAAATTTCTGTGCAGTGCCCCACCCTTCAGGGAGCTGAATGGGGGAAAGGGAGAAAGATATGAGAACTTGATATTTTGAAGCAATTTCACCCCCACCCCCACCCCACCCAAAAAAGGTGGGGGTTTTTTTTTATTTATTCTTTTATTTTGAGGATAATGGAATAAGCAATCATTGCTTTTTTTACATATAGTCCCCGTGTGTATGGAGTTTTGTCATCCATTCCCACCGGCACACAATGGCCTACTTTTCCTAAAAGCGGAATGGGTTTTGACGTGTGCGCAAGATGTTCTGCGTGCGTTCGCACACGGGACCTCACTTTATAGTCTCATCCGAAGGACCTTTGAGGGGAGTAAAGTCGGCACTGATATTAACTCCAGAGGAAAAATCCTCTTGAACGTGATTGGAACCAGGGTCAGCAAATCACGGGCGCAATACGCATCACTCTAACCAACAGGCTATTCCGTCCCCCGCGTGTGCGTGTGTGTGTGTATGGGGGGGGGGGGATGGGATACCCCTCTTCTCAAATACAAACTACCCTAGATGCCGTGGAACAATGTGGAGTGGAATTCAAAACTGCATTAAAGCTGAAAAACACCGTACCAGGTTCCATACCTCACAATGCACCAGTGTACACACACATCGGCAGTTTTGTACCAATTTGGAAGAACGCGGATGCACGTAAAAGGGAAATGCCACCAACAGATGAGACGGAAGAGGGGGTAAAAAGGGAAGCAGCTAAATCAGTCAGTCGCTGGCATCGATTAGATCGACTGGTGCGAGGCAGCAGGCACAGCAACTACTAATTTCCTCCGGCGCGTCGACTTCAATGCGGGGGGGCCATGGGCTATCCCCCTATTTTATACGAATACTGTGCGGCGAAAATGTATGATTCACAATGCTTTTAGTTAATAGCTGTAAACACCGTACCAGGTCATGACCTCAAATGCACCAGTTACCACACTCGCAGTTTATTGTACAATTTGGGAACCGGATGACGAAGGAATCCAACCACTTGGACGAAAGATGGCGAGTTTAAAATGGATAGCGCTAACAGTTCAGTCGCTGGCATCGATTGTCGACTGTAGACAAGTGCCGCTGAAGTTGATTTACACAGCCACCAGTTCCTTGACTACGAATCAATCGCCATCCGCTGCCATCCCCCTTTTTCGTTTGCGCGACATATCATCACCGACCTTTAGGGTTATTTGCTTACACCGACACCACCCAGTGAATGACCCAAAGACAGCAACTAACAGCTCATCACGTCTCTCACGACCTAACGCCAACCCCCTGGCACAAGTGCATCACGATAGCCCTGATAAGTCGCTTGAGTTGCACTTACGATGTCCGCTTTGACTTGCATGACGTCCCGTTTCCTTATAATCATTTTAGATGGGATCCTTCCTTTGCGTACGCTTGATATTTCAAACACACACACACACACACACACACACACACACACACACACACACACACACACACACACACACACTACATCACTTCTATCCTTCACCGCAAATCACTTTAGGTAACTTAATACAAAACACACACACACACACACACACACACACACACACCACATCATGCGACCTGAATGCCATCGTTGAAGAGAACAATATTGCAGCCGCGATGTTTTCGCATCGTTAAGGGTTCAGCAAAACTTGTTTGATTTGTTTTGAAGTTGTTCCTAAAAGTGTAATCGATAACACAAACGCGTACTCTATGTCTCCTCTCTGCATGCTTCCGCATCTCGCCATTCAGACC
>CM054138.1:29302133-29349633 GCA_028751875.1 Rapana venosa
TTCAGCTCCAAGTCACACTTAACCTTTTATGTCTTTCTTGTCTTCCCAGTGCGCCAACCAAGCACAGTCAGCATCAAGCTGGATTCTGTGATTGTAGTGTTCTGCGGTGTCTTCAGTGTTGCTGACTCGTTTTTCTGCTGTTCAACTTGTGTCCAGCACCACTTCCCTGGTGATCTTCTAACTTAACATTATAACATATACCAATTTTGATGGGCATTTCAAGCCTTACAATTTACTCAGGGAAAACATATACAAGAAATACGCATGCACGCACGCACACACACAACACACACACTATCCTCGAAATAAAAGAATACAAGAAAGAAAAGAACCAACGCACACATGCGCGCGCGCACGCACACACACACACCTACCTAATTTCTTATATTTATATCATCTGTACAAAGAGCAATGAAAAGACATTACGAGTGGAATTATGACTGGAATATAGACAGAATGCACGTCATGGTGAACTGGATTTGTTTTGTCTTTAATTAATCCACCAGCAGGGTGAAAGGAATTGTCAAATAAAGAACTTTGCTAGAATAAGCATGTGTCCCAGCTAGTTGTACATAGATGCAATATGTCATAGATTCATTCACAAAGCACACCTGTAGGTATTTATAACCTTTCACAAACTTAAATGTATTGGGGCTTTGCTGATGTTATTTGTTTTTAGTTCTTTTGTTGTTTTTTTCCCTTTTTGGGGGGTGGGGAGGTGGGGGGTTGAGTTTTTTCGTTCCTCAGCTAGAGCTCTAGTGTTCACCATTGGTGCGATTTTGTGTATGCAACTACTTTTACCCGCCAAAAAAGTAGCTGCATTCTGACTTCAGGGATGATGTAGTATCTAAACATGATACCAGTGAGCATGCATTTTTTTTTAAATTATCATCCGTTCTTACTGGTACGCAATGACCTATTCATCTAAAAGGTGGAACAGGTTTAAAATTAACGTGCACACAAGATGTTCTGTTTATAGTTTCAATCGAAGGACTTTCGGGGAACTGGAGTCGGTACTGATGTAAACTCTAGGACAAAAATCCCATTGAACAGGTGCCTTGGTGGTGGCTTGAACCAAAATGCCATCAGATCACGAGCTCAAGGCTCTAACCACCACTAACTTTTGACTAAGCTGTCCACCCCCCAATAGAGTGGTACAAATCTAATGTCAAGCATGCACGTTTGCTTTTAAATGTGTATATTACATTGTGTTCAATTGTATTCATAAATTTATGTCACTTCACAAAAAGAAGACAGAGTGCATACAAAATAGAAATAAATGTCTGGTAAAGCACTCACACAGGGGGTAAAAAAAACAACAACAACAACAAAAGAACAAATCGAAGTCAGAAAGAGAATGTTACGGTTACACACATGTATGTTGTTTGCTTAACTTAATCGAGTTAAATACTATTGTCAACAAAACAAAATCTGCATCAACATTACGCTAACATATGCAATAACTTGACCATTTTGAATACACGCATTAAAGATTCTTTTATTGTTATTCTTCTTCGTCGAATGATCAGACAACTACTGTTGTCTGTCATAGAAACGAAAATGTATTACGCTGCCCATAAGCGCCTGACAAGTCAGGCACAGCACTCAGACTTCGGCGTGGAACATACGTATCTTTTAAGTCTTTCTGGAAAAAAAAGAAGTATGAGAATGGACAAAGAAGGCAGAACATAGGCAAAAAGGAGGTGACAGGAAGAAAAGGAACGAGGGATAGAAAAGAGGGAATTCCTAGCACAAAATTTCCAGAAGGTAGGGGTTGCTAAAGCAGCTTACTGACCCCCCCCCCCCCCCCCCCCCCCCCCCCCCGGCATCCTCACGGAGATTTTTTTTCATAAACCTAAACAAGGGGACCCATAAATGCTTTGCAACCTATGCAAGGACTGATAGAAGATGCAAGTCCTTTCTATTTCCTTTTGATATTCATCATCTGAACAATGTAACATTTACAACAGTATGATAAATACATAAATTAATGTATAAGAGAGAGAGGGGGGGGAGAGAAGGGGAGAGAGAGAGGCAGAGAGAGAAGAGAGAGAGAGAGAGAGAGAGAGAGAGAGAGAGAGAGAGAGAGAGAGAGAGAGAGAGAGAGAGAGAGAGAGAAGCCAAATACCATGAAAACTTGAGACTAGAGATATTCCCCAAACTACCACCGACAATGTTCTTTTCACCTGTTAATACAGCTGCCTGACTGTCGAACACCAAAGTGTAACGCAAAGATTACCAGCCGAACTCTACATGGTAATCATACAATATTAATTGCATCTGTGGAGTGTTTTATTCTGCTGTCAGAAAAATGTTTACTCTGTAATAAAGTGCTCCTTTATTTGTCATCATACTTTATAGTCTGTGAAGTCTCTAGAGGTTTTAGAAGCTGGCTGGTTGACATTAGAGGAACACTTTGAAGCAATTTTAATAGGACATGTAAGCTGATGATGCTGCAGAATGGACATCCTGTACCCATCCAAGAGTTCGCTACCTCACAACAGGTCGCCAGAGCTAAACAGTACAGATGACGTTTCACAGATTATAGACAAAAATTCTCAGGCTTGCTTTAAAAAATAAAATAAAAAATTTACCTGGGTAAAAATTATCAGGCTTGCTTAGAAACAAAATCAGGAGCGAGTGTGGAGAAGGCAGAAAATGAGCAGAATATGAATTAGAGAAAAGGACGGGGGGGGGACAGCACAAAAATATGACAGACAAGAAGATATCTCTAGCATAGAACTGCTATGTGGAGTGAAAACCATCCACTCTCTCTCTCTCTCTCTCTCTCTCTCTCTCTCTCTCTCTCTCTCAAGCCCGCAAGCACACTTACGCACGCACGCGTGCGCACAAAACAGACGCGAGCAAGCGCATCCATCCACATCAAAGCTGTTCAGACGAAATCAAGAGTGTGCAGTTTTCGTAACCCTAATGTCCTTAAATTGTTGTTTGGTTGGATTTGGGGTTTCTTGCTTTCTTCTTTTTCTCTTTTTTTGTTAAATCTCAAGTGAACAGTCGGAAGTGACGCCTTCTGTCATCCCGGTTACTCAGCCGAGAAACTCGTGCCATCACATCCATTCAGCCTGGCCCCGGTGACAAGGAAAGAAGGCAGGCAGGCTGGCAGGCAGGCAGGCAAACAGCCTACAAAAGCGCTGCAGAGATAAGGCATCGACACGATCGATACCAAGGAAGGAGGGGAGATGGAGAGAGAAGAGAGAGAGAGAGAGAGAGAGAGAGAGAGAGAGAGAGAGAGAGAGAGAGAGAGAGAGAAGAGGAGGGAAGGGGGGATGGAGAGAGAGAGGAAGGGAGAGAGAGAGGAAGGGAGAGAGAGAAGAGAGAGAGAGAGAGAGAGAGAGAGAGAGAGAGAGAGAGAGAGAGAGAGAGAGAGGAGGAGGAGGAAAAAAAACGTACTGGAATCACCAGTCACCTCTCCATGGAAACGCACCACAGAAGTCGACGAGCTAAGGTGGGAGGAAGGCCAAGGGGAAGAGATGAGATCATAGCGGCGGTGGGTGGGTGGGTGGTTAGGTAGGTGGGTGACGGAGTGAGAGCCAGTGGGAGGGAGGAAAGACAGACTGTGAGAACGACGTACGGAAGCGTTGCGAGTAAGAATTTGTTCTCTGGCCGTTACCCTGATGTATAAAATCATGTGATCCTAACTTTATTATCATGTTGACCCGACCCCCCCCCCCCCCCCCCCCCTCCCCTCCCAAATCTTTTTTTAAAAAATACAATGAACTCTAAACAAAGAAAATACCGACCTACAATGAATTGGAAACAAAGATATATCATACCTGAATTGCTCTCTCTCTCTCTCTCTCTCTCTTCTCTCTCTCTCTCTCTCTCTCTCTCTCTCTCTCTCTCTCTCTCTCTCTCAAGGGCTAAACACTGGCTCCTTTTGTATTAGTCGATTGTGTTTGTACAATCAATTTAAATCATGATTATGAAGATACCTGGTTTCACAAAGAAGAAGAAGTTCCGAGGGCTAGAGCTCCGAGGTTCGCCAATGGCGCGATTCTGCGTATGCGACCATATTCCTTACCCACCATTAAGGTACCCCCGTGGGACTCCCGGGGTATGCTTGCAAAGCGAGCATCGCAAGAATAAGAAAAAAAAACAACGTTTGTTACGGAAACGGCAACACAAGAAATCAACACTACTGGTTGTGACGGGCTTCCAGAGTTTCGGAAGCTGGCCCAGGACAGACAGGAGTGGAGAACATTTGTTGCTGCCCTACGGGCCAATAAGGCACAAAGGCATTGATGATGACCATTAAGGTAGCCGCATTCCTTTCCTTCCTCTTAATCGAACGCTCAGACAGATACTACTGTTGTGTCACATGAGAGAAAATGCATTGCACTACGGTTAAGCGCCTGGCAAGTCAGGCCCAGTGCATCCGACTTCGGCGTGGGAGAGAATTGTTTTCTTTTCAATCTTTCTGGGGGGGGGGGGGGGGGGGAGTAGGAGAATGAACCCCCAAAAAAGCAGAAAATAGACAAGGAGGAGGTGACAGGACGAAAAGGAACAAGGCAGAAACTAAGAGAGGGATAGAAAAGCGGGAATTCCTAGCAATGAATTTTCAGAGGGTGGGGATGCTATTTAAAGTATACTTAGAGGCCCCTGGCATCCCCACAGGGGAGCCGCACTCGGGGAATCTTTAATTCTTCTAAACATCATGTCTTTGCACATAGGCTAGATGTAGACTAATCAACTGTTTAAGTGTATTACTTTTTTTATTTTTCGGTTGTTATCAATATCATCATGCCATATTAGCCTATAATTATCAAATTCCATTAAGGTCACACACACACACACACACACACACACACATACGCACGCACACACCGACAGGAGGGATGAGCCAAGTTTACGGAAAACGACAGGAAAGATGAGAAAGGAGAATGGCAGTAGTGTTTAAAAAAACAAAAACAGAAAAAAACCTGATATCCAGTTATCAGACAGAATAGAGGAGGATTATTGTAATGTATGTACACATGTACGCAGTTAAGAGGCGCCATCTTTAAGTTAGAACTTATTTCTGGTTTGATTTCACAATCAATACAAATCAAACTCTATTCCAAACAAACCCTTATCGCGCTCTTTGATTTGAGCTATATATACAAAAACAAAACAAAATAAGAAACCCAGTAATGTCTAGCAAAACCGACTCAGTAATAACTCATATCAGCTGGAAACTTATGCTGCCTTGGAAAGGAAACTTCAAAGTAGAAAGATAAAACGGACTGGTACATGGTTTGTTTTTCCACAGCGTGGTTCATTTACTTGACAATGTTTTCCCAAAAGGACCAATACAATAACGGTTTCAGGATTCCCTTACCCCATGCTGGGGGTGAGAGTGTTGTGTCTCTTCTGAAAAAACTACTTACTTGTTTCCACATACTCATGTAGACTCTCATAAATAAATCTGATGACACCTTATGTAATTTTCAGGATTTTACATGAACCTCCTGAAAGAAACTTCCTCGACCATGGGGGTTCGAAAAACAAAATACGTCTACATCACACGCAAAGCGCTTTTTGGCCTTTGGCTTTATATACCCCTGTTGTGGCTTCAAGCACAGTTGACGAAGGAGGGCATCCCAGATGAACCCTAAAATTTTGATGTCTGGAAATTCAGCTGTACACTAAAGAACTAGTGCACTGTTAACCTTTGCAAACGGTATAAGACATACAGCAGAGATGAGAATGGGAAAAAGTAAAAAAGGAGGACAATGTGGCTGGGGGTCTGGGAGCTGCTTAGGCGGGGTCCAGGAGCAACACCCATGGTCGGGGGACATTTTTATGTTTGTCCGTCGTGTCCGACGATGACCTCCAAAACAGCAGAGGAGGCAGCTGCTGTTTCGGAAATTGGGCAGAAATTTGATTATAGTGGAGATGCCTTGCCCACAGTACATCCCCTCTCTCTCAGCCAAGTGGGCATAAGGATAGTCAGCGTTGGAGATGTTCTCCAAAGGCCAACTAGCCCCCAGGGCTGCAGCACATAAGGACTGTGCAAGTCAAGCCTCCTAGTCAGAGAGTCATAGTCGATCACTAAAGACTAAGCTGTAAAGTTGAATTCCATGAATGGGAAAGCCACTGATCATACAGCCTCTCACTTTGCTGTTGCCCCCAGCGTCAATGGTTTAATCAAGAACTGTGATAAACCCCAGGCGGACATACACTACACGTTACAGACAGATCAGAACAGAGCTTTCATGTCAAAAGCATAATTATCATGTATAATTTGTATTGTCAGTTGTTCTTTTTTAGAAAACATCACTCTTTACAAATACGAAACATAGATTTTGCCAACATGCAGAGCTTCAGGGGGAAAAAATCAATGCAACGGAAATGGATGCTTTAGAAAAACAGTTAATATCTTGACTGCAATGGAAACATATGCTTCAGAAAAAGTTAATATCTTGAATGAGGAAGAGCACTGGGTCATAGCCCAAAGTATGACTTATGATGAAGACATCATGATGGTGACAATGAAGAAGAAAATCTAAATAATGTTGTCATGAGATGAGACCCATTGTACTGTTAAAGGCTAACCACCATAGTACAAAGCAGGAAAGGGGACTAGAACACAGAAAAAAGATATGTAATATAGGCAACACTACCAAAACTGAAAAGTGAACAGGGAAAAAATATGATGGTTTGCAAGCCCAGGCCCAGCACACACACAAGACAATTCAGATTTCGTCAATGCAGCAACCCTACACCCAGACAGATTTCTGAGACTCGTTCACTCAGCATGAACGAAAAAATAGGCTTACGCTCATTAATCCTCATCCAAAAGATGTTCAAAAGAAAATACTGCCACTTCTACGTGTATCTATCAGTTTGGGTGTTCCAACCCTCAGGGGGTATTTCATGATTCAATACCCAGTGTCGAAATTCAGCAGAAACACTTAACATGCGTGTATCGTTCACAAGATGATCTGCAACCTCGCTAATGCTGCTCAATAGACGTATGACCAGTACACTGGAATTGAAAATATGAAAAAGAAAAAAAGAGAAAAATAATGGGGGAAAAAAGAAAAAGAAAGAAAGATTGCCATGAATACATATAATAATTGCAAAAAATCTGAGATAGTATACAGAGGACTGCACTAAGAGTTGCTACTTGCAAGAAATCAGTGCTAGTTCTCTAACCTTCGCCGGATGCTGCTCTGGACTTCACGCAATGGACATTACTGGTACTCCAGGACCCATACATTTCAAAGAAGCTTTTCAATGTCTATACTTCGGTCTTCACAGATTGTTACTGGCCCCTCTCGTTTCTCCATCGAGAATAAGTGTCATGGGGATGAGCAACACCTTAGTAATGAATCAGATCTTGACTTCTGAAACTGAAGTGTGTGTGCACACATGTGTGTACGTGTGTACGTGTGTGTGTGTGGTGTGTGTGTGTGTGTGTGTGTGTGTGTGTGTGTGTGTGTGTGTGTGGTGTGTTTCTGTGTGTGTGTGTGTGTGTGCGCGCGCGCATGTGTGAGTGAGTGAGAGTTAGTGAAAGAGAGTGAGAGAGAGAGGAGTGTGTGTGTGTGTGTGTGTGTGTGTGTGTGTGTGTGTGTGTGTGTGTGTGTGTGTGTGTGTGTGTGTGTGTGTGTGTGTGTGGAGTGTGTGGTGTGTGTGTGTGTGTGTGTGTGGTGGTGCGTGCGTGCGTGCGTGCGTGCGTGCGTGCGTGCGTGCGTGCGTGCGTGCGTGTGTGTGTGTGTTTTGTATTGGTGTCCTTTACTTTAAAGTCTCATGGAAAACCACAACAAAACAAATAAGCAGAAATCATACAACAAGAAAAGTGGCAGGACGGTTTGGACGCTCGCCTGCCCAACAAGTAAACCATGAAAAATAAAAACCATATACAAGAACAAAACCCAAAAATAACCCATCAACAACGACAAACAAAACTAAACACAGCAAAAAGAAACAACAACCACCAAAAGACTAAACAGAAACATACTAAAGTCAAGCATATGTACCAACAGCAATGTGCATTGTGATTAGTTCTAATTCAATTGTCATTTAAAAAGTTTAAAAAATCCCCTCAAATGTAAAAGAATGTGTACAGTTTTGACACGTGTGTATATATAGGTCCTATTCCAATTCTGCAACCGTCAGCCGAAAAATGGTGCATTCGTTTTGGCCGGTAAAGTGCTTAATTTGGTTTGGTTATAATTATTCGAGTTGCCAGAAAGCTATCCAAGTTGGGGACTGTACCATCAACAAACCACCCACCTACAATACTCATTGTAATGACAATGACTGCAAGAATAGGCCTGTTGTTAAATCTTTTCAACTTTGCAACTGAGACGACCGACCGTTCAAACCAGTTTGTTCCAACCTGTCAGGTATGAAAAGGACGAACAGCTACACAAAATGTTTGAAAAAGTATACACAGCAGAAAAAAGTCGCCTAGTGGACTGAGGCGTCAATCGTTCTGTAAAATGAGCGCTGTTTGTGTGGAGAAAGCAAGCTGGCTGTTTGTGTCCGATCCAAACAGAACTTTTTTTTTTCTAGAACAGTCCCGCTGAAAATGACGCAACGCCACTGGAGGGATGATATAGCCTGGCGGTTCAGGTTAGACCGCGAAGTCAGCTCACAATCAGACAGCCAAGGTTTGAGCCACCACCAAGATGCCCGATCAAGGATATTTTTTTCCTCTGGAGTTAACACTCCCACCAAAGTCCTTCAGATGAGACTATAAACTGAGGTCCTGTGTGCGAACAC
This sequence comes from Rapana venosa, assembly GCA_028751875.1. Lineage (NCBI taxonomy): Eukaryota > Metazoa > Mollusca > Gastropoda > Neogastropoda > Muricidae > Rapana > Rapana venosa. The sequence goes on from CM054138.1 coordinate 29,310,864, forward strand.
ACGCAGAACATTACGCGCACACATCAAAACCTGGTCCGCCTTTGGAAAGAGTAGGCCTTTCGTGCGGGTGAGAACGGAAGACAAACATGACAACTGCATGCACCTATGGACTGGATGAACTTTTTTTTTAAATTAAAAGACAATTTTTGTTAAGCATATGAGAGCTTACTCTATGATGTAACAAACCAAACAAAAACAAAAAACAGACAAACAAAAAAAGCCGCTCTAGACGTACGTTTACAGTGACAGACGATGGGTTTGGGATTTGCTTCAACTCTTACAGTTTGGGAGACAGAGACTTGTCTGTCGCCTGCTTCATAGTACCAATGCAGTCGGCAGATGGGCAAGCATCAATCTCTAGAGGGATATTTACGATCTCCACTTTTTTTCCCCGTTCCTCGGCTAGAGCTCCGAGGTTTACCGATGAAGAGATTTTGCGTTTGCGACTGTTTTTGCCCAATGTGAAGGTAGCCACATTCCGACTTCGGGGATATATGCTGAATATATTCGCGTTTCCATAACCCACCGAACACTGAAATGAATTATAGGATCTTTAATGTACATATTTGATCTTCTGCGCGCACGCGTACATTCACGGAGGAAATTAAGACACTAGTAGGTCTGCACATGATTGACCTTGGAGATGGTAAAAATCCCCACCCTTAATTTCACCAGGCGCCGCCGAAATTCGAACCTTCGTGGACGCATGGTATTGAAGTCGAACGGCCTTGAACACTCGGCTATATAGCGTCTGTCTCAGCTCTTCCTAAAGTATGGGTCCTTTAGGACGTAACGATTATTCTTTTTTCTGTTTCATGTACATACAACAAAAATCTGCTGACAGAGTGAATTAGGTGTCTGAAGGTTATTAAGATTTCATTAAAAAAAATATTAATGGTTTTTAAAGATATAATGCTTTTACTGTGCCTCTGGGTACTAGGGTACCCTGGAAATCGGGCAAAGGTTATCACTTAATTATTAGAGGAGGGGGGAGGGGGGGGGGCACCGTAAAACAGAAGACGAAATCAATAAATGTGAGTACCAGTTTCCTTCAAAAGTGTACTGTCAACAAAGACGTAGTGGTTCCCAAGTAGAAGGATGTATGAGATGATCTGACATCCAAGATCTTTCCTGGGCCTGATCTAACAAGCAATGTCAACAAACCAGGCAGGTGGCTGATCTAACAAGCATGTCACCAACAGAGGCCAGAGTGCCTGATACAAGCAGTCACCAACCAGAGGCCAGAGTGGCCTGATCTAACAAGCAATGTCACCAAACCAGAGGCCAGAGTGGCCTGATCTAACAAGCAATGTCACCAAACCAGAGGCCAGAGTGGCCTGATCTAACAAGCAATGTCACCAAACCAGAGGCCAGAGTGGCCTGATCTAACAAGCAATGTCACCAAACCAGAGGCCAGAGTGGACCTCACTGAAGGCAACCAAACAGAACCATTGCCAGAGATTCGTGAAAGGAGGGCAAAACTATCAATTCACTCCACTTCAGTTCATGCTATTCATATTCCTAGTCGACGCAGGAAATGTGTTGGATGACACCATACCAGAAAGCAGTGACGGTCATTATCTCCCCTTCCAGGAATCGACAAAAACTGTTCGCACCCTTTTTTTTTTACAGGGCTAGCAAAACGAACAAAACTACATATACTCATTCCACTGAATCCACACAAACTGAAAGCTTAACTAACAGCCACATACAGACAATAAGGCAAATATCGACAATCAAACACTAACTCTTCTCTCACCCCATTCGCGCCTGAACTTCACCACTCGTATCTGTCCCATCCTTGTAACCATACTGTGCTATCGACCTGTCTCATCTTGCTTGCCTCCATGCACCGACATCAGCACACCATCAACAGTCGGTCAGAGAAAAACTGCGGCTGGCATCGTAATGGGTATCACTACAAAGACACACGGTCATTAATCGCAGGATACTGCGCCCGAGGGACTGGGACAGGAGGGGCATTGCAGGTTTCCAGAATAGAACGGCGGATAGAAGGCCGAGCAAAACTGGTGAAGGGAAAAAAGGAGTAGAGGTTGAGGTCGAGGGAGGAATTTTGACGTCATTCGATATGCCTGCACTATCTGCACTCCTCGCCCTTCGCTCCCAATCGACCACCGAGCCCTGATTCCACGTCATCTGTGTGTCTCCACTCCAACGCTCAAATCTCTCCTCTCTTCAGAATAAATCGTCATGAATTTTCTCTCCATTCCTCTGGGTATCCAGGTTAGATTTACTAAACACCACCACTCCTGAAAACCCTGATTGACTTACTAGAATAAACGGATGAATAAAAGAAGGAAAAAAACGTAGATAGATAAATAGATAGGGCTGTCAGTTTACGTTGCTTATAGTCCTTCCCATACCCCCTCCCGTCTCTTTCTCTGTGCAAACTGGACAAGACAAGTTTAAATTAAATAAGACTGTTGCAATGCTGTTACGGCTTGTCCTCCAAACTGTTCTATAGCACACCGCAAGTTACACACCCAAGCCAACCTGACTATACCTGCCACTAAAGCTGGCATGCAGAAGGCGTCTGAAATACAGCTCAGTGTCCAAGGTAATATAGTGAATGGCCTCAAAAAGCCCATATTTAGATTTATACACATGCGTATCTGAAAAATCACTTTCAGATACTGTCATAAGCTGCATTTATTTATTAATTATTAATTTATTATTATTAATTTATTTCAAACAGTAAGTACTCAATAATGGCATGACATGACATAATACCACACAGCAACTAATTCTTTTGCTTGTTTTAATTCTGACACTACAACATGTAAAAGTGTCACGTGCAATGATTAACAGAATAAAGAACATCGTGTTTAAACACTTTTATAAATGCAGAAAAACTTATGAATATCCCTCCAATGGGTAGCAGAGTGGCTGCTATAAAACACATGATTGCTGAAAAACGTATGGTATCCGTTCCCTCTGTAGCAGGCCGACTCGCAATTATTGTACAGTAGCCTATATGATTTACACTGGCTGCAAATAATATAGGAGTGAACAAACCTTAGTATGCTATCCAAACAATAATACCGGTGCCACTACCACCCCCTCCACTGGCAAACTAGTATCCATCCACCCCTACTTCCTCCTCCCATTGTCTTCTTGACCATAACCGGCCTCATCGATATCAAAGTGGCCATTAAAATCCACGAGATTGGCCCACGTCAGAAAATACATGATCTACAAGTGTCGCTTGACCTGAACTAAGACTATGAGTCTATCCCTTCTAAAAACTTTAGATGCTGCTTCAAGTTGTCTTAAGCAAGTGCCTCTTCTTTTAACTCGGACCTTGTCAGAATCAAGAATTACTTGTAGTAGTGCAACCACTGTGCTTCAGCTTTTTCCCCATGGAGGTGTTAAAACATGGGGAGTATATTACATGTATACATGTGCAAAAAGTAAAACATCTGTCCAATAAAATCTTATGAATACCTTACCGGTTACATAAGCCACAGCTTGTGAAACACGAGTAGCATCATGCTGGGTATGTCAATGTTTCAGCAATCCATAAAATATCGACATCGCTTACCCTTACGGAATATTATTCAACATGAAAACTTTCATCCACATGGGTGTGTACACACACAGGGGAGGGAAGACAGTGGTAGATGTTCCACACATCACATGACTGAGACAGCCAGCATGAGAGAGAAGAGATTGTATTTATTTATTAATTCTTTTATATCGAGGATAATGGAATAAGAACTCATGTGCTTTTTTACATCTAGTCCCCGTTGTGTATGCGGATTTGTAAATTTTGTCATCTGTTCCCACCGGCACACAATGGCTTACGCTTTCGAAAAGCCAAACAGAATTCAACGTGTGCGCAAGGAGGGAGAGGGAGAAGAGGGAGAGGGGGGGGGGGGGGGGGGGGAGGGGGGGGGAGAGGAGGAGAGGGGAGGGGAGAGAGAGGGAGGAGAGAGAGAGAGAGAGAGAGAGAGAGAGAGAGAGAGAGAGAGAGAGAGAGAGAGAGAGAGAGAGGGAGAGGAGAAGAGAGAGAAAGAAGAGGGAGAGGAGAGAGAGAGAAGAGAGCATGAAAGCAGCAGAGTAGACGAAACAGTGAGAACAATCGATCAGAACAGGGGATGGCGGAAACAAGTAGAGAACAGAAACATATGTGAAGACGCAGAGAGAATTCTCATCGAATCAACAGGATGAGGACACACGTATGAAATCTTAGCTTAATAGCCCTCACGTCATTGATGCTAACTGAACAGCTAATGAGTTACTATTGAACAGTATCATTTAAAGCACGAAAGGGGGAAAGTTTGATGAATAAAACTGCACTCCAGTCGATATATCAATTAGAAAATCGGCTTGTAAAACACTAACATTCATTCTCTCTCTCTCTCTCTCTCTCTCTCTCTCTCTCTCTCTCTCTCTCTCTCTCTCTCTCTCTCTCTCTCTTGGTGAGGTAGTGGTAACTATAGTAGTAGTAGTAGTAGTTAGTAGTAGTAGTAGTAGTAGTATAGTAGTAGTATTAGTAGTACGATAATAATGATAATGATAATAATACATATGCACAAGCAGTGACTACAACGTACCAATGATCACGACTAGTATAACACACACACACACACACCACACACACACACACACACACACACATGATTTTCTTCTCTTTTTTCTTTCTTTTTATCCGGCTAGAGCTGCGAGCTTCACCAATGGTGAGATTTGTCTATACATGCAACACTTTCTAACCTAACATTAAGGTAGCCGTATTCCAACTTCTGGGAGAATTTTCGTTTTTTAAAACCGAATCCATGTATGTATCTTTAAGAACACTATTTTCACTCCAGAAGCGTAAAAATAATGCAAACCAATAAAAACCCAAATTCTCTCTCTCTCTCTCTCTCTCTCTCTCTCTCTCTCTCTCTCTCTCTCTCTCTCATCCCCATCTCTCACACCACACTACCACACACACACACACACACACACACACCACACACACACACACACACACACACACACACACAAACACACACACACACACACACACACACTAAAATACACCTTGCGTCATCTTCTGTGTTTAGCTTCGGGGAGGGAAACTTTCCTTGTCTCAGGATCATACCTGGCGCCACTCTGGCAGCAGCATACCCCCCCCCCCCCCCCCCCCACCCCCCTCCCTTTCTCCCCTAGGGAAAAACCTTTTCCTCCCATGGTTCGTTCTCTCGCGCTCTTCTGCTGTCTTGCTCCGGCATCATCAAGCAAGCAAGCAGGCAAGCAAGCAAGCGATGCATGACCAGGCCAGCCTGGCTTAGCCATCCCATGGACAACAGCAGCTGGCTGACGTCAATGTTGTGTTGTCTGTCACCCTTGTAACAAACTGTTGTGTCCACCACCACCAACCTGACTGACTCCCAAGTTGTCATTCTGCAGGGTTATTTTAGTCGTGCAATTACGTCATGGCAGTAAAATAACAACGGCCAAGTTTTGATCTTGGAAGTGCAGGCTGCTGGAACTGGGTGGGTGATGGAAGGAGGAAAGTGAGTGGGGGGAGAGATTGATCTTGGTGGTGGTAGTGGGTTGTGTGTGTGTGTGTGTGTGTGTGTGTGTGTGTTGTGTGTGTGTGTGTGTGTGTGTGTGTGTGTGTGGTGGAGATGAGAGAGAGAGAGAGAGAGAGAGAGAGAGAGAGAGAGAGAGAGAGATATTAAGGGAATATTATTCTTTGACAATTTTTACACGTGTGTGTTTGCGCGCGCGCGTGCGTGCGTGCGTGCGTGCGTGCGTGCGTGTGTGTGTTCGTGAGAGAGAGACACAGAGAGAGAGAGAGAGTGTGTGTGAGTGAGTGTGTGGTGTGTGTGTGTGGTGTGTGTGTGTGGTGTGTGTGTGTGTGTGTGTGTGTGTGTGTGTGTGTGTGTGTGTGTGTGTGTGTGTGTGTTGTTGTTGTCTTCGATTTTACGTCTGTTCACTCTCAGTGATATTAGACGAGAAAAAAAAAATATATATATATACAAGGGGTGTATGAGAATTGAGGTGGTGGTGGAGGCCCTACTGAAAAATGCGAGGGGGGAAAAGTAGTCTAATCATGAAAAGAAACCGCACAAAGCAAAAGATACAATTAAAAAAAAATAAAATAAATAAATCAATAAATTTAAAAAAACCAACCAAACAAACAAACATAAAAAGTGATTAACGTTAATGAAACTATAACAAATGTCCTATAGGACTATGCCAGAGACCTTTTGCAATATCAAATGCCAAATTCAAATTATTGAATATGCTTCTAAGGGAGTTTTCAGAAAATTGGGGTAAAAAAGCTTTTGTATTCTTACATTCAAATATTATATGAGTATTAGAAATATTCTCACCACACATACATTTACTGTGTCTACTGAATTTGGTTACGAATGCATTAAGTTTTATTCTATAAAACAAACTATTCACTCTTCTTGCTGTTGAGATATTTGAGCAAGCCTTAGAATGGCTCACGACACTTGCTTTATCAGCTTTGATGACAGATCTGTTTAGAAATCTCTCTTTTAGGTGATACGTTTCTATGACCTTTTTCCATGATGTTTGTTCTAATAAGTGGTAGCTCTCTTGTAATGATAAAGGCACGTGCAATGTTGCTGATTTCCGTTCATGCTTTGCACCTCTTTTAGCAGCTCTATCAGCCCACTCATTTGGAAAGAATCCACTGTGTGAAGGCACCCAACAGAAAGTGACATTTGTGCCCTTTAAGGTTAAAAGGTGTATGACATGATTAATCTCTAATGCAATGTTTGAAGTTTTCTTGTACCACAAGGATTTTAAAGCATACAATACCGACTTAGAATCAACACAAATAAGGATTAACAAAGGCAAATAAGGATTAACTTATTAACAAAGGCAAGAAAGTGCATAAACTTACTGAAGATAATTAGTAAACAGTTCTGGGGACAAGACATATTCAATCTAAAATGTTTAGCTACATCTCTTGTTCGTTCGAAATTATCATACGGACAAGAAATCTTTTTCAGCGCTCCAAAATCTTTACTTAAAAAGCTACAGAGTGTAGACTGCAAAGCTTACAGGCTTGCACTTGGAGTTCCGTATCATGCATCAGCTCTGGGAACGTACAATGAAGTTGGTACATTGCCTTTGGATGATTACCGTCAACTGGCATGTGCTAAATATGTTCTTAGAAACAGAACGACTGAAAATTTCATTTCTGATGAAGTAGAAGTAAAATCTGAACTACAGTTTCCTAAAAGAGCAAAAGATATATCTTCCTTAATGCCCATTAACACATATGTGTCTGATCTAGTGGAAAATTCTAATGTCAATCAACACAGAATGGACAAACGAGAGGCAATATTACCTTACCCATCGTGGGAGATGAACAGAGCACACTTCGATATAGAGGTAACTAATGTAAAAAAGAATGAAAATCTGAACATTATGGTTTCTGATGTTCGATCCCACATCCATCATAAGTATTTTCATCATTTACAAATTTATACAGATGGATCACGTCTGGATAATCAAGAAACAGGTTCAGCTTTTGTTATACCATCTTTAAAAATTGAAAAATCATTCTATGTTGGTAAACATCATTCGATTTTTACGGCGGAATTAGTAGCAGTCTTAATGGCTCTAAATTATGTTCTTGATTTGCCTTTGTGTGTGTGTGTGTGTGTGTGTGTGTGTGTGTGTGTGTGTGTGTTGTGGTTGTGTGTGTGTGTGTTGTGTGTGTGTGTGTGGTGCGTGCGTGTGTGTGTGGCGTGTGTGACTGTGACCCTGTGTGTGTTTGACTGTGACTGTGACCCTGTGTGTGTGTGTATGTGTGTGTGTGTGTGTGCCCCCCCTCTCTCAGTCGCGCGCGCGCGCGCGCGCACGCACACACACACACACACACACACACACACACGCACGCACGCACGCACGCACGCACGCACGCACACAAGCATAGAGATACTGAGCATGAAGACTCCCTTGATTATCATATTTCAAGTCTGCAAACCTGGCCTTTGAAGTTGCCCAAGTTGATTTTAACAAAGCGTCCATTTGAAAAACAAAATAAACAAATAACAAAAACGAATTTCGACCAAGCAACCTACATTTTTGTTCTAATTTTTTTTTAAGCAACCTACATTCAATCAGTCATAGCAAGAAAACAAAATGTCAATGTTGAGAATTGTCCATGTTGAATAAAATACAGCGAAGTGATCTGAGAACCAAGCTACTTTCATCTCTACCAGCTATCTGCCCCCACCCCCACCCACCCACCCACCCATCACCTCATAATCCAACATCCCCATTTGCTACAACACACTCGTAGCCAGGACAAATAATATGCAGAAAACTGAATCAGATTTTTTATAGTTTTAATCGATACAACTGCTGCTGTCCTGCTGCTTCATACGAACCGAACCGCTTGTCTGATCCTTTCCCCCAAGGTGATATATATTTTTTTCTTTTTCTTTTTTCCTTTTTTTTTTTTTGGGGGGGGGGGGGTTTAAGTGGGTCTGAAGTTAATGCGGAAGAACTTAGGTTTAACTTGACAATCACCGGGAAGAATGCTTAGCCTAAAGTGAAACTGCTTCCCACTCAAGTGAGATTTTGAGGATTCATAGGCAGGATGCTATAATTCCTAGATTCGGAACGACTTGAATAAGGGTCAGCGATCCCTTCTCCTTCGCTATTGCGCGCGCACAAAACACCCCCCCCCCCCCCCCCCCCCCCCCCCCCCCCCCCCCCCCCCCACCTAGGCTACATCAGTGGGTACCCGGCACTGCAGCCGCTTGTACAGTGAAGCTCAGTTTGTTGTCTTTGCCCAGTACTCTTGGTAATACTACACACACACACACACACACACACACACACGCGCGCGCGCGCGCGCGCCACACACACAGAGTACACCCAAGCGAGGTACTACTATTAAAAGGGATGATTGGTCACGGTGTGTGGAATCCTGTTTCGTGAATTTCTTCTTGCAAGTGGTAATAACGCGGGTAGTAGCGCAGCAGCAGCAGCAGAAGTAGTACAAGTAGTATAGTGGTACTGGTGGTAGTAGAAGTTGTTGTGAAAGTAGTAGTAGTAGTAGTAGTAGTAGTAGTAGTAGTAGTAGTAGTCATAGTAGTAACACACTAGTACAGTAGTAGTAGCAGTAGCAGCAGCAGCAGCAGTAGTAGGTAGTAGTAGTAGTAGTTAGTAGTAGTAGTAACACACTAGTTCAGTAGTAGTAGTAGTAGTAGTAGTAGTAGTAGTAACACACTAGTACAGCAGCAGCAGCAGCAGCATCAGTAGTAGTAGTAGTAGTAGTAGTAGTAGTAGTAGTAGTAGTAGTAGTAATAGTACTAGTACAGTAGTAGTAGTAGAAGTAGTAGTAGTAGTAGTACAGCAGTAGAAGCAGTAGCAGTAGCAGCAGCAACAGTAATAACAGTAGCAGCGCACACGCGCACACACACACGCGCGTACACACACACACACCACACACACACACACACACACACACACACACACACACACACACACATAATGAAAGTGCCGACTCTGCTCCCGAAAAGTCCTTCGGATGAGACTATAAACCACCGTCCCGTGAGCAAACATGCTGAACATCTTGCGCACGCGTTAAAACCTGTTGTTCCTCTTTGGGAAGAGTAGGCCAGTGTGTGCCAGTGGGAACGGATGACAAAATTTACAAAACAGCATACACACGGGGACTGGGTGTACAAATGAAAAACTCTCTCAGCATTGTTTATTCATTATCCTGAAAGTAAAAGATTTTAAATACCAAAAAAAACCCAACCCAACCCAGATAGCGTTTACGGTACAAATGAGTCTCTAAGCTACATAAAGAAGGAAAAAGGGGGAAAAAAACTTCAGAATTGCACATGCATCTAACAGCAATCCCCATGTTCGCCTTGCTGAATATTATTCAGTAATGAAGGCAATGTACTTGGTTTATGAAATAATTATAAATTGTATCGAGAGAGAGAGAGAGAGAGAGAGAGAGAGAGAGAGAGAGAGAGAGAGAGAGAGAGAGAGAGAGAGAGGAAAATCCCAGATGATGCCAAGTGCCATGAGAAAATCCCCACTGGCGCTACAATATGCCTTTTGCGTCACCATCCGTCTCTGGAATTTCCTTGCCTTGGCTACTCTTATCAACCAACCATCACCCTGAAGCGCTCTGCGAAGAGAGATATCTATATATTCCAAGTGCCGACTGACTATATTATGCGACCCTGCCTGTGGAAGTAACCAGCTGATACATGAACCAATCAACTGAATCGAAAGAAAAGCAACTGACATCAATGTGTCGGTACCTACAGTTTTAACAAACTGTGTGTCACTTCGCTTGACTTCATGCTACTGTTGTCATTCTTTTCCTGCTTTTGTGTGTGTGTGTGTGTGTGTGTGTGTGTGTGTGTGTGTGTGTGTGTGTGTGTGTGTGTGTGTGTGCGTGCGTTTGTGTGCGTGCGTTCGTGCGTGCGAGCGCGCGCGCGCACGCACGTGCGTGCGTGCGTGTGTGTGTGTGTGTGTGAGAGTGTGTGTGTGTGCGTGTGTGCGCGCGCGCGCGCGCGTGCGTGCGTGTGTGTGTGTGTGTGTGTGTGTGAGTGTATGTGTGCGTGCGTGCGTGCGTGCGCGCGCTGTGTCTGGTGTTACTGTTGTCACCCACTTGTCATTACATTAGCAAAGTTTAGTCCAAGATGGGGGAGATCTATTGATCTCAAGAAGGCGGTATTTGTTTTCACGTATTACTGTGGAAGGGAGGGCGAGTGAGGATGGGGGATACAAGATGCCTAGCTCAGTTTTCCTACAGCAGGAATGAACGAGCACACAGAATCCCCAAGGTAGTTAAGCCCAGATTCCACAAGATTTTTGTTTTTAAAGCAGACCTGTCCATGCGCTTTTCTCTCTCTCTCTCTCTCTCTCTCTCTCTCTCTCTCTCACACACACACACACAGCAGAAATTTTGAGGAAAGACGTTCCCAGCATGCTGTAGTTAGACTAGTGCACGCCCGGGATGAATTAAATTATGTAAACAAAGAACAGGAGTATGAGTCCTTTTTACTTTCCAACTGCTTAGTCGGTAGTAGTACACCCAAGACATGCACAGTAAAAACCCTCTACGTAGCGAAAAGATACCTATTTTGAGACGTAATGAAGTGTTCAGCGATCCACCATCGATCTACACTCGTGAGCTGCTGCCACATGATGACACAATAGATTGTAAGCTTCTTGTACCAGGCATTCTTGTTCAGCCATTTTACTCGCTCATAAATCTCCACCGCGATATTTTTTTCCCCATTCCCCTCCCTCAACCGCGACTAATGTTACAGTTTATTTTGGGTACCTGTATATTATGCAGGAAAACTCCCCATCGATCTGTTTTGCTTCAATCAGAAACGACGTCAGCGTCTGGATAGTCTGAACAGAAGAGAAAGCAAACAGACATGACACGACGGCGCGGGATCTAAGAACGGTGAGAAGAGGACGAAGGGAGGGAGGGAGGGAGGGGGCTGGAGGAGAGGACTCTGCGCGAAGAAAGGGGGGGGGGGGGTGCAGAATCAGCGGCAGTGCTCGATCCACTCAGTCATCAATACCAACAAGGGAAGGAGGCTTTTCCAGCCGGCAGCCAATGCCCAAGTGCTATCCTACACAGGACAGGCTGCCTCCTTGACTGTGGGACACTGGCAGCTTGCTGCTTTGTGGAGAGGAGAATAATGGGGACTTGGCGAGGGAATAAAAACGGGAGGCATGCCTGCAGAATCGGGCGTCAGGACACTACAACAGCCTGAAGCACCCGTTCAACCAGTTTCCAGCCCTGCCTTGAAGTTCCGATCCCACGAATGACATTGCACAAGTCCGAGGATGGGTCCTAGTAGTCATGACGTGTGTTGCAGGAAGAAAACGCTCTAGGCCACGATAAAGACCACCAGAATTGCATGAACATAATTTTGACACTGTACAGGTCTGCACTCAATGTGATATTCACAAATACAATGCCGTTCTGTGGACAGCATATTATAGACTTGTTAGCTTATGTAAGTTGGGGGGGGGGGGGGGGGGGGGTGGAGGAAAGTGTCCTAACAAAATGTCAAAACCCACTGAAGAAAAGAATCGTCTCTAACTAAACTGCCGCTAAATATCGTCCTTGCACAAGCTGACCAAACAAAGACAGACACTCTATTTTTAATTGGGTCAGAACTACCATAACTATTATATTGATTTACATGCAGATTGTACCATTACCTAAATATTAAAAAATCTAAATCATCAATATTTTTTTTTTTAATTATGAACCAGACAAAATACTCCCTCCATATGGAAAAGATGGGCTTTTTGCTGTAAAAATGGTGTGAGTACAGCTTCATGTGCAAGAAGTAAAACTGAAAACAAACATGGAAGTGAAGCGAAATTAGTTGGCTACAATATGAAAGCAGTGTGGGAAAGGTTGACTGGTCAAGTCAAGAAGAAAGGAAAGAGAAAAGGAGCCTGCAACCACCCCAAATTCTACAGAGGAGGCCAAAAAAACTTACTGCCAGTTCTCTCAGAGAGACCTCTTCAGGACAGAACACTTGTCTTTGAACAAGTTTTTCTCGAACTTTTTTTTTTTTAATGACAAAAAATGCAGATGGTCTCTATCAATATGGTATCAGAGTCAATGCTAAAAACTGGGCAGAGCAGTTACAGAACATCTTAACAACCATATTAAATCAATAAATGTTTATCTTGAACAATTTAAGATATATTCCATTTGAAAAATGCCATTCTTTTCCTGTTTCAAAGGGGGGAAAGGCTGTTCAACTGTTTTTAATTTTAGTGTCCTGCACACTCTGAACCCTGACAGGCATTTACCCCATCATGCAGGCATCAACTGATGTGTATAGAGAGGATGTGTTACAGGAGTTTTTTGTGGGTTTTTTTTTTTATTAATCTGATCATAAGATTCATGTGTAGTGTGAGAACTCTTGTGGGAACTAGAAATTACCTATACATGTATGCTTGTATATTGTTCCCTTACCGCTCATCCAGGATTTTTTTTTGTTTGATTTTATTTTTACCTTTGAGACTCATTCCTGTTTAATTTTCAACATTATCACAGTGGTCCAATTCAAACACTTGACAGACAGGAAAACATTTTGAACACTTTAAAAACTGTTTTGTTATGTTTTGATGTTACTAAGACTTACTAAGACTGATTGATCGAAAGCCTTGCAGACTGACAGAAGGACTGCATCCCATGTCACATGGGGATTGGACAGGAGAATGGGTCTCTGTGGTCTTGAAAGCTACTTTATTTTTTCTCCAACAACCAACCATCCTTGTCTTAGCTGGATCCTTTAGTGAATGATTTATGGCCTTGTGACAACTTATGCAACCAGCCTACAGGAGGGAAGGGAGGAAGAATTATACAGCAAGTTATACTATATAGCCACTTTCAAAAAAGGAACCAGGAAGGCAGCGACTTAAAATAGATCTGACAATCTGATAGCAGCCCTAGCATGTGATTTGACCTTTTCTCTGATAAGAAAATATATAAATATAGCTCAGAGCTAGTAAAAACCAGGTCACATGGCACAAAGGATTACAGATTTTGCTTCACTAGTAAATTAAGTGTAAGGAAAAAGACATGCAGGCAAACAAGAGAGCTCTGAAAAACAGGGAAGCTACATTTTTTAGCCTGAAAAGTAACAAGCCATATTTTAAAAAAACAACAGCAAAACCCAATACTGCCGGTCATCCTTGGTTATGGGTCCCAAATAAAGTGAAAGTGACCACATAGCCTGTAGACTATCTCATCTATAGACAACTCAATCACTTCACCCAACAAATTTGTATGCATGCAGAAGTGCTTAGCAGTCTGCTTGATTCAACAGTGTCAAGCCCTGCACTACTATATGATATTAGAACTGTCTGATCTTGCAACTGGTCCACAAGAGGCTTGCTAAGGCTGGTTTCCTTGACACCTGGTGATACTATACCCCATCACACATCACTACACACACTCTCACAGGTCCTGCTCGGATTAAACATGATTATTTCTGCCCTATATAATCTGTCAACTTGTAAACTATCACTTCCAGTTCCAGCCACAGAAAGGCCAGATGATTGATATGACAGTTTATCATTACACTTCCAATGAAGAAAGAATCATCAGTCTTTTTAAAAATGCATGGGTACCTCCACATCCAATTTTTTCTAGTAAAAATTAAAATGACCTAAACAGTACAATTATTTATGAAAAGTAGACCAAATCTGATGAGTCATGAGAGATAAATTTGATGAGGAAACACTGACAGACTGACTGACAGACAGACAGAAAGAGAGGATGGACAGAAAATGAAGAATAAAGCGCTTCAATTTGTTTTACAAGATTCAGCGCTATATAAATTCCATTTATCATTATTGTTATCATTATTATTATTACATACAATACCACACATTCAGTGAGATTGAATATGTTACACAAACAGACTGAAAGTGTAAGACATCATATATGGATCAATGCACCAGTGTGTGTGTGTGTGTGTGTGTGTGTGTGTGTGTGTGTGTGTGTGTGTGTGTGTGTGTGTGTGTGTGTGTGTTTACATGATGAATGATTATAAATAAGATTTCACATTCACAATTTGTAGCAAAAATATTATTTGTAAACATTGAAACATTTGGTACAACAATGTGTGTGTGTGTGCATGTGTGCGTGTGTGTGTGTGTGTGTGTGTGTGTGTCTTATGTGTGTCAAAGTTAATTTTTCATTTTCAGATGGTACATTGAATTTAAAGTAAAACATGAAAATTTGCTTTTTTCATCAAGCCATCTAGGCATCTATATTAAAAAAAATATATAGAAAATAAAACAATTGTGACGATAATGGCAATCATAATTACAATAAATTGAATAATCATGATAATTATAACAGTCACAAGCTCATGAAAAAAACTACACAAAATTATGAAGGTATATCATGTTACAACATCCAACACATGCGCTATTACAATTAGTCAATTACTGAATTAAGCTAATCATTTACCCACTTCTGCTATCATAATTTGCTAATACACTTCACTCACAGTCTCAGACAGACAGGCAGACACACACACACACATACACACACACACACATCATGCTATCTGATTACCTCTGTATGTCTGTGTGTGTTGTTGTGTGTGTGTGTGTGTGTGTGTGTGTGTGTGTGTGTGTGTGTGTGTGTGTGTGTGAGTGTGAGATGATGATGGATGAGAGAGAGGAGAGAGGAGAGAGAGAGAGAGAGAGAGAGGAGAGAGAGCTATGCAGTGCAGTTTACTACATAATAATGACAGTGCAGAGATGGAGTAATGAGCAGCAGCATCAGGGTACATCTGACACTGATAACTCAAACTTGACAATCATTCACAATTAAACAAAGCAACGCATGAAGTTCTGACAAACCTCCCATGATTTCCACCATTGGTTTGCTTGTTTTGATTAGAATATCTACACAGTAATCACACAATGCACAAGTGCATTGAACTGAGCTCAGATGGACACTGATCATGATGACATTTGAATAGTTCAAATTAACAATAATGTAGATGATCTAAATCTGAGAATGTGCACAATCCTAATCCTATAGAGCTGGTTTCACCTCATAGCATAACTTATTCACCAGGCCAACTGAGCATACATGTTGGATGTTCACACACTCTCCTTACTACCCTTGGCCTTAGTAGGAAGACAGGGGGACTACTTTGTGTAGTTTTATACAGGTCTGATTGTACTAAAACGAGCTAATGTAAATTTCAGTTTTTAACACTTTCCTGAGCTGAGGAGCATTGCAACCATGAAAATAATGTTACTGATTGGCGATTCTCTACAATTACTGCTAAAACATGAATGCTACAACTTCAGTTTGGCTGACAGGAAAATGGTCCATGGCACTACCATGTGGAGTGGGGTGGGGTGAGGTGGGGTTGGGGGTGATCTTGTGTGGTTTTCACAAATGGTGAGATTTTACTTAATTAAGAGACCGTTTTTACCCACCATTAAGGTAGCTGCATAACGACTCTGGGGATGGTGTCTAAACATGACACGTGTGCATGCATTTTAAAATTATTCCCTCTAAAATCACTAAATGTGAATAGACCTTAAACTGAAGATATATATTTTAAAATTAAAAGATGTGTCACCTATTCCTACAAGCACGAAATGGCCTACTCTTCCAAAAGGCAGAAAGGGATTTTAACATATATATATATATGTGCAAGATGCTCTGCAAGTCTTCCAAAAGGCAGAAAAGGTTTTTAATGTGTGCATAAAGATATTCTGCAAGCCAAAGGACTTTGGGGGGAGTGGAGTCAGTACTATTCTATTAAAATGGGTGTTTCCATGGTGCTCAATCCCACTATATTCCCAAGCCCATTAGATCACAGGCGCAATGCTCTAACCACTAGGCCCTCCCCCCCCCCCCCCCCCCCCCCCCCTGTGGAATTAACTTTAGTTGAATTATGAATGGAAAGACAGAATGCAAGGTAAGAAATTCTGCCTCGAGTGGAAGCATTAGCAGTTGAATCCCTTTTTGCTTCTATCAATCATTGCTTTGACACTGTCACTATCAGTCTATGACAGTAAAAAGCACTTGACTCCACACTGTTGACACATTTAATGTAAAACAAATCAGATGGAAACTGCTCTAATTAAGGCTTCAGTTCAATTACTGCTGACTACATCTCTGACTCTAAAACCTGTCAAGACATACTAATGTTCTGGCTAGGGCGATCACTGAACATGTATTTGAAAATGTTGACATCAACAACTGAAAATCATGATATCAAAATAATTTTTAAAAAGATGAATTCAATAATAAAACCTTTAATTTTAAATGAGTTCAATCATTATTGAATGATGGCACAGCTTTAGTCCGCATTACTATGTCTACCTCCACAGATCCAAGATAAACTTACAAATTTTATTTGACTCATTGAGTCTTCACACTATCCCTAAGTTAGGGAAGATAACCCTTCGATTTGTTTGTTTTTTACAAGATTCAGCGCTCTATAAATTTCATATATTATTATTATTTTCCAGTACACGTGCACTGTGCACATTTATGTTACCATAACCCAGGAATGGGCGATATGTAGGGAAGGGTTCACAGACAGTTGCTGAGTTTGTTATTCTATAGCAGGTTACCTGTAGGGAAAAGGTTAATTAAGAAGATACAAAGGAAACAACCCAATCTGTAAGTGTAACTCCCAATAAGACAATCACTACTGTCGTACTGATCTTTCTGCTATCATCAGACTGGATCAAAATTCTGAAAAGGTCATCCCTGACATGGCTTGGAACTGTCCCGGACATTATTGACCATCTGCAGACCAAAGCTGATAATCAAAAAAGCTGTGCCTTTGATCAGTCTGTATGACTGCAATACCATGACCACAAACATACAGCCATGAATATAATGCAATTTGTTTCTAAAGAGTGCTTAAACATAAAAAGATAATCACCAGAGAAAGGGAGAGGGGTTTACACACTTTCCTTTGAAAAAAAGAAAAATAATAATAATCTTCATGAATTAAATTCTTTTGAGGTTTCATTATTGGTATATGCCTGTGTGTGCGCATGTGCATGTGTTTGTGCATGTGTGCGTGTGTGCGTGCACGTGTGTGTGTCTGTGTGTGTGTGTGTGTGCATGCTACCAATTTATGTTTACATTTTGCAAAATAAAATGTAATAAACAACACTGTTGGATTCATCCTTTGAGGTCCTATGTGCGAATCCATGCAGAGCATCTTGCATATGTACACATTAAAAACCTGTTCCATCTTTCGGAAGAGTAGTAGGCATTTCTTGCTGGTAGGAACTGATAATAAAATTTTAAAAACATACAGGTATCTTGTTTAGACAACATCCCAGAAGTCAGAATGTGGATACCTCAACAGTGGGTAAAACCGGTTGCATACCAAGGAATGGGTGGGGGGAGAGATAAGCCAATGTTTCTTCAATTCTTGCAATGTGCACACATTCTGTAAATTTCTTCCCATTATAACCTTTTATCAGACTTTTTCAAACAAACACAAGAACACACATAAAAAATCACATGCTTTTTAGCTACCCTTTGGGAGAGAAAAAAATTGATCATGTTCTTCCCCCAAGTCTCTGCATACTTATACAGTTATAAAACCTGTAGCTCTCATTCCAACAGTTAATGATCTAAATTCATTGTTTTAAAACATGTTCTTCTGTGTATTTGTAATCTGTTATCTTAACTAGATCCTCTTCAATTCACATAAAATATAAAAACTAAAATATACAAACAATATTTATGCTTCAGACAGTCATTGTGCTGCATAATAATTAATAGTTTAAATACTATCAAATTCAAAATCGCGCACACACGCACACACACACACATAATGTGGTTGAATTCAACTTACTTTCAATTTAAAAAAAAAAAAATTCTTTTAAAAAAAACTGTCCAGCATCCTCAGCTTATTCTAAGTTGGATTATGAACTTCCTGATGAATGGGACACAGTAATCAGTATACAATGTCCAATTTGAAAAGGCAGTTACCATACTAATTACTACTACTGTACTAATAGTATAAATATTCAACAGTAAACTTCCACTGGTTTTTTACATGATGGCACTATTCTGTCTCCTTCCTCATGACTATACAGGCTCCAATACTATCATTATTACACCATTGATTAAATATTCTACTGACTGTGCTTTCAAGAAGATCTAACTCACAGCTTGAGTTTTGCCTACAAGAGCAGCTTTCCTCCTGGATCTCAATGTCAAAAAGACTAAAGAAATACTAATTGATTTTCTTATGAACACCCTGTACCAAATCTTTACTTTGATGGTTTAAAGGTCAAACATATATTATAAATATTTACTAGGTACTGTCACTGATAAGTTAAACTTTACTGACAATATGTAGTTCTTCAACTTCTTGTAAGTAAAAAATGCCATTTTCTTAATAATTTTTTTTTCAAAACTTCTGTTATCTTCAACTTTTAAGTTTTAAAGAAGCTCTGTAGACCGACACTTTATATCGAATCCATGGTTTCTTTTCTTTTTTTCTTTTTTAAAATTGCTGGTTCAAAAAACAAAGGAAAAAATGTCAGCAACAACAAAAAACCACACACAATATACTACATAAAATAATGAGATTATCATTATGTTGCTGTGCACAAATGAATCTAGTGAATGATCTAGTACACAGTCATGTGTGAGAGTACTTGTTAAGAAGTTGTGAGTTATTGGACACGCACACTGTCTTTAGAAATATTTTTAATTCCTGCCATCTAAAGAATGCCAGTCCTTGAATAAAGTTGAGAATATTAAACACATCAAGTAGTACAATTTACAAAGTCTCAGACTGATGTACATGTGTGTGTGAAAGAGAGAGGGAGACAAGACAGACAGTGACAAACAGACACAGACACAGACAGACACTTGAGACAGAGACAGACAGACAGATAGAGACAGAGACAGAGAGAGAGAGAGGTTTTTATTGTGAAAAGCTTTTAACCCCATCCCATTCTCATGAGAACAGTGGGAGGGGGACTGGACACAAAACGCCTAAGAAGAGCAAAACAAGTCAAACCAGCCCAAATAATCATCATTGCATGGATTCCACATCATGGTTAAACAGCTGCAACAAACACAGAAATTTTATTGCAAGCAATGATAACTGTAGTTTTTGTTTTTTCTAGTAGAGAGAGAACACTGAAAAATGTTTATTGCTGTTCAACTGTATAAGCCATTCAGCAGTACATAACACGTCATTGCTGCAATCTTCTTTTTTTTTTTATTTACATTACATACAAAACCAACTGTGACATGAAAACTAGACACGGAAACCATGTCAGTACAATAAATTTGTGCCATGCTATATGCCCTTCCACATGGGGATCTATAGAACTAGACGGTCAGGGACATACAAAACAAATATTTCAGGAACTTTGAAACAACACATGCAGCACAATGATTATCATGACATGGTTATCACATCATGGAATGATTTACAACATAACATTCAGCACAGGGATCATCAACTGAGTGAGCTACACCACAGGGTTTTTTTTTGGGGGGGGGGGTTGTTTGTTTTTGTTTTGTTTCGCTCGTTTGTTTGTTTGTTTGGGGTTTTGTAGGGGGGAGTTCACACTGTTTACTGTCATCCATGAATCTGTCATAATATAATGACCATGTTAGAATTTCCTGCACTAACAGCTGCTCTAAGTTTTCAATAGTTGTGTCATGCCGTTTTATACCTTTTATGAACATATATTCATTATATATTTTGCTGAGCTCATAAATTGTATTCTCTGTAAAACTTTCAGTAAATTTCTGTAAGCACACATAACATCAGACAAAACGTAAGTTCAGATGCTACACTTGTTTTCTGTGGTTCACAGTGCTCACTAACTCTTAGTCTTATGTTCAAAGACACCCCTGCATTTGACACACCCCACAATCAGTACCACTGGCTTTTTCCACAAAGGTATACACAAGCTTTTCTGTCCCCTTTCTTCCCTACACTCTTCTAACTAACTTAAGCTAGCTACTGAGGACTTCACATTGGAAGTTTTGGCCGCAGCACACAGTCACTGCCTTAGCGCCAACTTCACAATGGAGTAAGACAATTCTTCCTCCCTCTAATTGGTTGCTGGATGTTGAAGGCACAGAAGAGACACACAGACACAAACACATAGATGGGTCACATAACACACAACAGTGTGAAAAACGTTTGTTCTAAAATGAATACTGGGCAGAGTGGGGAGAAATAAGCATGACGGTAACAATTCAATTCCTTGTCTTTCTTAGATTGCCAGGTGTTTTTCTCTTTCACTGTTTCAGTTCTCAATGTAGTCTCTCTTGGTCTGCGACACAGATTTCCTTTTGTAGACAATGAATATTGTCCTGTGTTGAAGAGCGTTTATTTGAAGAGCTCAGGGGGGTGACAATCTTTAAAGTATCAACAATCTGAATACCTTTGCCTTCAATGTTAAAGGAAGACAGACATTTCTTTCAGCATTCAGCATGCCTACTAGTTCTAGCGCTAATCATGAAGGGAGCCCTTCAATGGGAATAGTGACTGAAATAAGTATGAAAAGATTGCAGAATCTGAGAGAGAGAGAGAGAGAGAGAGAGAGAGAGAGAGAGAAAGACAAAGAGAGAGACACTCAGACAGACATTAAATGCTTTCACTCTTTTCAATGAAATTAGATTATAACCAAGTGTGTGGGGTGTTTTTGTGTGTGTGTGTGTGTGTGTGTGTGTGTGTGTGTGTGTGTGTGTGTGTGTGTGTGTGTGAGTATACATGTGCATGGGTGCACATGCGTGCAACTGTTAACATGTATGATTACGTTATAAATAAATTACTAAATTTTATTTTTGGTTCCTCAGCTACAGCTCCGAGGTTGATCAATGGTGGGAATTAGGATATGAGACAATTCGCCCACCATTAAGACAGCTGTATTCTGACTTCAGGGATGATGTCTTGAGAAACATGTCACCAGTGTGTATGTGGGGAGTTTTTCGTAGGTTTTTTGGTCATCTTTTCCTACCAGCACAAAATTATCTACTCTTCTGATAGACGAAACAAATTCAGGTTGAAATGGGTACACAAGATGTGTGCATCTGTATACTGGACCTTGGTTTATATATATATAATCTCATCTGAAGGACTTCCAAGGGAATGGCGCCAGTACTTATGTTACATAACACCAGGGGGAAAATCCGCTGGAACAAGCATTTTGGTGGTGGCTTGCAGAATCCACATCGCAGATTACGAGCTCAATACTCTAACCACTCGGCTAACCCACCCCCCAATGGTTTAATCTATTCATGATAAACATGTATCAAATATAATTTGTCCTGTGTAAATTTGTGAAACTGTTACATCGTCAGACTCTAGGGAGGCCAATCTCCAGATTTGTCAGAACTACAGAATAATCACTGTATCCCTATCAGCCTCATTAGTCAAGCTAGCAAAGTGCAGCAGAAAATCAAACCACAGGCAGAGAAGTCATCACAGGTGAGCAGGCCAAATTCCTCCAGTTAAAAAGGCACCATGGATCAGACTCCCAACCTAAGAGTAAGACTAAGAGATCAGTGTGAGAAATGTTTATTCACAGCATCAATACACTCTGACCTCAAAAAGGCATTAAGATTTTGACAGATAGACCCTGACCTCAAGAAGGCATTTGAGATTTTGACAGAAAATGGTGTGATACGCTGTGAGCAAAGTACAACACAGGCAAGAAGATGATTCACATCATGAAACTGCTGTATATACCAAAGCTAGCAGTAGCACAGTAGTGGCACAATTCTTGTCCAAGACTCCATGGGGAAATAGCTCCATACATCAGTTGGTATACACCAAGAATGACTTCGGACAACACATTCTTTCTGGAGTACATCAATCATGAAGGATGCACTTGAAGACCACCAGGGCTCAGCCAATATTGGAGAGACCATCAAAACCTTTAAATTTGCAGAGGACACTGATGGACTCAGAAAACTTGCCACCTTGGTAAAATACCTGAATGACACATCATCAAATTCTGGCATGAAATAAAAAAGCAAAGAAGAAAAAGAAGAAAAGTTGATGGCCAACAATGAAAGCCCAATCTCGATCAAGATCATAGTGGATAAGAGTTCAGACAGTGAGCAAATTCAAATACCTAGAATCCATTATCTGTGAGGAGGAAGGAAAAACAGGCTGCACAGACATCCTGATCCTCAGCCATGGTAAAGCTCAGATCAGTCTGGAAAGACAGAAACATCAGTCTAAATTTAAATACAAAACTGAAGAGCTACTGTGTGCTTTGTTCTTTCTATCTTCATAGTTCATGTATGCATGTGGGTCCTGGCGTAAGACTGCAAAGAAACATTCTTGAAAGGAGCTGAAATTTATGCAATACCAGTCTAAAACAGAGGAATTCTTAAAATTATACACCTTCCTAAACCATATCGCAAATGACAAAGTGGGCAAAATTCTATAGCCACAGGCCACAAGACCATACCTTAGTTTATTAACACACAGTGACACACACATGCGCGCACACACACACACACACATACACACACACACACACACGCACACACACAAATGAGAAGTACAGTCATTTCACAGATTCAACAGCTTTTCAAAGACAAACTTGCAGGGCACAGTCCAAGGAGATGTCAGATGGAGACAAAGTAGGCAGTGAAATAAATAGGTGGACAACATTGCTAAATCAGTAAATGGAGCCCAAAAATGCTTTGTTGTAAATGAAATCCAGGTGTTGACATATGTATACATACATGCATGAACATGTATACTGTATTTATTTTATACTACCACAAGTGAGTGAATTGGAGAGAGCTAGCATTTTTCTGTCAGTGCACCCCTCCACCCCACCACCTGGTCTCCATTAACCTGTTCACTGTCTATAAGCTGTCAGAAAATATCCTGCTTAAACTAAGTTAAAGTGCTTCCACAGTGCCACTGGGCCATCCAACTGAAGTTATTCCCTAGCTAGAACAGCTCTCTTTGAAATGAATCATGTTCATTGAAAAAGAAGCCCAGGTTCATAACTCATAAGCCTCCCTGATTTTCCCTTCAAAAAGCAGATAATGAGATATTCTTTAGTTTTACTTTCACAGATTTTCCATCAGAATTTTAAAATCATATATGATCTTCAATTCCTCCAATTCCCTGATACTTGTGAATCTCCTCCATTCTATGGCACTGAAAAGTGAAATGATAAGGGGAAAAGCATGGTGTACTGTAGTGTGATGTAGTGTAGTGTAGTGAAGTGTAGTGTAGTGTGTGTAGAGCAGCGAAATGTAGTGGTGATGTGCAGTGCAGTGCAGTGCACTGCTGTGCAGTGTAGTGTAGTGTTGTAGTTGTACATATACTTGTTATATAACTTACAAGAGTGCAAACAAGACTGGTGCTGCTGAAGACTGAAGAAAGACAGGCCAGAGAGAACAGAGCCAACCCACCTCCTGCCACCACCACTCCTTCCTGGTCTTACTGCCAAAATCTCTTTCAGGTGAGAACTGGTTTAACAATGGTACGAGCTATCTTTGCATGGGGTTACACTGGCTACACCATCTAACAACTCCATATCTTAGGTAACTAGTCGGTATTCAATGATTTGACAAACAACAATGTAGGGCAGTGTAGCACTAGTAGAGAGCAGTGCAGGTTAGTGCACTGCACTGTAGTGTAGTACTGTAGTGTTGTTATGATATAAATGCCATAATATTAAAGGCTAAAAAAAAAAAATTCAAGTCATGTGCATTACATCATTTACATGTTTATATCACCCTACAATCAACACAACAGTAAACACAAAGCAAAATAAGAAATAACACTATTTTAAAGTTTGTAATGTAGTGTTGTGAAGTAGAGTGCAAGAGTGCAGTGCAGTGTACTGCAGAGTACCCTTATACTCTATGTAGTGTAGTACTATTGTTTGATAACTACTAAACTAGTACTGATACTAACTTACTGTGACCCATGATTATATATTTTCTAAATTTCTTGTTTTGCTTGTTCAGTACATTATATTTCTATAGATACGTTTATATTATTATAACTTAAAATATCACCCAAAAATATATATTAAAAATTCATGAACAAAGTGAAAAAGATTTTTTTCCATCAAATCTACTCAAGTGCAGTGTATTGTATTGTATATTATATTTGTTTTAATTTTCTGCTTTTAGAACTTTGTGTTACTATTACTATCAGTATCACAATGTGACCCTGATGATGCAAAACACAAAAATGTTGACAGAGCATTGTTCAGACAACCAAATAATTGAAACATACAAGACATGCTTATGATCAGATCACTGAGATCAGTAGTATTGAAAAAAAAATTGGTCAAAATTAGCAACCAACTTCCAAGAATTACCATATAAATCTTAAACAAGTGGCAAATAAGAAAGGGGAAAAAAGACCCAAGGCCTGCTCCAAACATTAAGAAAGATCATGTAAACTTGTTTTGTTGGTGTGTTCCAATGTTGCCATCCCCCAGCTTAACATCCAGGGGATCAGCCTGAAAATATACCCCCCCCCCCCCCCCCCCCTCAGGCCTCATATTACATCACAACAGGAAATCACTGTGAGACCATAACACCACACAGCATAAGTTTTGTACAGAGTGGATGAGAAGTTTACATTATGCTTCACAGTTTTCACATATATATATATACACATCATACCCTGATACAGGCAGCCACACTCCACCTTCAAGGAATTTATTTATCGACAGCTTTTAAAATTACACTATAGTCTATAGCCATAGGAGAGTGCAGGTTCTTCTAACTTAAGGCATACAATATTATCAATTGATATTTTAAAGGATAATGTCAACATTTCAATGTAGGACTTGGCCCTGTGACTCACCTCACATTAAAAATAAAATGAATAACTTTTTTTTTCTGGGCAGTTAAAGTATTTATTTATGAGTATAACTATCCAATGCAATCATTCATTTACACTGAGCGATAATAGTAAAACACTTGAATTGTCTAAATTTATATTCATCCCACCCAACACTGAAACAGATTGACCTTTGTTAATCATAATTCGACTGATTCTATTTCTAGAATGCTGATACTTTCTTGACTGGTTATAGTGCAATTCTCATTCTGTGATCTTGACTGGTTATAGTATTCTGTGATAGTAAACTACAGTTGCCAAACTTAAACATTGCCCAGCCACTAGCTATTGAAGGCACCAAAAGCAATTCAATTCAAAAAGCACCCAGGGTAGGCTTGTAAATTTACTTTTAGTGCTCAGTCATGGTTATATCAAACAATGTTTATATAATTGTTTATTCTACTTTCTAGCATGGTTGAAAAAAAGAGGTTTACAACATGGCGAAAAATGAAATTATTCATAATTCTCAAGGTCACTTTGAAGCAAACCCTCTCCAATGATACCTCAGGGCCCTCTGTCAACAACCTAGCTCTTTGTGGAAAAAAAATTACAAGATTAATCATGTATACTATGGACCTAATTCATAATGATTAATATTCAGCTCTGATTAAGCTGAAACAAGCTATTCACATTGTATGTTTTTGTTTGTGTTTTTGCTTAATTAGCAGTACAAGATTCAGATCATCAAAGAAACTTGGACATGACATTAGTGGCTGAATATTGATACTATACAATTTATTATAATAGATGATCACTGCTTTAAAGTTAAAATGAAATGCTTTATATTTATTTAAAAGTTAATACAGCTAAATGAATCATTACTGAGTTAATGAGTAAATTTGTTATGCAAAGTCTATTTTGCTCACTTTTTCTTAACTGCTAGGATGTGAACTCCAACCCTGTTTTCAAAACATGCCAGTGTTACACTCTAGAATCTTATAAATTTATAAACCCAGCAATCTGAAGCTATTCCTAGTCTCCAAAACCTGTGTCTACCTCTTCTGAAAAGAAGTTTAGTGGGTGCATTATATCATAACTCAAAGCATTTCATACGATAAAGTTAGGTGTGTGAATTCTGAATGACTACTACGTCAAGATCATATCATTTACTGATTATTCACTTTTAGTACTTACTGTCCACTCTTGTATGAATGACACTTGTTCCCCTTCCACCCCACCCCCATCTCCAGCATATATTGGTAATGGTAGAGACAGAAGAAATGGAAACCATGACAAGTAACACTGATGCAAAATTTGTCCTGATGCACTCATATGTTGTAAATTCAACTTTAAAAGTCACTGTGTCAGTGTGCATACATAGTATCATATTTCAACATCATCAAATTATCCCAGTTAATCCGTTATTATGTTCTTTTATTATGTTGTTCACATCCTTCAAGTGTTAGAAATTAGAGGTTGCCCACTTACAAATGGTTTACACAGAAAAGCAACATTAGAAAACAGTAGCAATGAAAAGAATGTGTTGTATTATTTTTAATTTTCTACATTTTAGGAGAAAAACCTATTAAGATCACTTTGACAACTGCTGAGGGAGGGGGGGGGGGGGGGGACCCAAAAAAAAAAAGGTAAAATAATCAGGTAGAAATATTGAATGACAAGATGTTCTGTATGCTGTGATCAACACAAATATAGGCTATGCCTATCACAGTATCAGTATCATTTTTTTTTTATTTCTCATCATCACAAAGTCTGAGCTGGGGCTCAAAGCAATGTTACACTGAAAATAATTTACAGACCTATATATAATGAAATATATATTCCCCATTCAAATTCAAAGCATAAACTCATGCACATCTATTGTGCACCTGCAGTCACATCCAATCCTTCTATTACTGTATTAGTTTTAAAGACTGAAACAAGATATTTATTCACAGTGAACATAAACACAAAATAATGTTGAGAATGGCACTGACTACTGGCATCTTATTACCCAACAAAAACAAACGAACTGTGTACGCTAAAAGAGGCGTGGCTGCAACACCATCCAACTGCTTGAACTTACCTTTTTGTATACAGAGTAGTTGGGATTCTCTTCGTGATTGTGTTGACCATTAGCTGGAAGCGAAGATGGCAGTGATTCCGACCTCTTGCTGTGACGGTGAGCCATGCTCATCCCCTCTTCTGCAACAGGTCCTTGTACTCACATCAAGAAGACAACAGCACCGCTCCAACTACCCTGACACTTACAGCACAAGTAGCTTGCAGCAAAACGCACGTTGTTAGATGCCAGCACATGTGCCACGGAAAATTGCTCCTTTCCAATCGATTACCAACTAGCCCCGATGGCCGGCTGGCATGACTGTCCGGTCTGCCGCCAGGAGAGGATTCATTGCCAATCAGCACGCGAATGTCAGATGATGATGCCAGACTCGACACCAATTTTAGTTAAATATTTACCAGCTAACTGTAACGTAATGCACATAAATCAAGTCCTGAGCACCAGTGTGAACAACTGATGCTGCCTTATTTGTCAGTTTAAACTTCACATTTTTGGTCGCCTCCACGATTACGCTGACATTGTAGATGAAATCTAACAACTGGTTGAAATTCACTTTCGGCATCTGTCTCAAACGACAACACTGTGCATAATGTGCACACTCAAAACTTGAACGGTTTGAAGGAATAACAAATGAGGTAAAAATGGACGAAGAACACTCACACACACGTAGCACACGTACTGCAGCACCCTCCTTCCAAATGATGCTGTCGAGGAAACGCTTCAGTACTATCTTCCCTACACAGACTGATCAGCGAGGAACCGTCTGCTATTCCCAGGCCTCCAAGGGGCCATTGGCATGAAATCTGGGCCGATCGCCCATCAAGGCGAAACCCAGCCACCAGTGCATCCAATTCACAACCTTCCACAGCATGCAAACAAGGATGCAAACCCCCATTCGAAACAATTAGGCCAATCCATAACATGTGAAAGATGTTTCCGCAGAATTCTCAGCTGTGCAACCGTTTCTCATCTTGGGTGCCTGCAGCAGACCACATGGGGTCAGCAAAGTGAAAGCCAAATTTTTTTTCTGGGTGCATATATTTACAGCCTCATTTTCATCTCCTCTGTATTGCGTTCGAGTTGTGTATCGTGCCAACTAATAAATCGAAGAAATAACACGACTGCATTGTTGTGAAGGTCCAAGAAACACTAGCAATGCTAATTTGACATATGACAAATCGTTCGCAGTGACCTCCATGTTGAATACGATTAGCGCCAAATCGATAATACAACAGCTGATTGGTCAATGTTGGAGAAGCGTCATCTGGCTGCAGCAGACAGAACTAAAATGGTAAATAAAAGGGGAAATAAGAATCCCTTTGTGTTGTGCAGACGTGATATACAGAGTGGTAACCCATTAAGACCTCTAGACTGTTGGGACTCGTTTCTCACCAATTACAGAGAAAATCTGTATTCCACGCTTTACGGCTACCAATCTCAGCAGTGTTTCAAAGTGGCATGGTTCTAAATCGTCTATTTGAGTGTAACGCACATACATACACATGCGTGCGCGCGTACAAACACACACACTCACACACACAACCACACACACACACACACACACACACGAGGCGCGCACCGATCAGCCCAGTTAAAAGAATCAAACATTAAAAACAGCACTTGTACTATATGTTAATAGTGGGACGTATAAAAGAGATTAAACCAATTTCATTTCAAAAGAAGGAATTGTTAAAAGCATTGCCGGGGACGAAAAGTGAAGATCGACAGCTAGAACTGACACAGAACATCATGGTGCATCCCTGAGTCTCTAAGACCCAACACACAGCCACACCCCTCCGCTATCATGCATGTCGCTAGTTCAGACTGTAACTGTACAATGTGTGCGCTCGTGTACCCCCATCCCACCCCCACCCCCACTCATCCCCCACCCCAACACACACACACACACACACACACACTTTCGCGTAATGGTGTGTATACATTTCGCCTTAGCATTCACCTATCCATTCATCCGCCCATCTACAACCCCTACCTCTATACTCACACACTCTTGCGCACACACCACACACACACACACTTAGGTGCAAGCAGGAGCGCTGTTGTCCACAGGTTTTGCAAGTCACTGGTGCTATTAAAGAGTCTGACAGCTGTGGGCAGAAAGGAGTCTTTGAATCAACTGGACCTGGTTCTTAGGGACAAAAGACGGATTGCTGACGTCTCGTTTTGGACATGCACTGGGTCAGTACAGAATGGAGAGGATGGGTGTCGTCCTTCAATCATTCCTGGTCATCTTCTTCAGGCAGTACTTCTCGTACAGGCTAGAGGCTGGAGTGATGTCCTTTTTGATGACCCTTGCTGCTGCCTTTGTGATGCGGTCCAGTTTTGTTGATAATTACCTGCTTTCCTGGCGTTACCAGAATAACAGATGTGATTACATTGTACAATGCTTTGTACTGCGGCTTGATAAAACCAAAACCGAAAACAATGGTGTTGCTAACCTGAAAGCTACGCAGTTTTCTCAAAAAGAACATTATTTGGTTTGTTTGTTATTGTTTTTGTTTTGTTTTTATAGAATTCTTTGACATTTTCAGTCCACACTTCAACCTTTTTTGTCCACACACACATACATACACACACACAAACACACACACACACACACACACACACACACACACACACACACACACACGCACGCACACACACGCACACGCACGCACGCACGCACACACACGCACGCACGCACACACACACACACACACACACACACACACACACACACACACACACACACACACACACACACACACACACTCAACGAAATCTGAAATCAACTGTTTCTTAGAACCCACGATTTTCGCCGAGTACTTATCCTAAGAACTAACTGTTAGGGGAATATGCCTGCTAGAAGTTGACAGTGGACAGTTCGCTTGACTCTTGCGGATACTCTTAGTGTACACAAAGCATTCTGATAGCCGATATGGCACTCCACAAGCAGCCAACATCACACATGTAGGCCTATCTGTATATCATTGTCTTCTGAAGACGGAACTGGTAGCCTACATGTTGCAGTCTAGCTTCAGTATTTCTGGAGAAACTCGAACCGATACTTACCCTCTCTCTCTCTCTCTCTCTCTCTCTCTCACTCTCTCAATATTTGAAGACTAAATTATGCTACACAAAATCTGAAATTGTTATTCCCCCTTATCTACAGGGCTGTAATGCTGAATGGACAATAAAATTCTCTCTCTCTAGGGGGGGGGAGGGGGGGGGGGGATAGCCTGGTGGTTAGAGTGATGTATTCGTGACCTGATGACCTGGGTTCGATTCTCGTTCAAGAGGATTTTTCCTCTGGAGTTAACATCAGTGCCGACTCCACTCTACCCAAAATCCTTCGGATGAGGCTATAAACCGAGGTCCCGTGTGCGAACGCACGCAGAACATCTTGAGCACACGTTAAAACCTGTTCCGCTTTTCGGAAGAGCAAGTCATTGTGTGCCGGTGGGAACGGATGACAAAACTGAAAAAATACTGCATACACACGGGGACTGGATTTTTTTAAAGCACATAAATGCTTATTCCATTATCTTCGAAATAAAAAAATGAATAAAGTAAAAGAATTATTTTTTTAAAAAACACTTCTTTGCACTCCCCTTAATGGATGGGGTTAGTGGATGTCAACTTCAGAGCAGCTCATCTTCTGTGTACAGTATTGATGCTGGGTATATTCGTGTTTCTGTAACCCAGCGAATACTGACACGAATGAAGGGATCTCTAAAGTGCGTAGTTGATCTTCTGCTTGTGTGTATACACGAAGAGAATTAAGGCACTGGAATGGAAATTAGCTTTAAGAAGACCATGTTAATGGCTAATCCCAACTCATGGAACTTAGCGTTAAGAAGACCATGTTAATGGCTAATCCCAACTCATGGAACTTAGCGTTAAGAAGACCATGTTAATGGTTAATCCCAACTCATGGAACTTAGCGTTAAGAAGACCATGTTAATGGCTAATCCCAACTCATGGAACTTAGCGTTAAGAAGACCATGTTAATGGCTAATCCCAACTCATGGAACTTAGCTTTAAGAAGACCATGTTAATGGCTAATCCCAACTCATGGAACTTAGCGTTAAGAAGACCATGTTAATGGCTAATCCCAACTCATGGAAGTAGTAGTTCTTCAGTTTAACGTCCTTCCACTAAATAGTGATATCAGACAGGAAAGTGTGTGTATGTGTGTGTGTGCGTGTGTGCGCGTGTGTGTGCGTGCGCACGCGCACGTGCTTGTGTGTGTGTGTGTGTAGGGGGGAGGGGTATGCATATAACTAATCAATCGTAATAAACAACTATTATGAAAAAAGCATAAACAAGAATTCTGGAAAAACAAAAAACAAAGAAAAACAAACCAACAACAACAACAATAACAACAACAACAAAAAACAAAAAAACAAAAAACAAAAAAAAAACCAAAAAACCCACCAACAACCAACCCCAGAAACATCAAACAGCAAAAATACCAGCTTTCCAATTCATATAACTTGAAGCTATCCTATATCAGAGGAGTCTGAAAATAGGAGTATGGCTTAATGACAATACAATTTCTTTCATTAATGGAATGTCTTTAAGAATTTGCTGCAAGCTACGGACTGGGAAGGCAGGTAAGATGTTTTTCAGATCTCTGCATCGTAAAAGAATGTGATCATTGGTAAGATTTTCACCACAGATACATGTTGCTTTTTAAAAAAAATTTTGTTCTAAAAGCATTGAGCTTAAACCTGTATATAAGAGATACAACATTTCTATATTCATGTAAATTACGATATTTGATCTTATCAAAAGATAATACATGGGCTACATCATCACTCCAGGAATAACCGGTACTTTGTAGTTTCTTTTTAAAGTGTTTCCAACATGCATTTTGTAATATGCTATAGCCCTCATGGATGGATAGAGGAACACTTATGCTGCAAGACCCATCGATATGCTCAGCTCCACATTTTGGTTTTCTGTCAACTTTTTCATTAAAGTAAATACCACAGTGCGAGGGTATCCAGCAAAAGGTAACACCAGTGCCTCGTATCATCAGAAAATGAATTAGATGACTAATCTCAATTATGAAATCTTGTCTCACTTTTGAACTGAAGTTTCTCAGGGCAAGTAAGACTGATCTGGAATCAACACAGAAAAGTATTTGAAATATGTCTTTAGGAAAATCTAAAAGATAATACAAAGCCATCAAAATAGCAGACAATTCAGCTATAAAAATACATCGATTTTTTCCTACATAAAATGATCTCTCTATTTTCAAATATGGTATGACAAACGCTGCACCTTAGAACTTAGAACTTGGAACTTAGCGTTAAGAAGACCATGTTAATGGTTAATCCCAACTCATGGAACTTAGCGTTAAGAAGACCACGTTAATGGCTGATCCTAACTCATGTTAAGAAGACCATGATAAGGGCTAATCCTAACTCATGGACATTAGCACTAAGAAGATCATATTAATGGCAAATCGGAACTTATGGAAAATGGCGTTAGGAAGACCACATTAATGGCAAATCCTCACTCCACCATTTTCACCACCAATCCGCACAGGGTACAACAGGCTAAATCACTACATGTCCACAAAGCTGAAACTCGTTCCCTCTCCCCTTGTGTGTGCCTGTGGTAGTAAAGAAAACCAGACTGGCGAGCACATCCTTCAGAGGTGTACACCATTCAGCGACCTGAGGAAGACTGTGTGGCCGACGAAGATAACCCTGCAAACTAAGCTGTACGGCCCACGAGAGGAGCTGGAAAGGACATGCCATTATATTTCCCAAACCCATCTGAAGGTGTAAAAGCGAACGAGAGAAGAAGAAGGCCACCAAAAGTGTCCATGGACAGAAGCCGGAAAGTGTTCAACAGGTCATTCTCCTGAGACCCATCCTTAGCAAGGAGGGATCTAAACCAGAAAATTATCCCAAGGGCAGCAAATAGAGACATCATCACGTCAAGATAAATCCCTGTATAAAATAGGCGGTTGGGGGGGGGGGGGGGGGGGGGGGGGGGGGGGGGGGGGGGGGGGGGGGGGGGGGGGACAGGATAGCTTATGTATATAAAATTCTTGCCCAGCATCCTTGTACTTGCATAGCACTGTTGCTTTCAAGAATTGTACTATTTCTAGGGTGCTCGTAGCACCAAAGTGGGATGACTTGCGACCACTGTCCCTAAATCGGATACCTCTGCTGGGGCTATGATATAAAATGATAGCTGTGTGGTTGGAGCACTCGCTTTCCCCGAGCTAAGGTTAAGCAGCATCGTGCGTGGTTACCTTGTGCATGGGTGACTGTTTGTGTGCCCTGGGTTTAGTACAGTCCCCCAGTTCACCCAGCTGTAAATGGGTACGTGCTCTCGTTAGGGTCAAGGAAGGTAAAGCAGCGAGGGAGAGGAGATGGGCGCCGCCCTCAATATGCTGGCCCCTTGAGAAGTTGAGGTCTCTGAGGCCTCACTCCCCTACGACCATAATTATGTTATGGGACACCTTTACCTTTACTTACCACGGCGCCAAAGTGGGATGACTTGCGACCACAGTCCCTAAATCAGACATCTGCGCTGGAACTATATCATAACCTCAACAACAACAATACCTCTGTGGTCGGAGCACTCGCTTTCCCTAAGCTAAGGTTAAGCACCATCGTGCGTGGTTACCTTATGCATGGGTGATCATCTGCATGCCCTGGGTTCAGTACAGTCCCCCAGTTCACCCAGCTGTAAATGGGTACCTTCCTTCTTTAGGGTCAGGGAAGGTAAAGCCGCGAGGGAGAGGAGATGGGCGCTGCCCTCAATATGCTGGCCCCTAGAGAAGCTGAGGTCTCTGACACCTTGCTCCCCAACGACCGCATAGGATATATAAACACCTTTACCGTCACCTGTAAAAAATGTGAATGGAGTATTAATTTTCTCATCCGTTCCAACCGGCAAGCAATGGCCTACTCTTCCGAAAGGCGGAACAGGTTTTAACGTACGCGCAAGATGTTCTGCGTGCGTTTGCACACGGGAGCTCGGTTTATAGTCTCATCCAAAGGACTTTCGAGGGAGTGGAGTCCGGTACTGATGATAACTCCAAAGGAAAATCCTCTTTAAAACAGGCCCGGAGATCGCTCGATCCCCGGCCGCCCAATGACAAGCCCAACGCTCTTACCACTAGCCCACTCTGCCCCCTATATAAATAGTATTCTGAAACAACAGGGCGATTGTAACACTGAGAAAACTGTACTGTACTGGTGGAGTAACAAAAGTCTGAAGGTACAAGGATGTGAACAATGTCCAGATAGCCCATACAGATAGCCATACAGCACTCAGACCTATTGAGCAACAGTGGTAGGCATATCGGCCCCTATCTGAAGTCCAGTGTCTTGTATTTCCACATGTGTACGCTGATAAGAGAATACACACAAGTACACACACTCGAAACAGGTATTTAGGCAATGGGCTTGTCTAGCAACAGGAAGATTCTTCTCTCTCTCTCTCTCTCTCTCTCTCTCTCTCCCCCCCCCCCCCCCCCCCCCCCCCCCTCCCTCCTTTGGATGAGACTACAAACCGAGGTCCCGTGTGCAAAAGCACGCAGAACATCTTGCGCACACTTTAAAACCCGTTCCGCTTTTCCTAAGTGAAGGCCACTGTGTGCCGTTGGGAACGGATGACAAAATTGACAAAACGGCATACACACGGGGACCGGATGTAACCCCCCCCCCCCCCCCCCCCCCCCCACCACCCACACACAAATGAGTGCTTATTCCACTATCCTCGAAATAAAAGAATAGCTCTCTCTCTCTCTTAGAGTTCAGTGTGTGTGTATGTGGGGGGGGGGGGGGGGGGGGGGGGGGGGGGGGGGGGGGGGGGGGGGGGAGGTAGTGGGGGCAGAGGGATAGCTTAGTGGTTAGAGCGTTAAGCTCGCGATCTGACGGCCCGGGTTCGAGACACCCACTCGCAGGGATTTTTTTCCCCCCTGGAATGAATATCAGCATCGACTCCACTCGCGCTGAAGTCCTTCAGATGAGATTATAAACAGAGGTCCCGTAAGCGAAGGCACGCAGAACATCTCCATTTGTGAAAGACACGTCCCGCCTTTCTTTAGAGTAGGCCATGCCGTGCCGTTGGGCCTGGATAACAAAATTTGCAAAAATCACATGTACGAGACAATGGTGTCGTGTTTAAGTACCATCCCTGAAGTCGGAATGCGGCTACCTTAATGGTGCGTAAACAGTCGCAGGTGAAGGTGAAGCTTGATGCTGTAGTGGAGAAACAAAGTTCGCTTGGTCTCTCTCTCTTGTTAGGTTGTGTGTGTGTGTGTGTGTGTGTGTGTGTGTGTGTGTGTGTGTGTGTGTGTGTGTGTGTGTGTTGGGTGGCGGTGGAGGGTTCTTCTCACCACCAGAGCACCCCCCCCCCACCCACCCACCCCTCAAAAACAAAATCACAGCCAGGAATCGTGTGTACCATCCCATCCCAATTCCCCATGCATGCTAACTGATGCAAAGTCACAAAGGCCCGGCTTTGAAAGCTGCGAGCAAATGACTGAACATTATGATCTCCAGCACTTTCTCATAAATACATTTGTTTTCCCCTTTGGATATTCTCAAATGGAACTAAGAACAATAATTCGTCTTATTTACAGACCGAAACTGAATGAATTCCGGGGGGAAAAATTGCTAGAAATGTATATTGCATATGTGGCGAAACAATCTCAAGTATTCATATTCTTTTCGAATGTCAGTTTTTGAAACAACACCTTTCCTGACATTCATGAAAATTCCTTGGATAAGGTTTTCAGCAACAATAATTACATGGTGTTGACCCGCACAAAGATCAGGCTGTTCAACTCCAACGTCAAGTCAGTCCTACTGTATGGAGCGGAGACATGGAGGACAACAAAGACCACCATCAAGACGGTGCAAGACCTTCATCAACAGCTGCCTGAGACGAATCCTCCAGATCCACTGGCCCGACACCAACAGCAACGCAGACCTGTGGCAACGTACCAACCAGCTGCCAGCCGAGAATGACATCCGGCGCAGGAGATGGGGATGGATCAGGCACACCCTGAGAAAGCCAGCCAGCAACATCACAAGGCAGACACTATCATGGAACCCCCAGGGAAAACGAAAAAGAGGAAGGCCAAGAAACACCTGGCGATGTGACCTTGAGGCAGAAACCAAGAAGATGGGATATACCTGGAGACAGCTGGAGAGAATAGCCCAGGGCAGAGGACTCTGGCGGACTGTTGTCGGCGGCCTATGCTCCAGGGGGAGTGATGGGCCTAAGTAAGTAAGGGAAATCGCGTTGGCCTTAAAGCAGTGTCCCATTACTAATCTCCTGTAGCAAATGTGATGCCATTCAACAAGACTGCCTTTCCACGGCAGGGACATTTGCCCCTCTGTTTCTTATCTCTGAACAGTTGTGGAAGGATTTTCAATAGTTTGATCAATAGTTTTCTTCATTGTTTTAAGTGATGTTGATTACATTGTTATGTTGATAGTTTACAGTTCCATTGTTTACATTACTTTTGTAGAGTTCATACCTCTCTCTCTCTCTCTCTTCTCTCTCTCCTCTCTCTCTCTCTCTCTCTCTCTCTCTCTCTCTCTCTCTCTCTCTCTCTCTCTCATCTATCTATCTTTTCTTTTAAAATCATGTTGTCGTTGTTGTAGTAAGATTCTTACCTGTTTTGTTGATAGTCCCTAATCAGGGCAAGGGCTGGATGAAAAAAAGTATGCGCATGCTTATTCTGTTACCCTTGAAAAATAAAGATTCATTCAAAGATTCATTCAAAGATTCATTCATTCATTCATTCATTCATTCATTCTCTCTCTCTTGTCTAATATCACCTTTGATGGCTCAGGCCAAAAGCTGTGTCAGTTATTGATGCCAGCTAATTGCCAAGGCCTACATCAAAATGTTGTTATGTTTAAAATGTTGTGTTGAGATTGCCTTCAGCCATGACAAGCTCTTAACATAACAACCTGCACTCTCCTTTATAGGAGAAAAAAATCCTCTGAAGTCGGAGTATGGCTGCCTATGTGGCGAGGTACTTGAAAAGAGTCATACACGCAAACTTCTCACCCGGGGTGTACTTCCTATCTCGCAGTGATTCCCAGGTGGGATGAGTGAGTCAGAGTGCATGTTGTGGGTGACCCCCAGGGTGTAAAGCTGGGGAACGCACAACAACAACAACATATCACTTTTGGGGAATAGACATACAATTGAAGAAACAAACATTGGTTTTTGGATAAAAGAAGTCTACAGCAGCCTATGTTTATTGCAGGGACTCCGGTAAAGTGACTAGAAGTGAAGAGCTCCACAACAGGATAACCAATCACAGGTGGATCGGTGGTCTAGAGGTAAGGCGCCTGCCTAGAAAGCGAAAAGTCCGGGTCGGAGGCGTGCGGTGGTTCAAACCCCGTTTGGGCCCGAAACTTTTTCCACATCCAATTATACCATGAGAGTTGGTCTGGGTGCTAGTCTTTCGGATGAGACAATAAACCCAGGTCCCGTGTGTTACACAAATTAAACTAGCGCACGTAAAAGAACTCGCGGCAACAAGAGAGTTGTCCCTGGCAAAATTATGTAGAAAAAAGCCACTCTGATAGGGAAACGAATACAGTTGCAGACCGGAACAGAAAAAGAAAAGGTGACGCTGTTCTTGTGGCGACGCGTTCTCCCCAGGGAGAGAGAGAGAGAGCAGCCCGAATTTCACGCAGAGAAATCTGCCGTGACTTAAAGTGGTATAGATGAATATTATGGAAAAAAAGAGCCGTAAAAGCTGTTGTTGTGATCTTCTTTGTGTATACATGTTTGCCAACACATGGAATAATAATAATAACATAGTCTCTGTGTGTGGTGGGCAAGCAAACGTTCGTTGTTAACTAACAGTATAGAAAAAAGCACCGAGTCAAGTAGTAATGTTTTTATTTTATTTTATTTTATTTTTATATCGAGGATAATGGAATAAGCACTTATGTGGGTTTTTTTTACATCCAGTCCCCGTGTGTATGCGATTTTGTAAAATTTTGTCATCTGTTCCCACCGGCCTACTCTTACGAAAAGCGGAAGAAGATTTAACGTGTGCGCAAGATGTTCTGCCAGCGTTCGCACACGGGGCGTCGGTTTATATCCTCAGTTCATACTCTTTCTGTCTGTCTTTGTGCCTGCCTGCCTGCCTGCCTGCCTGCCTGCCTGTCTGTTTGTCTGTCTGTCTGTCTGTCTGTCTGTCTGTCTCATGTTGTTTACAGGAGTGGCCCTGGCTCAAAGTTTTGTCAGTTCTGGATCTTTTGTTTGTTTGTTTGTTTTTTGCTGCTGTTGTTGTTGTTATTTATTTATTTATTTATACCACTTTTGCTGTTTTTGTTGTTGTTTA